>JAKEYF010000001.1:1200000-1895621 GCA_021527775.1 Lactarius sanguifluus | reverse complement strand
GTATTCGCTTAGAACCCCAACACGCCTTGCTGGCTGGTCACATTAAACACCAGTGATACGATAGCCTGGGAATAGTGGTCCTACTGTTTAGTTCCGTATTCCCGACTATTGCAAGCATGACCTCCGCGTTCTTCTATGGCACGCTGATGCACCCCGACGTCCTGAAGTGGGTATTGGACAACGACGCCGGTCATCTGAAGATCTGCCCTTCCATTTTATTGGTTTGTCTCCTTTCCATCTCGATGGCGAGCATGCCCGACGAGATACTAAGTGATCTTAGGACTACACACGGCATAAAGTAAAGGTATGGCTAGTGCGTGGCACGAATCTTCACGCTATCAATAGTCTCTACCTTTGCTCACCCAGGCTCTTTACATTAGCACGCAGATGTCCCAGCAATCCTACCTACCTTGTGAGCGAAGCAAAGCGCTCATGGGGCGCGAGTTCACATCAGAGGAGAATAGCGTCCGCGGTACTCTGGTGTCTGGTCTAACAGCAGAGGATTGCTCTCCTCGACGCGTTTGAAGGCGAGGCACGTATCTGACTTTTTGTTCTTATATCACGTTTAGGACAGACACTTATTATTGGTTCGGGGACAGTATTACCTCCGCTTACAAGTGCTCGTGCACCCTCTAGGGCCCTTTGTACCGGTTCCGGTAGTCACCACGACCTCCGGGGCTGTAGCCGACAGCCTAATCCCGGCCGATCTCCCGCCTCTCCCGCCTGCTAGCGAGCTAGCGCAGTCAGTCCCGGCTGACACTTACGTGTGGTGTCTAGACGATAGCGACTTGGACAGGGAACTGTGGCCATTTGTCGAGTTTGTTCGGAAGAACGCTTGGAAACAGATAGATCACGTAGAAGACCCGCAGAATCATGATTCACGAGGATATGGGAGAGATCCCCGGAGCAATACATAGTAGGCTGCTTCGTGGACACCCGAAAAAAAACTGGGGAGACACGGACTGGTTCGGAAACGCTAGGGGAGCCGGATGCTGGACGTGTTGACGCGGATTATATCACGGTGAGGGCGATTGCTGACTAGTGGACGCAAACCGGCGGGGACGCGGACACTCGGCATGTGTGGGCTGGTACGGGAAGTCCTGGGTTTATGCCAATATGATCACAGACGGCGGGTGGGACTACTCTGCACTCAGAATCTCTGAAACTACTGGAACGTGGGGTCGGGTATTCGGTGGTAAACTTGGAGGCTTTCGCGAATCTTCGGGGGCACTGCGGTGTAAGGACGTAGTCCTTGTTGGGCTCGGAACGGTACATTACTTATTCAATTACTAAGCACACGTATATACTATGGTTGATTCGGAAAATACAGCATCTCAGTTTACAACTCACCTTCGCTCTAACGATTCCGTCTACGGTCCGCCGCGTCCGTGCTACCGTGCACCTCAGTGTTTCCCATTATCTTATCTATCACTCTATCTACACTTCCCTTGGGTCGACAACCCTACACTCGCGTAACTATCTACAGCGGATGCACGGCTTCCAAATAACTGTCAGCGGCGCTTGAGAACGATGACTTTGCTTCTTCCTGCTCTTGATCGCGCGAGTTGCGGATTGACCTTTGGGCCAAAATCACTGCACATTCCTCTGGCGGTGCTGAGGACTCGAACCTCGTCGCAGTGTCTCCATAAATCTAGATGGTGCTGATGCAAGTCTTTTGAAAGGTTTATGATTTGTCCAATCGCGCGACTTGGTGCTTCAGAACTGATACCACGACGTCTTTACGTGGCCCGACTTGTCTCTTTTAATGTTATTTGCCTGGACGTTATTAATTCCTCTAGGCCCTTGCATGGAGAGGAGCAATAGTTTATTGGTCACCTGAGACCGAGGTTTCCCAGTGAGGATGTATCGTCCCCATTGATACACAACGGTTATCGTCTCCGATGATTGTCATGATTTCATTCCTTCCTTTTAGACGACTGTCTTGTGTTCTGTTCACACTTTGACTGCGAGCATAATGACTTGATGACTTGGCCTTGGTTTGTGACTCGCGATGACTTGTAGTTGTGATGACTCGTACTATACAATCAGCTTGTGACATTAGAAGTACATAAATGACGACCGACCAAGAGCTGATCTCCTGTACGCAACTGCAGTGAATACTATATTTGTCCTGTGAATCACCGCTCTGCGATCCGATTGATCGCATTTAGAACCGAACCAACCTCGACACTGGCCCGCCTTGCTAACAATTAATCGCCTTGTTATTCCCAACCACCATAACGATGACCTTCGCGTTCTTCTATGGCACGTTGATGCACCCCGACGTCCTGAAGTGGGTATTGGACAACGACGCCAGTCATCTGAAGATCTGCCCTTCCATCTTATTGGTTCGTCTCCACCCCAACCCGATGACTGGCGCACCCGACATGATTAAGTGAGCGATCTTTAGGACTACACCCGGTATAAGGTCAAGGTATGGCTAATGTGCGGACGGCTCTCCACGCAATCGTCGAGTCTCGCGATCATCTCTACCTTTACTCACGTAGATTCTCTTTATCAGAACGTAGATTTCCCAGCAATCCTGCCCCGTGAACGAAGTAAGGTGCTGTTAGGGCGCGAGCTCACATCAGAGGAGAACTGCGTCCGTGGTACGCTAGTATCGGGCCTAACGGCAGAGGACATTGCCCTCCTCGACGAGTTTGAAGGCGAGGCGCGTATCTGACTTTTCGTTCTTCTACCGCGTTGAGGACGTCCGCTTATGATTCTTTCGGGGACAGTACTACGACCGCTTGCAAGTGCTCGTGCACCCTCTAGGGCCCTTCGCGCCAGTTCCAGTGGACACCATGACTTCTGGGGCTGTAGAGGACAACATGATCCTGGTGGATCCTCCACCACTTCCGGTTACTGGCGAGCTGGCGCAGGCCGTCCCAGCTCAGACCTACGTGTGGTGTCTGAATGATAACTACTTGAACAAGGAGCTATGGTCGTTTGACGAGTTCATTCGGAAGAACGCGTGGAAGTAGATAAATCAGGGAGCGGACCAGCAGGGAAACGAGGATCGCGATTCATGAGAGCAATACATAGTAGGCTAAGTGTAAATCTGTTCGAAGAGGTCTCTGCCGAGTTGGCATTGACCGAAAAGTAGTTCTGTATTGTATAACTCGTCTTTCATTGACGCGAGGACCTATCTGGATGAACCTCATGCTCGCAATCCAATAATAGGAGTCCACCTCGTCTGAACCGACTGCAGCACAGGGATGTCGAGAGAAAGTCACAGTGGGCTTAGACTGTCGGAAAAGGCACGTTTTTATTGACTGCACTGTAACCAATAGCGTTGGGAGGAAACGAAGACGAAGAAGAGTGACGCTGAAAAAGGGAGAAGACGAGAACAAAATCCGCCAAAGGGAAAGGAAATGAAAAGAGGCGGAAAACGGTAAGGGAAGGGGTTGAGATTTTAATTATACGATAAAAGGTGTTTGTATCGTTGGCGGTCGGTGAACGTTGAACGGTGTACAGTAAAGTGAGGTTGTTCTTGTTTACATGCCCGTGGCTGTACACAGACCAAGAGTCACGCCTTCAAGTTGTTGCTAACAATTAATCACCTTATTCCCAACAATCGTAGCCATGACCTCTGCATTCTTCTATGGCACGTTGATGCACCCTAAGGTCCTGAAGCGGGTATTGGAAAACGACGCGAGCCATCTGAAGATCTGCCCTTCCATCTTATTGGTTCGTCTCCACCCCAACCTAGCCCATCCGACATTAAACCAAGTAAGCGATGATCTTTAGGACTACGTCCGGCATAAGGTCAAGGTATGGCTAGTGCGCGGGTGGGTCTCCACCTTTACTCACGCAGATTCTCCACATCAGAACGCAGATGTCCCAGCAATCCTACCTTGTGAGCGAAGCAAGGCACTTCTGGGGCGCGAGCTCACATCAGAGGAGAATGGCGTCCGTGGTACGCTGGTTTCGGGTTTAACGGAAGATGACATTTCCCTCCTCGACGCGTTTGAAGGCGAGGCGCGTATCTGACTTTTCGTTCTTATACTGCATTGAGGACATACACTCATTATTGTTTGGGGGACAGCACTACGTCCGCTTGCAAGTGCTCGTGCACCCTCTGGGACCTTTCGCACGGGTTCCGGTGGACACCACGACCTCTGGGGCTGTAGAGGACAGCCTGGTCCTGGCGGATTTCTCACCACTCCCGGCTGCTAGCAAGTTGGCGCAGGCCATCCCCGCTCAGACATACGTGTGGTGTCTGAGAGATAGTTACCTAGACAAGGAACTGTGGTCGTTTGACGAGTTCGTTCGGAGGAACGCGTGGAAGTTCATAAATCACGGGGGCGAACCCGCAGGGAAACGACGATCGAAAGGAAAGTCGAAAGGGCGCAGGAGGGGCTAGGCGGAGAGATCATCCCAGACGTCGTGACAACCTAGACGACTCTTTCGCTCGTGCTGAATGCACGTCCGTTGCAACTAGACACTCGCACAATTCCGTCGGAATAGAAGATGCCCCAAACTTGACGCGTCCCGTCGGAATGCGCCTCCTCGCCCCCCCCGCACGCTGAATAGCGACGAATAACATTCGTAAGGACAACGTATGTACGAGACGTGGGACGGTACGTCGCATTTCAATCGAACGTCCTGGGGTTCGTATACGCCCGTTTCACCCGCGGGCACATGCAACGAACGCATCAAGCACGCACCCCCAATCCAGGTCGAAGGCACGACGCTCACGCAAAAATCCTGGGGCGTAGCGCCATCGTAATGGAGCCGAACATGTGTGCCCGTCTTGACGTTGATTTTTGCGATCTCCGTGACAACGATGCTTAATCGAGTCGTGGCTGGTACCAATCAAGGTACCAATGCTTTCTTCACTTTGTGAGACCAGATGGCAGCGTTCCCACGACCCTAAGCTGACCACGTGCCAACCTTATTGGGCTATTCAGTTGCCGGCCAAATCACAAGGGGTCTTCGTCGCCTGAAACCTCTTGCATTGGTCGGACATGAATTCTTGTGAAGATTTAATCAGTGGTGCAAATTATGAAGGCATATTGTCAGAGTCCAGGATGGTTGCGGATGGGCGCTCCCACACTCAAGCCACACTCAAGACGATGCATGATGGTTGATGATGGTTGTTTTTAGAACTTGTTTTAGAACCAAGTTTAGAACTCGCCAGAGGCGGCCCGGGACCTCTCATTGGACTGGTACTGGCAGCTGCCGTGGCTGACGCCTTCTGCCTATATAAACCTGTAGGATACCAGTCTCGTTTTTGTTCCTCTTCTAGTGAATATCAGCAACTTAGAGTCTTAGACCTTTGGAGTGTTTGTGTTTTGAGGACTCAGGCTCAGACATTTGAAACGTCAGACTAACACATAATGAACATGATCTAAGCCTTAAGAATGTTCACATTGAAAAAAAAAACCCCCCAACCAGCCTTGTACAATACACGACGTCTTTATCTCCTGGATATCAATGTCGAAACAGAATCGTCGATCTTCTCCAAAGAAAAAACACATTGAACACGAAATTTGGCGGTACTCCCCACCGCCTTTCATTGGCGTCCCTTCGTGACATTTAGATCCCTAAGCAGGCCCGTCTCAAGCTCATACACGAGCCCGTGCACCCACAGGTCCTTCTGGGCCTCCCACACCTTGCGGACGGGCTCCGAACTAGCGACGTTTTCGACCTGCACGCGCACGCTCTCCTCGATGAGCCTCGTGAGAGGGTCAGAGCAGGACTGAGCCTCGGAGTCGAGTTTCCTGGCGAGCTCCATGAGCGGGGTAAGCCAGCGCGAGATCACCGGTTCGGTGTCCGCCGCCCCGGCCATGAGAGCCGCATCTGCGCCGCCGCACTGAGTGTGGCCGACGACGAGGACTGTGTGAGATACGCAAGCGGAAGAGCGGCCTGTCAGACTAAACAGAGAGAAGGAGAGAGGAGAGGGGGTACCGTGCTCGACATGGAGATGCGCGACGGCATATGTGATCACCGAGAGCGCGCTGTCGTCATTGGGGTGAACCTGGCTGTGCGCAAACCGCATGAACGTCAATAGGGTATCGAGAATGACGATTAGGTAGATGAAGAAAGGAACGCATAACTTACTTGGCAATGTTGCGATGGACGAAGATGTCGCCCGGGCGCGAGGCAGTGATAACACTATCGGGAACACGTGAGTCAGAACATCCGATCCAGAGCACCTGCGCGCGCGGATACAGAAATGGATACGATGACGATGAGCACGAGTTGGGGCCGAGAAACCAGAACCGCACCTTAGGGGTCTGGAAGCCCTTGGCAGACTGCTTGAAAAAGTCTGGGTCGGCGGCGTTCATGCCCCCCGCCCACTGGGCATTAGCAGAGAATATTTTCGTGAGGGTAGCGTCATGTTCGTCGAGGTTTGATATAGGGGCGGAAGCAATGACGGAAGCAAGGGCTGAAGCAAGGAAAGAGGAGAGGGTGGTGATCATGAGCGTAGCGGACAGATACATCCTGTTAGTGGTGGACTCTAGGAGCCCGTTCAGAGAGACTGGGGTGGGTGAGTAGGTTGAGAAACGACGATAATTTTATACGAGTCGCCAACCTCCGCTAGGCCTGCGGGTCTCAGGCTGCTAGATGTCGTGGGATTACCCTTCGCGTACTTTCGTCAAGAGGGATATCTGCAAGGCGATAGGCTCGATTGATTCTTGAAGGAATCGCAATGCTGCACGCACCACTAGCAATTGGTTGCCTACCAGTGATCGGAACTGAGGCACTGCAGACAATAGGATACAGTTAGGCAGCCGGTTTTCGAGCTCAGAGGCTGGATGATATAAATGAGAGCGTGACAGTATTGGTGTCTGCCCTGAGTTGGTGCAAAGGGGATGGGGGAACCGATTACACAACCATCTCTAAATGGCTAGTTGCCACGTCGCTGGGTACAACAAAGACGGGTTGCGGGAATGGGAAGTGGGACGATCAGGAGGAAGAAGACTCCACAGTTGCGTTGCTCGAGCTGGGCGTGTTGGTGACTGCGTGCCGAGTCCGCTTCTGTTGTTGTAGGAGAATGGGATCTCCTCCGCTTATGGTTGCGGGTTGCATACTGTGTACCCCCGCTGCTGTACTACACCTAGCCTCGCATTTTGGCATGTTTGGTGGCCAGAAATTGGCATGGTGTTCTCACATTGAGGCTAAGGTAAAATGATGATGGTGGTGACCAAGGGGCGGGACCGGAATCCCGCACCAGGGGCCCGTTCACGATAACTGTGTACAAAAATGGTAATCGGGATACCGTACTGAGTTACTGTAGAACTTGAAGAATAAGATTGTTTTCTAGATGTGCGTGCGTGGTCTGGGCCAAAAAGGAAACCATGGCACCATTTTGAATGCTCCCTCCAACGCCGACACAGGGCCCTGAGTTCGACTATTATTCAATATTCAATAAATGCCGATGTTGCAGTCCCCTCACGACTGATGGCGTCGACCGGTGATGCCGGTAATGCTTTTATTCCGGTATCTCCGGAGGTCAAAACGCCCAATAAAGCGCGCGCGTTTTCAAAATGCAATTTTCTGCATCGTTTTGACGACTGTAAGGCAAGACGCCAGACGCCAGACCAGATCCTGTTCCTCGTCGTCGATTCTAGCAACATTGCAGGCCAGTGTCTACCACCCGCGCAAGCGCCAGTCTCTACAAGTAAGGTCGCGCCATATATCTAAACCTAGATAAATGCAGGTCGGCTGCAATCAGTCCTGACACCCTGGCGCTCTGATCTATAAGCGGAGGCGTCAATCAGTCGCCCGTGACAGGTCGATAGATCTCCGACCCCCCGAGACTTCGGAGCGTGCAAGGAAGATAGAAATAGGGGGTTCCTTGGTTTGAAGTTGCGGCCCTTACACACTCTCACCTACAACATGCCAGTGTTTCGCTCTGGACTGGGTCTGCTCGCACTAGTTCGGGTCATACGATTCATTGGACACACTCTCAAGTCCTTCATACTGCGCTGCGTGCTCTTTTGGCCGCTACGTTCCCGGACTGATCCCAAGGACCTACCGAAGAAGACAGGTGGTCGGGCAGGGCCATCATTTCCCAGGGCTTCGAGGGCGTGTGAAGGATACAGTACAATTTATGCCAGCCGGGATTTCAACAGAGCTGGTGAGCCACACTCACAGTTGGGACCTAGCAATGCAGAGGTTTTGCACCTAAGTCCGATGATGGCGTCGCAAAGCTTGCCTCAGAGTCCTGCTTCATCGCGTGCATCTTCGTTGCATGGCTCTCCACGACCCTCCGACAGACAACTCTCCGTAGGCAGTAATGCTTCAATAGTGGACAGCATACATAGTGGCGCGCAACTTCCTATTCGTCGTTTGAATAACCCCCTCACTTTGACGCACTCACGTGCAACCTCGACAGCAGTTCGCTGGGGCTCCTCGTCCTGATCGCTCCCGGCCTCCGTCCCCGTCCCCATTTCCACATCCTCCGCCTTTACCCCAGTCGAGTACACTGACGAATCCTGGCGGCACGCAGCTCCCGCGAGATACTTCAGAAGGATCTCGTCGATCTTCAATTGATATCAATGTTTCCCCACCTTCAAGGTCACCATCCCCAACTTCCGGATCAGACTACTCCACACAGGATCCTTCGAGTCCAACTGTGTTTCGCACGTATTTGCCTGAAGTCTTGGCCTCATCCTCGGACCAACCGCAATATCGACCCTCATTTCCCCAGCCGTCTACTTCGTCTTTCGTAGCCATCTCGGTCGTGGACGCATCAGGGGTTTGGCCCGATGGGAAAACTCGTAGTATTGGGCTCATGCATTCCGAACAAGTATCTCGTTACGTGAACAAGGGCGACGTGTGAGCACTCTCTTCGATCTATTCCAGTGTTACTGTCGTTACACCTTACCAGACAACGAGTGCATAGCACATATAGGTTACGTCCGATGGAAGTTGACCTACCTCAATAGTAATCCGTTTTTTAATCGGCTACCGACAATTTGAAGGCTCACGGAATTCCACCATGCCAGCTCACACGCCAAATGTCCTGAAGGTTGGGTACCTGCCACGCATCCCGGAGGCTCTCTTTATTTTTACAACGCCGAACGAGTAAGTGGATTTTGGATTCTTTTGCCCCACATCTCACTTCGATCTACGAAGAGAATATTCACCGATGTGTATATGTACGACGTCGATCTGAGCGCCGAAATTCACGCATTCGCTGCACTTTTGGACAAGGAACGCACAGAGCCCCTCCCTACAGATGACTATGACCTAGTTTTAGACATCATCAAGGTAACGGACGACGAAACCGTCTGGGCTTACTACTACGCCGACCACGTCAGCAAAACATTGTTCTGGCAGGACTTCTATGAATGCGAAGATAGCCTGTTGCGCGAGGTGCGTGGTGTACGGGAACCGGGTCACGTCAGTGCGTATTTTCCAGCTCGTCGATTAATACCGGATCAACGATATGATCCATTCCAGAACTTCGGCTCGAGTCCCTCTATTGGTGAGACCCCAATATTAGTATTGCGTTCATACTAATAATACCCATATTCGAAACGAAGGGTACATTGGTCACTTTATCCGGGCCCCGATTGGCGTAGGTTCCCGAAGAACGCATCGAATGAGCTGCTCGGAGCTCTACTAAGCAGCGGTATTGGTAAGAAGTTTGTTACTTCACATCGCTATCGTGTGCTGAATTCTCATAGACTCCTTGACTTCCAAGGTTTCGACTTCGCCCTATACCGTGGCCGAAATGGAATCCATGCGTGACTTTATAAAAGAGGCCCAAAGCAAGTCCGTCTTCTTATCTTAGGACTGCAATGATTAACCCAACGTAGGTCTCGGCCCAGAAGATCCTCATGTAATAGCCTCAGTGGGTAATGAAGTCGTATTTCGATCTGCAAAGCCCGAAACACTCACTTTTCTTTCCCTAGCACGGTTGCTCTCTTTCTATGGTGGGTGTGTCTCTCTTCCCACATACTCCCCTCTCCTAAGCAGTCATATCCCTAGCCCATTGGAAGTTTCTGCACTTTCACGGTCAAAAAGGTTCTCGCCAGGATCGCTACAAAAGCATCTACAAGGGTAGCAGTCGCAAGCGCACGATACTAGTTCGAATCTTATCGCCGATCTTGTTCTTCTTCCCGGACATTCACTTAGTGGAACTCGAGAAGGTGTGGACGGATGAAATCGTCGTTGAAGCTCTCTGGAAGGAGTTCATGCAAAAGCTGGTTTCCGAATGGACGGAGTTCGTTCTATATGTAAGTCCATGACTTCCCGTCTGAGACGAGACCACG
Organism: Lactarius sanguifluus; assembly: GCA_021527775.1. NCBI lineage: Eukaryota > Fungi > Basidiomycota > Agaricomycetes > Russulales > Russulaceae > Lactarius > Lactarius sanguifluus. The sequence continues at coordinate 1,885,389 of JAKEYF010000001.1, read as the reverse complement.
CGCATTTTGACACTTGGGGACCTGACAGTCGACAGTGATGCTTGCTGCAAATGTCGCGTTCCTTGCTATCCCGGGTGTCATTCTCGCCCCTCCGTACCCAACCCCTCCTGTGCCGAACGCCCCTCCGAATCGGGCTCCGAATACATGGATCGAGCCCTCTCCTGCTCAGATTATAAGTTCGATCTCATTGGTGTTTAGCATTGGGAGCATCATCACAGGTTTACTGCTCATCCGCCGTAACCGCACCATGATGACAAAGGGTCCCAAAAGTGCAGTGAGTGGCAACCCTCTGACGGTACATGTCCCTAGTTGATTGGCTTCCAGTGGTACTATCTACACGGGATGAAGAAGCGCTGGTTTGGTCTGGAACCGTTGGCCATCATTTTCAGTCTAACCTACGCTCTACTGATGTGGTCGTATGTTGTTCTGGTCGTGTCCTTGATTCTTTGTATAGTGCTCATTCGTTCAAATAGGGCCTGGGGGTTCTTCGTTGCGCTGTTGATATTCAGTTTCCAGAACACATCGATGAGGATTTGGATTCCTGTGGGAATCGCGGCTGTAACTATCACAGCCCTCATAGGCTGGTGCATTGGGAACACCTGGCAGTGGGACCCCGAAGAACAAGACTGAAGAGCCCACAGATCGGCCATATGAGCCCGAGCGTCAGGTCGGGAATGGCACTTAAGCTCGAGACGAGACGAGTAGTGATTACTGTAGTAATAGTGTAGTAATTCAAAGACCGATCATGGCGCTTTTGGCACGGTGAGTGGACAGTGGCACGCATAGTCCTTTTTGGTCTTGAGAACTTACGCTCATTGTCCCTCAGAAGAGTAGATGAAAGACAAAGTATGTAAGTCGAGCCAGGATACTAGTAGCGGAGAAGCTGTGGGACAGTAGCATGTCTTAAGTCACGGTTGATTGGTTCCAAACGCCTCCACAAGATTTTCGGCGAGACCTCGAAAGGAAAAAAAAGGATGTAGGTCCATTAAGGTACCACCGTTCAACGTTCAACACTTGAGCCCCGCTACACGAAAGCGAGTTTAGGAGGGAGGGTGAGGATGACGTTAAATGCGGAGAATTATCTCGACCGCGTAAGAGAGATAGCCATGTCGATGCTTCTTGGCCAATCTAGAACGTAGTATGGAGGGTTACCTGTAGCTACCTCGCCAGATGAGCGCCAAAAACGACCTGGGCAAGTGGAAGATGGAGTGTCTTGGTACTTTGGCGTTCCCGGCGGTCGCCCACATTACCATATGTGGAGCACACCAGTAGTAAATGAGCAAGGGGGAAAAGATCACATAAAGGGCTCTGAGTACTCGATGGCCGTCGTGTCGGGGACAATAAGGGGTGTGGGCACTACGTGGGGAATTCGCTTCGATGCTCACCAGATGGTCATGAGGGATTGCTCGGCCGTCGTGTTCGAACAGCTGTTTGGGTTTCTACCGAGCAACAGTCACGGTTTCAGTAACTCGACATGCGCTGAATACTCGTGGCAAAGCTTTGACATACCTTTCACTGTGCCGCGAGGTTAATTTAAGCTCTGTGAAAGATATATCGGCCGAGGAGTTGTGATGATTTGGAGTGAACTGGTATGACATTTTCCAAGACGACGCGCCCTTGCCTTACGAAGAAGAGAAAGTAATGGCAGATGAGTCAAGACCGAGGCAGTACTGGTGAGGTTGCATTGTTCCGTTCCCATGATACATATAACGTGGTCGGTTATCCTCGTGTCCTCGGCACAACCGGTGTGAGACCAAATTGGCAAGATAGATACCGGTTCATTTCTTCCCGGCTATCGCTATCGTACTAGCCATGACCTCTGCGTTCTTCTATGGCACGTTGATGCATCCCAAGATCCTGAAGCGGGTACTAGACAACGATGCGAGCCATCTGAAGATCTGCCCTTCCATCTTATCGGTTCGTCTCCATCCCAATACGATGGTGGGCGCACCCGACATGATACTAAGCGAGCGATCTTAGGACTACACCCGGCATAAAGTCAAGGTATGCTATAGTAAGTGCGTGGTGCGATACCTTCACTTACCCGGATTCTCCACATCAGGATGCAGACTACCCAGCCATCCTGCCTCGTGAGCGAAGCAAGGCACTTCTGGGGCGCGAGCTCACATCAGAGGAGAACAGCGTCCGTGGTACGCTAGTGACGGGTCTAACCGCAAAGGACATCGCCATCCTCGACGTGTTTGAAGGCGATGTGCATATCTAACCTTTCATTTGTATACTGCATCCACTTATTCTTCTTCTCGGAGACAGGAATACGTCCGCTCGCAGGTCCTCGTGCACCCACTAGGGCCCTTCACAGCCGCTTCCGGTGGACGCCGCGACCTCCGGGGCTGTAGAGGACAACCTGATCCCGGCCGATCTCCCGTCGCTCCCGGCTGCTAGCGAGCTGGCACAGACGGTCCCGGCTCAAACCTACGTGTGGTGCAGCTACGATGAGGAGTTGGACAAGGAACTGTGGTCGTTTGACGAGTTCATTCGGAAGAACGCGTGGAAGTGGATAGATCGCGAGGGCGGATCCGCCGAGCGAACGAGGATTACGAGAAAGTTGACAGGGTGCGGGAGAGGCTCCGCGGGGAGATCATCCCGGATGTCGTGACAGTCTAGACGGCTCTCTCGCTCGCGCAAGACAAACATACAGGATTACACTCGTTACAAACTACACAGCTCCGTTGGAAATAGAAGATATCCTAGAATTCGCCAAACTTGACGTGTCCCGTCTCCGACGCATGCGCACGCGCCTCCTTCTCGCCTTTGAGCCCCTTCCCGCACACCTAATGACATTCGTAAGGACTGTATATGCGAGACGAGGGACACATCACGGTACCTCGCACTTCAAATCGAACGTCGCGGTGTTCGTGTACGCCCGTTTCGCCCGCAGCTTCGTCGCGAGCGCACTGAGCGCATCGAGCACGCGCTCGCCCTCAGCGCCGATCGAAGGCACGACGCTCACGCAAAAATCCGACGGGGCGTCGGGCTGAGGCGCAAGCACGGCGGCATCGTAGTGGATGCCGGAATATACGAGCAGCGCGCGGCCGCCCTCGGCGTGGGCGTCGCCAAAGCGGTCGATGCGGCCCGTCTCGACGTCGATGCTTGCGATCTCGGTGCGGTAGTGGGCCGCGAGGATCGCGAGCTCTATAGCGCCACCCCACGAGTTCGGCGAGAGGATGGTGCGGATGTACTCGTCGCGTGGACGTCTGTCATGGGCGTAGAAAAGCTGAAGGCTGGGCTGGGGGGATGCGCGATGTGCTCTCACCCGAGGATGGCGTCGGACCATGTCTCTGGGTCCCTCCGAATTGCATCCGCTACGACTATGCGGGATCATGAGGGGACAGCGGGCATCGCTGGCGGAGACGCGGCGACGTACTCTGCCGGATTACGGGCGCCTTCTGCATGTTCTGCTCGAAGAGCAGCGCGACAGAGGCAAACATACAGGAGTTGTCATCTGGCACGATCTGCGATGAGAGCGCCTTCAGAACGTACTCCCTCTGTGTAATCGTGACCATAGCACGTACCCGATGGACGAGGTAACCACCATCCGTCTTTACAAAATCCGGACCACTGCTCTGTAGAGCAGGAGGCGCCGTGGCTGCAGGCCTTGGATTTGACGCCGATGGAGGGAGAGAAGCAAGAGGGTTGACGACGGTGGCGTGCGGGTTTGCAGGCAATGCGGCAGGCGTGGCGCCGGGAAGTGCTACAGAGCCAGACTTTTGATTAACAATTAATTGATCGCCAGGCGCCAGGCCGAGACTGGAGATTGGAAGCTCGGGTATGACGCCTGTGAGCGCGCGTGGCGGGTATCCTGCTTTGACTAGGACAGACGTGAGATGGCAGAGTGAGTGGGACGGGTTTAAGCGCACGGTCTTGTGCAGATGGTGGTATTTCGGATACAGTGAATATGGCTTGGAGCAAATCCTGCACTGTGGCCGTGTCTAAGTCAAGTTGTAAGGTCGAAATGCCTTTTGGATGTCGCAGGCGAAGGGGGGCCATCTTTCGACGTCGTCGAGCAATGAAAACAAACAGACAGCTTAAAGTGGAACTGTTCAACCGGCTTCTGCCTTTCCATTGCCCTCATCCCCATCCCCACCCTCATCTTCAGGCTCATCCACACCATCCTCGTCTTCGTCCTCATCATCAACTCCAATCTCGTCCCCGACGATAATCACCAATTTTTTATCCCCATCCTCATCGTCCAACCTCACGAAGCGAAGCTTGGTTCCCCAGACGAACCAATACCCGACCGTCCCAAGGACCGCGAGACCGATCCATTGCCACCGCATGTGTTCGAAGCGCTTTTCCTCTTCACTCTTTTGGGGACGCGGCTCGCTCCACCAAGCGCGGAAGCTCGGATACGGTATGAGAGCGCTCAGGCTATACTGTTCTGGCGGCAGTACGGGTGCGGACGGCACAGCGATTGCGAGTACGCGACGGGCGTGCAAGAGCAGTGTGGGATACGATGAACTGAGGAGCGATGACAGCAACGTGTCCGGGAGTGGTGCTTGGACTAAGAGAAGGACATGTGCAGCAAGCACCAAATCCAGGGTCGTCGGCCTGCGAGGACCTCGTGAGGTTACTGAGCGCGAGTAAGTCTCTATCAGAGCTTACCTATCATAAAAGAAAAAGTTTTTGTCGCTTAGAAGCCTCGAGTAGATACCAAATGCCGCGCGCGACTTTTCTAAGACCTGTTTCCCTCGGATCAAATTAGGTTGGCCGTATTTGAGCAGTCACTGGGGCGACTCACCCGCTCGCGCTGAAAAGCACTCTTGAATTTCTGCTTAGGGTCCTCCTTTTTTGGCTCTTCCTTCTCGCCGAAGCGCTTAGGGCTTGCTTCCTCGGGCTCATTCCCAGGGGTCGTCCATAGTCCATTCGCCTCAAGGCGGACTTGGTGGACTTGGCGAATACGGCGAGGCACGTAGTAAGACTGTGGAATTTTGTAGAAAGACGACAACGTGGGGTGCGTGACCGCAGCGTAGTTTTCAGTTAGCGAGTAAAAGGCATAAGCCTAGGGAGCGTCTTAGATTACCAGGCAAGGGCACTTCTGTAATGCGAAGGGACGCACCACAAGATCACCGAGAGCTGATTCGGCATGGGCGAACCACGCAGTACGCTGTGCGCGCTCCAAAGGGTCAAGCAACACGTCAACATCGGCGGAAAACGCGGGCTCAGACGCGTCTCCTTCCGCAACGGGGGGAACGGAGGTAGGCGGCAGAGCCGCCACATACTTGATGATGGAGGAGAGGGGCGCGACGACGTGATGGCCGTGAGTGAGATATGGTAGCTGGCCTATAAGAGGTGCGTCAGCGCATAGGGAAAGTGTTCCAGAGTCGACACTGACCTACCGCTGGGGGACACGTCTGGGTCGGTACATTCTTGGACTGAGAAGCGTCCCGGAAGCGCGAGCTGGAGGTAGAATGCAGCGGCGATACAGGAGGGCTCAGTAGAAGGTAGACCCCACTTTGAGGGCCATATGTGGAGGGTTAGTCCTTGCACTGAAGGGCTCATCCCAGTCGCGTGTAGAGTTGAAGTTGGCGGAATCCTTCTTGGTCAGTCAGACAGTCGTGATACCGTATATTGTAACAGAACAGATGACACCAACAGGACACTATGGCCGAGTGGTTAAGGCGACAGATTCGAACTCCGTTTAGATATCTGTTTCCCTTTGGGAGCGCAGGTTCAAATCCTGCTGGTGTCGTCTTTTTTAAATGAGAGACACGACACCTCGAGGGTGGAACTTTCATGGCAATAGTCTCCGTGGGTGCGGACAGTCTCTGGTGAATATGGGGCCTAAATTATGATCATGGTGGCGGGTCGTGATACCGACTCGATCATATGTCGCATCCTCGAGCGACTTTGACCGCGACCGCTACCATACTATGATACAACTGTCAACGACACATTCTCTACCCGCAACACCGACCAGGGTCTCGTTTCAACGGATTTTGAGCTGCTATAGCTCGTAGTAGAGTTATTATTCGGCTCTTGTGGGTTCACGGTGGCATCTCAAATATTTCGCCTGTACCGCCCCCACCTACGCCGCAGAACTACGCGCAATCGGGCACAGCCGTTGCGGTACCCCCTCAACCTCTGGCCTCAGTGAGCAACTTCGACGAGACGCAATTCTTCCCACTGTAACAGGTGAAAGCGACGCTCGACTCGCGCGTGACGTATCACGAGTTCCTCAAGCTCGTTATTCTGTTCACGCAAGACTTTGTCTACCGTGCGCGCCTGATACGTGAAAGCCGCCCCTTTCTCGGAGAGGGGGAACCGATGGTCCAGTTGAAGGAAACTCAGATATTGGAATGGGGCGAGTCCACGTTCGGCTCTAGCTAAGGGGCAAGAAGAATTGTATCAATCTCCCTGGAGGCCATTGTCGTTCCTTGACTGAACGTGTCGCGAGGAGCTGAATATCAGATACGGGAGCTACCGGCGCTTGCCCCCAGATGTACGTACCTTCTTTCGCTCCCGGGAGTGGTAGTCGATGGTTGTCTTTCAGGAGATCGTATGCGGCCGCGACGAGATGTGCAAATCGGTGCAGAACGATGAATGGGTCGCACATCCGAGCTTCTCAGGTGAAGTTCCGTTTTCCGTTTCTATGAGCTGCACGAACCCAGAGGAGTGCGCACTCTCCCGTCTCAGGCTGTGCGTTCCTCCCGGCGGTTGAGTGGGAAAGCGAGGACATTGCTCAGTGGCAGCTGCGTTCCCCTTTCCTTCGAAATTTTTTATAGACGTCCATGCTCGGCAACGACAGCATGGGCGCAATTTCCAGCGCCCTCCACCGGATCGTTCTTATATTTCTCCCCGTGTTTCTTCGGACACGACGACCTAGGGATACTAGGGTGACAATTTAATTCTGACTAGAGCCTTTACGGTACTAATTTTCTTGGCAGGCTTTGTCATGCCCCCGCCCGGCGTTTATACGTCATTCGTCTTTGAAGGACCTGGTGTGCTCTCCGATGCCCTACGCTAGGCCGGTCGTGCGACGTGATAAGTTCGTGGAATGGTTGTTCTCTGCCCTACGACTGACTCCTGTTAGCCGTTGGAAACCATCACCTCGAGTACAGCTGCCTTCAACCCACTTACGAATTGTATCTCCATGTCGTTGTTCCTCGGTACACATGTCTACGATCTCCGCCGCCTCGGTTCCCTATCACCGCTTTGGCGACTTGGATCGTGGTCTTGTTTGCATATTTGTTCTCAATCGTGGTTGTATACTGGAATGCACGGCTTCATAGATTGTTCCGCCGGGACCATGCCTGGCGACGCTGTGACGCCTCGTGACGCCTGAGGTAGAGAATTGAGTTTAGAGCAGCGGTTGGAGTTGTGCCTCGTCACTCCCGTGTGCCGTGTTATGCTCCCCGTAGTCTATCTACCTCCTCTTGTTCAACCAACATTATTCGCCCGTTAACGACTGCCCTGCTTCGAGGATGCTATCGCCTTTGCCTCGGTCGAATTGGCTGTCACAGAAGTCGTGGATGAGGATGCCGGCGTCGCGAGTGGGCGGTGTGGGCCCGCAGTTAAGCGGCGCGGGTCCCCGTCGGGATCCGGGCAGGAGAAGGCCGTCGTGTTTGAAGAGGCGAGCGAGGGAGGCACAGGGGAGGACGGCAAGATGATATTTCCGCTGTACTGCTCATTCTGTGCTGGTGCATTTGGCGGGGTGTGCTAGTTCTAACGAAGGTTGTGGTAAATGTCTACATTGGCGCTATTGCGACTGTGATGGTCCCCGCTCTGTTCGAGGCACTTGAGTAGGGAGTACTTCTGCTTTACATCACCGTACACCATTCAACAATAGGACGACTGTGTGTTGTCATATATAGGATTTGCTAACTTTCGAACAAGATACGAACAAACACCCAGTCCATTGACATCCGGGTCTTTGGAGTGTTGCTGGCAATAGAAATCAAGACGTTCGGCTATCACTTTGAAGTCGTTCTTTCCTTCAGTGAAACCCTTTCTCATGCTGTCCCCAGTTCCACATAATTATGAACCCCGCTCGTGAATTTTGTAAGTCCGCACCGTGTGTAGTTGAAGGGAGCTGGCTACTCTCGTACTGCGTACTGTACAACTGCGACGAGCATCTCCACTTTACCTGTGTTACTTATTCTACGACGCCCGACACCTTCCACTTTCCTGGTAATCATGGCTCAACTCTTTCGAAACCCGAGGTCTGGTAGCGACTGGACTGCGAACGAACTATCCGCGTACAACATCACCGTTGTGCCTCAGAGTAAGGAGGTGTTCTTTGGGACTATCGACTTCCCCGATCCGACTGAACCGTCCCTGGCGGGTTTCATGGCCACCGAAAGTAGACATGACGCGGCGGACACGGACAAACGGACGAAGCAACTACTGCATTACCTAGACCTGGCGATGGAGCCGAAAGTGGGTCAGGAGGCAGCTGTTGACAATTTTGCTGCTGAGTTACTGAGGGGCCTCGGGTACGACGATGAAAATAGGATCGTTTTCATCCGACATGCCATCCCTTTCCTTATTTGCGGAGAAAACTCAGTCGCCCAGACTGACGTTTGCGTCATGGACGACAATGAAATTCTGCTGCTGTTGCAGGAGGATAAGAGATTGACGAACATGACAGATCCGGAGCCCCAGGTCATCGCAGAGGCTATTGCAGCCTTTGCGCTAAACAACCGAAAGCGAGAACGCCAACTTGATCTCCCCCCTCGTGGCTCCATTATGTTCCCTTGCCTCACCATGGTTGGCACCACGCCGATCTTCTATAAAATCACTGTCACTGCCGCACTGAGCAAAGCCGTCCAGACTGGCACTTATCCTGAGACGGAAACCCGTGTCTTTCGTTACATTCCTGCCCTTCCTCGTAGGAACAGTGAGGGGATGCGCCCTCTACCCAACAGACTCGAGATCTTGCGATGCCTTGAGGCGTTCAAAAGATTCTTGGGAAACTGAACCAGGTGCGCTCTCATGCGACTCTGTTTCGAGTTCTGCTGATCTCTTCATACAGGCGAAGAAATACTGGAATGAGGAAGTATATGGGTGTTTGTTTGAAGCGAGCCGGCTGTGTATGATTATTGTGAGATCAAACTAGAAAATGTCGTACAAGGATACTGTACGGAACCGGTTGTAACATTGCCGCCACACTTTTGCGTGAGAGCACGCCGCGTGTAGTGCTCGGCAGCGAGCCTTCGTCAATATGGAGAGTTGCTTGATCCGCTCATTCGCAATGGCCTTCCCAATGGATTTCGCTGCTATATTACATTACAATGTTTTTACGCATTAAAATGCTAATGTTTCCATCACGGCGTCTAAAACGTGAATAGCATCTGGTATGATGAACTTCTCGAACTGCAGCCCAACAGGCGTACTACATGGGTTTGTTCATCAGTGACATTGGGCAGTAGATATAAATGTCGCACTCACTCCCAAGCAGCGACACGCCGCACGGGGGCGAGCAACTTGAGGAATGCCTTCGACTGTACCTCCGCAGCGATCTCAGCGCCGACACCCGCGGTGCGGCTTGCCTCGTGCACAATTACGAGCCGCCCAGTGCGCTGGACGCTCTCAATGACGCTCTCCACATCCCAGGGGAGCACAGTGCGCAGGTCGATGAGCTCTATCCGGGCACCGCGCAGTGCCTCTGGTACGAGCGGCGCAAGTGACGCAGGCGGCTCAGCGAGCAGCGAGAGCGCAGTTTCGCAGTGGTACAAGGGCGTGCCCCACGTAAGCAGCGTGAGATCTGCACCGGGCACGAGAACCTCCGCGCGGCCGAGGGGTAGCTCAAAGTCGTCGATCGGAACTTGCTCGACCGCGGAGCGGTAGAGGACCTTGGGCTCCATGAAGATGACCGGGTTCGGGTCTCGTATCGAGGCTAGTAAGAGCCCTTTTGCTTGAACGGGTGAACGGGGAACGACAATCTGTCGTGCAATTACGCAGGCCGTTCCGTCACATGCGAGCGCAGGCGTACCTTTAGCCCAGAGGCGCCCATGAAAAAGCCTTCTGGGCTTTGGGAATGATACAGTCCTCCGTGGCCGACAGACATACTTGGCGTGCGCACCGTCAGGCGTCCGACGTTGAATTGACCGCCACTGCGATATCTGAATTTGGCGGCTTCGTTTACCAGCTATAAACTAACATCACACCCGCATGCGAATAGCAGGTGGCGATGCCACGTACTTGGTCGAAGGCGGGGAAGATATAATCAGAGAACTGGATCTCTGCGATGGCTGTTTGACCCATCGACGCGACCCCAATGCCGAATCCAGCAATGCCTTGCTCCGATAGAGGAGTATTAAAAACTCGCTCCCTCCCTGGCAACGATGTCACATTTCTGGTTAAGCTTTTAATTTTGGTAGCCCACCAAATTCTTCTGCCAATCCCTGCCACCACGTGATTGGTTGGGAAGTGTATTTGGCTGAGGGAAGCAGACACTCACCATGGTGCATCTGAACACGCCACCAAATGCGACATCTTCACCAAAGACGATGGCCGTATCATCTTTTGCGAGAGCAATCCTGGTAAAGCTCTGAGCGACGGTCACGACGTGTCAGCAGACGCGGCGCACCCCATGGCATCCCGTACTGCCTGGTAGAGGTTCATCTTGCGTGTCTCGCGACCGCCGATGGTGTTTTGCAGTGGTGAGTTTCCATCTTCATCCAGCCACTTAATACCAGGAGTGCGTAATGCGGCCTCGCGCGTGGTGCGCAGGATCTTGGAGGTGGCAATGGAAGGGAGATGGCCACCGGCAGGCGGAGGTTCCGCTCCGGTTGAGTTGCAGCGTCGTGCGACACTGAGCCTCGACAGCTGTTCAATTTGGCAATGATAGGAACGACGATGGCTTAAAATAAAAAATAAAAAAGAGAAATGAAATTCGTTCTACGCACAGTTGAAGGGCTCAGGCGTTTGGCTGCGCGCGCAGTCACGGCGATAGAAGGAGCGGTCATGGTAGTGGGGTAGGGAGGGAGGATAAGATCCGGGTCTTCGTTCCTCACTCGCGAGTACGGCGGGGGGTCGTGACCAGCAATTGAGCGACGGTGACCTCCATTACTGTAACGGTTCCGCTCCTAGCCGCCCAGCCGCCAAGCGTGTTTTTCACTGATGATGGAGAACGAGCTCACGTTTGTCGCCCCCGAGGGCGTCTACTCCGTCACAGAAGACCACAAACCCCTCCCCATCACTCACAATGCGCCAGCACCAATATTCCCAACGCGCCTATCCACCATTACCGTGCGCTTCCCTGCACCGAAGCAGCCTGCCACGCCAGGCCTTGGCCAGCTTCTGGGTGGGGGAAAGGACTTCTGGAAGGAGAAGGGCCTTACCCCAGGTCCTGCGAGGGAGGATGGTGTCAGCGTTTCGAGCGGCGAGACGCCCGAGGACGCTACCCCGCCCGATGTCGGGAGTACACAGGATATCGCTCCCCCAACCTCGATGGGCAGTCAAGATCAGAACCACGGGCTGTTCAGCCCGCCCGCAGGCGGCAAGCGCAGGGCGTTATCACATCCGAAACATAATATACGTACGACGTCGTCGACATTCATTACTCGGGTGCAAGCAATAGAAGGTCTCGCTAAGACGTTACAGTCTAAACAAGGCGAAGCAACGTATCTGTTCTACAACTCTTCAAAGAACCTCTACTGGGTCGAGGCTGGTGTTAAAGCCAAGGTATGCATGGTTCAATTATAGCGAATGAACTGAACCCCCATCATAGGAGGCCTTGGTTCGCGTTGCATTCGCTGCTCATCCGACGTGTCACGATGTGAATCATGCCACTGCTTCTCACGAACACTTGGACCTGATTATCGGTTTCCAAACTGGTGATCTCATATGGCTGGGTGAGTCTTTATGTTCGACACACTCCAACCGAGCACGAAACTCATGGTCATAGACCCATTCTCGTTACGATATGGGCGGTTGAACAAGCAGGTAAGATTACCGGGGGGGAGTGGGGGTTACAGGGCTCGATGAAATAGACACGTATCGCAGGGTCGCATATCGAATTCACCTTGTACGGCCGTACGTTGGGTGCCATCCTCTCCGAACCTCTTCCTCGTATCACACGCGGACGGAACAATCATTGTCTACGACAAGGACCGCGACGACGGTGTGTTCACCGCACAGCCCCCAACTGCTTCCCCGGTGTCATCCCTGCGCCCACCATCTAACGGTCCCGTTCCTCCTCCTGTCGACTCATCACCGCCAGCCGGGGAGTGGAACCCATTGGACAGCATCTTCGTCACAATTCCCCCATGGCATCCTGTCAATGCGACAGGTTCCTCGGGAGGAAGCGGGAGAGGCGACAGAGACAAAGCCACCAAAAACCCTGTGAGCCACTGGAAAGTGTCGAAGCGCAGTGTCATTGGTGTGTGCCTTGATTGATCGGCAAATCAAAGCTGAGAAATGTGTTCGATTTTTGTAGACTTTGTTTTCTCACCCGACGTCAAGTACGTCGCGGCTATCTCCGAAGACGGCTGTCTACGGGTCATAGACGCATTGGCAGAGCAGTGTGTATTCGTTCTCCTTATACTGCTGTCGTAACTCGGTCGTTGATTGCAGATTCCTAGACTAGTAGATTGCTATGCCGCTTATTTTGGCTCTCTAACATGTGTAGCTTGGTCACCCGATGGCCGGTTCATAATTGTGAGTTCATCCAGGAACTAAGAGTTGGGCCTCGCGTCTGAACCATTTGATCTGTAAGACGGGTGGTCAAGATGACCTGGTAAATATATTCTCGCCATGGGAACAACGCGTTATTGCGCGCTGTCAAGGACACTCCTCTTTTCTATCTGCGTTGGCATTTGATGACCTCCGATGTGACGGAAGGACGTACCGCTTCGGCAGCGTGGGGGAGGACAACAAGCTTATCCTCGTCAGTTCCTTCAATTGAGGACAATCTTCCAGCGCTGACTTGCCGCGACGCAGTGGGACTTCTCGAGTGGGATACTGCACCGCCCAAAGTTGCACTCACATCACCATCGCCTTTCCATGGCCTCGTCTCTCTCGCTTGGGGTGCGCCGGCGCGGCGACACGCTCACCGCTGACCACTCGACGCTCCATCTCCCTCCCCTTGGCGCGGAGGGCCCCCTCCCGCGCTATCATCCTGCACCGTCGCGCAACGAAGTCGCGATCGTGCAGCCGGTGCTGGTCAAGCAGCTCGAGAACGACATCCTAACGGCGGTTGCGTTCCTCCCGCGCTGGCTCCTTACCGGTTCCAGAGTCGGGCACATAAAGATGTGGATCCGCCCATTGCCGGCGACGTCTCGGAAGAACGGACATGCGTCGCGCGCAGCTACGGACGCACAGGACCTTGATTGGGTTAGCTGAGCTAGGCGCACTGTACAAAGCCTTCTAGGTGGATGGTCGAGGGGAAATCTAATGTATCACATAATTTATTATCAACTGTAGGGGTAGTCACATTGGTACCTACGGTCCAGATAGGCTTCTGATCAGGAGTCGGGCTTCACCGGCTTCACCAGTCACTAAATGGGTTATTCTGGCGACCCCTGTTGTGTATAAAACACGGATATTAGTGAAGGATGAACGAAATGGGAAGTGCATGTACTGAATAGAAACGGCGCTCACATTAGGGTCAAAGACTTCTAAGCTAACCAGAAGCAACGGAACTATAAGCGGAACGAACGAACGGCACCTTTTACAGGTGACGGAGCAAGATTAACCTGCCGTTCTTCGCACAAGAGCAAAAGGCAAGGACATTGTCATACATTCACGTGGTGAAATGGGTGATAGGTGAGATCCGGCATTGTAAGATGAACCGAGCACGGCACTGGAACCGGGAATTGATCTATAAGCATAATTTCTTGGAATAAAACTTGAATAAGACTCAAAGTATTTATTTGTAAATTTGTGTGACAATATATTTAAAGTTTATAGATCACATGACAGCTGCAACAGGCGCATTTTGGGGCATGTGATTTATAAACTTTAAATCTTTCCATAATATATTGTCACACATAAATATTTTGAGTCTTAATTAAGTTTTATTTCAAGATTTTTTGCTTAAAGATCAATTCCCGGTTCCAGTGCGGGCTAGCGCAAACGCATGTCACGGCCCACGTGCCCACTGTAACGGAATAGGTAAGCTACTCACCTTTTGAACTGTGGGGTTCAATTTCAATCCAATTATCAAGCCCTCCTATAGAACCCGCCCTTTTCATAGAACTGCGTTATGAAAAAGTGGACTAACCTCATTTTATACTAACGCGCCTTCTATTGATCAGCAAGGTTAGTCAAAAAATAGGTATGTGATCAATCAAGGGGGGTTAACGAGGTTCCTTGCGAGGTTCTAACTGGTTTGACACAGGTAAAAAAACAATCTTCGCGATTTCCTGTGAACGAAACAACTCAACGACGCTTGGTAGCACCCACTGGAACATAGTACTGTTTCAGCTTCAGGAGCCGTGCATATCCACTGCACGGTACGTCTTTCGACGTTCTGCGCTCGTTTGAAATTTTCTTCGAGGGTGGGCAACCCCCCCACCCCTACACGTTGAAACCTTGCGGCGTACCTATGCCCAATAATGGCACTTCCTGTTCCCTATGAGACACGGATCAAATTGGGCCAGTGATTCGTTCCTTCACGATACTCGGATGGCGTGCTTTCCCTACCACTGCCCGGGCTTACGGACCTTGCTGTGTTCAAAGCGTGGATTTGTTCTTCAGTGGATTGGAAATGCCTGTTTAATCCCCCCACTGTGCAATATCCTAAACTTATAAATAAGATGCAATGAGTCCGAGTCCCTGCTGACAGCATTTCGGTTGGTACTAGTAAAATGCCGCCTACGTCTTCACAACAACAAACTCGTTCTCATATGCCGACTTACGATCCGGGATACGTCCGTGGATCATCTACTGCCAGAGCCATGAGAAGTCCTCGGCACTGCAGACCGCAGCAGCCCAACTACATACCCCCCCGTCCTGCCCAGCCGATGACACCCCACTACGATCCACAACCTCCCACTGTATGTATCAGAGATCACTCTAGTCATGCGCGTTTCTTATGGCAAAGTGCAGCAGGACGGTTTCAGAAACATAACTCCAATGCAGTTCGGACGTGGCAACGACGCATGCTGCCAGTGGGGAAACCCGGTAAACGGTTTCAACTACGATACGACCGGAACTTTTGGAATCGGGGCACCTCCACCGTGGAATGGTAGTGAATATCCGCCGGTCAGTATGCTCAACATACGTTCAAAAGCAGTTCCCCACTCATACCCCCACTCACTCAAGCCACAATCCCACTATGAACAGTTTGGGCAAGGCGGAATAAACCACACTGGGTTCCCATTCGCGGCGGAGCCCTTACCGAACTTCTCAATGAATCCCCCGCATCCCTTCCCGGGGACAAGTGCAGCGCCGAACAACCAAGGAGCGTCCCCAGTTTGGATACTATCCGGCTGCGGGGTCGCTTATGAAGGCCAAGATGAACTCCGTCTCACCATAGTCTTCAAAAAGGTTCCTTCCGCGTAAATCTTCTTGTACATAAGTTCCGTATGTCGTCTGTATAGCATTTGCAGATCAATTGTTCTCCGCTAGAGATGAGAATGCGACGTGATGTGCTTGGATCTTGTATTCTACATTTCGTTGGTCGACATGAGGCGATGCTTCAAGTTGTTAGCTCGCCTCGAGTAAAGGCCGACCTTAGGGAACAGGCGTTATAAACAACTCGCCGTCGATTGTCCCCCCTCTAGTGAGTGACCGCAACTTGGACCGCGAGACCATTTACGCTTGGGGGTCTTCCTTTGCGCCGGAAGACATGACACGCATGCTGTATGGACCAGAAGGGCGAAAACGATCAAGGCTCGCTTGCGTGCAGTTGTAAAGCCGGAAAAGTCAAATTAATCTCCTCGCATCGGAGACGCACCCTGAGGGGTTTAGAGCGACTCTTTTATAATTAAGATAAAGCTTCCGGTATATTACTACTACAGTACCAGTTACAAAGCTGCCCCGGTACCAATTGCTGAGCACATCTGAGGCGGCACCAATTGGCCCCATCGACTTGGTTCCATTCTTGAGGGCCGCAAGGCCGGACCTTCGAAGGAAAATTCGAAGGAAAACGGCCGCTCATTTCAGCTGGTCATATATGTCATATCCGGGAAAACTGACGTCCATATCCGGAAAAATGGGCTCATATCCGCGGGGAACAGCTACTCATATCTGCCCTGCGGCTAGGCTCGAGATGAAAGGCACACAAGGCATTACAAGGGGTCGGGGAACCTATTATCTAAGTCTATAATACTGTTTCTAGCATCCCTAAAGCCATTTCCTAGGTTCTTTTTTTCAAGCTTTTTTTGATACATAACTGAGTCACAGACCTGTCGTGGCGTGTACCACCACATTTAGGAAACACGATAGACCTTAGTACAGTAAGGTGCCCCTGAGTCCTAAGTAAATAGAGCGGATGATGAGACATGAGCCGAAACAGAGAGACGGGGAAACGTTCGAGGAAAACCCTTCACAGGCTGTGATACGCGCGCAAGAAGTAGCATTACATAGGGGCAGAGTTATCTGCACATTAGTCGAGACGCGCGAAAGGAATCACGAGATCCTAATCGTAGTAAAGAGGAACAAACCTCGCATCTGACCTAGTCAGGTTCGGGAGGCACGTTCGGAGGGGGCCGGATTCCGGCTTGGAGAGCGCTCGGGTTAGCCTGGTTAGGTCAAAGAATTTTAGGAGGCGTTCCATGGGTGGAAAGGATCGGGAAACGGATAGAGTGGGTGGACTGGGGCGAACGCGGTGGATAGGATTGCTGTAGATATATGGTCTTTGGTGTATCTGGGACAGTGGTGGATAATGTGATCCGAGTCTCAAAGAGCGTGGCCGCAAGGACAGGACACATTCCCAGGTGGGTCGTTTTTGCGAAAGCACTGAACATACGTGCCCGTGAAGGTGTGGTCAGTCGCAACCTGCATCCGTTTCCTAGGTTCCTCCCCATGCTGTCCATCAACCTAAATCTAGAAGGGAAAGAGGAGGCCCCAAGAAATATATCTAACGTCAGAAGCCATAGCGCCCGTAGACTCGGAAACGCCCTCGCCTTGTGGCTGCATCCGTACATCGAGGTTCCTCTCTTCCTAGCGGCTGGTATCATGACCTTCTCAACCTTAACGCGCTGATATACCATGTGAGTTTCGAAGCAATACACCCGGCGGGTAATCCCGGCGTGATCATCCGAGGCGCCGTGAAATCATCATACGGCAATGTAAAACGCCAGTGATGGATACAAGGACCTCTCTGCAATTTACGAAAATGCGAATATGTCCGTCATAATGCAGGGTGATTGTCAAGGCACAAATGTACAAGATGAGAGGCGGTAGGTCCTGTACCGACCCGGAATCTTCGACAGAGAGCGAAGTACGCGTCTGTTTTGCCAGAGAGCGCGCCGAATATCAAGTCCTGTTTCAGCGTTCCAGGTATCCCCAGTGCGTTCCCGGCGCTAGCCCGTCACTCTTATATTACATCCTACCAGAAGAACTCAACAAAGCAGCGGACATTAAACGTGAACCCATGGACCTTCTGAGGAGGTTGATGAGGTTTGGCGCTTCGCTATTCGGTGTCTGCGGGCGTTAAACTCGGCTCTCGCTATCAGCGCCATAGGCCCCCGTGACGCATCCTCTATTTGGGGCGGGACATGACGCACCGAAAAGGAACAACATAGCCCCGCATAAGGTGGACGACCTGATTGAGAAGATATGCAAAAGGGACCGCGATCGCCGCAGGTTTTCCGAATTCCGAAGAAGGAAACGGGGTTCTCCGGGCCTACCCGTGATTTAGCGTGCGGTGACTGGCGTGCGTCCGTTGACCATTTCATCAGCTCTACGTTCAACGTTACCTCCTGATCCACAATTTAGTCCGCATGTTGTTACAGTTGTTGCTTCCCAGTTGGCTAGCGGTGGTCACCTGGCGCGACCCTCAGTCACAAGTGAACCCATTGCGAGGTAACAGACAAAAATTACTCAAAGTCTCGAATGTGCACAGCACGCTTCCTGTGGGGCTCGTATCACACCACTCGTGAAGAGTGGACACAGCACCAGATTGGGTCGGTTCTCGCGGGTACGCGGCAACTGAGCCTCGTTGCCTGGTGCCACGATTTGCACCGAACGGCCCTAGGCACACTGCCATTGCAGGCTCCCAGGGTGCATTGCACTACGATTTCGCCCCCAGACGGGTTCTAGAATAGCAAAGTTAACGCCTGGTAGCGTAAAACAAATATAGTACGTACAAAGACTTTTCATTCCGAGTCTGCATCGCTTGCAATATGATCGCATTGGGCAATGCATGAAGTGTATGGTACGTGGGAAGAAGCTGTACAGTATACCATGACGGACTTTCAAATGAACGTTGCTTGCATGTTGCTTGCGGCAACAGGCTACAACTCTATTATGTGTGATCGCTTTCTCCCTTCCTATGCACCGCTTCTCTGTTGCGTACATTTAGACCGTTCTTTATCCCTTAAACAAAGAAGGGGTCACCCACTGCTCGCCTTTGTGGTGCATGTTGCGGTGACGAACTGGGTGCTGGAGCTGTGCATCGCCAACTGAAGTACTCACGTGACGATCGCTTGATATATCATAGAATAGAATTGTGTGCCTATCGCCGCGTCGCGCTCACGCACAGCGCGTATGTTATGCTGGCACGGGCTTCCCACGCCCCCGTAGCCACGGTCGGTCGTGTGTGATTTGGATACAGTCGAGCCAGGCGTGGCTCCACGATTCTATCAGGCTCGTTGCGTACAAACAGTTTATTTCCTCTTCTGCCGCGTTCGTGGTCACCAGCGGACCGCACCTCCTCTGCATAGGCCAAAGCTAACCAGCCACATCACATGAATTCTTGGCCAACAACCCTAGGCCTGCGATAACGACGACGACGCGAGCGAACCCCCTGTAAGCCGCATGAGAGCGTCACCGCAACGATGACATGCCGGTGGCGGGGGTCCTCCGCCAGCGCGCCACAACGTGGGGTTGGGGATAACGCGAGCGGCCCACCCCTTTACCCTTGGTGACGACGACAATGCGAAGGCGCAAAGGGGACGGGTTCTCCACCCATGCGAGCCGCAACCTCGGGGTGCGCTGTGTATCCTCAATCGTGACGACGGTGATGCGGCGGCGAGCGGCGCCCCACTAACACAGGCCAAAATTCACGCACTCCACGGATTTCGATGAGGATACAGCGGCAGGCGGCAGGGGTTGCGAACCTCAAAGTATCACGCGTCGATGTGAGCGAGCCCACTGTAAGCCATATATAAGCGCAACCCTAACGATGAGGAGGCGATGTGGCAGTGGCAGTGGCGGGGGAACCCTCGGTCAGTGCAAACCTCGACCGTTGCATACTAGTGGTGTCCTCTTGTTCCTAGATGATATTGTGCCAATGACGACATCGACAGCGTGGACGACACACGAAGAGTAGACGAATGCGTTGAGTTGCGAGTTAGCTTTTATTGACGAGCAAGGTTGGACACAACTCCAGTGCGTGGTTGATCAATCAATGGAGTCCAACGGTATTCTAACATGTGGTGCATTGAATTCAGATTTAACAAAATCTGTGGGATTTTCACTTCATTTGAGCGGAGAGTCCGAAGTGCGGTGGGGTTCATAGTGCTTCAGTGGGACCCAACCAAGCACCATGCATATCCGTTGCCAGAAAGCCCTTCGAAGTTCAAGTTCGCTCATTTAGAAATTCTTCTGAAATCGTACGACACTCCTTCATGTGAGAGCATTTCATTCTATTTGTTCTCAATAATTGCAACACTTCGTCAGTGCGGGATCTCAATTGAACTGAGTTGGCCAATCGTTCCTGCAAGATACAGGGAGGGCGTTTGAGATTTACACAGCCCGAACTCATTAATCGATTTCATAGGGAACGTGTAATACGTACCGCATTGGCGTGGCTACGGTGAGGTATCCTTCACCATCCGAACTCACTGGATCCAGCCGTGCTGCTGACGATACGTGAAATAATTTGGCAGCACGAAGCCTCCCTTTCTGCGATGAAATCCTATTATAATGTGAAACGTTCCGAACAGGGATATCTGGGGAGCCATACGGTATAAACATACTCGCGCCTCTCTTAGGTCCTGGTGGCCGACCGGTCGTTGAGACTGATGCAGACGGCGTCTACGCAACCGCAATTTTATACACAAAAAAGGTATGTTCCTAGGTCATCTCCTCTCAGAGCAGTGAACACAGTCCTGGGCTGTGTTCACCACGGACTAATGCAGTCCCACCATTGACCCACCCCACACCTTTCGGTTTTACGCAACCGATGACGCTGCAGAGTATTTTTCGAGACACAATTTCCATGCAGCCTGGAGGTGGTGGCGCTTACAGGGGAAACTGTATTGGTTTCGGCCGTACTCAGAGGCGGTTATCTACTCACCGTTTCACTTAATGAAGCAGCATTTCCCATGGTCTTCAGAAGTTTCCCTTCGCGTAAATTTTCTGGCGCTCTAGTTCCGTATGGCGTCTGCATAGTATGTACGCTACAGATTGATCACATCGGAACTCTCCTGAATTTAATTTGAACAATAATGACCGGAAGACCTCGACGCTTCGAGCGAATACATTTCGCGACGGAGACGTATGCGGCCGTGGCATGCGCGCATACCATGCCCGGGACCTGTCTCAAACAGGTCCCCAAAATTTTTGGACGCACCCACCTCAGGGGCGTGATTCACCGAGCTTCTCGACGAAAGGATCGCAACAAGCCCTCTTCACATAGGGTACGGGAATTGTAATTGATATCGGAATCAGGGGTGACTTTACTTGCGCTTCCCATACTCCACTACTGTCACGGTATCGGGCGCAGTTATGAGGCCAGCGCCACTTATCCCATGATCCAGCTCTTCTTTTTTTTGATACACACTCGTTGCCCAGAAAGGCAAATTGATTCCATTCTCAGGAAACTCGGCATAGGCTTATCTTCGCCTTATATTCGGACAAACAGCCGCCCATATTTGCTTGGGGTTAAGCTCAGGTGGACAGGCGCGCTAGAAATTTCTATGACAGGGGCCGATATCAGCTTACCAGGTCCTTACAGCACTGCCCCCAGCCTTCCCAAAGCCGCTTCCAGAGAGGGGCGAAGTTTACCCATTACCCCAGGCCCGGGGAGGCCAGCTGGAAGCCAATATCTGGAAGCCAATATTTTCTGTCGTAAGATTTAATCTCTGGATTTAGCACCCGCTCGCCTGTAGAAATGCCTCGCCTGGTGATCACATGTAAACAATGACGCTCTTATTGACGATACCCTGACCCAGTTGATCTCAACGTGTTGACGTGCTACGTGATATTGGAACAACACTGGGCTGGTTTCGTCTTCCGAATACGAGGGGCATGGAAAACAGTTAGGCAACGATGGATACCAGTGACGAACCCAAAGGGGGCTCTGCAATACGATGCGAGTCCATCTGACATGTCGTTGTGAAAGCGAACTCTGCACTGACGTAAAAGGTGACCCGTAATAGGTTTGATCCACACAAGTATAGCGCACTGAGAACTTCGCGCGGGAGACTCGGATCCATCAAATAAGTGTCCTTGCGCCGTCGGCGACCCACCGAGGTTCCTAGGACCAAAGTTGGGTCCGATTGGCTTACTGGACCAGGGGGTCTACGTTCAGGGTGATCCCCGAAAGAGCTTGAGCCAAATGCAACATTCGACTGATACGATATATCGCACTGTGGCGATAGTTGTCATATGTCCGAGCCGCAGCCACGAGATTGGTACCGACCACGACCCCAACGTGTCTGAAATTGAAGGAAGTGTGGTCATGGACGAAAGCCAAAACTTACCTGATCTTCAGTCACGGTATAGCGATTAGCGGGTGTTGTTGACCAGATATCCACGAATGTCAGGAATGTCGAGAGAGCGCTAGCGTTTCGAAGATTTGTTTCGTTTGCTCGGCCGAACGTGTCCGAAAATGTCGCTTCAAATGGTATTTTCGAATCGCGCCTCGCAATTATTCCGCTCCAAAACCTCTTCAGTCATCAACGGTTTTGATACTCAATAGTAGTCTCGGCACTCGAGGTGCAATTTAGGCACCAGCCATCATTCAAGTTGTTCTAGTTATGCCGAACATCTGAGAACTAGCCGGAGTTTAGCACTCCAATACTATTTGTATTAAACGGGACTCATTCGCCCTCGGGCTGTCGGTATCCGTGCCTTGCAGAAGATGAACATGACCAAGGGTATACAAGGAACGGATACCATAACAGGGACAGCGGTGGCAGGATTTTCGAACAGTAAATGGCAGCGTACCACCTGTTCCACCAGCCTACTTCTGCTAGCGACCGACGCGCATCGGTTCGGCGCTTGACCCTGCTCGAGTTGTCCACATTAATGAGTCGCCAGGCCAAGGCCGTCGTCATTCCCGGTCAACTCGTTGTGTCAGTGGTCTAGGGACCATTTGCTGTGCACTTCGAAAATCAATTAGTCTTTTGACAAAATGACAACGAGTGCAGGGAACCTTGAACATCCCTTTTCATTTCGTTGTGGGGAGGCCACAGGGGAGGCAGGTGTTGGCCGGCCTGAGGTGAAGAAGTCTAGACCTAGTTTGGAGAAACCCACATTTCTATTTTCCTGCCCCTCGCAGCGACAATGGCAAGTTCCAGTCCTCGCGAGCTGTCATCGGTGACTGACTGACTAGTGAAGTGACTATCATACTGTAACTGTAGTGACCCGGACTTGCTCGGACTAGTGACTCGGACTTGCCCGTCAAGACGTAAGTCACGTGAGTGTGGGAATCCATCGCGACATGCCGATGCAAACTGCGCCAGATACGCAACTACGATTCCCACCGTGACCTCAAATTACCATCGCGCGCCGTGCGCTGCAGTTTTCAGGACCGTTCGCGGAGCGTCGATCGCCAGATAAAGTCGGATTGTTTCTAAAAAAACGTGGGTAGGCGACCCCCGAGGACCTTCAACGACATTTGATCTCAATCGGCGGCTCGAGGACAGCGACTGGTGGCGATCTCATCCTTCAGCCATGGTCTCTGGGTCCTGAAAAAGCGTCTCTACCCCCATATAAAACTCTCAAATTCGTGTCTGCGCTCGCATTGCGTCTCTGAGTTGTCATCTGTCCCTCCCCACTTATCGCCGATCTTATCGGTTTCGAGTCTTTGTTCTGTTTACGTCACCCCCTCGGAATAACCACCTCCGTACAAGGCAGTACTAATACATACTGCATATAGGAAGCCATGCATTCTAATGTATTCCAAAAAATACACTGCATATCAAGTTGCAGGTGTGACCACGCCAAAGACATTTGAGCAATGCGTGGTGGTGAGGGTCGGATATATGCGTCGTGGTTCGCTGACAATGGAGAACGAGCTCACGTTTGTCGCCCCCGAGGGTGTTTACTCCTTTGCAGAGGGCAACAAACCCATCCCCATCAACTACAATGTGCTGGCACAGATATTCCCAACGCACCCAACTACCATTACCGTGCGCTTCCCTGCACCGAAGAAACCTGTCACGCCAGGTCTTGGACAACTTCTGGGTAGTGGGAATGACTTCTGGAAAGAGAAGGGCCTTACCTTGGTCCTGCGAGGGAGATGGACAGTGGTAAGTACATTCGCGCCATGGGAGTAACGCGCTATTGCGTGCTGTCAAGGACACTCCTTTTTTCTATCTACGTTGGACTTCGATAACCTCCGATGTGACGAGAGGGCGAACCGCTTCGGCAGCGTGGAGGAGGACAACAGTCTCATCCTCGTATGTTCCTCCAATCAAAGTCAATTTTCCAGCGCAGACTTTTCGCGGCGCAGTGGGACTTCTCGAGTGGGATACTGCACCGTCCAAAGTTGCGGTCAAGATAATGAGCTCCCTCGCTGAGACGGACGAACAAGACAATAAATCAAGCTGCAGGCCGGGCTGGCTACTAAAAGGGCAGGGGCAGTGAGATGGAAGAGCGAGATACGAGACAAGGGGTAAATTGTACAGAGAAAGAATTGATGGTAAAAAAAACTTGTAGTATGGGGATCGTTCTGGGGTAACTCACACCACTGCTTTTCCATGATCTCTCTCGTTTTTGGTGTGCCGTCGCGCAACGAGGTCGCAATCGTGAAACTAGTGCTGGTGCTGGTCAAACAGCTCGAGAACGACATCCTAACAGCGGTCGCGTTCCTCCCGCGTACCGGTACCGGAGTCGGCCACGTTAAGAGGTGGATTCGCCATTGCCAGCGACCTCTCAGAAGGACGTCACGCGCAGCCACTCACGGGACCTTGATTGGGTTGGTTGACCTAAGGATGGAGGAGCGTTGTACAAAGCCTTCTACAGTAAGCGCACGATCGAGAGAAAATTTTAATGTATCAAAATTTACCATCAACCGTAGGGCTACATTGGTACCTATCTTATCAGAAGTTGAACCTACCAGTCACGCCCAAGGAGGTTTTACACGTAAGGGGGTATATGTTCCTCAGATGGGTTATTTGATAAAACCTTGTCGCGCCAAGCGCCACATAGAACACGGATATTAATGAAGTATGAAGCGAAATGGAAATCTGAGGGGGCGTGTATGTACTAAGTAGAACCGGTTCCTACTGCCAGTGCGGCAGCTGGAAGCCAGTGGATTATTGGGGTAAAGGTCTAGCTAAGTATGGAAGTATCAGATTTCAGCGAAGAAGAGAAGCGCGAGCGCGAAGTCGTGAATTCTGAATTTTCTGACTGGCAGTCCGTTGTCCCCTTGATTGTCCCCATGATGCATGACCGGATTGTGTCGAACTACGCGGGGTCGGCCAATCGATGCTTGCAATGCCCCTCACCAATCCCTCCTTCCCCAACCTTATCAAGCGCAGCTGCATGCCGTCGTTGCTTAGTCCTAGAATATGGAAAGTCTGCGTATCGTTGAAGCAAGCGTTGAAGCTTTGAAGTAGCATCCGGGCCTTGATCCGGGCGGTGACCGACCCAAGAAGACGCGCTGAGCACCAGCAGTAGGAGGCACGAACACGTCATACGTGACAGAACAAGGCTGACCTACCGCTCTTTGCCAAAAGGAAAGGGAATATCATCAACATATTGAATGATCCACCACGGGGTGATATGATAACCGGCACCTTGACCGGCACTGTACGCCGGCATGCGATGTACCGGAAACGGGCGGTTCACGTGCGCATCTGTTGACATAATAGGCAAAACGGTTACTATCTTTGCATACCCCTCGAACCTGTGAGGATCAATTCCAATTCATCAGGTCGTCCTATAGAACCCCCCCTTCTGCGTTATGAAATGGGGCTAACCTTCTTTCATACTAACGTGCTTTTTTTTTGACCAGCAAGGTTGGTCACAAAAAAAGCAGGTGTGTGATCAATCAAATCCAAGGACTCGGAGGTCAACTATATTGGATTTGACACAAATAAAGGTCTACGTGACTTTTTGTGGGCAGAGGCTCATCAGTGCTTGGTAGCCTAGTGCTTACGGAGCCCTGCTTCAGCTTCAGGGGCTGTGCATAGTAGTATTCACTACACTGCACGTCTTTCGAGGCTCTGCGCTCGTTGGGAAGTTTCTCCAAGAGAGGGCGACACATCTCCCTACGCGTTGAAACATTTCGGCCCAATAATCGCAAATTCCTGTTCCTTACGGGAGGCCGATCTAACCGAGCCAGCCATTCGTTCCTTCATGACAATCGGATGGTGTACTTTCTGTGTGGCACTACCACTACCCTGGTCCTTCAAAATGTGGGTTAATCGGCATCTTTGGAATTCCTGTTCAACTCCCATATGGGTAATAGGGCATTTGGAAAAGTATAAATAAGTGCGATGGGTCACGGTAGACAACAAATGCCTTCACAGCAACAAACCCATTCTCATACGCAAAATCACTTGGCTCATGATTCGGTATACGCTCGTGGGCCATCTACTGCCAGAGTTGTGAGAAGCCCTCAGCACCGCATGCCAGTGCCGGATCAGCCCAACTACACACCCCAACCTATTATGACACCGCACTACGGTCCACAACCCCATATTGTATGTATCAGAGATCACTCTAATCTTGCACGTTTCTCACGGCAAGTGCAGCAGGACGGTTTCAGAAACATAGCTTCAACGCAGTTCGGACGTGGCAACGGCACATACTGGGGAAACTCGATGAATGGTTTCAACTATGATACGACCGGAACTTTTGGAATCGGGGCCCCTCCACCGTGGAGTGGTGGTGAATATCCGCCGGTTAGTATCCCCAACTTGAACATATAAGTTCAAAGCAGTTCCTCGCTCATACTTTCACTCATCGAAGCCGCAATTCCCGTATGGACAGTTTGGGCAAGGCGGAATAAACCATACTGGGCCCCCATTCGTGGCGGAGCCATTGTCGAACTTCGCAACGAACTTCACAACGAATCCTTCGCATTCCTTCCCGGGGATAAGTGCGGCGCCAAGCAACCAAGGAGCGTCTCCAGTTTGGAAACTATCCGATTGCTGGGTCGCTTATGAGGTCCACGATGAACTCCATCTCACCATAGTATTCAGAAAGGTTCCCTCCATGTAAACTGATTCTGTTCACTAACTTCTGTATGGCATCTGTACTGTATAAATCCTTACGGATCGATTGCTACCCTCTGCAAAATTCTCTAGAATGAGAATGCTACTCGATGTGCTCGAATATCGTCTTTTGGTCGACCACTTGCCAGTGCTTGGCGGGGCAGTAAGCATTGTCCGCGCACAAGAGCAGTACCTGTTCTACGTTTCGTTGATCGACGAGGCGATGCTAGTTGGCTTGCTTCAGTTGCCTGCTCCTCGAGTAATGGCCAATCTTACTACAAGAGCGTTCAAAACAACGACCCGCTGCTGATTCGAGCTACTCACCCCGTCACGACAGGTGATCGCAACGCCTCGTTTTCGCATGGCAACCTCTTCTCTTGGTTTGGAAGTGACACATACCATGTGAACCAGAAGTGCGAAAACACCCAAGGCCTACTTCCGCCGATGCGGTTGTAACGCCGGAAACATCAGGATAACTACGACTAGGGAACCTCCTCGCATCAGTGGCCACCGAACCAGAACCTAGGGTAGTCTTAAGTTTAATTAACCAATATAAAGTTCTCCTTATGTCACTACGGAGCACATCCTGACACCGATTGGCACCATCGACTGAGTTCCATTCTGGAGAACTCTGCAAGGCCATGTTTTTGTGGAAAGTAGTCGCTCATATCCGCCTGCGGCCAGGGTTGTGAAGAAAGGCCCAAGTCATTTCTAGGGGTCTGAGTCGGCAAACCTATTAACACTGCCTCTAGCCTTCCTAAAGCCACTTCCTAAGCGAGGGCCTCTCCTCCACATGCCGTCCCTCTACCCAGAAGGGAAACTTGAAGGGGGCCAAGAAATACGAGTTATCTAATCTCAGAAGCCCTAGCACCGGACCGACCGTGGAAACGCCCTCCCCCCGGTCCAAAAAACGAACACGCCGTCCCCTTGTGCAGTGTACACAGAGATTTCTCTTATCGTGGCCCTATCTCAACGCGCTGACGTGCTCATAATGTGAGTTTGGGGGCATTACACTGGCGCGTAACTACCGTGATGTATATCATCCGAATTTGAGAGGGGCTTGGAGAGGTGTGCTGTGATGGACACAAGCATTGGACACAAGGGTTCTCGGTGATTGTCCGCAAAAGTATACAAGATGCCGACCAGAAGCTTCGATAGTGTGCGAGGTACGCGTCTAAAGCGTATGTTTTTTTCAGAGATCGCGCCGAAAACAACAAGGAAAACAAGGCACTGAGTCATCAGCTTGTCGTCCGGCCAAGTGCGGAAGTTCGTCCATCGCTCGCCTTCGTCGATGGATTCGATGTCTGATGAGCCGTCGAAGCGTTCCAAGTATCCCCAATGTGTTCCAAGCGCTGGCTCTTATTCCACGTCCGAATAGAAGGACTCAACAAAGCGGCAGACCGTCCTTGAGACCATTTGGATAATAAAGTGAACCCACAGAATTCGACTTTTTGAGAAGATTAGTTGAGGAGGTCTAGTGCTTCAAAACTCGTCATCTGTGGGACGTTGGTAAACTCGCACTTCTGTTGGCGTCGACAGCCTCCGTGACACATCTGCCGTCTGAAGGGGAGATATTACGCACGGGAAAAATGTCAGCATAGCCCTTAGAGGGAGAACAAACGATGCAAAGGTACCGCAATCACCCCTGAATTTTTCCGAAGAAGTCAACGTTCTTGACCAACTTGACCAGCTGCAACCCATCAATCACAAGAGAACCCACAGCAAGATATTAGACGAAAAAAAATCACTCAAACTGAGCACCAATCTTCCTGCATTTTGGGGGGCTCGGTCGTCCGTGAAGTACTGAGCCCCCAACTCCGTGCGCGACAGTTACCGTTCTAGAAAAGCAACGCCTGGTGGGGTAAACAACTACAGTACCGTGACGTACGACGACTTCCATTCGGCATCAGTTGATCCACGTTGCACCAGCGTGGCCGCACGCCATTGTGCGGTTCGCGGTCGGACATGTAATAATCATGTCTGGGATTGCTTCTGACATTCATAGCGCACTGGCACGAGCGCACATGCATGCGAAGCCCGTGGCACCCTTACATAGCGCTCAAATTGGATAGTTGCCACGGACGAAGAGGGACAGAAGACGGCGAGAATTTCCACGCAGACTCAAAGAAGGCATGGCAACCTCGGATTTTAAATGGCACCACCGGTTAGTCCCGAAGTACGGTTGTGGTCCGCAGGCAAAAAACAACAACAGAGAACGGGTTCTTGCACAGTATCGCCAAGTGTCGCACAGGATATCTGATTTGAATAACGTCGAAAAGATGCAGAGGAAGACAATGTGAGCCCAAAAAATGCTGCATTTCTTCGTCAAGTGGGCTCGATGGACATACAGTGTTCAATGTGCGCCTGCCGACCAAGCTGCCGACTCCCCCTCCTACGTCTATCATACATAGCTTCCGGTGTACGCAAGTCGAGTCCATGCTACATGTAGATCCTCCTAGCTGAGCTGTTATATTAGGCTCGGGTCGTCCAGGCCTATGTCTTCGAACAAAAACCCCCACAGCGCATCGGGGTCCTTAAAGTCGTGGTGTGTGACGTTGACAAGCCAACGGGTATCTCTGACGCCTTCCAGCAGCTGTCGCTCTTGCGAGCCTGGGGGGAACTGAGACGCCCAGTTGGTCCAGATAGAAAACGCCTCTTCCTGCGGACGACATCAACCGAAAGTCCAGATGGACAAGGTGAGGGGTACGCACCTTCCATGTTATGAACGACTCCTGCTCGATGATCGTAGATTGAACGATCTCCTGCCCCGGAAAGACACCCCACGTCACCGCATTTCGCTCAGTAGCTTGCATGCTCGTCCTAAGATCACCCTTGCACAAACATAGTAAGCCGCTGCAGCAGAATGGTTGGCTGCGTACTCACCATTTTGTTCCCAGCCAAGAAATCCACGACGCCTTTCACCTTTCCTATCGCCTTTGCCAACCTTTCCACGATGTCTTCGCTGGCGAAGAACTCGACGAACGACTTCTGATACACGTATCCACCAGCAGGACCCCAGCCAACCGTACCGTGGTCCGACTGCAGACCGTCGACCGCAGGCTGCGAGCCAACGGGCCACCATCCGTTCTTTGCCAGACGAAGCAGGTGGGGGAGGATGAGCTGCGACTCGCTGGAAAGAGGTGCAGGCGAGAACGGATACGAGGTGATCTCGCCACGGAGGAAGCGCAGACTCAGCGCTGTGATGTCCGCAAGCGTACTAGGGCGTGAACCTATCGGCGGCTATGCGACCGACTTTTGTGAAACCGGGGCAAGACAAGGGCAGAGTAATGGCACTCACAATACGGCCAACGCCTCCCCATAGGTCTTGGGTGCCGAACGCGGGACTGTTGACGTCGCCGAAGCGGCCATTCGGGAATTCGTCCCATGTGGCAGCGTAATTGGCCTCCCCCTTGCCCGTGTCGCCATCTTTGGGTACGTGTGCCGCAAGTCCGGTGGTCGCGGAGCTGGTTGCGCTTGCGGGGGTAACGATCAGTTCAGTGTTCGTGTCCGTGGGTGGTTCGGCCGACCCGGGCGACTCCTTTATCTCACGTACATTAGTCCCCAACTCATTCACATCTCGTCACGGATGCTCACCGCTATTAATTTGTTTTGCACCTTCGCGTGGCGTGGGGTCCATCCCAAGTTCTCCAGAACCCTCTCCACGCTCTTCTCGAGGTTGAGAGTGCAAAAGTGAAACCCGCGTAGTCCTCCCTCGTCTACAAGACGCCGTACCATCTTGACGGCAAGCGATACCCCGTAATCCTTAACCTTCTGGTCATCGTGCTAGGGTAAAGCAGGCGTTGGTGAGTACATCTCGAAAGAACTTCGCGCAAGGTTAGCAATACTTTGATGGGCTCTAAATCTGCTCGGATCGCGTCGGGGATATATGTCCCGCAAAGCTTTGTAACCCGGAGGAACGACGCGTATGTTTGAATGGGCAGGACACCTGGGATGATGGGAACGGTTATGCCTAACGGATGGTGAGCGCGTGGGTAGGTGAATCCAGCAGGAACGCGACGCACCGCGTGCGCGGATCTTCTGGAGCCACCGAAGGAAGTTATCGACGTCGTAAAATAGTTGTGTTACGATGAAATCCGCCCCGCTATCAACTTTTGCTTTCAGGTGCTCTATTTCTTCGTCTTCGTTGTGCACAGCGTCGGAGTGGCCATCCGGATATGCTACGGTTAGGAGAGGTCAGGAACGAACGTATCGACGTGTGCACCAGAATGACCTGCCACTCCTATGGAGAAAGCTTCGGAGAACTCCGGCGTTGACCGGATATAGGTTACGAGATCAAGAGCATGTGTGAACCGGGGATCCGTAGGGATCCAATATTCTTCTCCTCTCGGAGGATCTGCGGGACAATCAGTACCTACGGGGATTCACCGCCCGTGTCAAGCGAACCTCCCCGCAAAGCCAAGATATTCTGGATGCCGATTTCTTTCGCCGCCTAGGCACCTCAGCAAGTGCACACGAACATTACGTGTAGAGAACGACATACCCTAAGGGCATCGTCAACAGATCCCTGCATCATATTCGTGCAAGTCAGATGCATCACTGTGTCGATTCCATACTCTCTCTGTGTCAACGACGCAAGGTCGAGAGTCTGGTTCTTAGTCGAGCCGCCCGCACCCCATGTGATGTTAATTGCAAGGGGTTTTAGATCAGCCAGACGAGAGATTCGCAAGAGCAGATTGCTGAACCCCTGGATTCGATTGGGCCCTACTAAGGTTCGATGTTACGATGTCGGGCTTACCTGTTCGGTCCGGGGTGGGAAGAATTCGAAAGTGTAGAAAGGCCCTCGAGCTTGCTCAAACTTCTCGACCAACTTCATGCCGAGCCAACGAACTTATCAGCTCAGAGATTGATGGGGTAGACGAGCGACGACGACGTCGAAACCAGACTTTAATCGTTATGGTTTGCGCCTATCAGAGTTACCAAATCGCCTCGGCCCAGGATGGGGATTCTTGTTCCCGGAGCGCTCGCGGCGCGACGTGCTATCGGAAAGGGCGTCAACAAACTCAAACACACGCTCTTGCCCGACTAAGACTCGGCTTACCTGTTACGCGTACCCGTCTCCACATCATTAATACCTCCTCAACGCTCTCCGACACCGACACTTCTCCTATCTACTCACAACTCCGACATGGCTGCTGCGACATCTCCCACAACAGAAGTCTCGACTGGAACGCTCAAGCGTACTAAGATCGTCTTACTCGGCGACCAGAGCGTCGGCAAGACTAGTCTCATTACTCGGTGCGTCTTAGCTGTCTCGCTTCCGCGGCTACTAAGTGTCAGGTCCTAGGTTCATGTATGACACGTTTGACAATACATATCAAGCGACCATTGGTATCGACTTTCTCAGCAAAACACTGTACCTTGACGATCGGACTGTGAGGCTACAGCTATGGGATACCGCAGGACAAGTATGTCTCTGTGTATTGGATACCGGTGTTTCTAAGCTACCCATGCAAAATAGGAACGATTCCGGTCCTTGATTCCATCATACATTCGGGACTCTACCGTTGCGATTGTCGTATTCGATATAACAAGTGAGTGGTACCCACCGTCATCATATTCACGCGGAGAATGACACATTCTCAGATCGCCAGTCTTTCCTTTCTACTTCTAAATGGATAGAAGACGTGCGGTCGGAGCGGGGGAACGATGTCATGGTCGTACTTGTCGGGAACAAGGCCGACCTTTCAGACAAACGGTGCGTACGCCACGAATTCACCGTTGACTGGATACATACTAAAGTGTCGCAGGCAGGTGACGCTGGAAGAAGCCACCGCCAGGGCGCAAAGTCTCAACATCATGTTCATGGAGACATCAGCAAAGGCGGGCCATAATGTGAAAAGCCTGTTCAAAAAAATCGCAATGTCACTACCTGGAATGGAGAAAGAAAGCCAGAGCGCGGATGCACAGAATGCCAGTAGGTCTACCCTTGATGCAAATCACCGTTTGCCGCCACTCTGACAACTCTGCGCGATTTGTAGAGATCGATGTGACTTCACCACCAGCAAACGAGGTTCCAGAAGCGTCGCAGTGCCAATGTTGAGGCCATGTATCTTACTCCAGAACGCCTTGTACTCGAGTATATACGTGCTGTAACCTAGGTACTACCATCAGGCTCATCCGTGCTGTGCTACAAAACCAGAAGTTTATCAGTTTTCCCAAGAGTAACAAGCTCATTAATTGCTGCCTCGTCGCGCACTCGATGGAGTAGTCCTCTTCTGTTGCAACTAGACCATACAGTTAAGGCGACCTTGCTTGTATACGTGCTTCAAGACTTGAAGAACTTCAAGCAGTGCAGGTGAGAGGAAGTTCCGATTCCGACGTAGGGCACAAGTCTCCTTGCTTGATAAGAAAACGCGTTCACGGGAGACAGATGATACAGACCCTTCCCCCCGTTTACAAACTATGACCTTCGACGTACCCTTCCTTGTCCCTCAGTTTCCTGCGTCGAGGGGTGATAATGCCGTACTCCCACCCTCCATCGCCGTCATTTCCCTGGACTACACTTTCCCATCATTGTCGCGTTCTCTTACCCATCGACTCTCATTTCCGTTCTCTACATACTGTACACCTCGTAACAGGCTAGCCCCGTCTCTACTGTTCCTACCTGACCATCTCCCTAGTAGCACCAGGACCCCCATATTGTAGTAATGACGTCGTACTCGCCTGCATGTATTTAAGCTTAACTGAACGCAGAGGGTAGACGCTAAGTGTACTCACCTGTCGGAAATCCAGTCTTCGTCTGCTCTCGCCTTTCGATCTCGCTCGCACCTGCTCATCTCGCTAATCGCTCGATATCGCCCATCGCCAAGACCAACGGCTTGGCACTCCTGCAAGTAGAGGAGTCAGAATTACTTACCACCCGAATCCACTGACTTTCGCGCTGAGCATGATAGATGATGCCTTTAAATATGAGCGGAAAATATGTCTCGATTGCCTACTGTATTGATGTGATACATCAGTCGTTGAGGTGTGATCGGGAGGAGGACTTACCTCCCAAAAGCAAGTTTCTCATTCATCGTGCGCAGAGGGCCAGAGGCGCTTGTTTCCAACAATACTCTTTACAGCAGTGAGGTCTCGGGCGGCGTCTTCAACTTCTTGATGGGCCATGGGCAACTTGATGGATTCGAAGTGAAGGAATGGAGGCTACGAGTGAAGGGTGATCGACTTGAAGGCGTTGCTGTGTGAGCGGGATGGGGTCAGGAATGAAGCATATAGGGGTAGTGGCCGCATATGGGTTGTGAAGCACGACGACATTGGCAGCTTTGCGGATCGAGGCAAGAGCAAAAGCTGTTCATTAAAGGTTGGGAAAGAGTGTGCACGCTATCGCTTCCAGGGCTCCGAGTCTTTGTTGATCACAGTATATTGTTCACTAGTAGTTTTACAGAGTGTGCTACAGACTATACGAGATTGCTATTTGGTAGAGATATGGAGATAGATTGAGTAGACGACAAAAGAAAAATCTGCAGGGCATTTTTGGAGGCAACTCCCGAGTTGCACCGGTGTGAACTCTTACGTTCAAGTCGGTCCGAGTTTCAAAAGTTCGGTCCGAGTTAGAGTTGACACCGGTGTGGACTCTAACTCGCGGCAACACTAATCTTACTCCGCTTTCTATATCCCTGCTACACCCCACCCTGCGTCTCTAGAGACTGCACGTTGTCCCGCTTTTTTTTTTCCAGGATAGATACAGTCTTCCAGGGGAGCGAAGTCGGATTCTGCTATAACACACATACGATCTCATCCACGATTCATAGTATTCCCTGCACCCCGAGGATTGTCATCTGTAAATCTTGCCCATTCCTCGTCCTTCCTTCTCTTCTCCTCCGACTTGGCGTCACTAAACGCCGTCCCGTCCCGCTCTGCGTCCATTGCGAGCTGCTCTGATGATGTCGGCTTCGCGGCGGATTGCGGTCTTGGTCACATTCATGAGATGATGGTCCAAGTAGAGAATTATGGGATGAGAATCTTACCCTCCCCCCGTGAGGATGTTGCCGCGCTGCCGCTCGATCTCGAGGTATTCGTCGATGGACATAGTAGGCAGGCGGTGGTCGGCCTGGAACACCTGTTCTTGCAGCCTTGCGCGGTCGCCGCTCGCGCCGGAGGGTAATATCGTGAACGGTTGCAACGGCTACGACACATCCGTATAAGCATGAGACATCCGATAATCGCAGCAGGTCGTGTACTACCTTGCCAGCGGAGTCAAGCAATGGCCCACCCTGTCGTCCCACTGCACGCGTGGGCGCATCGAGCCTCCACAGCGCGTGCTCCGCCTCAGACGACGACGGGTGCGCGCGGTCCGATGTTCCGGGTTGTGGAGAGGACGGCGGCGCGGAGCGCAAGAGCTCAAGTTCTTGCGCGATGCTTGCGAGCTGCGCCTGCGCCTGCGCGTAGGCCAGCCGCAATAAGAGGAGGGTAGCTGCGCGCCGCTCGTCCTCGTCGCCCTGTTCGTCGCTATGGCCTGGGGCAGAATATGCAGGGGCGGGCGGAAGAAGGGCGGCAATGAGGTCAAAGTCAGTCGGGGAGGAATCCGAGGGTGGGAGAGGAACGCTGTGTCGTTGGGCGACAGCCTGTGAATGAGCGGTGAGGACATCGTCGCTGCGCGCATGAGGGTGCATCGTTTATTTATTTTACCTCGATGCGAGCGCGGATCTCCTTCTCGGCCTGATACTGCTTGATCTTCGTCTCCCGCCGTCTGGCGGGATCGGCGATGGAAGAGGCGTTTTTCGCATACAACTCGCGCTCGGACTCGGACGCGATTTCGTATAGCTCTACATTCGACACGAACTTTGTGAACCCTTCCTGCCGATGGCGTGTGAATGCGATGTGTCGTATTCGCGAGACGGACAGACCTCGGCTTCACGCAGGCGTGCCAGGCGATCATCCCTCTCCGTTGCGCGAGCCCTGCTTTCGATCTCTGCAAGAACATATGGAACAAATAAGTATACCAGATCTTGAGTAGCGATGTCGTCGAGAGTCTCGTTGGGACTGAAGAGCGCAAGATGTGCGACGCGTGCACGCGAGTTGCGGCAATCCGCCAGTGCCGTGTCTATTAAATCCTAAGCAGATAGTTTGAATACAAACCGTGTTATGGAAACGAGAACTTGCCTGGGTCTCAACTTGGATAGTCGGTAGATTTGAAGCTTTCGAGATATTTAAAAGTGAGCGACGAAACAAAGTGGATAGTGACTCCATGATGTAAGGGTGTCAGATGTCCCACCCGTCTCATCTTGACTGGTGCCAAGAACGCACGTGTTTGTCAACTCGACGCGTCAAAATTATCTGGTCAATGGCAGGCAAGCGCCCCCGCCCAGATTCTGCAGGGCTGTTCCTCTCCCGCAAAGGCGCTTCAGATATAGCCAAAGGAGATATCGACGCTCCCGGGAGTTACATTGTGGGACGCATATTTTCGAAGAATCCCGCCAAAAATCAGTACACGGTCGACATCCGTCGGGACTCGAACGCGAAGGCCGCCTATCTGGACGTCGTCATCGAAGACAAGCTTCAAAAGAGGCTCGAACTTCTCGTGGGCGACCAACTGCATATATTGCTCAAAGGGGCCCAACTTTTGCCACATTCGGGCCCTGCGTCCCATCTTCCTGCTCTCCTCCGCTTCCGAGAGGGCATTACAATCTTGATCGTATCGAGGGCCGGCCTTCAGGGAGAGAAGGAAAAGCTTTTTCATGTCTGGCCGGGATCCAGTACGTACTCAGCTGTTGTTCGCCCGAGTCTGTGACATTTTTCTCGGAGTAGACACCAACAAGGCCAAAAAACGAAGACATGCACTAGACGCTGGCACCCCCGATACCAACTGGTTCTCTACGCCGCCTCCAGGAGACACTAATCTCGACGCGGTGGGGAGCGCCCCCAGTTCGCAGGCCGCTATCCCCGCCTCTGGAAATTCAAGTCTGCCAACATCCGGCCCCTCTTCTTCCATCCCTCCACCATCCCCGACTCACGTGGATCATCCAAATTATGCCGAATCTTCCACAGCTAGTGCAGCCCTACCGACCCGGAGGCAGTCGACCCCAAGAGCGAAGAATCGCTCTGCAGCGACGTATGCATACAGGACGACCCCTTCCCAGGAAGAGTTAGCCCCCATCGATCTTACATCTCCCCCAGAATCTCCCACCGCTACTGGTCCAGGTACCATCGCACATTCAATATTAGGGGAGGCACCACCCGACGTGTGTCGAACTGCGTCAGTCCTCCCTTCTCGGAATTCTTCCGAACCGCATAATGGCGACGGCGGCACCGTGCTGAGATGCCCTCAGCCGGGTAAGCAAAGGTCAGCACGAAGGAAGAAAAGAGATGAGAAAAAACTCGTTGCGTTATCTTCCGCGACGGCGAAGTCTCCTTCACCTACCGAAATCGTGCCTGCTGCCCTGGCTGTTGTCAAGACTGAAGAAATTCACAAGGACCTGTGTCGGGGCAATGACAGCCGGACAGAGTTGTATGCCGTCCCAGCGAGAGAGGACACGCCACCGGAATTGGTTACAGGTGCGCAATCGGGGTCCAAGGACGCGAAGGAGCTCAGTGGGGATAATCCGGATTTGAGCATGCGAGCAGGGCTCATTGTCAATGGGGTAGGTGTTCAGCGCGAGATAATTGTGCTCAATGACGACGTTCCCTCCCAGTGGTCATACACCGCTCTCTCTCGAGTCAGGGATAAAGCTAAAATGTCTGTCATTGGAGTTGTATCCTCTGTGGGGAAAGAGCCAACGAGAGCCACCACTGGCGGTACGAACTATACCTTGAGAGTCCTCTCTCTGATCACTCACAATATGGGTTTCTTCAGATTGGTGCATTTGTTTCTCCTTGCTGGATCCTTCCGTCCTTGACTCGTTCGGTGGAGTTCTTTATACAGACGGTGTAGGCATGAAGCTCAACTGTTTCATGAGGGTGGAGAAGTGGCTCCCTAACCCAAAACGAGGGGATGTTGTCCTGTTGCGTCATGTCAAGGTGCCATATGTCTATAACCGTCTAAGGCAAGTAGGTGGACTGAAGAGATGCCTCAGATTGGGCAGTGGCAGGATAAATTTACTGGCACTTGCTACCCGAACACGATGCAATGGGCCATCTACGATCCCGCTGTGGAAAAAGTGTTGCAACCAGATCCCGAACTCTCCAACATTCGATTTCATAACCCGCCCGTGTGGAACGTAGTACCGCTCGAGATAGAGTACTGTGCTCAACTGGTTAAGTGGTGGGCCGCCGTTCAACGGACTCGTGCCGAGCGCCAAGGTACAGTTGTCCAGATCGGAGGGGGGCCAATTACGGCCGTAGAGAGGAAGACGGTCTCCCGGCAGCATTTGCTCATCTGTGATGCAGACCCCGGGCGGGAGCCGCGCGGGTACTTCAACTGCACAGTAGAGGTATAAGCGCTATTCACCACATCCAAGAACTGGCGACCTGATGAAAGGGGAACAGGTTTTGCATGGGCACGCAAATCACATCTCCGACATTCACAGCATCTACGTGACGGATTACACGTCCAAATCAGGCACGTTCGCAGAGCACAGCAGCGAGTGGTGCCCCGTGTCCCTCGCCGATCGTGTGCTCCGTATCGAGATGTGGCGCGGTGAGGCCGTCGCGCTGGCCCAGCAGATGAAGCCGGGCGAGTATTGGTCGCTGGACAACGTACGGATGAAAGTCAGCAACGGTGGCTATATCGAGGGGTCCTTTTCGGAGGTGGCCAAGGCACGGAAGCTCTCCATTGCTGATGTAGATACGAATCACCATCTACAGGCTTTGCTGCAGTGCGTACTCTTCCGACTCGCAGGTCCGCTTGGGCTGACCGAACGATTTCTTTCTCACCACTTACCAGGCGGAAGAAAGCGTGGGAAGAGAACGATGCGAATCCACACGTGTTCCCGCACAAATTGCTCAACGAAGTTGAACTCCAGTCCATCTTCGATTGTACCGTCGAAGTAGGGCCTTCTTTTCATTTAAGTACCTGCGGGCTAAGCGTAGAGCATACAGATCATTCACGCAGAGTATAATGCGACAGGCACGTCCCTGTTGTATATTACCGACTACACTGAACGCAGTGATCTTGCCACACCGCCGACGGCACTGTGGAGTCGTGAGCTCCAGGGACGGATAGTAACCCTTGAACTACAGGGCCCGCAGAGCAAAATGGCTGACAAGGTGGACATCGGGGCGTTTTTCAATGTCAAGCATATGCGATTGATCGAACGCGTCATGGGTGTGGGAAGGGTCGTTGGTAGGATTGGGGGCCCTGATCGTCTCATCCATAAATTGAACGCCAACAACCCCAATGAGGAACTGGAACAGTTATTTCGGTACATCCGGTCTCTCTCTTTTCGTTCTCTGGTGTCGTTGACCCCGTCACTCTACAGACGAAGAAAACGATGGGAAGAAGAGAAGGCAGCAGTGACGAAACGGACCGAGAGTTTCACCACCATTGCCCACATTCTCAAGAGCAGCAATCCCGCAGACAAGTTCCAGGTTCGTGCGCGAGTTGTCGGGACATTTCCCTTGCAGTTGAAAGACTGCGTCGTTCGCTGCTGCAAAGGCTGCTCCGAACGGCAAGTTGTTTCTCATTTAACGGCAGAGACGATATTGAGATATAGAACGTGGTCATAGGGTGCCTGAAAGTATGGACATGTGCATGACATGCACTGCCCCTGAAGGGGAGTCGCCCGGGTGGGAGAGCGTGTTCCACCTGTTCCTACGACTGCAAGACGAGCGTGGAAATGCACAGATTACCGTGTCAGTGGACCAGAATGTACGCTGTTTTCTCACACGTGCCGAGCACACAGCTAATGTGCCTCCATATGAACAGAGCAGCATACTCAGGGGATTGTCTCCTGATGACGTTGTGGGTGGGTCGGGCGGCGCGGCGATAGTCCGCGAGCGCCTAGCTGATTACATCGGGAACTTGGAAGCGGTGCAGGCGGCTAATAGCTTGGGAAGAACACTCGCGGCCAGTGTTCCAGTGCGCGAATTCACGATAGAGAGTTGGCAGGTCGAGGATGATGTTATTGCATATGGGTTAGCATGATCGGATTGGGGCTGTCCATCCATCACACATTGCACTGCTACGCCTGCCACCTGATTGTCGGCCAGTGGTCACCGGAGTTCGTACCGTAGACTTAGACCGGTGACCGTCTGGGCTGGCTGTTGATTTATTACATAATCAAGACACGATTTTATGGCAAGGGCTGAGCGTCTTGTCTTGGCTGCTGCCATTCGTCATGCGGCTGTCTTTTGCTCTCCTCGTCGCTCTATTATCCCACCATGCCGTCCACGCTATCAGGCATTCCTTTGATACTCATGATTATTATGTTTTAGAACATAACCCTCGCGTCGGCCCTTCGCTAACACAGGTTGCTAGAAGGCTAGGCGTGCAGGTTGTCGAGCGCGCAGGCGAGCTTGACAACTTTTGGGTGGTCCGCGTTCCAATACAACATCCCTCTTCCTCCCTCAGCAAACGCGATAGCGAAGGAGACCATGTGCTGGCCCGCCTCGCTGCCCTCCGCAGCTCTCGGTATCCACGGGATTCCGACTCCCACGCCGCGCGCCGCATAGCCGACTCCGTGTCGCACCTCTCCCGCCAGGAGTTGCGTCAGCGGGTAAAACGTGCACCGCCATCGATACGACCCGGCGATGGCGACGATGCATCGAAGCATCCACTTGCGCAGGCCATCATCGACAAGCTCGACATCCATGACCCTCAGTTCACACGACAATGGCATCTGGTCAACGAGGAGTTCCCCGAGCATATCATGAACGTCACCAGGCTGTGGGACATGGGCATCACGGGCCACGGTGTCGTCACGTCATTCGTGGATGACGGGCTCGACTACGAGAGCGAGGACCTCGTCGACAACTTTGTGAGTGTGTGCTCAATTTGCACCGCCATCTGCCTCCGCGCGTGTGCCTGAGTCACCGTATTTCACAGTGGGAAGCCGGCTCGTATGATTTCAATGACCACGAGGACCTCCCCTACCCAAAGCTGTTCGACGATCACCACGGCACCCGCTGTGCCGGCCAAGTCGGCGCGGTTAAAAATAACGTCTGTGGCGTGGGTATCGCATACAACTCCAAAGTCGCGGGAATCCGCATCCTCTCCGGCCCCATCTCAGACGTCGATGAGGCCTCCGCGCTCAATTACAACTACCAGAACACGTCCATCTATAGCTGCTCATGGGGCCCGCCGGACGACGGCAAGTCCATGGAGAGCCCGAGCTATCTTATCCAGCGCGCGATATTAAACGGCATCCAAAATGGCCGCGATAAGAAAGGATCTATTTTCGTCTTTGCTAGTGGGAACGGCGCTGCGTACGGCGACCAGTGCAACTTCGACGGGTATACTAATAGCATATATTCTATCACGGTCGCTGCGATCGACTACAAGGGACTCCATCCTATTTATTCTGAAGCCTGCGCCGCGAACCTTGTCGTGGCTTATAGCTCGGGGAGTGGCCACCACATCGTACGTCCACGTTCCGTTTGAACATTTGTACCTTGCTGACGTGGTTGTAAAAGGTGACTACCGATAAGGGAAAGTCTGTATGTGCTACTACCCACGGTGGTACCTCAGCTGCCGCACCCAACGCTGCTGGTGTCTATACTCTCGCACTCTCTGTTCGGTACGTCCTTTTGATACTAAAATCCGCAAGACGGCAGTTGTTGAGCATCGTATAGCCCTGAACTCACTTGGCGCGACCTTCAGCACCTCACCGTACGCACCGCCGAGGTCATCAATAAAGACGATCCCGACTGGGATAAGACCGCGTCAGGGAGGCTCTTTTCATACAAGTACGGCTACGGCCGCCTCAATGGGTACGAATTCGTCACGGCTGCCCAGAATTGGCAGCTCGTAAAACCTCAGGCATGGCTTGAGCTCCCTGCGGTGCAAGTCGGAAATGGCTCATCGACTTTGATTGGAGAGATGAGTGGCGGGTTACCTATCGTCCCTGGGGGCGTCACGAGCACTGTCACCATAACCCAGGAAGATTTAGAAAGAAACAACTTGGAGTCTTTAGAACACCTCACCGTACGCGTGTGGATTACGCACGACCGCCGCGGTGACGTTGAGGTCGAGGTCATAAGTCCGAACGGCGTTAAGAGCATTCTCGCTGCTCGTCGCCTTGTCGACATGAACAAGGATGGGTATCCTGCGTGGCGCTTCATGAGTGTCAAGCATTGGTGGGTCTTCCATATCTCCTTTCGGGCTTCAATATTGAACGCGACGAAGGGATGAGGACCCGCGCGGTGAATGGACAATCCGAGTCTCCGACATCGGCGCTAAAGACCGAACGGGTCATTTCCTTGGCTGGCAACTCTCTCTCTTTGGCTCGACGATAGACGCGTCCATCGCACGCGAGTACGAGATACCCATATTCGACAAAGTTCTGCCCTCCCTCCCGAGTCCCAATGAGCCGCCAGTGGGCGATCACCCAAGCACTACGACCAAGGCACATCCCAAGCCTACCGAGCACCTCCCGGGAAATCACGGCGAGGCTGAGGGCGAGGCAGACAAGCCCGCATTCGAGAATGGAGATACCGCTGAGCCCTCTTCATCATCTACCGCAACCCCCAGCGGGTCGATGGTGCCCACCGCCGACGAGGGCTGGTTCTCAGACATGTCCACGCTGGTCGCGAACCAGAGATGGGTCTTTGGCGCTGCCGGCGTAGTCTTCCTCTTCGGCCTCACGGCGGGCGTCTTCCTCTGCAGGCGGGCCGCCGCACGCCGGCGTCGCGCAGAGGACTACAGCGCGCTGCCCGGCGACGACCTCGCGCTCGGCACGCTGTCACGCGGCGGCCGCGGCCCACGCACGAAAGAGCTGTACGACGCGTTTGGCGAGCGGGGTGACGATGAGGACGAGCCGGACGAGCACACGGCCCTCCGTGCGGGATCCCCCGGCGCGATTGGGGTCGAGGTCGGGTTCCACGAGGGCTTCTTGGATGACGAGGACCCGAATACGCCTCGGACGGCACCGACGCCTGCGTATCGCGATGAGCCGGAGAAGAGGGAGGCACCGCCACGTGGGGACGCTGCTAGCCCCAGTGGGAGTGGGAGTGGGAGCGGAGATGGGAGCTGGGAGCATGCGTCACAGACGCGGTAGCGCTACTCGACTTCTCCTGCTCGGATTCCTATTGACTAGCAATATAATCATTTATGAGTCTATACCCGCCTTAACCCGTAAGGTGTGAAACGCGCCTCACTTGGGACTGCTCTGAAGAACTTGACAGAAATGGTATCGAAACAAGTATCGAAACGCAGAGAATGCAATTGGATTACGACCTTACCCAAGAGCACATTGGTTGTCGGACACCTCGAACCTCTCTAGTCCGATCCCTACAAAATCAGGCACTTTTAACATGCTTCAGGTGTTTTTAAGAAAATTCTATTGTGTTGCAAAGAATGTGAATTGGCCTTGGAATTGGCGCTTGTCCGACAACCAGGTCAGGTGCTGTCCGAACACCGGGTGGGGAACAGTGATGCATGACATCATTCGGAGATAAGCAGCTTTTCTCCCGTCGTATGGATCACGGAACATCATATATGCATCATACGTGATCAGGCCTATCAGGCATCGATGATCAGGCCCTTACAATAGCACGACCTTGCAATATTCAGAGCTGAGCGCTGAGCAGCAAAATCGTTTCTAGAAAGGAAAAAGCCTTGGCATGAGTTGCCGGGGCTTCACGACTATTACTAGTAGTGGCCTGAACCGACATTCGAGCCAAGCCTATCCTCGAAAGGGGTCCAAAAAGCCTGAATTCTGCTAGAGTAACGGCATCGGGAGCGTCAGCGTCACCAAAGTGCAACCGTCTTCTGTGAAATTGGAGTGTCAAAGGCTCTCAGGACTGGTCAGGACGGTCCTGACAGGCTCCAGTTTTACGGATGCGTCCAACCAGTGTCAGTGCGTCCTCGGGCCTCGGAGAAAATGTGGCCTGAGATCTTGGGGGGTTTAGATTTGCACCTACGTGCCGAACTGGATCCATAAGTAACTTCCCGGGGCGAACTACGTCAACCACAGCCAGCGAAACGAGGGCCCTGAGGCCTGAGCCCTAGTTTCGACGCTACTTTATTAGCAGATTCCTATCCATCAATCCATCACATGCCTTTTACTTTCTCTACGTAGCATCTCCTGAGCCAAGGGAGACAGAATTTTAGTCCACGGAGTAATAATGCTCTTTGGGCTGTCTCTGATATTCCTACATCAAAGAAGCGGTCATGGGCGCGCGGGCGAGCCGCATGGATGCTCCTTCTATCTTCTGATCATAGAAGCCGCTGGGTCGTTGGCAACGCCATACATAACTCAGCGCTCTCATGGAATCACTGTTTGTTACGCGTGACGAGCGAAGCCCGGTGGCTATTACTAGCAAGAATCCGAGTCCTTGTTCTTCTGTCACAGGTGCTATATTTCTACTCAATGTTGGTTACGGCCAATGTTACTGGTCAAAACTCCGCACCCGTCGTGGCTAAACGCTGTGCCTCTCTGTACGAGATCAACACCTCCCTGTGCTAGATTTCTTCACCATCAAGAGCCGACTCAGGCGACGACACGCAAATGATTCGCCTGCTGATCCCGGGCCTCTTGTTTTCCCTTTTCCATTATGCAGGGGCACAGCAGACGTTTTATCCCGCGGCAATCCCCCTTTTCGTTCGCTCACCGTACCTAAATTGTTGGGGTTACCTTTCCAATGAGCCGTCTAACCCAACAATATCTCAAACGACTACCTTTTCCCAGGTCCAACAACCTCGTTCCGGCTGGGATCCAAGCCTGGATGTACGTTAATCCTCGCTCGGCATAACACCAAAGCTAACCGCACTTCAGGTCCTTAACCTAGTCGTCCTCGTCCGTGTCGACAACAGCACCTACTTGTTTCTGGGAAATGCGTCTACCGTAAACACAACTGTGAACCTCACCAACGTGGTGATTTCACCTACCCAGACCAAGCTTACCGCAGAAGCCGGACCCATGCAAATTATTCTCACCTTTTTGAACCCGATCGAGGTAACTCAGGACTAGAGTTACCCGTCGTTGCCAGGATTATCACTGAGACTTCCATCGTAGCACGAAGATTGGGTCAAGCAATCAATCCCATTCTCATACATGTCATTAACTGCAGAGTCTCTGGATGGTACGGCTCATGCGATGCAGGTGTATTCGGATCTCAACTTAGGTGGGTGAA
The DNA here is from genome assembly GCA_021527775.1 of Lactarius sanguifluus. Classification (NCBI taxonomy): domain Eukaryota; kingdom Fungi; phylum Basidiomycota; class Agaricomycetes; order Russulales; family Russulaceae; genus Lactarius; species Lactarius sanguifluus. The sequence goes on along the minus strand of JAKEYF010000001.1, from coordinate 1,840,735 downwards.
GCTGTTGTTCCCGCTCCATTGTGTCTCAAAGTCGTTGCAGGATGGTCGTCAGGGACAACCAAGTTGGGTTACGAGTCCACGACATCTACTGGAGTGGTAAATAACGGTGGCCACTTCAACTATGCCATCCACCCTCGACCCGAATGGGGCACATTGTATTATGGCATGCAGTCGGTGAGTGGTCACGGTGCGATCTACATTCTTCCCCTCATAGCTGGTGATTCAGGGTATTCGTGGTGATATTACAACCAATATATCTGAGGTTTCAGCTTCCCGCAAATCATTCCAGCTTAATGGGGTCTTGGGCAACCTGGATCAAATAAAAAACACGGCCCATGACTATGACTCGACAGCTTTCGCCATATCACGCGACCTTGGTACCATCCAAGCCACGCAGGATCCCGTCATCTCGGTTATCGGATACGACGTAAACCTAGTCATCAACTACACGGACCTATCTGGAGCTACTCAGCAACGTAGGTTGCTCTACCAGGGCAAATATGGTGGCAAGGGCGACATCTTGGTCCGTATCCACATTCGTTGATGGTCGATTTGTCTCATATTATTCTATAAGGCCGACTTTATCAGTGATTTCGCCAATGCCTCTTCGAGAGCCCAGGAACTCGACCTGAAGATACTCCAACATGCTTCTCCTATCTCTGGACCACTTGGGGATTTGGTGTCCCTCGCGACCGCACAAGTATATGGCAGCTTTCACCTGACATATGGGATTGACGCAGATGGTGATTTCAACAAGTCGGATGTAATGGCGTTTATGAGGAATATGGGTGGATCGAACACAAAGTGAGTTAGCTGCGTGCGTTCGGTGGGAGACCGATTCTGACGATGTCAAGCCGGGTCAATGCCGTCGAGACGTTGTATTCTGCCTTCCCAGCGTTCATGTACATTGATCCTGATCTAGGTGGACTCTTCCTCGAGCCATTGTTTCAGCTTCAGGCGTCACAAAAATACACCTACCCGTACGCTGCTGCCGATATTGGTGCGTCCTAGAACCGGAGAAACTAGATTCGAAGCACTGATTATTGAGAACGCAAAGGGACGAATTTTCCCGATGTTACAGTCAAGAATTCTGCACACCATCAAGAAGTCGAACGTTTGTACCTCTCCAGTAGGTCTTGCATATCGCTGACCAATTACTCGTTCGCTATAAAGATTCTGGTAATATGTTGATCATGACTTATGCCCACGCTCGTGCAAGTGGAGATGTTGGCCTGATAAGCAGATACGTACGTGCAGTGCCCCTCTTTAAACCCGTTGTAGGACCAACAAAACTGGACAGTATGATACAGTACTGATTTCCTGGGCTAATTATCTGTCTAACGCGACACTGTTGATCCGCGATCAGTGCGCTATCTTATTTAATGTTTATTATCACCGAGGACTTGAATGACTATCTACACAGGTCCTCTGCGGATGGACTATCGGCCGACAATCAAACTAACCTGGCGATCAAGGGTATCATTGCTATCGAAGCTATGTCTAAAATGAGCTCAGTTGTCAAGCGGGATGCCGACGTCAACAAGTATTCTGTCTGTGCAACCCTTTTGCGTATTGCGTAGCGATATTGACCAGCATATAGAGTACAGCTGCGAGTCTTTATGCTCAATGGAAGAGCCTTGCACTGACAGGTGATAAACACCTACTGGCAACATACGAACAAGTGGGCTCGTGGACATTAGGTTATAATCTATTTGCCGACGTCTGGCTGAATACCAGCGTTGTCGAGTCATTCGTCTGTGTCTGGTGATATTTGCATTATCTTGACATTCGTCCGACTCGGTTTCCAGGTCTATGGTGGTCAAAGTACTTTCATTAATAACACGTTGACTTTGAATTTCAGCAATTCTGGCATGCCAGTCGACAACCTCGATAACCCCGGGCCAGTATCCCGTCAGTAGAGCTATGCTTTGTAGTTGCCTTAGCTGATGTGGTTTTAGGCTGGAGCATGTTTGCGGCGGCCATGATGCCAAATCAAGATCAACGCACGAATCTTATTTCAAGTGTTCACAATAGAGAGTCTACCTACCCGCTCACCCCATTTGGACAAGGCGACCTGATCCCAACCATCCTGGGAGGACCCAGGTAAGTTCCTCGCGATTTGGATTTGTCGGGTGCTAATCGATATCGCCGCACCTCTATCTACTAGCCCTGCACAAGGTGCAATGTATGCGCCATTGGCTCTCGAGTTCGTTTAGGGCAAACACCTTATATCCGGGGCTTCGATTTACCTTTTTTTTTTTTTTTTTCAGAGCACCCGTCGTATTAATAACAGCCGATCCCACGGCGACTGGGACATCAACAACACCGCACACCGGCCTGTCAGTGGTTACCAAGGGTGTCATAGGTGGCGTCGCGGCTTCACTCGCGATTGGGGCCATTGCCTTGGTAGTATGGTGTCAACGGAGACGAGGTTACAGACGCACACTGGCATCCGCTGAGCCTTCGTTTCAGAGCGAAGTTGTATCAGAGGTCACAGTGACGCCGTTCGACCCAACAAGGCCAATCACCACTGCGATAGCACTGCATCTCGCAGGGCCTCAGACCGACTCGCAGCAACTGTTGCTCCACCGCCCGTCTTCCCGGGACGATTCACCGCTCCCGATCCCTGTTGGTCTGTCAGACAAGGAGCTTGCGCGGCTTCGCTCGCTGGCAAACGGTCCGCGTTCCCAACCTACGGACGGACAGCCGTCCAATCCTCTTTTAACGGTCGCCACCGACAGGGGTGAGCTTGGGGGTGTGGCGGGTGCGGCCACATCTTCATCTGAAGCTCAGAGACTCCAGTTAGAAAACAACTTCTTGAGGCATGAAATACAACAACTTCACGTGGAGGGATTTCCCCCTAGTTATGCCAGTAGTGACACTGGCATTGCACCGTAGGACTGCATACTGGTTTAGCTCCCTTCACAGTATTGGGACTGTCTTAGGACTCGGACCCTCACATACGTATCGGAAGTATATACGCGTAGGGCCATAACACGGACAAGCAGAGTCTTGAGCAGAGTCGTTTTTTCAGTTCCGTTGAGTTGCGATATGATTATTTATGAGTTCATGTCCACTTCGACACCGGAAAGCATACTGTAGAGCGTGAAATGTGCCTCACTTGGGCCGGACTGCTCTGAAGACGGGTGTGACTGCGTTACTCATCAATTGCATCAAACGCGGGCGTCAGATTCGTCCACCACGCCACCGCCGCGTGCGAGCGCTATCGTCAATAGATTGGCAATCCGCTCAGCTCCTGACGTGGCCACAAGCGTGACATGTGAGGCTTGAGGACCCGGTCAACCTGAGTGACTCCTTGCTCAGCGCTCAGCTCACGGTGTTGCCGGGGCAGAATGGGGTCAATGGGCGTGTCGTCAAGAACCGCTGATCCCCTTCCACTTGCCCCTTTGAAATGCCCCAATGGTATCTACTTGAGGCCCGAAGACCCTGTTTGCGCCTTTGGGGGTCAACCCGCTGCCGATTGCACGATTCAAAATTATATCGGGGGAGGGCCGCGGCGCCATTGAAAGGACCTTAAGGAGGGTTCGAAGCATTTCTTTGCGTTGCACCCCCCTAAGGTCGGTTCAAAGCGGTGGCTCCCTCCTAAGTAAGGGCATTTTGGACTTTTTTTTGGAAGCCCTTGAACTTTTCGAATGTATCTTTCAACGCAGGGTTTGCACCGACACTAAATCAGTCAGCCGCGCCCCTTTTCGTGGATTCAAAAGAGGACCCCCTTTCACTTGCCCCTTTGAAGTGCCCCATCACTCCTCTGAAGACGGCTTCGCAAGGATGCCTGTGCTCAACGCCACTATTGATGCCGAACCCACTTACACCGAACGACAATTGAGAGTGTCCGATTTGTGAGTGTCCCACATCGCTCTTCTCGCTCATCGCCATCCGCTCAAACTACTACACAGGCACGGGCTTTCAAAACCAGCCCTTCAGCACATCGTCAAATCTCAGAAGGACAAATGGCCGGCTTCGGTACATGGAAATTTTACCCAAAAAACCATGCGCGCAGTATTGCTCGGTCGAGAACTCGGTTTCACCATTCGTGTCTCGGAGCCCATGCAGTCCAACCTGCTTGAGGGTCAGGACGAAGGACAGGTACAGGGGAGCTCTGATGAGAATCAGAGTGAGAGTCAAACTGTGCCTGCAGTGAGTGCAGATCGGACTGTCGGGGGGGCAGCAACTGCCAGATCAGGGGCGGCGATTGACTCGAACGAACCAGGTGTGTTTGTGTTGGGATACCCAAATCGTTGTCGCTCACGGTTTTCAGATGTCCCTGCCATTCCTCCAAGAGATCGACTCGAACGAGCCAGGTGTGTTCATGTTGGGGTACCTGACTTGTTGCTTGTCCTCATAACAGGCCCAGCAGGTCCAAATTATGGTCTCGACAGACTCGATCTCACCAACCCCACTCCCGGACCCCGGACAGCGCTGGGAGAGAAGAAGGATGTGGGACACTCACAAATCAGACACCCTCAACTGTCGTTCGGTGTAAGTGGGTTCGGCATCGCTAGTGGCGTTGGGTAGGCATCCTTGCGAAGCCGTCTTCAGAGGAGTGATGGGGCACCTTGAAGGGGCAAGTGAAAAGGGGGTCCTCCAGCCTCAGAGGCTGAGTCGATGCTATTCTATTGACTGATTCGGTCAGTACAGTAAAACATATTCGTCCGTAGATTCAAACCATCGGAAACATTTGCGCACTGCCTTCGAGAAATGAAGAAAAGATAAAAAGCATGCACTCGAAAAGTTCGACTGCAAGAACGTTTTCGGCAGGCTTCATATCACCAAAAAATGTCCAAAATACCCTCAGAGTCCTTAGGGAGGAGCCGCCGCAAGAAACGCTTCGAACCGACCTTAGGGCCCTTTCGAAGTTTCGAGGCTGCCTTCGGGTCCCGGAGCATCACTAGCTGGGGCCTGGCAAATGGCGAAAGGCAAGGCGAAAGGAATGGAAAAAAAACCACCCCACTTCCGAAATCCTGAGGTTTCATGCAAATTTCATGTCCGAAAGGTCCTCAGAGTCCTTAGGCGGAGAAAACTCTTCGAGCCGCTTCGAACCAACCTAAGCGTCACAACCTCCCTGAACTTATATCACTGGCACCACTACTACCCGGGCCTCCGCGGCATTCCGTGCTGCTTGCTCACCTTGTCTTATCCTCTCTGACACGGCGGGCGACTCAGATAGGCACCCGTGTAGGGTTAGGTCGCAGGGGTATTAATACTGTACGGCTCTGCTAGCTGAGTACGATTCACCCAAGTCGGAGTGGGGTGAGTGGTCTTCAATTACGCACAGAGTTTGATGTACGTAGCATTGCAGAGAAGTCGACGAGACAAGTAGAGGCAAACTTGAAGGGTTCGGTAATATCTCATCTCAATCATCATGGAGTGTGGATAGCTCTGGACAATGGGCAATCTCACCGTCCTTGGACTGGTTCGATATTTCTTCTCTGTGCGAGGATGTCAACTACGTGGCGCGGGTTTGAGATGTGAAGCCGACACCTGGAACAGACGCTGGTATAGGATCGAACATGCACAGTGCGATTGAAATACAGGTATACCTCGAACAATATTGCGACAGCGATAGTTGGGATATATGCCAAATAGAGAACGCAAAACCAACACAACAGCCCGACCAGGTCCATCCTATGGTATGAAAAATGCGCATGTCGGCGGTGAGGATCACGCAAAACTCAGCTTTGAGCCGTTTGCCACGCGCGTCCAAATGTTGAGATCCTCGTACTGAAAGCAGAGATTTCAGTTTCCGCAAAAAGGTAATAAGGGTAAGACTGTCTCACCTCTTGAATCGTCGTCATCAACTGCGCCTCGGTATAGCCCGCTCTGAGCACGCGCGCCCGAATGTCCACCATCGAGAGTACATCCAATGCGCCGTCCCCCTCCCCATCCTCGCCTGGCACATCGCGCTCACGATCCGGCCCACGCCCGAGCCTGCGTGGGCGCTTCCGCACCGCGCGCCCAGTGCCGGCGGCCACCGCGGCCTGGGCCATGTCCTTGATGATGCGATATACCCTGCTGGTGTCGGAGCGGTCCGCGTCACGCGCGTCGGCATCGTCCCCGTCTTCATCCTGCAGGCTCTCCTTGCTCGCCGCCATCAGTCGCAGCGCCTCGTCCACGTCCGCGTGCAGCACCGCCGTGGCGAACCGCAGCCGCGCGAGTGCCTGCGCGAGCCGCAGAACGCCGAGAAGCGTGCGCGCAGACGTGTGTGTGTGCGAGCGGTCGCGCTGTGCGTCGTCTTTGGACTGCTTGCGCAAGCGCACGTACGAGTCGACGATGTAGGAGGACACGTCGGGAGGGACAACGGGGCGGCACCGGCGTGCGAGGGCGATGTAAGCGCTGTAGGGATGTGTAGTACGATTAGTCGTGACTGAGTGTGGGCAGATGGGGTAAGGGAGTCCCGTACCGCATTAGGGCCGGCTCGAGCGGCTCGTACTCAAGGTCTGGGTGCCTGTTGTACATATGGACGTGGGTGACGTGTTGCGCAAGTCGTTCGTCATCGTCGCGCGACGGCTTGTCCAACAACAAGAAGAGCAAGTCGAAACGGGAGAGAAGCGCTGCTGGTAAGTTGATGTTCTCAACGGGAGATACCTTGGGGTTGTAACGGCCATAGAGAGGATTGGCGGCAGCTAGGATCGACGTGCGTGCGTTGAGGGTCGTGGAGATGCCCGCTTTCGAGATGGAGATCGTCTGTTGTTCCATAACTTCGTGTATTGCCGTCCGATCGGACTCGTCCATCTTGTCGAACTCATCGATACAGCAAATCCCGTTGTCTGCCAAGACGAGCGCGCCACCCTCTGCGACTTCGTGTCAGTAACTGAATAAGAAATCTGAAAAGGGAGAACGAAACGCACCGAGAACCATTTCATCCGTTACAGGGTCGCGCATGACAGCGGCTGTTAGGCCAACCCCCGACGAACCCTTTCCAGTGGTGTAGACGCCTCGAGGTGCCACTTTTGATATATACTTCAGCAACTGCGATTTCGCCACACCAGGGTCACCCATTAAACAGACGTTGAGATCCCCACGGATTTTCATCCCATCACCCATCGTCTTCGTAACACCACCGACTAGGAGTAGTAGCAACGCTTTCTTGACGTCGACGTGTCCATAGATCTCTGGGGCAATACTGAAGGCGAGCTTCTGGTACACCGTCGGATCATCGTGGAGTCGTTCAATAGCTGCTCGCATCTCCGCGGTGACTTCCATCTCGCTATACTGCTTCTTCAGTTGGTGAATAAAGTGCGCTTCTAGGTAGGTGTCGGTAAGGAGGCCCGCGCGAACGGCTTGGAAACCAGTGTAGGGAATAGGGAGGAAAATGCCGCCCAAGTGCACAATATCCCCGGGGCTCATCGTACGTGTGAGGCTGCCATTGACGTGCACCGTCATCGATCGAGGAATATGACCAACAGGAACTTGGTCCGCCTGGATGGGCAATGAGTAGGGGACAGTCAAAAGAAATCTGGGACAGATACCATCTCCTGGATCTTTACTTCCTGGAATGGACTGAAACGGCAAGCGCGTGTTTGCATGTGTAGAGAACCTTTAATATTGTTCCTCTTGCACTCGTTCTCGTTCTGACAGTCGGCAATAGGAGTGAACTCTTTTCTGGAGATTTCTTGGAAAGTCTCCGATCCGCAAACGTCGCAAGTGTAAGCATTGACCAACAGTAGTGGCTTGACCTCTGATACTCGAGTGACGATGCCACGGGCAGTGATAAGCCTCCCAAGATGCACACCCCTCACTTCGCGAACAGCCATTGAGACGTCAGAGAGTAGAGGCTTGAAGTAGAGGTTGCTTTTGGGCTTTGTCAAGAAGCGAGACGGAAGTAAAAGCGATGGTACTCACTATCTTCTGAGCAAGTGTATTGGGAAGCCATCCTGACCTCCCTCGATTTGTTCGTTCCGCTCTCGTCGTTGGTGCATGATGATATCAATAACTTCGTCCTGCTCACTGATGTCCTTCGTGGGTATGGGCATGAGGCTGTCGACGACTTCGTTGAATAACTTGACGTAGCGGCTGGCGTTGTTTCTTATGCCTGATGCGAGTTCGCTTACTGTCTTTTCGTGCTATCCCAGCATAAAGGAAGGTTCAAGTCAGGTCCGAGAGCCAGTCGACGCATCCATGACCAACCTTAGCGATGTCCTCTAAGTCGATGATAAGCATTTGTTGATCACGATTCGCGATGCGTTGCTATGCTTCGTTAGGACAGATCAGACAGAAACTCGTAATAAATGCGTACGAGCTGAGACATATACTTCAAGCCTCTCATTCTTTGAGTCTCCGGGTTGCCGTCGTCGTCGCCAATATCCATGTCAGCGATGCCGTCGGCTACATTGTCGCCACTGGCGGGCCCGACAAAATTCGACAAAAAGTCCTTTATTTTGCCTGAGAAACAAATTAGAAGCGATAGAGCATATAGAAAATAAACAGACCTTTTTCGATCTGATAATCTACTTCTATATTCACCACTGGAAGGGACATGATTGGTCGGCAAGAGGTTGGTTGTCGAATGTCAGGGGAATATCATAAGACGCGTTTAGTGTGACATCTGCGTGACAGGTCGCGTTCTACACGTGTACTGTGACTATCCCGTTGTGGTCACTTCAACCCATGGTCGGAAGAACAAGCGTAAGGCCCTGTTCGGCGCACACTTTGTTGCGCGTGGCATCAGCCAAAATAAATAAATAGATTTATTTTGCTGTGTTAGGAAAAGTGGCTGTTCGGGAACACTTCCAAAAAAGAAACATGTAAAAAAATAATGCAACAGCCCTGCCAAATAAATAAAGAGGTCGGACCTCTTTTTCACTTCGCTTTCTCTTTGACAGATGTGGCTGAGGCGTGTTATTCGGGTAATTGTCACTTACGTAATACCTGTACTCATCGTGCATAACTGTGCAATGGAGTTTCTCTATTTCTTCGTGATTAATCACCACACTGAGCTCAGAACTCTGGATTATTAATGGCCAGATACACAATAGCAACTTCTGTATCTCTAATGATGCTGTTACCGTCCCTGATCGCTAGGAAACGGTCTATGGTGCGCGCAGGATTTGGGGGGTGTGAAGCGTCGCGAGGTGTCGCGCAGGCCTCCGCGGGGGATGAGCTGTCGTATGTGGGTCCGCGGCGATCGCTATCGCGTCGGTGTCGAAGGGCTAGGGCCGCGCGAGAGTGCGGCGGGGTCGGGAAAGGGAACAGTGTCGGTCGATCGCAAGTGGTCGGAATCGGTCGCACACGCTTCGGCGCGGCTCGAAACATTGTATAGAGGGCCGCTGGGGTCGGGAACGCGTCGGGTTTGAGTCGCTAAGGCCGCGCGCGAGTGCGGCGCACTGGGAACGCAAGAAATGAGCTTCACTGAGCTCAAAAGTCCGAGGGGAGAAGTCTACTATTAGAAGTCTGAGGCGTAAAGTTGTAGTTACATGACCTATATACTAAGGAGAGTAGGCTAAGGAAAGAGGGTGAATTAGATAAACAGGGGAAAGGGGGAAGCTAAAACGCGATTCGCGAAGAGTCCAGGACGAAAGGAAAGCCGAGCGCACACAGAGCGCGGGAAAGCGGCGAAGCGCGGGAACAAAGCGCTTAGAAAGCGCGCAAAAGCGCGGGAGAACAACGAAGCATGCAGGAATGTGCAGGAGAGCGCGAACGAGTAGAAACTGTAAAAAGTGCGATTTCATTGGCCAGGGAGAGCGTGGCCGTATCAACACACTCAATCGTGAGAATGCGGCTGAAGCCACACTCCATTGGTCACATGGTATGACGATTTATAATACAATGTGATGATTCAAAGCAAATTATTTAATTTGTGCCCGAGGGCGTTCGGAGATCCTGACTTTAAAAAAATGTAGTTGAACGCAACCTCTTCGCCCCAGGTGGGGCGAAGAGGTTGCACACGGCAAAACCCAAAATGGAACTAGACGCCGAACAGGGCCTAAAGAACTCTCAGTACAGAGCACCCCTCATAGGCGGCTCATGAAAGAAGATGCGCTTTAGACCCAGGCCGATTTAGAGTCTAGAACTCGGGTCTGGTATCCCTCGGCACAAGTTGAGGTCCTAGTACTTCTGCCTTTAGGCAGTCGGAAGAATCGACTACTACGGGCCTACTTGGAAGATGAGATTCGTTCTGCCTTACAGTTTTCAATGAGACTGACACCACGAGCATATGATCTCTGTGACCATGTTCCAGTAAAAATTTAGGTTGATAATACCCATCAAACAAGGGGTGCTAAAATCGTATAGCTATTGACCGAACTTTCCACTGGCAGAGATTCATGGTGCTTTTTTTGATCATGAAGTGGATTAGAACCACCTCTGTCTATGTGCGTGTAGATTACCATGATCACCGCGGTGACGAAGTCATAAGTCCGGACAGCGTTAAGAGCGTTCTCGCTGCTCGTCGCCTTACTGACATGAACAAGGACGGGCATCATGCGTGGCGTTTCATCAGTATCAAGCATTGGTGAGTCTTCCACATCTCCTAGCAGACTCAATGCTGAATGCAACGAAGGGACGAGTACTCGCGTGGCACTTGGACAATCTGAGCATCCGACACCAACGCTGAAGACGGAACGGGACACTCTTCAGTCCGACGATTGACGCGTCCGTCGCATGCGAGTCTATTCGACAAAATTCTGCACTCTTTCCCAGGTCCCAATGAGCTGCCAGTGGGGGATCACCCGAGCACCACGACCAAGGCACATCCCAAGCATACCGAACATCTCCCAGGAAATCATGGCAATGCTGAGGGCGAGGTGGACAAGCCCTCATTCGTTCTCAACGGAGATCCCGCCAAGGATACCGCAGAACCGTCGTCATCATCCAGCACAGCTCTGCGGGACGATAGCTGGTTCTTGGATATGTCCACACTGATCTCAAACCAGAGATGGGTGTTTGGCGGCCGTGGGCATAGTCCCCCTCTTGGCCTCACGGCGGGCGTCTTCCTATGCAGGCGGGCCGTGTGGTGCCATTGCGCAGAGGACTACAGTACGCTTTCCGGCAATGACCTCATACTCAGCGCGCTGACGCGTGGAGGCCGGGGCCAGCGCACGGAAGAGCTTTATGATGTGTTTGGCGAGAAGAGTGACGATGAGGATGAGGACGAGTGGGAGGGCCTCCGCACGGGATCCCTGGCGTGACAGGGGTTGGGGACGGGTTCCACGAAGGCTTCTTGGATGAATGACGAGGATCCGAATACTGTACGCCTTGGAATGTAAATTTACTGTAAGTATACCCGCTTCAGCCCCGGAGAGTGTGAAATGAAATGTGCACTTTGGAGGGTGATGGCATCAAAATGGCAACTGTGATAACTCGTTACCGTCACGCTTCGTCGTCAGAACGCATACAACAAGAAGGTATACATTACAGAGCTCTTCATTTACTGCTGTAACTCGTCACCAATCGTGTGGTGCCACTTCACACGATACTCCTATCATAGACCACGAACTCGCGGAAGTATGACTATATCACCGGGACTACATCACAAAGGCGCCACTGCCCCAAGGCCCCGAGCACTGCCCATTCCCCAACCAGTCACAGCCTGCCACTCGGCGGAGAAAATGCGCTGATGACCCGAGGAATGGCATAGATTTGTACATCACTGGCATCCATGCAATACATAGGTATGGGCTCACCGAACCGAGTATATTATACAATTTGCCCTTGATCGACGCTACTTTGGTTATAGAATCATAGATTCCTATCCAGCAACCTGCCTTGGTTTTCTCTAAGTGACAGCACCTGATCCTATGATCCAAGGGAGACAGAACCTTAGTGTGATGATGCCGGCTGTCTCTGTCTTTACTAATATTACCACGCGCAAAAAAGGTGCACTGGTTGCTCCTTCTATCATCTGATGACCGTTGGCAATGCACATAAATCAGAGGAATTAGAACCCTTCCCTCGTGATGTGTGACGAGCGAAGCTCTTCAGATTCTTCGTCCTTCTGATGTAGGTTGTATTCTTACTCGATGTTGGTCACGGCCATTGTTACTGGTCAAAACCCCGCACCCATCGTGACTAAACGTTGTGCCTCTCTGCGCGGGATCAACACCTCCCTGAGCTATATTTTTTCACCATCTAGAGTCGACTCAGGCGACGACCCGCAAATGATTTACCTGCTAATCTGGGGCCTCTTGTTTTCCCGTTTCCATTATGCAAGGGCCCAGCAGGCGTTTTATCCCGCGGCAATCCCTCTTTTCGTTCGCTCACCGTACCTAAATTGTTGGGGTAACCTTTCCGACGAGCCATCTAACCCAAGAATATCTCAAACGACTACCTTTTCCCTGGCCCAACAGCCTCGTTCTGGCTGGGATCCAAGCCTGGATGTACGTTAATCCTCCCTCGGCATCACACCAAAGCTAACCGCACTTTAGGTCCTTAACTTAGTCGTCCTCGTTCGTGTCGACAATAGTACCTACTTGTTTCTGGGAAATGCGTCTACCGTAAACACAACCGTGAACCTCACCAACGTGGTGGTTTCACCTACCCAGACCAAGCTCACCGCAGAAGCCGGACCCATGCAAATTAATCTTACCTTCTTGAACCCGATCGAGGTAACTCAGGACTAGAGTTACGTCGTTGCCAGGATTATCTACTGACACTTCCATCGTAGCGCGAAGATTGGGTCAAGCAATCAATCCCATTCTCATACATGACATTAACTGCAGAGTCTCTGGATGGTACAGCTCATGCGATGCAGGTGTATTCGGATCTCAACTTAGGTGGGTGAAGCTGTTGTTCCCGCTCCACTGCGTCTCACAGTCGCTGTAGGATGGTCGTCCCGGACAACCCTGCTTGCTTGGCAGTACCCGACAGCTAGAACAGTAGCTGTCAATGGTCACTTCAACTATGCCATCCACGCTCAACCCGAATGGGGCACATTGTATTATGGCATGCAGTCGGTGAGTCGTCACGGTGCGATCTGCATTCTTCCCCTCATAGTTGGTCATTTAGGGTGTTCGTGATGACATCACAACCAATATATCTGAGGTTCCAGCTTCCCGTGATTTATTCCGGCTTAATGGGGTCTTGGGCAACCTGGATCAAATAAAAAACACGGCCCATGACTTTAACGGGACAGTGTTCGCCATATCACGCGACCTCGGCACCATCCAAGCTACGCAGGATCCCGTCATCTCGGTTATCGGATACGACGTAAACCTAGTCATCAACTACACGGACCTATCTGGAGCTACTCAGAAACGTAAGTCGCTCTACGAGGGCAAATATGGTGGCAAGGGCGACATCTTGGTCCGTATCCACATTCGTTGATGGTCGACTCAGATTTGTCTCATTATTGTATAAGGCTGACTTTATCAGTGATTTCGCCAATGCCTCTTCGAGAGCCCAGGAAGTCGACCTGAAGATACTCCAGCAAGCTTCTCCTATCTCTGGACCACTTTGGGATTTGGTGTCCCTCGCGACCGCACAAGTATATGGCAGCTTTCACCTGACATATGGGATTGACGCAGATGGTGATTTCAACAAGTCGGATGTGATGGCGTTTATGAGGAATATGGGTGGATTGAACACAAAGTGAGTTAACTGTATGCGTTGGGTGGGAGCTGGGTGGGAGTCCGATTCTGACGATGTCAAGCCGGGTCAATGCCGTCGAGACGCTATATTCTGCCTTCCCAGCGTTCATGTACATTGATCCTGATCTAGGTGGACTCTTCCTCGAGCCATTGTTTCGGCTTCAGGCCTCACAAATATACGCCAACCAGTACGCTGCTGCCGATATCGGTACGTTCTAGAACCGGAGAAACTTGATTCGAAGCGCTGATTATTGAGAACCCAAAGGGACGAATTATCCCGATGTCACATTCACGAATTCTGCACACCATCAAGGAGTAGAACGTTTGTACCTCTCCAGTAGGTCTTGCATATCGCTGACAAATTCCTCGTTCGCTATAAAGATTCTGGGAATATGTTGATCATGACTTATGCCCACGCTCGTGCGAGCGGAGATGTTAGCCTGATAAGCAGATACGTACGTGCAGCGCTCATATTTCAAGTTGGAACCGTTGTAGGACCAACAGAACCGGACAGTATGATACAGTACTGATTTCCTGGGCTAATTATCTGTCTGACGCGACACTGTTGGTCCACAATCAGTGCGCTATCTCATTTAATGCTTATTACCGGCAACTTGAATGACTATCCACACAGGTCCTCTGCAGATGGACTATCTGCCGACAATCAAACTAACCTGGCGATCAAGGGTATAATTGCTATTGAAGCTATGTCTAAAATGAGCTCAATTGTCAAGCGGGATGCCGATGTCGACAAGTATTCTGTTCGTGCAGATCGTTTGGATGTTGTGTAGCGAAATTGACCAGTCTATAGAGTACAGCTGCGAGTCTTTACGCTCAATGGAAGAGCCTTGCGCTGACAAGTGATAAACACTTACTCGCAACCTACCAACAAGTGGGCTCGTGGACATTAGGATATAATCTATTTGCCGACGTCTGGCTGAATACCAGCGTCGTCGAATCACCCGTCCGTATCTGCTGATTTCTGCATTATCTTGACATTGGTCCGACTCGGTTTCCAGGTCTATGCTGGTCAAAGTACATTCATCAATAACACCTTGACTTTGAATTTCAGCAATTCTGGCATTCCAGTCGACAACCTCGACTCCGACGCAGATAACCCTGGGCCAGTATCCCGTCAGTAGAGCTACGCCTTGTAGTTGCCTCAGCTGATGTGGTTTCAGGCTGGAGCATGTTTGCGGCCGCCATGATGCCAAATCCCGATCAACGCACAAATCTTATTTCAAGGGTTCACAATAGAGAGTCTACCTACCCGCTCACCCCATTTGGACAAGGCGATCTGATCCCAACTATCTTGAGAGGACCCAGGTGAGTTCCTCGCGATTTGGATTTGTCGGGTGCTAATTGATATCACCGCGTCTCTGTCTACTAGCCCTGCACAAGGTGCAATGTACGCGCCATTGGCTCTCGAGTTCGTTCAGGGCAAACACCTTGTATTCGGGGCTCCGATTAACCTTTTTTTTCCAGAGCATCCGTCGTATTAGCAACAGCCGATTCCGCGGCGACTGGGACATCATCAACACCGCACACCGGCCTGTCAGCGGTTACAAAGGGTGTCATAGGTGGCGTCGCGGCTTTATTCGCGATTGGGGCCATTGCCTTGGTTGTATGGCGTCGACGGAGACGAGGTTACAGACGCACACAGGCATCCGCTGAGCCTTCGTTTCAGAGCCAAGGTGTATCAGAGGACACAGTGACGCCGTTCGACCCAACAGGGCCAATCACCACTACGATGGCACTGCATCTCGCAGGGCCTCAGACCGACACGCAGCAACTGTTGCTCCACCGCCCATCTTCCCGGGACGATTCACCGCTCCCGGTCCCTGTTGGTCTGTCGGACAAGGAGCTTGCGCGGCTTCGCTCGCTGACAAACGGTCCGCGTTCCCAACCTACGGATGGACAGCCGTCCAATCCTCTTTTAACGGTCACCACCGACAGGAGTGAGCTTGGGGGTGTGGCGGGTGCGGCGACATCTTCATCTGAAGCTCAGAGACTCCGGTTGGAAAACAACTTCTTGAGGCATGAGATACGACAACTCCACGTGGAGGGATTTCCCCCTAGTTATGCCAGTGACACTGGTGTTGCGTCGTAGCGGCTGCATACTGGTTTAGCTACTTTCACAGTATTTAAACATATTGAGATTGCCTTAGGACCCTCACGTACGGTTCCTTTCGTTTTCGTACATATATATACACATTGGATCACAACACCGACTTTCATTACTGTGGAAGTGAACTTGAAAGGTATAAAATATGGACGTGACGCTTGCGCTTACGGTGATTGTCATGGACCGTGGATATCTCTCTCAATGGTTCCAAACTTGGATGCTCTGAATCTGCAGGATTCTCTCTCTGGTACGGGCAGTCTCACCGTCCTCGATGTTTGTTGCTAGTGAGGACTTGCAGGTCTCAAGCTTTTATAAAAAAATATTATAATATTATAAATTAAAAAATCTTTATGACTGGTTGCAAATGTCAGCTTCGAGGCGCAAGTTTGGGATGCGAAGTGGACACCCTAACGACGGTCGCCGCTATAGGATCGAACACATATACTGTAGTACGATTGGAATACTATCGCTTCACCGGTGTTGCAAATTTTGAGGTAAATCGCGAATAGCAAGTGATCGGCTACACCTTTATTAAAATAGATTTTTGGAATGGGTACGATAATTGCTCACCTATATGACCCTGGTTCCAATGTGAGGAACAAGTGGGACAGAAATGAGTCGGAGGAAAGCCGGAGAGGACCACCCCAAAATACGGGAGTTGCAAACGATTGGTCACTCTTTTGTCACGAAAGGTGGCACAGCCGATTCGTTCTCCGCTTCGGCAAACATCGTGGCAAGGCGAGACAAGGGGACGTGGGGATGCAGGACTTCGACGCAATGCTGATTAAAGGTGAACTACGTATGCTAGTGGACATGTAACTAAAAATGAACTAATGTTTATTGAGTTGAAATGTATTCAAAGGGCCGAAATTATGTGGTGGTAGCATTGGGGCAAACGGCAGATGCCAGGGTGGAGAAAGCATCGACGAAGTCATTGGACCTGTGGGTATCATGGTGGGTGGCACCGGGGAACTGTCTGAGGGCGTTGGTGGAGGGGGGTCTTGAGAGGGGTGATTCTCGGTGTACGGAGCTGAGTCCATGTGAGCTCGAAGGCGGAGGGGATCCCGCAGGGGGTACAGAGGGGCCGAGTCCGGAGCGTTCGCGTTGGCGAGAGCCGGTGCGAGAGCGAACGGCCAAGAACGGGAGCGAACGAGGCGAGAGCGGGGACGAGACGGGAGCGGGAGCGGAAACGAGCGACTGGCGGCAGCGACGATGAGATGCGATGACCCCGCGGTAGGGCCTGACTTCTGGGACGAACACACAGCGAGATTGAGAAAACTAAGATGATATTTCCGAGTCCAGAGCACTGGTTTAAATACAAATGAGAACAGTAGCTACTCCAGACAAGTAGGTAGGAAGAGGGACAGTGAGAGGTGGCATAGGGGGAAGAAACGGTGGAACGCGGTGACGATCAAGAATCAAGATGAAACGGTAACGAGGCAGTAAGGTGTGGCGAAATGATACAAGGAGCCGCATGGCCGAGGTGATCGACAAGGGCGAAGCGTCTTGACAGCTTCAAAGGGATGGCGATGTGCTGGGGACAGGACGGTGATGCCAGTGAACAAAGGTGGCTCGGGGTGCGGGGACTCGCCGCCTGACTACGAGGGGCCGGGGACCCACTTGCAAGGCAAATACGGGTGGCGGCGGACCATGAGCGATGTTGAACGATTAACGAGTGGCGGGCAATGGAGAGGGCGAGTGATGATTGATGGTGATGGGAGGTGCGACGGTGTGAGAAGGCGAATCCAAGGGCGAATCCGCAATGGCAGTGAGTCACGCGATGACTGACCGAGACTGAAAGGACTAAAAAGACATGATTTCGGGCCCAGAGCCCATGCTAACCTTGGTCCAAGTCGTCAATGTAATCTGGAAAATCCCCTCAAACTGGTGTTGCGACACGTTCTGCAGGTGGAGTGGCAGAGATCGTGGAAAGAGAGCGGACTCCCAATTTTGGTGCAGTCAAGCGACGAGATGTCACGCGAACTCACACAAACCCACTGATCTGCTTGTATCTTCATTGTGGGTGCACTGGGTGACACGAAATTTCAGAGGGATGTTGAATAATATATTTACATCATCTACTGAAGTTTCTGAACGATGGGTTGCAATATTAGGTTCAGCCGAGATGACTTTTCTCAGTGTTCTCACTTTTCTGCACAATGTTCGTGGAATCGCAAGGCAAAGATGTACAATTTTCCACTTTTCTTGTGTGATTCGTCAAATATTAGTACCTACCTATCATATCACGGAAGGATCAATAATGAAGGTTTTCCGATCTCTTAAAAAAGTGTGTTTTGCAACTCTCCTCCATTTTGCATACCAGGTCAGGTGATAGTACAGGCATACCTCAAACAATATTGCGACAGCGATAGTTGGGATAAATTTAACGATACACGTAAAATAGGGCAATTAAAATAGAGAATGCACGACGGCCAGGCCAGGCCCATCAAGGTACGGAAAAATGCACATATCGACGGCGAGGATCATGCAAAGCTCCGCTTTGCCACGCGCGTCCAGATGTTGAGATCTTCGAACGGAAAGCAGAAATTTCAGTTTCCGCGAAATGGTACAGTAATAAGAGTAACACAGTTTCACGCAGATCTCACGTCTTGAATCGTTGTCATCAACTGTGCCTCAGTATATCACACGCGCGCGAATGTTCACTATCGAGAGCACGTCCACTGGACCACCACCCTCTCCCTCCTCGTCTTGCACATCGCGTTCGTGATCCGGCCCACGCCCGAGTCTACGCGGGCGCTCCCGCAACGCGCGCCTGGTGCTAGCGCCCACCGCAGCCTGGGCCATGTCTTTGGTGTATACCCTGCTAGTGTCGGAGCGGTCCGCATCACGCGCGTCAGCATCGTCCCTATCTTCGTCGTGCGGGCTCTCCTTGCTTGCCGCCATCAGTCGCAGCGTAGACGTGTATGTGTGCGAGCGGTCGCGCTGTACGTCGTCTTTGGACTGCTTGCGCAAGCGCACGTAAGAATCGACGATGTAGATGACACGTCGGGAAGGGCAACAGTGCGACACCGGCGGGCGAGGGCGATGTATCCTCTGTAGAGGCGTGTAGGGTAGTGTAGGGTAGTTAGTCGTGAGTGAGTATGGGCAGATGGAGTAAGGGAGCCCCGTACCGCATTAGGGCTGGCTTGAGCGGCTCGTACTCAAAGTCTAGGTGCCCGTTATACATATGGACGTGGGTGACGTGTTGTGCAAGTCGTTCGTCGTCGTCGCGCGATGGCTTGTCCAGCAACAAGAAGAGAAAGTCGAAACGGGAGGGAAGCGCAGCTGGCAAGTTGGTGTTCTCAACTGGAGATACTTTGGGGTTGCAGCGGCCATAGAGAGGATTGGCGATAGTTAGGATAGACGTACGTGCGATGAGTGTCGTGGTGATTCCCGGTTTCGAGATGGTGTGGTCTCTTGCTTCATAACTTCGTGTATTTCCGTTCGATCTCATCGACGTGGTATATCCCGTTGTCTGCCAAGACGAGCGCACCCTCTGCGATTTCGTGTCAGTATCTGGATAAGAAACTGACCAGGGAGAACGAAACGCACCGAGAGCCATTTCATCTGTTACAGGGTCGCGCATGACGGCGGGTGTTAGACTAACCTCGGATGAACCCTTTCCAGTGGTATAGACACCGGTCGGTCGACAGGAGGTTGGTTGATAAATCGATGAGTGTTGCGTTTACAAGGTTTCATAACACCTGTCATGTTACGATGTTACGATGTTTGAATGGCACCCCATGCCGAATTTCTTTCCCACAAGTAGTAATTATATAATAAATAATAAATTTATATTCTACTTATCGGTTTTGAAAATCATTTGTCATCGGCAGTGAAGCACTACGACAGTCTGTGATATGAGTTGATTCCGACAACATAGGAAAAGGTTTATATATATTACAGTACAGTACAGTAAAGGGCCCGGTTGTCAACAAGAGGACTCTAGGCTGGGACTTGTAGATGAAATCACAATGAGATCCGGGCAGTGGGAGTGTCATCAAAAGCCGAAATATCAATGAATTCTCTGAATATGTTGTTCCCAAGTGGGTGTGGTAATGTTGGCGGAAGACCGAAATGGAAGGAGGACGCCATGGCAGCGACCTGGGGAAGGAGGGTTGAAAACAGGCGAGTACGGCTTGCAGCGCAGCGCCACTGGCTACCGTCATGCAGAACGCATATGTTACGATTTTCCCTCCTTCTCTCCCGTCCTTCCCCTCTCGTCCCGTGACTCATATTCTGCGCCGACTTTCCATTGTACTTTTATGATACAATCCGCTTCGATCCGCGCCTCGGCCCTTATCTCGCGCCTAGCGCACGACCATTATGACGCCCCATGGCGCGACTTCCAGAACCCACTGACGACTTCTGATCCACGTGTCGTCCCGCGGGATTCCCTTGTTCTCTTTTCGTACTATCCCTTTGTTAGCTCTCTAGGACCCGGATCCTAGGATCGCGCCATATGTTTGTCTCTGACAAACATCATGTACTAGTATATAAGTCTCACGCTACCTAGCTTGTATGGTAGACTTGACTTCTTGTGTAATACCACACTGCTGTCTGTTCTCACGAACCGCCCCTTTGAGTCGCACTTTCGCTTGACTCCTCTGCTTCGCTCGCCGTTGCGCTTGAGCCTGTCCTCGCTATTACCCTTGTGTCCACGGAGGCCAAGTGGTACTTGTTCACCATCGAACTAAGTCGTAACTGACTTACTCCCGTCCCGTTACCGTCCGTGACTTAACCGAAGTACACGTCGTACTTAACACCCCTGTGGTGGCGTTACATTAAGTCAAGTCTCTCACAGTGGCGACATCTAGTCGCGCCAGATCCGCGTTCCACCCAGAATATATTACTCGGTTTACAACCGACGAGCTCTCTGATCGTATCAAAGGAGCAGCTGTCTGGGCAGAAATCAACAGGCGTTGAAGGATATTATATCTTCAACCCAACAAAGAAAGAGTATCACCAGATCCATTACCTAGAGGACAAACGTCTCTGGGCTTACATCGATTACTCGCCGAACGAACGAAGCTGGTACACTATCAAACCAGTACCGCTTGAGTTGAACGTTGGACCACTAAAGAGTCATAACCCGAAAGGGATTGACATTGACTCCGACCCCGATAATTCACCCAGTGTCTCGGTGCCAACAGCCACGTTTACCCCCTCTCTGTTCATAAATCCCCCAGACCTACCCGGTTCCCAACCTACACCCCAGTCCATGTCACAGACTCATGCCTCGGCCAGCACAACCCTTACCAGGTGGAGGACCAGCTCCTTCTGGTAGTGGAGGCGCTCCTAGCTGGCGGCCCGTCAGGTGGAGCAGCGGCTCCTGGAGGCGGAAGCGCAGCTCCTGGCGGAGGTCTCCCGGGTGGCGGCGCTAGTGGAGGAAGTGCGCCAGGCGGTGGAGGAGGCGGCAGCAGGTGGCAGGAGGAGGCGGGGGCGGTGGAGCAGGTGGCGCTCCTATTCCCCCCGCCGGAGCCGCACCAGCCGCAATCCCGCCCGCACCTGGAGGACACGGACGCTTAGGGGGGAACCCACCCCCCGAGTTCAACGGAGACCGAGAGGAAAGCAAGCAGTTCATGCTTGCGTTCAACTTATACCGAGAAATGAACCCCACCGTCGACCAGCTCGCTATCCCCTACCCCCGCGCGATGACCTTTCTTTCTTACATCCGCGGGACCCCTTGTCGACGATTGGGTCACAGAGCAGTTCGCTTGGCTCGAGGACCAGCGAAACACAGGAGTTCTGATGACGGAGATGAACCTGTGGAACACCGTCCGCGATCGGTTTATGCAGTCATACACCGATACGGCAGAACGAACAAAGGCCCGGAAGAGTTTGCAAACTCTGACCATGAAGGGCGAAGACATCGACACCTATGTGGCTATGTTCTCCAACCTAGTCCACAAAGCCGGGTATAACCCCGATGAAGCCACGACCCTAGGACATGTTCCAGGATGGACTCCCAGACCAGTTAGTAATCAACGCCACACGCTTCCAACATCCGATCACATGGGATGATTGGAAGGCGGCCGCTCGCCTACAGCAGGCTGAATATCTGGTTTTAAAGGACCGCCTGGGAAAGAACAGATCCCAGCGCGGAAAGAAGGGTGGACACAGCCGAGAGCAGTGGGTCCAGGCCCTCAAACAGAACCTGAAACCCTAACAGCCATGGATATTGGACGTGCCCGAGCCTCCAGTGGCGCTTACCGACGGAGACCGGACCCAGCTTCAGAAGGAGGGACGATGTTTTAGATGTCGTGCTCAGGGGCACCTGTCGCGTAACTGCCCACAAAAGGGAACGCGCACGGCTACTGCCTCCTCCTTCGGATCCCCCTCCTTTACCCCGACTCCAGACGTACCAACTCCCACCATCACTACTGTCGCCGTATCTTCTAATCGCGTACTTTCGAATGAAGAGCAGGCGGATGCGCAGATCGCTGCGATGAAAGCGCAGACCCAGGAGGTTAGAGACCTCATGGTGGACAAACTATTCGGGAAGGAGGGTTTTCCCGACTGCTTGAACCCGGCGGCCTGGGCTAGAGCGTTAAATCTAAACGTGTACACTAGCAGATATCGATCCATGCGAATCCCAGTTCTGTTTAAATCTGCACACACGACGGCCGAACGACAAGTCCTAGTGGACTCAGGAGCAACCGACAATTTCATTTGTTCAACATTGCTCAAACGACTACAGATATCCACCCGAAACGTCTCACATCCCATCCGCATTTGGAATGTGGATGGGACGAACAACCAGGACGGAGAGATCACGCAGTACACCGATCTCACCGTAAGAACGGGGGAGGAGACCAAGACGCTTCGCTTCCTAATCATGAACTTAGGAAGAGACGAAGTGATCCTCGGATACCCCTGGTTCACGGCCTTCGAGCCACAGATACGATGGGGAGAAGCGACGTTGAACGAGGAGTTTCAACCGGTCGTTATTTCCAGCCTTCATCTGTCAGACGAAGCCACGCCTATGGAAGCATCCATAAGAGCGTTGGAGACGTATGAACTTGACGAGGAGGCGTGGGAACAGCTCATAGACGATGAGCGGGATCCCTGCATCACATTCTTACGAAAAACAACGACCGCCTCGGAGTTAGCCCAGCGCGAGGCGGCAAAGAAACCCGAACACACATTCGAAGAACTGGTACCTGCGGAGTACCGGTGACACCGTAAAGTGTTCAGTGAAGAAGCGTCCCACCGATTCCCTCCCTCACGAGTGTGGGACCACGCCATCGACCTCCTACCTAACGCCCCGCCAGCGTTAGATTGTAAAGTGTACCCGCTGGCACAGAACGAAGAGGAGGCGCTCACCACGTTCCTCACCGAACAGCTTGACAAAGGGTATATAAGACCCTCCAAGTCCGCTTACGCATCACCATTCTTCTTTATCAAGAAGAAAGATGGGAAGCTAAGACCCGTCCAAGACTACAGACGGTTGAACGAGATCACCATCTGAAACCACTATCCCCTTCCCCTCATCCCTGAACTCATCAACCGTATACGAGGAGCCCGATTGTTCTCCAAGCTCGATATTAGATGGGGCTACAACAATATACGGGTCAAACCGGGAGATGAGCATAAGGCAGCATTTAAAACGAACCGGGGACTATTCGAACCGCGGGTCATGTATTTCGGCCTTACCAACTCCCCGTCGACCTTCCAAGCGATGATGGATTACATCTTCTGAGACCTAATCCTGCTCGGGCTTGTGATTGTCTATATGGATGACATCCTAATCGCCACCGCCCTCGACCACGCCCAACACAGGAACGTGCTGCATGAAGTACTGCGCCTCTGCGAAGAGCACAACCTGTACGTTAAACCAGAAAAATGCGAGTTCGAGGTATTAGAAATCGAATACCTCGGACTCATCATCGGGCACGGGAATGTCCGGATGGATCCCGTTAAGGTACGGGGAATCCTGGAATGGCCAGCCCCGAAAAGCCTCAGGGAAGTGCGCGCCTTCCTCGGCTTCTGTAACTTCTATAGGCAGTTTATCCGAGGATTCTCCACCCTCGCCCGCCCACTACACGACCTCACAAAGAAAGATACCCCCTGGCATTGGGACCAGGACCAACAGGATGCGTTTGATAATATCAGACGAAGCATTGGCCGAGAACCTACACTCCTTTTCCCCGACCTCACGAAACCGTTTGAGCTCGAAGTACATCTGTAATTGCAGTAGGTGTTCAGAGCTGTTCAGAGCTGTTCAAGGACACTCTGAACAGCTCTGAACACTCTGAACACCTAATTGTGTTTACAGATGTAGATGCGTCCAATGTAGCCCTTGGGGCAGTGCTTAATCAACTAGGACCTGATCAACGCATGCATCCGGTTGTGTTCCACTCTGAGTCACTAACAGAAGCGGAACGCAACTATGACATCTACGATAGGGAGCTACTGGCCGTAGTCAAGGCGCTACGAGCCTGGCGTACCTACCTGGTCGGCTCCCCTCACAAAATTATCATCCACACCGACCACGCCAATCTGCAGTATTGGAAAGACCCCCGAAAGATCAGCTGAAGAGTGGCACGCGAGTTTTTGGAGTTATCGGAGTACAACTTCGCACTGAAGCACGTACCTGGTATAAAAAATGGTCGTGCGGATGCCCTCTCGCGATGAGCTGACTATGAGCCCAACGAGGAGGACAACAACAATGTAATCGTCCTCCCTGCTGACCGATTCATATGCGCAACCCAGATGTCAATGCATGACATGGACATCTGGACGCAAATAGCGCAAAACATGGACGAGAAAGCCGTCCTCGTGTGGGTCGAACCCCACAACCTGAAAAAGCACCAAGGTCTCTGGTGGAAAGGCGACGCTCTCATTGTCGTGGGCGACAACGATCTTAAACGGGGGGTAATTACCTTTTTCCACGACACGCCAAGCATGGGCCACCCAGGAATCACAAACACGCTAGAGTTGGTGCGACGTGACTACTGGTGGCCAAATATGTGGAAGGACGTAGAAGACTACGTCAAGGGCTGTGCGACATGCCAAGCCAACAAAATCAACCCCCACCGACAAAAGCCACACCTCTTCCCTATCACCACAGACCCCAATGCCGAACCATTTGAAGTCGTGACGATGGACTTCATCACAAAGCTACCCCCATCGAACGGATACGACTCTATCCTCACCATTACCGACCACGATTGTTCGAAAGCAGCCATCTTCATCCCGTGTAATGAGACGATTACTGCAGAAGGAGTGGCACGGCTCTACCTCCACCACGTTTATCCACACTACGGCATTCCCCGAAAAATGATCACGGATCGAGACCTGCGCTTCACGTCCGCCTTCATGAAGGACTTGTGTAAGACGCTGGGGATCCGCCAGAACATCTCCTCCGCATATCACCCGCAGACGGATGGGCAGTCGGAGCACACTAACCAGTGGCTGGAACAATATCTCCGCCACTGGAGCAACGTGCAACAGGATAACTGGGCAGAGGCACTTCCAGTAGCGCAATTCGCGCACAACTCGTGGCCAAACGCCACAACCAAACATTCCCCATTCTCGTTGATCATGGGATGGGAACCACGTACCACGTGGACATCAAAACCCACGTCAACTCCGTCCGTTGATCAACGATTAGAAGAGATGGGTGACAGACGCCAGCACGCGCAAGACTGTATCAAGCACGCGCAAGAGCTTATGGCGAAGAGGGGAAAGACACGCTTCATACCTTACCTGGAAGGCGCTCAAGTATGGTTGGAGGGGACGAACCTCCGGACCTTCTACCCCACCGCAAAGCTCGCACCAAAACACCACAGACCATTCCGAATCAAGAAAGTCTTATCGGCGGTCTCCTACGAACTAGATCTTCCGAAGACGTGGAAGATACATCCCGTGTTCCACGCGAACCTCCTTACGCCATACAAGGAGATGGAACTCCATGGAGCTAACTTCACGCGACCCCCACCTGACCTTATCGAAGGAGAAGAAGAGTTCGAAGTGGAGCGCGTGTTACAATCTCGCCTTCATGGCCGAGGGCGCAAACTTCAATTCCTGATCCAGTGGAAGGGATTTCCCATGAGTGACAGCTTGTGGGAACCGCTTGATAACGTCCGCCACGCACCTGACTTAATCGCCGAATTCTATCGGCAAAATCCTACCACCGAAGGGGCTGGACGAAAGATATAAAAGACGCACCCCCTTCGCCCACTCTCGTCACCTATGATCATCCCCGAAAACCTCATGTCTGATACACCTGTCGTCTCCACTGTGCCCGTCCGTCCCCCATCTCAGATCATTCTCGAAAACTTGACCATACCATCTCAAGAGGCTGGTATCCCGGTTATGGGATCCGACGCCTATACTCCCTACTCGCGCATCGTAACTCCGGACCCTCTGCCGGAGTTCGCACTTGATCCCGACAACTCCCTACCCACCATTGCTGAACCGGCTGAGTCGCCGAAATCCCCCGAGCCAACGTCTCCACCCCCACTTGTCTCCCCGCCTGCGTTGAGCTCGCTCCACCAACCCAACCTCCCACTACCCCCATTCCCGCCTGGTATCGACCACGTATTCACCCCTCGCCCTACAGTAGAGCTCGCAGTCCCTGACCGCCGCTACGCCCTCCTTGACGATGAAGAGGAGGACAAGTCAGGGGAACCGGGCATCCCCTATTTCCTTAACGACCCCACTTCCCCACGTTTCCACCCGCTCATGATTGGAGAACCGGGGAAGAAGGAGGTAGCCCGGTATATTTATTACTGGAAAGACTACCAGGAGGTCGTAGGCACCATGGGCAAGGGGGAACCTTGCTACGTCACATCCGTCTACCTGCGCACTGTCCAAGCTAACCAGCTTCTACAACATGTCACGGACCAGCAGGTGGACCTATTCCACCCTCACGACCCTCGCCACATCGTAATCGATGAGGTAATCTCTTCCCTTCACTACCCCGCGCTCCACGCAGACGTCTCCCGCTTGCGCACCTGCCTTGAGGCACGAGACGCGCTCAAGGTGCGCCGGGACGACCTTCGCAGGCTGGAAGCCGAGGCGACAAAGGACCAGTTCCACCTCGACATGAATATGTCGAGCGTACGGAAGAGGTTGCAGTACGCCCGAATCATCCCACTTATTAGCGACTGATACGTGGAGCTGATGACGAAACCCACTCGCCCCCGCCATTCATCTGAGCTCCGCGCCGACAGCGCGGACGAGATGCCCTTACCACCGCGCACAGGAGGACCTAGTGAGATGCCACGCCTTCAAGGGGAAGGCAGCACGCGTCGTCGCAGGTGTTACGAGTGTCGGTCAAAGGACCACCTCGTCAGAGACTGCCCCGAGCGCGGGCGGCGGGACGCATGCCAGTGGTGTGGCAGTCTCGCCCACCGTGTGGATGTCTGCCTCATAAGGCGACTTTCCCCAATGTCCGCCCGGTACGAGAATCCCACGCCACGTACCCGTTGGTGTGGGAAGTGCCTCGACTGGAAGGCAACGCACGACGAGATCGACTGCCCGCAGTATGAGGGATGCCGTAAGTGTGGCCGAAGGGGACGCCACATGTTCTTACGATCTCACACGTGTCCTCGTTCCCCTTCTCCTGATCCTGCTACTGTTATACCAGAAGAGGACTGCTACTACACTAGCGACTAGTCGAAGTCGTGGCGACTTCGAGTCTGAAGGGGGGGTAATGTTATGATTTTCCCTCCTTCTCTCCCGTCCTTCCCCTCTCGTCCCATGACTCATATTCTGCGCCGACTTTCCATTGTACTTTTATGATACAATCCGCTTCGATCCGCGCCTCGGCCCTTATCTCGCGCCTAGCGCACGACCGTTACAACGCCCCGTGGCACGACTTCCAGAACCCGCTGACGACTTCTGATCCACGCGTCGTCCCGCGGGATTCCCTTGTTCTCTTTTCGTACTATCCCTTTGTTAGCTCTCTAGGACCTGGATCCTAGGATCGCGCCATATGTTTGTCTCTGACAAACATCATGTACTAGTATATAAGTCTCACGCTACCTAGCTTGTACGGTAGACTTGACTTCTTGTGTAATACCACACCGCTGTCTGTTCTCACGAACCGCCCCTTTGAGTCGCACTTTCGCTTGACTCCTCTGCTTCGCTCGCCGTTGCGCTTGAGCCTGTCCTCGCTATTACCCTTGTGTCCATGGAGGCCAAGTGGTACTTGTTCACCATCGAACTAAGTCGTAACTGACTTACTCCCATCCCGTTACCGTCCGTGACTTAACCAAAGTACACGTCGTACTTAACGCCCCTGTGGTGGCGTTACAGCATACATCCAGTACAGAGCTCTTCATTCCTGCAACTCGTCACTTGTTATGCGCAATAAGGCGTAGCATTCGAGTTCGGTTCGGAGTTCATTCGGAGTTCGAAAGTCAAAGGCGAATCCTGACAACAGATGGCGGAGCAAGGGTTCACAAGACGAGAGGAGATCGAGTCGTTCGGGGTTCGGTGTTCGGTGAAGCCAGTAGTGTGTATATGAGAAAGCTATTGCAGTTGAGTACAATAGGTCGAGCTTAGAGCTCTGAAGGTTACAGGAGAGTCCTTAAGTACTACAGGAGTCGAGTCATACGAAGCTACTAGAATGTCCAGGTGGACGCTACAACGCGTCATAGTGAAGGTACGAGAATACGAGTCGTGACCGAGTCATACATGGTGTGAGGTCAACAGGTTGGGTCGTGGTAAGAGAACAAACGAGAATGTGGTAGAAAGCGTAACATCACCCCCTCCTTATCGTCCAGCACGCCGGTCCGTGCGGCGTTGGAGTCGCTCTCCGCGTCTCCTCTCTCGACGGAATTCTTCGTCACTAATGGTCTCGTCGGGTACGGGGCGCATGCGACAGGGTCGCAAGTATCCACGGTGTCCGCGTGGTACGAGACAGTCTTGCCGGCAATTGGTGTGTGGGCGGAAACAGTTGTCTCCGTGGTGGCCGAACTTCTGACAGAATGGGCATTGGGTGAAGGTGAGGCAGTGGGTGGTGTCATGATTCGGTCCTTGGCACCAGCGGCAGACGTTGTTGTATTGCGGTGCCGATTCGGGAAGTTCGCGTGTGTATTGCATCTCGGCCCGGAGTTCCGAATTGGCAAGCCACAAGATGGGGTCGTCTTCCCTTTGCAGAACTGTCTGGACGCGTTGGTATACGTTGTTCTGCGAGAGTCTGTACACCGATCCGTGGATCTGAGCCATCGTGTCTGCGATCTTCTGCCTGAGTCGTGTGGCCTGGTCATGTTGCTCTTCTAGCTCCGCTATGAACGTGCGGTAATGTTGTACTTCTGCTGTCAGTGGCCAATCGTCGATGGTTTTCAAAGCCTGATCGACTTCCATCCTTCCCATCGTATTGCTATTGAAGATGCGGATCTGTGGGGGTGTTAACACGGGGAATCCCTTGTTCTTGTCGTGGGCTCGGAGTTGAGCCTCAAAGGTAGTGTGTCCCCTTCCCATAGTTCCTTCGATCCTTGGGTGACGTCCTTCTTTGTGATACCGGATGTACTGTGCTCTTGTGAGGTTGCCGTGTCGATAGGTGTATAAGGGGTAGGCGCGCTTGGCCTTGGCGTGGTTGAAGTACCAGCTGTCGCCAGGATGGTTTTGTGGTCCTGCGAGTCTGCGATTGGTGGGAGTGGTTGGCGTCAGTTCGATAAAGGGGAGGATGAGGTCTTCTATGGTGGTTGCGTCTGCTTCTTCTTCGAGTGGTGGTGCGGGAGGTGAGTCGTATTGTGGAGGGAATAACAATTCCCTTAAGGTGGCATGTGGTCCAGCTTCGTGATTTCCGTTGCGTACGCGCAGCCAGAGTTCAGCATAGATGGCGGCTTCAGTTGCGGCGGAGAAGAACTGGAGGTGGTACTGAGAAGACATAGGGGTGCAGTGGGTGGTTTGGTGAAGACGCATCAGTTTTTGGTCGTCCTTTTATCTCTCGTCAATCGCGAGGTGTGAAATCGTTTGACCAAGTCGTCTGCGTGCATCTCTTCGCTGTTGACCCATTCATTTTCTGATGTGGGAAAACCCTTCCATTTGATAAGGTATTGCAGGTTGCGTCCCCTTCCTTTTTGCCTTACGTCCAGAATTGCCTCGACTTCTTGCTCCTCTTGTCCTTCTACAAGATCCGGGGGTGGTGGTAGAAAGGCTGGCCCATGTTGATCCGTCTCCTTGTATGGTTGAAGGAGATCAATATGGAACACATTGTGGATCCTCGTGTGATCGGGCAGGTCCAGTTGATACACCACAGGGGAGATCTTTTTGCTGATGCGAAAGGGTCCATACTGTTTTGGTGCGAGTTTACGTGTTGGTGCTTTGAGGGGTAGGTTCCTTCCTTCTAACCATACCTTATCGCCTTCTTCGTACTGCACCCGTGGTTCATGTGTTTTGTACCTTCGCAACAATGCTTCAGCTGCGTGTACTCGCGTCTGCTGCACTTTGATCAGTCGTTCTGTTGCCGTTGGTGATCGTTCTTCGCTTGCTGCTTCTACATGTACTTGCGGTTTCATCCCAAAGAGTAGTTCATGGGGTGACCGTTTTGTTACGTCGTGTGGCCACGAGTTGTGTGCATATTCTGCAAGCGGGAGGTATTGTACCCAATTGTCTTGTCCTTGTTGACTGACCCAGTGTCGGAGGTATTGTTCAACCCAGGCGTTCATTCGTTCCGTTTGTCCATCGGTCTGTGGATGAAACGTGGTGCTTAGGTTTTGTTTGATTCTGGTTTGTCTACAGATCTCGGTAGCAAAGGCACTTGTGAATCGGGGGTCTCTGTTGGATATGATTCGTTTGGGTATTCCAAACCAGGGGAGTAGATGTCTCAGGTATAGGGTCGCGACTCCTTCTCCGGTTATCGTTTTTGTTACGTTCGGCCCGGAAGTGGACACTGACGTCAAGGGTATGGCACCGCATCAGCAGTATATCGTCATGGACTTGTGATCAGTCAGCCGGGTAAGCTCCGGCGCATGTGATTGTGTACGATAACGGATCGGATCATGACTCGAGATGTGACTCACACTAGGATAGCTGTACTAGGGTTCACGGTACTTACGCTATTGGCTAGTACGGATTAGAGCGGCGCTTGAAAGCCCGCGCGTAACTGTATAAGTAGAGAGCTGCGAAGACCAAGAACGGCATCTTGGTCTTCTTCCAATACCACTATCAGTTCTTCGCTCTATAGGGATCTCCCCCTTTAAGTGAGTCGTCCAGCATACCCCCGAGACCAAGGGGTCCCCTGTGACTTATCCCAAATGTTCCCTTCGTGGACAGTGGATTATCCCCTCGACGCCGTCTGTCACCAAGTCTTCCTATACCTCAACGAACGCGTGGCGTCCCCCTACTGCACCCTCTACATCATCGATCACCACACTTGGAACGAGCTCGAAGTATCCGACACCCTTCCTGTTACGAATCCCGACCGCCGACGCTACGGACCGCGAGCCGGAGGAACCGCCTAGCCGGGCGGAGACTCCCGATGGCTTAGACGCCGCTAGCGGGACCTTACGGAGCGCTAGGGAGATCTTCAGGAAAGGTCTGGACTTATGACGGTATGATCACGTGACCGGAGTCTAGACTAACCTAGAACGATGACGATCGATGGCGCCATATGCATGTGACCTTCTAGTAGGTTCCATGACCGCGCACGGACCCTGATCCCAGATAGAGCGGACTTAGCTGAGTACGAACCTTATGTACCTGCATGTATATATACCAGGCTTGTCTTCGTACTCGAGTCCTCAGACTTGATTTACTTAGCAATACCAGCTTTGTATCTTGGGAACCCTGCTCTGCCTTGTCTTAAGCCTTCCCCTTTACTTGTGCATCACCGTTCTCGCCTCGCCTCTTCGAGCGTGTGCCTTCGACCGATATCAGTCTCCATTATCGCCGTTGTCCGATAATGCCGAACGCGTCTTCTGCTAGACCTGCTGCGGGTACTTTGAACCATGGACGTCGCCCCGCTGGTGGCGTTACACTTCCCATCGGTCTACAACAAGCAGACGATCTCCACGCATACCGAGGATTAGCAGGAGAGTTATTCCCGCACCCTCAGTTCTACCCGCAGAGCAGAGTCAACCGCCTCTTCTACCCTTTCGTTAGATTCGCCACCCCTCGAGAAGCCTAAGTCAGGCAAGCGTCCGTGGTAGACGTTACATTAAGACCAAGATCCACCGTGGCCAATCTTCAGACAACCAAAGACTACTGGGTACCATTCAGGCCCTACCACATCGACAGGAGAGGAGAACGGAACGTACCCAAAAGATACCTACAATCCGCATTTTGGAAAGACAACGCGGAAGATCCAGGCTACGTCACCTATTACTATAACCGACAGAATCAGCAACAGATCATACCAGTAGAGTTCAACTTCGAAAACACCTGTTGGACCGAAATCAAGTGGGACGACCTCCACAACAAATACCAAATAACACGACCCGCAACCTCCAGTCTCAACCTCGACATTACAGTCAACAACGTAGTAACCAGAGACCAGTGGGGTATTATCGACGGACAAGAAGAAGAACCAGCCCGATCTCCCACACCTAAGACCCCAGCACCGTCTCCCTCACTCGCAAGCAACCCCGAAGAAATTCGGATCATCAAAGACGAGACAGAAGAAACTACCCTAGAGGAAATCGCTAAGTCCATCCCCACCAACATGTCTCAAACGATCACCCAGGAGACCCACGCCAGGACAGCATTGTTCAAAGAATCAGAAAATCCCGGACCTCCGGGAGGAGACCCAGAAGACGGAGGCCATGGAGGAGGAGGAGGAGACGATGGAGGACAACCCATCAACATCGCTCAAATCCCCAACAACGCGACCACCGACAAATTCATAGGAAAAGAACCAGCAGTATTCACCGGAGACCGCGACAAAGCAGAAGCGTTTCTCACCCAGTGGAAACGATATGTAGGAGTCAACTTCGCAAATCGAAGCCTGCAAATCCCCTACGTCAAAGCAATGATGTTCCTCACCTACATCCAAGGACCACTAGTCGACGAATGGACCACAGAAACCCAAAAATGGCTCGACGGTCACATCGACCGCCACGACACATGGCTATGGGCCGGAGTAGAACTGGCCTTCAAACGACAATTCCGCAACAATATGGAACAAGAAAGGGCCCGACTGGAACTAGACAAAGGGTTCAGAATGACGGGAACCGACATAGACGGCTACGTCACTAAATTCGAGAAACTGGTCCGACAGGCTGACTACCGCCTAGACGAACCCCTAGTCCTGGACAAATTCACCAGGGGACTACCGATGGACCTCTACCGAAACGCATACCAGTTCCACAGCCCTCACACCTACCAACAGTGGAAGAACGCAGCCATCGAGCAACAGAAGCGTTACATCCACATGAAGGCCAGAACAGACGGGTTTGGAAGACAGCCACAAATCAACGCACGCCCCAAACAAGGACAACCAGCGCGCTTCCAACCCCCCACAAGGCAGCAAGGATGGCAGCAATACTGCAACCACCCAGACGCAATGGATACTACCCCAGGAAGAATCCGCGCTAGAGTCGCAGGATCGGAAGAAGCAAACCCTAACAACCCCCAAGAGTGGAGGGACTACACTCAAGGACGACCGCCATTCGCACCCCGGGGAGGGTTCCTGAGCAGAGGACGTGGGGGACGAGGAATATTCAACAGCAGGGACGTCACCTGCTACAACTGCAACCAGAAAGGTCACTTCTTGTTGAGCCGTAATACTTACTATAAGGCTCATTACGTAGGAATTGGAGTACGGTTACTTACGATATACCCGTGGTTCGGAGTATTTAGTCATACGACACACGTACAGAATCCCCTTAAGGGATTATTCCAAGTCCACCGGTGATTAAACATTAGGCGTCACTGAAAACGCGATATTGTGGACGCCTTTACTCATCACTTTTCCCCAAACGGACATGGGTGGACCATAGAGTATATAATGCCTACTGTAGGAGCGAGTACCAATACACATCTCTCTCCACCCCACTCAGAGCTTCCTCTGCTTCACTCTAAGCCTCGTCTAAGCTCTCTATACAGGTAAGGGTCTACCTGTACACTGCGTCTATTGCTGCGCAACAGGTTATGGGCCCTGCCATAAGTCGCTTTGCGCCTTCATTGGCTGCAACGACGGCGGGTTACCTTTGGTACCTTTAGTGGGGTTGTCGCCTTCATTGGCAGACAATTAATCTCTCCTACTATGGGGAGACTATGCTAGTATGTCGCCTTTAATGGCAGACATTAGTCTCCTTATAAGGGGAGACTATGCCGGTTTATTTTTCTGTTACTAGTCGCATACGGTGCTGACTATTCTCTATACAGAAACCCTATCAACAATGTCGACGCTTACAACTCTTGTCCCCGTCCTTGACGGTAACAACTATCAGATTTGGGCTAAGCAAATGGAGGCTTTCTTGAAGTCTTCTGCGCTTTGGGATATCGTCAGTGGAAGACGTCTTTACCCTGTCGCCAAGGATAAAGATGCTCCTACTCCTACGGAGGTTGAGGCCTATAATGCTTGGGCTTCGGATGATGATCGTGCCTTGGGCTCAATTGTGCTGCGTCTTTCGCCGGCTATTCAACGCCAGGTTGAAAAGTTCGCTACTGCTCAAACTGTTTGGGACCATCTCAAGTCCCAGTATGGGGGCGTTAGCGCTGCTAATGTTTACCAGGACTTTAAGCGTGCCATGACATTTCGTCTGGACTATGCTAAGCACCCTGGCCCTCAGATTGATGAATTGGCTACGATTTACGACCATCTTGCCGCTAACTCTGCCAAAGTACCCGACGGCCTTCAGGCCATGATGCTCCTTTCGAAGCTACCATCCAAGTGGGAGTCATCTCTAGTCCCTATCCTTATGTCGGGCACCACGGCAAAGAAGCTTACTTTGACCGATATTCGTACTGCGGCGGTCAACCAGTGGGAAATCGAGCGTTCCAAAGGCCAACCTTCCAATAGGGAATCGGCCAACAAGTTGTCGGCGGTCAAGCGCAAGCGTAACGACCCCGACTTCCAGCAGCAGCAGCAAGGCTCTTCGGGCCAACAGAACAAGAAGCGCGGTAATCAACCGCAGCAGCAGCAGCAGCAGCAACAACAGGGAGGCCACCGCCAGCGTAGTAAACGTGCTGGCAAGAAGTTTAAAAAGCAACAGCAAGGTGCACAAGGTCATACGCACATTGCAGACGTTGCTGCACTCCCTGCGCCAACCTCTACCACCATAGCGCATATCTCGCCTTCTGGGCTCGAGCAGCGCATTTCCTCTGCCCCTCCTGCGAAGAAGCGTGTACCGGGACATTATAAGTCCCTTAACAAGGCTCTGGACGTCACCCAGGCCTTAGAGACTCCTGGTACAGTTCAGACGGTGAAGACGCTTGAACAGCGTCTTGGTGAAATGGTCGCGGCGTCTCCGTGGATCAAAAACCCGAACACCTTCGCAGAGGACTGGGAAATGGAGGATGACGACCTCCCTACAGGCTGCAGTGCGCCCATTAGTTCGCCTCCAGACTCTCCTAAGCTAACCTTGACTCCTTTAGCGCCGCCTCCTTATCATAAGGCGCGCAAAGACAAGGGCAAGGAGCCCATTCGTACAGTCGAACCTCTTGAAGAGGTATGCCCTGATAGTCCTACTGCCGTAGAGATAACCAAAATGTGGGATGACTTTGGTAAAAAGGAACCAGTCCGTGCCCCCTCTCCAGATATCTCTCTGGACCTAGACTGGGGTAGCGCAGATGATGATGTCGATGCTGACATCGCTAGCGCAGTTGGGCAAGACGACTTCACTCCCTATGAGGATGGGTTAGTAACTTTCCCTCCTCTTACTAGCAAATCTGACCACTCTACAGCGCTACTGGAGAAGGTGCCGATTGGCGCTTCTAGAAATAGTAGTTACAGTGCGCTTGTAAATAAAGTTGTCAATAGCGCGAATCAATGCGCTCATGGTTTGGATTATGCTCTTTGTGCGAAATGTAAGGGAATGCGAAGTCAAACAGAGCAAGAACCTATTTGGTTACTTGACTCTGGTGCATCGGCACATTTTACAAACAATAAACTGGACTTTATAAGTTATACTCCCCTATCGCAAAAGCCTATGGTTAAAACTGCGGCTCATGCTCTCTATGTACAAGGCCAAGGCTCAGTATTACTGAAGCATACTGTGGAACACAAAGGTGTTAAGACGGAGCGTATTACACGCATATATCCTGTTCTACATATACCACAGATGACAACTAAGCTATTGTCCATGGGGGAGTTTCTACAACAGGGATTGCGTGTTAATGGGGATTCGCAGCATATATCTCTATACTATAAGGGCAGTTCTACGCCCGTATTGCAAACAAAACCCCTAGCAGACGGTCACACACTTTACTGGCTTGATGCCAAAGTTACGCACGTTAAAGATGTACATGCAGCCCATAGTACTGTCTATACTGCGGACTATGACATCTGGCATAGACGTTTAGGACACCCTTCGAAGGAAGTATTACGTCGTGCCAAGGATCACACTAAGGGAATTCCTACGGACCTTAAATATCCTTTGGAGACACCCATATGTCCTGGTTGCACTCAAGGGAAAATGCCTGCTTCGGCGCATAAACCCTCTGAGACGCGTGCTAAGAAGCCTTTTGAAAAGATTCATTCTGATCTTAAGAGCTTTCCAGTTGACTCATACCACAAATATAAATACTTTATTAGTTTCTTTGATGACTTCTCCTCCTATGCATGGATCGTGCTTTTACGCACTAAAGCGCAAGCTATTAATGCGCTAAGGCAATTTATTGCCATGGTCAATACTCAGCATAACACCACCATTAAACAGTGGATGTCAGACGCTGGAGGAGAGTACAAGTCGGATGAGTTTATTAAAGTACTGAAGGACATGGGTATTAATATCCTACAAAGCGCACCTCATACTCCCCAACAAAATGGTCGCGCTGAGCGTTTTATGCGAACTTGTATGGATAAGGCTCAGGCTATGCGCCTTGAAGCCTGTCTCCCTCAATCTTGGTGGGAATTTGCGGTCCTACATGCAGTGCATTGCTACAATAGGACTCCAATCAGTCGCCTTAATTGGCGGACACCCTATATGAGCTTGTATGGTGAACCACCTAGTATTTCACACTTACGAGTATTTGGTTGTGGCGCTTATGTGCACATACCAGAAGATCGCAGAACGAACAAACTAGACCCCAAAAGCGAACAAATGATCTACATTGGTCATACTGAGGGTATTAAAGCGTATCGGTTCATGCGGATCAAAAACAACACAGTGTTCACCAGCACTACTGCATTATTTGATGAGACAGTATACCCTAGATGTGAAACGCAAAGGGTGCGGGGTACAACCCGCGTCAATGAGCCAGTAGAGAATCAACCTCCTATGGAGGATGACCAGTCACCTACACAGCCCATTCCTAGTGGTTTTGACGATGACATGCCTACTCATCGTCCCCCTAAACAGAGGCAAAATAGGGAGGATGCGCTAGACCGCGACGGCGGATCTGTGGCACCAGAGGAGCCAGAAGCGCAACCACCTCCGCCTCCTGCGCCAGAACCAGCACTACCACGACGATCTGCGCGCTTGAGGAAAGTACCTACTCGTCCTGACAACGTCTATGGGGAAGACAGGCATCCCACACAAATAACTAAAGACGTTGAGCGGAGTAGCAAGTGGAAAGAAATGGTTGGAAAGCAGCCTGGTCGCTCCAGGTCTGATAATACGCCAGGGCAAAGACAGATTCCAGGAGGATTTCCTGAGACAAACCCTGACCCTCCACCTGCTGAGAGTGAAGCTCCGCCAGAACCCTCAGAGGATGAAGTAGATGATTTATTGTCACGCCTTGCTCAGGAAGGGGGAGTAAAATTCCTAGATCATCTGCTTGCCAAAGCAGTTCCATCTGCTGATCTGGAACCACTGGACACTTCTAATGTACGGGAGTGGACCTATAAAGATATTATGCGCATGCCTGCAGCGCAACAAAAGGAATGGAAGACTGCTTGTCGCGAGGAACTTGAGGCACTTCGCAGACGCAATGTCTTTGAGCTTGTGAACCCTCCTAAAGGGAGGAAGATTATAAAAAATAGATGGGTCTTTGATCAAAAGACTGATGGTCGCAAGAAAGCCCGGCTTGTTGCCAAAGGCTTTTCTCAGGTTGAAGGCGTTGACTATGATGAAATCTTCTCACCAGTAGTGCGCTTTGAGACTGTCCGGATGATGCTCGCGCTTGCAGCGCTAGAGGATTGGCACATCACTGGACTAGACGTTAAAACTGCCTTCCTATATGGCGAGCTTGATGAAGAGCTCTACATGGAACAACCTGAGGGCTTCAAAGCCAAAGGGCAGGAAAACAAAGTACTGCGACTAAAACGCGCCATATATGGGCTTAAACAAGCTGCTTTAGCATGGTGGAAAGCGCTGGATAAGTCCATGGCGGCGATGGGCTGCAAAAGGCTACTTTCTGACTCAGGACTCTTTACCCATAGAGGTAAAAGTGGCGCCCTTGTAGTGATCATTGTCTATGTTGATGATGTGATCTTTATGGGTTCGGACAAAGCCCTTTTAAATGAACTTAAGCAAAGGTTCATGCAGGCTTGGGAATGTCGTGACTTAGGCGATGCAAAGGAATTTTTGCGTATGCGCATTCAGCGGAAACATGGAAAGATCTTCTTAGATCAAACCGCTTACTTAGAGAAGGTGCTGCAACGCTTTGGACTTACAGACATGAAAGCAGCTGCAACTCCACTTCCTGAAGGGTACCAACCAGTACCTAATGACGCGCCAGTCAACCCAAGCGTCAGGAGCAAATACCAGCAAGTTATAGGTTCACTCCTATACATAATGCTTGGGACTCGCCCTGACATCGCCTATGCAGTCGTTAAACTGTCACAGTTCGCTGCAAACCCTTCTGAGGACCATTTGAATAGAGCGCTGTATATCTGTCGCTATTTGCTTGGGACTTCTTCATACTCTTTAGTGTATGATGGGAAATCAAATGGGGGTCTAATTGCATATGCAGACTCTGACTGGGCTTCAAACCCAGATAATAGGCGATCTACTACGGGCTATATGGTTAAACTAGCTAATGGGATATTCAGCTGGAACTCTAGAGCGCAGAAGACTGTTGCGCTGTCTTCCACTGAAGCTGAATATATGTCGCTGTCGGATACTAGCAGACAATTAGTTTGGATTAAGTCGCTCTTTACTGAGCTTGGGATCAAACTAAGCCCAATACCACTCTGCGGTGATAATCAGGGGTCCATCTTTATGGCCTCAAACCCTGTCCAGGAGAAGCGTATTAAACATATTGATATACGCTACCACTACATAAGAGAAGTGGTGAAGGACAAAAAGATAGAACTATTCTTTATAGATGGTTCAGAAAATCCCGCAGATATGTTTACCAAGAACCTAGGGCGTATTAAGTTCGAGAAGTTCAGAGGTCAGTTAGGACTTGAGTTTTACTCGTCCAACTGAGTTTCAAGGCTAATTGGCTTGGCCTCGAAATGAGCCTGAAAATTTCTATTATACATGGAATCAAAATAAAGTCATCTCAGACTTTTCGAGCCATCCCAATTCCTTATTTAAGGATACTATGGAAGGTATATCGAGTGACGCTTGCGTCTTCCGGATACATAAATTCTTTTAAAGAATCAACACATTTCCGGTCATTGTTTATACCTATACCAAAAAATCAGCCCAATGAACTGAAAAGTTCAAGAAGCTGAAATGGGATGGTGAAGAGAGCTCGGCCTCGAAACCGCTCTCATGGTTCCGGGAAAGACTCCCTTCTAATCATGGCTTGAATATTATTCGCCTTACACACTTGCTCAGAGCGCTTAGTAGCTGCACTTAGCAAGGGGGAGTGTTGAGCCGTAATACTTACTATAAGGCTCATTACGTAGGAATTGGAGTACGGTTACTTACGATATACCCGTGGTTCGGAGTATTTAGTCATACGACACACGTACAGAATCCCCTTAAGGGATTATTCCAAGTCCACCGGTGATTAAACATTAGGCGTCACTGAAAACGCGATATTGTGGACGCCTTTACTCATCACTTTTCCCCAAACGGACATGGGTGGACCATAGAGTATATAATGCCTACTGTAGGAGCGAGTACCAATACACATCTCTCTCCACCCCACTCAGAGCTTCCTCTGCTTCACTCTAAGCCTCGTCTAAGCTCTCTATACAGGTAAGGGTCTACCTGTACACTGCGTCTATTGCTGCGCAACACTTCTCATGAGAATGCACACAGCCACGCCAACCGCGCAACCGCGGAACGCTCCAAGGAAGAACCGCCTACATCGAGGAAGTACCCTCCGCTCCACAGAGCGTCGCAGGGGAACCACTCATTGACCTCAACGAGCCCGCACAAGCAAACAGCGGCACCACCTCCCAGCAACGGGTAGAGGACATAATGGGCAGGATCGCAAACCTAGAAGAGGAAGGGAGAGAAATATTCGCCAGAAATATGGCAGGGAATCCGGATTTTCAGGACGCCTGAACCCAACGGCCTGGGTGAGGGCAGTCAATTGTAACTCGTCGTTCATAACGCGCTATCGATCTATGCATGTTCCAGTTTCGATCCGCACGAGTTACTTCATGGCCGAAAAGAAAGCACTAGTCGACTCCGGGGCAACAGACAACTTCATACACCTGGATTTCATCAAAAGAATGCGTCTAGGAACCAAGGAACTAGAACGTCCCACGAAACATCTGGAACATAGACGGAACACACAATAAAGGGGGGAAAATCACCCACTACGTAGACCTAAACATCCAAACTGACGGGAAACAGAAAGACATCAGATTCCTAGTCACCAACGTAGGAGGAGAAGACCTCATACTAGGATACCCCTGGCTAGCCATGTTCCAACCCAGGATTCAATGGGCAACAGCCACCCTAGACACCAAGCAATACCCCATCATACTACGAACAACGAATCCCCGACGCCTAAACCTCACCGAAATACGACGACTCATCACTCAGTATACAGATGAAACCGCCAACCAAAAATACCAGGAACTAGAGGAGGAATCACTCCCGACACACCTCCGAACTACTGGCAACTGAAATGGCAATATCGGCGCAACAATACACGGAAAAGAAGGAAATACCCGCAGAATACCAAAGACACGCAAAAGTATTCAGCGAAGAAGAATCCCACCGATTCCCCCCTTCACGACCATGGGACCACGCCATAGAACTCAAACCTGACGCACCGGACACTATCGACTGCAAAATATACCCGGTAAACCAAGCAGAGGACAAGGCATTAAAAGAGTTCCTAGACGAACAACTGGCAAAAGGGTACATACGACCCTCCAAATCTCCGTACGCATCCCCTTTCTTCTTTGTCAAAAAGAAGGACGGAAAACTACGCCCGGTACAGGACTATCGAACCTGAATAAATGGACCATACGCAACCAATACCCACTCCCACTAATCCCCGAACTAATCGCAG
Source organism: Lactarius sanguifluus (assembly GCA_021527775.1). Lineage (NCBI taxonomy): Eukaryota > Fungi > Basidiomycota > Agaricomycetes > Russulales > Russulaceae > Lactarius > Lactarius sanguifluus. The sequence goes on along the minus strand of JAKEYF010000001.1, from coordinate 1,799,635 downwards.
ACCTAAGCGGCGGATGGATATTCTCCAAATTCGACGTACGATGGGGGTACAACAACATACTGATCAAAGACGGAGACCAGGGAAAAGCGGCGTTCAAAACCAAACACGGGTTCTTTGAACCACTAGTGATGTACTTCGGAATGACCAACTCTCCATCCACGTTCCAAACGATGATGAATCACATATTCAAACCCCTCATCGAATACCACGAAACCAAAGGGACAATAATCCGGGTATACATGGACGACATCGGAGTTGCAACGGCCTCAACGGAACAAGCGCATACCGAAGCAGTACACGACATACTGGACCTACTGGAACAACACGACCTATACCTGAAACCAGAGAAATGCACCTTTCACTCCTCTTCCCTCGATTACCTGGGGGTAATCATTGAAAAGGGGGTGATCCGCATGGACCCCGTCAAAATTTCAGGCATCAAAGAATGGCCAACCCCAAAAACCGTAAAGCAAGTACGATCATTCCTGGGATTCTGTAATTTCTACCGTGCCTTCATCAGAAATTTTGCCACGCATGCACGACCCCTCAACAAGCTAACTCGAAAAGACACGGAATGGCAATGGGGAACGGAACAACAACAAGCGTTCGACAAACTCAAGAGCCTAGTAACAAGCGAACCGGTACTCAAACACCCGGAACTAGACAAACAGTTCGAAATGGAAGTAGACGCCTCAGGATACGCAGTAGGAGCGGTACTCCTCCAACGAGATGCGAACAACAAACGACACCCCATCGCATTCTACTCAAGCACCCTAAATGCAGCCGAAAGGAACTACGACATCTACGACCTGGAACTCCTCGCAATCGTAAAAGCTCTACGCAACTGGCGACAATACCTCGCCGGATCACCACACAAGATCAAAGTCTTCTCCGACCATATGAACTTATTATACTGGAGATCTCCACAAAAGATTAGCAGACGAGTAGCAAGGGAAGTACTGGAACTGTCGGAATACGACGTCGAAAATTCACCACATTAAAGGCACAGCAAACGGACGAGCAGACGCACTATCACGACGACCAGACTACGACCAAGGGGAAAACGACAACGAACACGTCACGGTGCTACCGGACCACATCTTCGTCCGAGCAAACGTCATCGACACCACAGAAAACCCCACTCGCACAAGAACAACAATCGACACCGTAGAGATGGGAACAACATATCCGGTGTACACCCAGGAAGAGCAAACGATCAAGAAATGGGTAGACCCGCACAAACTCAAAAAGATCGAAGGGACATGGTACAAAGATGGAAGACGCGTAGTGACGGGAGACCTACACGAACGACGGCGCATCATTCAAGTGCACCATGACCCACCGGTACACGGACACCCAGGGATCAACCGAACAATCAAAATGGTGGAACGATACTACTGGTGGCCGGGCCTACGGCAGGAAACCCAGGATTACATCAAGGGGTGCGCTGACTGCCAGCGGATCAAGGTCAATACCCGACCCACGCGGGCCCCGCTACAACCAATATTCCCAAAACCAGAGGCAACCCCGTTCCAAACCATAGCGCTCGACTTCATCACCAAATTACCACAATCGGAAGAATGCGACTCGATACTGACGGTAACAGACCACGACTGCTCCAAAGCAGCCATATTCATCCCATGCCTGGAGGAAATCACGGCAGAAGGAACCGCAGCCCTGTACGTAAAACACGTATTCACCCGATTCGGACTACCGTCGCGCATCATCAGTGACCGAGACCCCCGATTTGCCTCCAAGTTCGTAAGAGAACTATGCAAGATACTGGGCATCGAACAGAATATCTCCACGGCTTATCACCCTCGCACAGACGGACAATCGGAACGCACAAACCAGTGGCTGGAACAGTATCTCAGATTCTGGGTCAACGAACAACAGGACGACTGGACCAGATACCTCCCAATGGCAGAATTCACACACAATAACTGGCCCAACGAAGCGACAAAGGAATCACCCTTCAACCTTCTTATGGGATACAACCCACGAGCCGACTGGACGGACCGTCCCTCGCCGATCCCTCAAGTAGCACTACGCCTGAAACAATTCAGAGAGGCTAGAGCGCGCGCCCAGGAACTGATGATCAAAGCGCAGCAGGGGTGGATCAAACACAAAGATACGCCCAAGTACCAAATTGGAGACTTGGTATGGCTAGAAGGACGCCACCTACGTACCAACCAACCAACCACCAAGCTTGCGCCCAGAAGACACGGCCCGTTCAAGGTTACTCAGGTGATGTCCGCAGTCAATTATCGCCTAGAACTTCCCACGCAGTGGAGCATCCACCCCGTATTCCATACAGACCTTCTGACGCCATACAAAGAAACTCCCACACATGGCCCCAACTATCAGCGCCCACCACCGGAATTGGTAGGAGGAGAAGAAGAATACGAAGTCGAGAAGATTCTAGACTCTCGGCGGTTCGGCAGAACCAAGAAACTGCAGTATTTGGTAAAGTGGCGCGGATACCCGGACTCCGATAATCAATGGGTCTCGAAGGATGACGTATTCGCCAATGAAGCGATAAGGGAGTTTAAACATTTGAACCCCGCCAGGGAAGTGCATATAAGCACGGGGAAAACCCAAGAGACGTCCCCATCTCCTTCCCTCTCCATCCCTCACACTCATGTCCCAATCCCCAGTTCAAGTACACTATGTCCTCGACGACCTACTCCCCATCTCAGTCCAGCCAACCCTCATCGTACAGGACGCCCCAACACTATCACCCGTGTCGGTTCCCCAGCCCCTTCAACCAGCAAACAGTCGTACCTCTACCCCTGCACCATCCCTTCTTCCTTCGCCAAGCCCTACAGCCGTACATTCACGGGCCTCGTCGGCGCAAGGTTACATCCCGACATGACCTCCGTCCCGTCAAGACCAAACTGCGGTACAAGAAGATCGAGAGTACGACAGGTACCTGTCGGAGGAGCATTGCCCTCTCAACCACCACATCACGTATGGGAATCACCTCACCATTACTCACGACGAAACCCCGCCGGTATGCGCCACCATAAGGGAGGTCTTGGAGCGTGGTCGGTCTGGGGCCCGATCCTGAAAAGGGGGTGATGTTACGTTCAGCCTGGAAGTGGACACTGACGTCAAGGGTATGGCACCGCATCAGCAGTATATCGTCATGGACTTGTGATCAGTCAGCCGGGTAAGCTCCGGCGCATGTGATTGTGTACGATAACGGATCGGATCATGACTCGAGATGTGACTCACACTAGGATAGCTGTACTAGGGTTCACGGTACTTACGCTATTGGCTAGTACGGATTAGAGCGGCGCTTGAAAGCCCGCGCGTAACTGTATAAGTAGAGAGCTACGAAGACCAAGAACGGCATCTTGGTCTTCTTCCAATACCACTATCAGTTCTTCGCTCTATAGGGATCTCCCCCTTTAAGTGAGTCGTCCAGCATACCCCCGAGACCAAGGGGTCCCCTGTGACTTATCCCAAACGTTCCCTTCGTGGACAGTGGATTATCCCCTCGACGCCATCTGTCACCAAGTCTTCCTATACCTCAACGAACGCGTGGCGTCCCCCTACTGCACCCTCTACATCATCGATCACCACACTTGGAACGAGCTCGAAGTATCCGACACCCTTCCCATCGGTCTACAACAAGCAGACGATCTCCACGCATACCGAGGATTAGCAGGAGAGTTATTCCCGCACCCTCAGTTCTACCCGCAGAGCAGAGTCAACCGCCTCTTCTACCCTTTCGTTAGATTCGCCACCCCTCGAGAAGCCTAAGTCAGGCAAGCGTCCGTGGTAGACGTTACAGTTTTGGTGCATGGGATAAATTTCATTGCTTTGCTGCATCCCTGATCGACGATGGTGAGGATTGCATCGTACTTTCCATCTCGTGGTAGGTCTGTGATCAAGTTCATGCTGACGTACTGGAAGGGTCCTTCTTCTACCGGAGTGATGAGGTGTTGTAGAGGCGCGTGTGCTCCTCGTTTGCTTTTGTTCATCTGGCATTGTGGACACCCCTTGACGTATTGTTCGACGAATGGTTTCAGGTTGGCTCCTTCATATCTTTCGTTTACTAATGCCCATGTGTTTGTGATTCCTGGATGTCTGGTGATCGGTGTGTTGTGGAGTTCTGCTACGGCTGTTCGTCTCATGTCTGGATCATCTGGTAGGTGTATCTTTTTTGCGAATAGATGATTGGGTAAAATTGTGATGTTGTCGTTCACGTCATTCACCCCCTCTTTTAGGTCTGGTCATCGTGATAAGAGGTCCGCGACTGTGTTAGCATGTCCAGGGACGTGGTGGAGTGTATAGTCAAATTCTGCGAGGGTTTCCATCCAGCGTGCTTGTCTTCCTGAAATTTTATGGGGTGCGCGGAAGTAGGCCAGGTTGTTGTGGTCGGTGAGGACGGTGATTGGGTGGCGAGCGCCGAGGAGATGGTGTCGCCAGTGTCGGAAGGATTTGACAATGGCCAGAAGTTCTCGATTGTAAATGTCATAATTCACTTCGGCCGGAAGGAGGGACGCGGAGAAAAATGCGACTGGGTGTTGATGACCATCAGTATGGGGTTGCGTAAGTGTTGCTCCTATTGCAAAGGCTGATGCGTCTGTCTGTAGGGTGAAGGGTTGGTCGTAATCGATGGCCGAGAGGACCGGTCGCGAGGCGAATCGTTGTTTGAGCGTCTGGAACGTGAGTTCCTCGGTTGCGGTCCATGTGAACACAATCCCTTTCTTTGTGAGGTCGTGAAGGGGTCATGCTATTTTGGCGTAGTCGGCAATAAACGGTTTGTAGAAGTTGCCGAAGCCGAGGAATGAGCGGACTTCTGTGACGGTCGTTGGTGTCGGCCAGTCAAGGATGCCTTGTAGTTTGACAGAGTCCATTTCAACTCCCTCTCGACCGATGATCACACCGAGGTACTCGACTGACGTTTGTGCAAATCGACATTTTTCAGGTTTGAGAAAGAGGTCGTTATCCTGTAGGCACTGCAGTACGATTGCAACATGTTTGAGGTGTGTATCGCATGGCCCATCTGTCGCCACCATGATGTCATCCATGTAGACTTTGAGCCATCCTTGTGCGATTTCATTGCGGAAGATGTCATCCATCATGGCCTGGAACGTAGCCGGGGAATTCATGAGTCCAAAAAACATTACTAGGGGTTCGAATAACCCTTTGTTAGTTTTGAACGCTGCTTTCCACTGGTCTCCGTCTTCGATTCGGATATTATTATATCCCCAGCGGATGTCCATCGTGGTGTACCAGTCGTGTCCAGGTGAGTTATTAACGAGATCGGCAATTAGCAGAAGCGGGTATCGGTTCTTCTTGGTCCATGTGTTGAGACGACAATAGTCCTGGACTGGTCGGAGTTTTCCATCTTTCTTTTTGACAAAGAAGAAGGGTGCCATGTATGGAGAGTTCGATGGTCGGATGTATCCCTTCTGGAGGTGATCCGCTAGAAATTTGTCTTGTGCTTCTTGTTCCGCTTGGGTCAAGGGGTATACTTTACAGTCTAAGGTGGCGGGCGCTCCGGGAAGAAGATCGATGGCATGGTCCCAACGTTTTGATTCAGGGAATCTCTGGGATTTGATTTCACTGAACACCCGTTCGTATTGGTGTAACTCCTTTGGTACTAGCTCTGTCCACAGTCGTTCTGTCTTGTCGCGAGCTGCTTCGGCCAACTGTTGGGCGTGTGTGGCTTTACAGATCTTCATAATGATTTCGTCCCCTTCCTCTAGCTCCAGGAAGTGGATGAGCCAGTCTGTTGGGTTGGCTAGTAGCGTGGGATTTTTATCTGGCGTTTCCCAGTTTAGCGGTTTGTCGTGTGCGGCAATCCATGGGTATCCCAAGATGATGGCATCATTTCCGAGATTTGTTAGGTAAAATCGATGCGAAACGCCTGTGAGGTCAGGTATTTTCCCGTGTTCTGTCTGATACGCGGGTCGGAGGTGGAGGTCAACGTATTCGGTGATTTGCCCGTTTTTGTTAATAGTTCCGTCGACGTTGCGGACGGTTCGGGGTTTTGTGAGTGGTTTCGGGTGGAGGTTGAGGAAGATGGCGGTATCTTTGGTCATAAAGTTATGTGTGGCTCTTGTGTCTACCAGAGCCGCGAAACGTGCGCCTTCGTCGCTTTGCAGAAAGTGTATATTGAGTTTAAGGGCGTTTACTCGAGGTACAAATACACTGCTAGGGACGAGTGCTCGGATCCAGGACGACGGGCCCGAGCTCACTGAAAATCCGCGCCACGAGAGACCAGTTCCTTAGCCAAGAGATCTTGCTGCTCCGGAGTCATACGCATCGATATTTCCGCCATCCTGCGGATGAAGTCGTCGTCGACCGTCTCCGTGGCCTTGGGTAGCGGGGTCGCGGTTGCGACTGCAACGCGCGGGGTCGAGTCGATGTTCGAGGCAGCGGCGATGCGTGGTTTGCGATCCGGGCAGTTGCGGCTGAGGTGACCCTGCTTCCCACAGTTGAAGCAGCGGCCTTCAGAGCGATATTTCTGTTTTTCGTCTTCGGTTGTGGCTTTACGGATGGTGTCGACGTCCATCGCGTTTTGATCGCGTTGGGTGCTGCGTTGTACTCCGCTGCTGTTCCATCGACGCGTGAACGGGTTTTGACCTGGGCGACGAGTTTGCTGAAACGGGTTGTGTTCTTTGAGGGCTTGGACCTTGAGCCAGTTGCGGTGGTTTGTCTGGGCGCTCATGACCCATTGTCGAAAGTTCTCGGGGTTGTTTTGGTAAATACACGTGTGAGCGAGCGTGCCCTGCAAGCCCTGCGCGAACAGTCGAAGCGCGCTTGGCTCGTTGATGTCCATCCCGGCGTGTGTGACGAGGTCCTGGAATTCTCCGACGTACTCGTCGAGTCTTCCATCCTTCATGCGTAGTTTCAGGAGGTCTTGATGGGCTTTGTCGGCGTCGGCGAAGTTGGTGAACGCGTCACGAAATTCGCGTTCGGTGACTTGCCAGACATCGAAGCCGAATGGCGGGAGTTCGTCGCCATCGCGGACCTTCCTGAGCCATTCCGAAGCGCGGTTTGACCAGGTTTCAGCGCGTCCTTTGAGGAGACCGAGGAATAAGGCTACCCGTTTCATTGGGTCCTTGATCATTCCAGCGTCGTGGTTCATAAAACAGTAGCGGTCGAAGGCGAGAAGAAATCGTTTGGTGTCCGCGCGATCGCCTTTGAAGGCTTCGGGGAGTACTCCTTCGAGGCGATCGCCGCGCATAGCTTTGAGCATATCGCGCATTTTGCGATCTTCTTCGCTTTCGTGTGTATATGCGGCGGGATCTTCACCTCCTCCTCCGGCGTCGAACAAGCTTTTGTAAGGTTTCTTCTCGTCGTCGTCCTTTTCTTTGCCCTTGCCTGTGCTTTTCGAGCCTTCTCCGAAGTCCTGGCCGAGTCCAGGGACGGGGTCGCCGGTACGACTCGGTGGGCGAGAATCGGTAGGATTCTGAGGCGGGGCCGTGGTTTGAGGTGTCGGTACGAATCCGATCATCGACGGCATTGCTACGGTTTTCTTCTGTTGGTCGGCTGTATCAGCGACCACGGTCTGCGCTTTAAGTTCGTCTAGGTTCATTCTTTCTGAGGGTTCGTGCAGCAGATTAAATGCTGGTCGGGCGACGCGGTAGGCTAGCCAGATTTTTGCGAGTGGGTCGTATCGGATTTCGAACCAGACCCCTTGGTACATCCGGACAGATACCGAGGCTCCTCGCCATGGGACATAGTAGCCAGTCCATGGGGTGTTTCCTTGTCCTTTCGTGAGAAAGGTAATGCCTGTCGTCAAGTGGCTTGCGACGGTATCTTCTTGGTTTGGTTCTATGCGGAAGGGCAGGAGGATACGTCCTCCTCCATCAGATTCAGAGAATCTTGATTCGGTCATCATAACGTTCTATTCGTTGGTCGGTGGTTCGGGGAAAGCTCGACCTGATGTTACGCGCAATAAGGCGTAGCGTTCGAGTTCGGTTCGGAGTTCGTTCGGAGTTCGAAAGTCAAAGGCGAATCCCGACAACAGACGGCGGAGCAAGGGTTCACAAGACGAGAGGAGATCGAGTCGTTCGGGGTTCGGTGTTCGGTGAAGCCAGTAGTGTGTATACGAGAAAGCTATTGCAGTTGAGTACAATAGGTCGAGCTTAGAGCTCTGAAGGTTACAGGAGAGTCCTTAAGTACTACAGGAGTCGAGTCATACGAAGCTACTAGAATGTCCGGGTGGACGCTACAACGCGTCATAGCGAAGGTACGAGAATACGAGTCCGACGTGACCGAGTCATACATGGTGTGAGGTCAACAGGTTGGGTCGTGGTAAGAGAACAAACGAGAATGTGGTAGAAAGCGTAACATCACTCGTCACAAACCCTGCGGTGCCGCTTCACACGATACTCATCACGAACTCGCGGAAGTATGATTATATCACTGGGACTCAGCCTCATCAGTACATCACAAAGGCGCCATTGCCCAGTGGCATTCCCCAACCAGTCACAGCCTGCCACTCGGAGAAAACGTGCTGATGATCTGATATCCTTGGGGAATGGCAGCGGTTAGATTTGTGCATCATCCATGCAATACATAGGCAAGGGCTCGCCGAATCGAATATAGCGATTGGCTTGATCGACACTACTTTAGTATAGATTCCTATCCACTGGCAGCAACCTGCCTTGGTTTTCTCTATGACGGCACCTGATCCTATGATCCGAGGGAGAGAAGAATTTTAGTCCGGGTGATGACGCCAGCCATCTCTGTCTTTACTGATATACCACGCGCAAAGAAGGTGCACTGGTTGCTCCTTCTATCATCTGATGGCCGTTGGCAATGCACATAACTCAGAGGAATCAGAAGCCTTCCCTCGTGAGTCGTGATGTGTGTCGAGCGAAGCTCTTCCCCTCGAGATGCTTCGTTCTTCTGATGTGGGTTGTATTCTTACTCGATGTTGGTCACGGCCAATGTTACTGGTTAAAACCTCGCACCCATCGTGACTAAACGTTGTGCCTCTGCGCGAGATCAACACCTCCCTGCGCTAGATTTCTTCACCATCGAGAGCCGATTCAGGCGACAACCCGCAAATGATTCACCTGCTAATCCCGGGCCTCATGTTTTCCCTTTTTCATTATGCAAGGGCCCAGCAGACGTTTTATCCCGCGGCAATCCCTCTTTTCGTTCGCTCACCGTACCTAAATTGTTGGGGTTACCTTTCCAACGAACCGTCTAACCCAAGAATACCTCAAACGACTACCTTTTCCCATGCCCAACAGCCTCGTTCTGGCTGGGATCCAAGCCTGGATGTACGTTAATCCTCGCTCTACATAACAAAGCTGACCGCACTTTAGGTCCTTAACTTAGTCGTCCTCGTCCGTGTCGACAACAGCACCTACTTGTTTCTGGGAAATGCGTCTACAGTAAACACAACTGTGAACCTCACCAACGTGGCGGTTTCACCTACCCAGACCAAGCTCACCGCAGAAGCCGGACCCATGCAAATTAATCTTACCTTCTTGAACCCGATCGAGGTAACTCAAGTTACCCGTCGTTGCCAGGATTATCCACTGACACTTCCATCGCAGCACGAAGATTGGGTCAAGCAATCAATCCCATTCTCATACATGTCATTAACTGCAGAGTCTCTGGATGGTACAGCTCATGCGATGCAGGTGTATTCGGATCTCAACTTAGGTGGGTGAAGCTGTTGTTCCCGCTCCACTGCGTCTCACAGTCGCTGTAGGATGGTCGTCCGGGACAACCCTGCTTGCTTGGCAGTACCCGACAGCTGGAACGGTAGCTGACAATGGTCACTTCAACTATGCCATCCAATCTCAACCCGAATGGGGCACATTGTATTATGGCATAAAGTCGGTGAGTCGTCACGGTGCGATCTGCATTCTTCCCCTCATAGTTGGTCATTCAGGGTGTTCGTGGTGACATTACAACCAGTATATCTGAGGTTCCAGCTTCCCGTGATTTATTCCAGGTTAATGGGGTCTTGGGCAACCTGGATCAAATAAAAAACACGGCCCATGACTTTAACGGGACAGTGTTCGCCATATCACGCGACCTCGGCACCATCCAAGCTACGCAGGATCCCGTCATCTCGGTTATCGGATACGACGTAAACCTAGTCATCAACTACACGGACCTATCTGGAGCTACTCAGCAACGTAAGTTGCTCTACCAGGACAAATATGGTGGCAAGGGCGACATCTTGGTCCGTATCCACATTCGTTGATGGTCGACTCAGATTCGCCTCATATTATTGTATTTAGGCCGACTTTATCAGTGATTTCGCCAATGCCTCTTCGAGAGCCCAGGAAGTCGACCTGAAGATACTCCAGCAAGCTTCTCCTATCTCTGGACCACTTTGGGATTTGGTGTCCCTCGCGACCGCACAAGTATATGGCAGCTTTCACCTGACATATGGGATTGACGCAAATGGTTATTTCAACAAGTCGGATGTGATGGCGTTTATGAGGAATATGGGTGGATTGAACACAAAGTGAGTTAACTGTATGCGTTGGGTGGGAGCTGGGTGGGAGTCCGATTCTGACGATGTCAAGCCGGGTCAATGCAGTCGAGACGCTGTATTCTGCCTTCCCAGCGTTCATGTACATTGATCCTGATCTAGGTGGACTCTTCCTTGAGCCATTGTTTCGACTTCAGGCGTCCCAAAAATACACCTACCCGTACGCTGCTGCCGATATCGGTGCGTCTTAGAGTCGGAAGGGCTAGATTCGAAGCGCTGATTATTGAGAACCCAAAGGGATGAACTATCCCGATGTTACAGTCACGAATTCTGCACACAATCAAGGAGTAGAACGTCTGTACCTCTCCAGCAGGTCTTGCATATCGCTGACCAATTCCTCGTTCGCTATAAAGATTCTGGGAATATGTTGATCATGACTTATGCCCACGCTCGTGCGAGTGGAGATGTTAGCCTGATAAGCAGATACGTACGTGCAGCGCTCGTCTTTCAAATTGGAACCATGTAGGACCAACAGAACCGGACAGTATGATACAGTACTGGTTTCCTGGGCTAATTATCTCTCTAACGCGACCCTATTGGTCCGCGATCAGTGCGCTATCTCATTTAATGTTTCTTATCGCCGGCGACTTGAATGACTATCTACACAGGTCGTCTGCGGATGGACTATCTGCCGACAATCAAACTAACCTGGCGATCAAGGGTATTATTGCTATCGAAGCTATGTCTAAAATGAGCTCAATTGTCAAGCGGGATGCTGACGTCGACAAGTATTCTGTCTGTGCAAACCCTTTCGCGTATTGTGTGGTGATACTGACCAGCTTATAGAGTACAGCTGCGAGTCTTTACGCTCAATGGAAGAGCCTTGCGCTGACAAGTGATAAACACTTACTTGCAACATACGAACAAGTGGGCTCGTGGACATTAGGATATAATCTATTTGCCGACGTCTGGCTGAACACCAGCGTCGTCGGATCATCGGTCTGTGTCTGCTGATTCTGCATTATCTTGACATTGGTCCGACTCGGTTTCCAGGTCTATGCTGGTCAAAGTACTTTCATCAACAACCTCTCCTTGACTTTGAATTTCAGCAATTCTGGCATTCCAGTCGACAACCTCGACTCCGACGCAGATAACCCTGGGCCAGTATCCCGTCAGTAGAGCTATGGTTTGTAGTTGCCTCAGCTGATGTGGTTTTAGGCTGGAGCATGTTTGCGGCCGCCATGATGCCAAACCAAGATCAACGCACAAATCTTATTTCCAGGGTTCACAATAGAGAGTCTACCTACCCACTCACCCCATTTGGACAAGGCGATCTGATCCCAACTATCTTGGGGGCAGGACCCAGGTCAGTTCCTCGGGATTTGGATTTGTCGAGTGCTAATTGATATCACCGCATCTCTGTCTACTAGCCCTGCACAAGGTGCAATGTACGCGCCATTGGCTCTCGAGTTCGTTCAGGGCAAACACCTTGTATTCGGAGCTCCGATTTACCTTTTTTTTTCCCCAGAGCACCCGTCCTCTTAATAACAGCTGAGCCCACGGTAACTGGGACGTCATCAACACCGCACACCGGCCTGTCAGCGGTTACAAAGGGTGTCATAGGTGGCGTCGCGGCTTTACTCGTGATTGGGGCCATTGCCTTGGTAGTATGGCGTCGACGGAGACGAGGTTACAGACGCAGACTGGCATCCGCTGAGCATTCGTTTCAGAGCGAAGTTGTATCAGAGGTCACAGTGACGCCGTTCGACCCATCAGAGCCCGTCACCACCGAGATGGCATTCGCAGGGCCTCAGACCGACTCGCAGCAACTGTTGTCCCACCGCCCATCTTCCCTGGACGACTCACCGCTCCCGTTGCGACGTGCGGTGACTATCCCTGTTGGTCTGTCAGACAGGGAGCTTACGCAGCTCCCCCCGCTGGCAAACGTTCCGCGTTCCCAACCTACGGACATACAACCCTCCAATCCTCTTTTAACCGTCAGGGGTGAGCCCGGGGGTGTGGCGGGTGCGGCCACATCTTCATCTGAAGCTCGGAGACTCCAGTTGGAAAACAACTTCTTGAGGCATGAGATACAACATGTTACGCTCTGACTAGTATTGACTCTCTTCCGTATGACTCGGCCCAACATGTTGACTCGACGTCCTGTATGAATCGGCCACTTCTCGCACCTTCCGTATGACTCCATCTCTGTAGTCTTAAGGACTACACTGTAACCATCTAGAGCCCTCAACTCGACCTACTATATTCAACTGCAGTGGCTTTCTCATATAAACATCTCTCCAAACATCTATTGGCTTCCCGAACACGCCCTCCAACGTCATATGTCCGATTTACGGCATTCTCCGAAATCCAAACTAATCTCTCCGAGAACGATTCGCCTTACAGTATGGACGTGACGCGCTTACTGTGATTGGATATCTCTAGATGGTTCCAAACTTGGATGCTCTGAATCCGCAGGATTCCACTATCTGGTACGGGCAATCTCACCGTCTTCGATACTTGTTGCCAGTGAGGACTCGGATGTCTCAAGCTTTTATGACTGGTTGCGAATGTCAGCTTCGAGGCGCAAGTTTGGGATGCGTGGACACCCCAACGACGGTCGCCGCTATAGGATCGAACATACATAGTACGATTGGAATACAGGCATACCTCAGATAATATTGCAGTAGCGGTAGTTGGATATATGAACGTTACACGAAAAATAGGGCAATTAAAATAGAGAATGCAAACAAAGCCAACACGACGGCCAGGCCAGGCCCATCCTATGGTACGAAAAAATGCACATGTCGACGGCGAGGGTCATGCAAAGCTCAACTTTGAGCTGTTCGCCACGCGCGTCCAGATGTTGAGATCCTCGAACGGAAAGCAGAAATTTCAGTTTCCGCAAAAAGGTAATAAGGGTGACACAGTCTTGCATCGTTGTCATACTGTACCTCAGTATACCACATACGCGCGAATGTCCACCATCGAGAGCACGTCCACTGGGCCGCCCTCTCCTTCCTCGTCTTGCGCATCGCGTTCGTGATCCGGCCCACGCCCGACTCTGCGCAGGCGCTCTCGCATCGCGCACCTGGTGCCGGCAGCCGGGCCATGTCCTCGATGTATACCCTGCTAGTGTCGGAGCGGTCCGCATCACACGCGTTGGCATCGTCCCCACCTTCGTCGTGCAGGTTCTCCTTTCTCGCTACCATCAGTCGCAGCGCCTCGTCCACGTCCGCGTGCAGCACCGCCGCGCGGGTGCCTGCGCAAGCCGTAGAACTCCGAGAAGCATGCCCGCGCAGACGTGTGCGTGTGCGAGCGGTCGCGCTGTACGACGTCTTTGGACTGCTTGCGCAAGCGCACGTAAGAGTCGACGATGTAGGAGGACACATCGGGAGGGACAACGGGGCGGCATCGGCGTGCGAGGGCGATGTATGCACTGTAGGGATGCGTAGTACGATTAGTCATGAGTAAGTATGGGCAGATGGGTAAGGGAGTTCCGTACCGCATTAGGGCCGGCTCGAGCGGCTCGTACTCAAGGTCTGGGTGCCTATTGTACATATGGACGTGGGTAACATGTTGCGCAAGTCATCCGTCGTCGTCGCGCGACGGCTTGTCCAGCAACAAGAAGAGCAAGTCGAAACGGGAGAGAAGCGCTGCTGGCAAGTTGATGTTCTCAACGGGAGAGACCTTGGGGTTGTAACGGCCATAGAGGGGATTGGCGGCAGCTAGGATCGACGTGCGTGCGTTGAGGGTCGTGGAGATGCCCGCTTTCGAGATGGAGATCGTCTGTTGTTCCATAACTTCGTGTATTGCCGTCCGATCGGACTCGTCCATCTTGTCGAACTCATCGATGCAGCAAATCCCGTTGTCTGCCAAGACGAGCGCGCCACCCTCTGCGACTTCGTGTCAGTAACTGAATAAGAAATCTGACGAGGGAGAACGAAACGCACCGAGAACCATTTCATCCGTTACAGGGTCGCGCATGACAGCGGCTGTTAGGCCAACCCCCGACGAACCCTTTCCGGTGGTGTAGACGCCTCGAGGTGCCACTTTTGATATATACTTCAGCAACTGCGATTTCGCCACACCAGGGTCACCCATCAAACAGACGTTGAGATCCCCACGGATTTTCATCTCATCACCCATCGTCTTCGTAACACCACCGACTAGGAGTAGTAGCAACGCTTTCTTGACGTCGACGTGTCCATAAATCTCTGGGGCAATACTGAAGGCGAGCTTCTGGTACACCGTCGGATTATCGTGGAGTCGCTCAATAGCTGCTCGCATCTCCGCGGTGACTTCCATCTCGCTATACTGCTTCTTCAGTTGGTGAATAAAGTGCGCTTCTAGGTAGGTGTCGGTAAGGAGGCCCGCGCGACCGGCTTGGAAACCAGTGTAGGGAATAGGGAGGAAAATGCCGCCCAAGTGCACAATGTCCCCGGGGCTCATCGTACGTGTGAGGCTGCCATTGACGTGCACCGTCATCGATCGAGGAATATGACCAACAGGAACTTGGTCCGCCTGAACGGGCAATGAGTAGGGGACAGTCAAAAGAAATCTGGGACAGATACCATCTCCTGAATCTTCACTTCCTGGAATGGGCTGAAACGGCAAGCACGTGTTTGCATGTGTAGAGAACCTTTGATATTGTTCCTCTTGCATTCGTTCTCGTTCTGGCAGTCGGCAATAGGGGTGAACTCTTTTCTGGAGATTTCTTGGAAAGTCTCCGATCCGCAAACATCGCAAGTGTAAGCATTGACCAACAGTAGTGGCTTGACCTCTGATACTCGAGTGACGATGCCACGGGCAGTGATAAGCCTCCCAAGATGCACACCCCCCACTTCGCGAACAGCCATTGAGACGTCAGAAAGTAGAGGCTTGAAGTAGAGGTTGCTTTTAGGCTTTGTCAAGAAGCGAGACAGAAGTAAAAGCGATGGTACTCACTATCTTCTGAGCAGGTGTATTGGGAAGCCATCCTGACCTCCCTCGATTTGTTCGTTCCGCTCTCGTCGTTGGTGCATGATGATATCAATAACTTCGTCCTGCTCACTGATGTCCTTCGTGGGTATGGGCATGAGGCTGTCGACGACTTCGTTGAATAACTTGACGTAACGGCTGGCGTTGTTTCTTATGCCTGATGCGAGTTCGCTGACTGTCTTTTCGTGCTATCCCAGCATGAAGGAAGGTTCAAGTCATTTAAGTCAGGTCCCGAGAGCCGGTCGACCAACCTTAGCGATGTCCTCTAAGTCGATGACAAGCATTTGTTGATCACGGTTCGCGATGCGTTGCTATGCTTCGTTAGAACAGATCAGACAGAAACTCGTAATAAATGCGTACGAGTTGAGACATATACTTCAAGCCTCTCATTCTTTGAGTCTCCGGGTTGCCGTCGTCGTCGCCAATCCATATCAGCGATGCCGTCGGCTACATTGTCGCCACTGGCGGGCCCGACAAAATTCGACAAAAAGTCCTTTATTTTGCCTGAGAAACAGATTAGAAGCGATAGAGCATATGGAAAATAAACAGACCTTTTTCGATCTGATAATCTACTTCTATATTCACCACTGGAAGGGACATGATTGGTCGGCAAGAGGTTGGTTGTCGAATGTCAGGGGAATATCATAAGACGCGTTTAGTGTGACATCTGCGTGACAGGTCGCGTTGTGATCACTTCAACCCCTCCTGGCTCCCATGGTCGGAAGAACAAGCGTAAAGAACTCTCAGTACAGAGCACCCTCATAGGCGGCAGGAAAGATTCAGAGTCTAGAACTCGGATCTGGTTTCGGCACAAGTTGAGGTCCTACTTCTACGACTACTTGGAAGATGAGATTCGGTTCTGCCTTACGGTTTTCGATGAGACTGACACTACGAGCATATGATCTCTGTGAATTTCTACTGGAACATGAAATTTAGATAATACCCATCAAACAAGGGGTGCTGCCATTGTCTGAACTTTCCAGAGATTCATAGTACTTCTTTTGACCATGAAGTGGATTAGAGTCACCTCTATCTATTGTACGTGTAGATTACGCATGACCGCCGCGGTGACGAAGTCCGGACGGCGTTAAAAGCGTTCTCGCTGCTCGCCGCCTTACAAGGACGGGCATCCTGCGTGGCGTTTCAGTTAGTGTCAAGTATTGGTGAGTCTTCCACATCTCCTTGCAGGCTCAATATTCGCTCAATGCTGAACGCGACAAAGGGATGAGTACCCGCGCGGCACTTGGACAATCTGAGTTTCTGACACCAATGGTGAAGACCGAACGGGACGCTCTTCAGTTCGACGATTGAACGCGTCCGTCGCACGCGAGTACGAGATACCCTATTCGACAAAATTCTGCACTCTCTCCCAGGTCCCGATGAGTTGCCAATGGGGGATCACCCGAGCATCACGACCAAGGCACATCCCAAGCATACCGAACATCTCCCAGGCAGTCACGGCAAGGCTGAGGGCGAGGCGGACAAGCCCTCATTCGTTCTCAACGGAGATCCCGCCAAGAATACTGCAGAACCTTCTTCATCCAGCACAGCTCCCAGCGGGACGATGGCTGGTTCCCGGATATGTCCACGCTGGTCTCAAACCAGAGGTGGGCGTTTGGCACCGTGGGCATAATCCTCCTCTTGGCTTCACGGCGGGCGTCTTCCTATGCAGGCGGGCCGTGCGGCGCCATCGCGCAGAGGACTACAGTGCGCTTTCCGGCAATGACCTCATGCTCAGCGCACTGACGTATGGAGGCCGGGGCCTGCGCACGAAAGAGCTTTATGATGTGAAGAGTGACGACGAGGATGAGGACGACTGGCGCGACAGGGGTTGGGGACGTGTTACGAAGGCTTCTTGGATGAATGACGAGGATCCGAATACTGTACGCCTTGGAATGTAATTATTTACTGTAAGTCTACCCGCTTCAGCCCCCGAAAGCATAGACGAAAGCATAGAGTGTGAAATGTGCACTTTGGACGTGGTTGCATCACTTCGTCGGCAGAAGGAAATCGTGCAGTGCCGCTTCACACGATACTCCTAGATCACGAACTCGCGGAAGTATCACTATATCAGGACTGTACATCACAAAGGCGTCACTGCCCCAAGCACTCATTTCCCAACCAGTCACGGCCTGCCACTCGGCAGGGAAAATGTGTTGATGACCCGGGGAATGGCAGCGGTTAGATTTATAATTTGTACGTCACTGGCATCCATGCAATACATAGGTAAGGGCTCACCGAACCGAGTATGACATTTGGCCCTTGATCGACGCTACTTTGGTTGTAGAATCATAGATTCCTATCCAGCAACCTGCCTTGGTTTTCTCCAAGTGATAGCACCTGATCCTATGATCCAAGCAAGAGAGACAAACAACTTTAGTCCGCGTGATGATGCCGGCTATCTGTCTTTACTAATATTACCACGCGCAAAAAAGGTGCACTGGTTACTCCTTCTGCCATTGGCAATGCACATAAATTAGAGGAATTAGAAGCCTTTGCCCGTGATGTGTGACGAGAAGCTCTTCAGATTCTTTGTTCTTGAGGCCATCTGTAAAAGCGGAGGCTGTCAAAAGCTGTCAGGGACCCGTCTGGACCGGTCCTTGACAGCTTTGACAGGCAGGTACCGGTTTTGCAGAAGTTCTCTGGGTTGTATTCTTACTCGATGTTGGTCACAGCCATGGTTACTGGTCAAGACCCTGCACCCATCGTAACTAAACGTTGTGCCTCTCTGCGTGAGATCAACACCCCCTCCCTGTGTAGATTTTTTCGCCATCTAGAGCCAACTCAGGCGACAACCCGCAAATGATTCACCTGCTAATCCCAGGTCTCATATTTTCCCTTTTTCATTATGCGAGGGCCCAGCAGACGTTTTATCCCGCGGCAATCCCTCTTTTCGTTCGCTCACCGTACTTAAATTGTTGGGGTTACCTTTCCGACGAGCCGTCTAACCCAAGAATATCTCAAACAACTACGTTTTACCAGGTCCAAAAACCCCGTTCTGGCTGGGATCCAAGCCTGGATGTACGTTAATCCTCGCTCGACATAACACCAAAGCTGACCACACTTCAGGTCCTTAACCTAGTCGTCCTCGTCCGAGTCGACAATAGCACCTACTTGTTTCTGGGAAATGCGCCTACCGTAAACACAAATGTGAACCTTACCAACGTGGTGATTTCACCTACCCAGACCAAGCTCACCGCAGAAGCCGGACCCATGCAAATTAATCTTACCTTCTTGAACCCGATCGAGGTAACTCAGGACTAGAGTTACCCGTCGTTACCAGGAATATTTACTGAGACTTCCATCGTAGCACGAAGATTTGGTCAAGCAATCAATGCCATTCTCATACATGTCATTAACTGCAGAGTCTCTGGATGGTACCGCTCATGCCATGCAGGTGTATTTGGATCTCAACGTAGGTAGGTGAAGCTGTTCTTTCCGCTCATTGCATCTCAAAGTCGCTGCAGGATGGTCTTCACGGATAGACAAGCTGGGTTTCGTGCGCCCGAGTGCTGAAACGGTAGCTGACATTGGTAACTTCAACTATGCCATCCTCACTCAACCCGAATCGGGCACATTGCATTATGGCATGAAGTCGGTGAGTGGTCACGGTGCGATCTGCATTCTTCCCCTCATAGTTGGTGATTCAGGGTGGTCATGGTGACATTACAGCCAATATATCTGAAATTCCAGCTTCCCGTGATTTATTCCGGCTTAATGGTGTCTTGGGCAACCTGGATCAACTGTATGACACGGCCCATGACTTTGACTCGACAGTTTTCGCCATATCACGCGACCTTGGCACCATCCAAGCTACGCAGGATCCCGTCATCTCGGCCATCGGATACGACGTAAACCTAGTCGTCAACTACACGGACCTATCTGGAGCCACTCAGCAACGCAAGTTGCTCTACCAGGACAAATATGGTGGCAAGGGCGACATCTTGGTCCGTATCCACCTTCGTTGATGGTCGATTTGTCTCATATTATTCTATAAGGCCGACTTTATCAGTGATTTTACTAATGCCTCTTCGAGAGCCCAGGAACTCGACCTGAAGATACTCCAGCATACTTCTCCTATCTCTGGACCACTTGGGGATTTGGTGTCCCTCGCGACCGCACAAGTATATGGCAGCTTTTACCTGACATATGCGATTGACGCAAATGGTGATTTCAACAAGTCGGATGTGATGGCATTTATGAGGAATATGGGTGGATCGAACACAAAGTGAGTTAACTGTGTGCGTTGGGTGGGAGACCGATTCTGACGATGTCAAGCCGGGTCAATGCCGTTGAGACGCTGTATTCTGCCTTCCCAGCGTTCATATACATTGATCCTGATCTAGGCGGACTCTTCCTCGAGCCATTATTTCGGCTTCAAGCGTCACAATTATACGCCAACCCGTACGCTGCTGCCGATATCGGTGCGTCCTAGAATCAGAGGGGCTATATTCAAAACACTGATTACCGAGAACGCAAAGGGACGAATTATCCCAATGTCATACTCACGAATTCTGCACACAATCAAGGGGTAGAACGTCTGTACCTCTCCAGCGGGTCTTGCATATCGCTGACCAATTCCCCGTTCGCTATAAAGATTCCGGGAATATGTTGATCATGACTTATGCCCACGCTCGTGCAAGTGGAGATGTTGGCCTGATAAGCAGATACGTACGTGCAGCGCTCATCTTTCAAGTTGGAACCATTGTAGGACCAACAAAACTGGACAGTATGATACAGTACTGATTCCCTGGGCTAATTATCTGTCTGACGCGACACTGTTGGTCCACAATCAGTGCGCTATCTCTTTTGATGCTTATTGCCGACAGCTTGAATGACTATCTACAAGGTCCTCTGCGGATGGTCTATCGGCCGACAATCAAACTAACCTCGCGATCAAGGGTATAATTGCTATTGAAGCTATGTCTAAAATGAGCTCAATTGTCAAGCGGGATGCCGATGTCGACAAGTATTCTGTTCGTGCAGATCGTTTGGATGTTGTGTAGCGAAATTGACCAGTCTATAGAGTACAGCTGCGAGTCTTTACGCTCAATGGAAGAGCCTTGCGCTGACAAGTGATAAACACTTACTTGCAACCTACCAACGAGTGGACTCGTGGACATTAGGATATAATCTATTTGCCGACGTATGGTTAAACACCAGCGTCGTCGAATCACCCGTCCGTATATGCTGGTTTCTGACTATCTTGATATTGGTCCGACTCGGTTTCCAGGTCTATGATGGTCAAAGTACTTACATCAATGACCTCTCGACTTTGAATTTCAGCAATTCTGGCATGCCAGTCGACAACCTCGGTACCGACGCAGATAACCCCGTGCCAGTATCCAGTCAGTAGAGCTATGGTTTGTAGTTGCCTCAGCTAGATGTGATTTTAGGCTGGAGCATGTTTGCGGCGGCCATGATGCCAAATCAAGATCAACGCACAAATCTCATTTCAAGGGATTCACAATAGAGAGTCTACCTACCCGCTCACCCCATTTGGACAAAGCGAGCTGAACCCAACTATCTTGGGAGGAGGACCCAGGTGAGTTCCTCGGGAGTTGGATTTTGTCGGGTGCTAATTGGTATCATGCGCATCTCTGTCTACTAGCCCCGCACAGGGTGCAATGTATGCGCCATTGGCTCTCGAGTTCGTTCAGGGCAAACAACTTGTATTTGGGGCTCCGATTTACTTTTTTTTTTCCAGAGCACCCGTCGTATTAATAACAGCCGATCCCACGGCGCCTGGGACATCATCAGCACCGCACACCGGCCTGTCAGTCGTTACCAAGGGTGTCATAGGTGGCGTCGCAGCTTTACTCGCGATTGGGGCCATTGCCTTGGTAGTATGGCGTCGACGGAGACGAGGTTACAGACGCACATCCGCTGAGCCTTCGTTTCCGAGCGAAGTCGTATCAGAGGTCACAGTGACGCCATTCGACCCAACAAGGTCAATCACCACCGATATGGCACTGCATCTCGCAGGGCCTCAGACCGACTCGCAGCAGCTGTTGTCCCACCGCCCATCTTCCCCGGACGACCCACCGCTCCCGTTGCGACGTGCGGCGGCTATCCCTGTTGGTCTATCGGACAAGGAACTTGCGCGGCTTCGCTCGCTGGCAAACGGTCCGCGTTCCCAACCTACGGACGGACAGCCGTCCAATCCTCTTTTAACGGTCACCACCGACAGGGGTGAGCTTGGGGGTGTGGCGAGTGCGGCGACATCTTCATCTGAAGCTCAGAGACTCCAGTTGGAAAACAACTTCTTGAGGCATGAGATAGAACAACTTCGCGTGGAGAGATCTGAATTTCCCCCTAGTTATGCCAGTGACGTTGCGTCGTAGAGGCTGCATACTGGTTTAGCTCCCTTCACAGTATTGGGATTACCTTACTAGGACCGGTTCCTTTCGATTTCGTACATGAATATTCATGAATCATGACACCGACTTTCATTACTGTAGAAGTGAACTTGAAAGGTGTAAAACATGGACGTGACGCTTATGCTTACGGCGATTGTCATGGACTGTGGTTGCGAATGTCAGCTTCGGGCAAGGTTTCGGGGCGCAAGTTTGAGATGCGTAGTGGACACCCCAACGACGGAACGTCGTCGCTATAAAATCGAACCTACATAATACGATTGGAATACAGGCATACCTCGAACAATATTGCGATAGCGATAGTAGTTGGGATATATAAACGTTACACGAAAAATAGGGCCATTAAAATAGCGAATGCAAAGCCAACACGACGGCCAGGCTAGGCCAATCCTATGGTACGGAACAATGCACATGTCGACGGCGAGGATCATGCAAAGCTCAACTTTGAGCTGTTCGCCATGCGTATCCAAGTATCGAGATCCTCGAACTGAAAGCAGAAATTTTAGTTCCCGCAAAAAGGTAATAAGGGTAACAGTCTCACGTCTTGAGTCGTTGTCATTAACTGTGCCTCAGTATATCACACGCGCGCGAATGTCCACCATCGAGAGCACGTCCAGCGGACCGCCCCCCTCTCCTTCCTCGTCTTGCACATCGCGTTCGTGATCCGGCCCACGCCCGAGTCTGCACGGGCGCTCCGCTTCGCGCGCCTGGTGCTGGCGGCCACCGCAGCTTGTGCCATGTCCTTGATGTATACCCTGCTAGTGTCGGGGCGGTCCGCATCACGCGTGTCGGCATCGTCCCTATCTTCGTCGTGCAGGCTCTCCATCCTCGCTGCCATCAGTCGCAGACCCCGTCCACGTCCACGTGCAGCACAGCCGCGCGAGTGCCTGCGCGAGCTGCAGAACTCCGAGAAGCGTGCGCGCGCAGACGTGTGCGTGTGCGAGCGGTCGCGCTGTACGTCGTCTTTGGACTGCCCGCGCAAGCGCACGTAAGAGTCGACGATGTAGATGACACGTCGGGAGGGGCAACAGGGCGACACCGGGGGGCGAGGGGGATGTATGCTCTGTAGAGGCGTGTAGGGTAGTTAGTCGTGAGTGAGCGTGGAGCAAGGGAGTCCCGTACCGCATTAGGGCTGGCTCGAGCAGCTCGTACTCAAACTCTAGGTGCCCGTTGCACATATGGACGTGGGTGACGTGTTGCGCGTCGTTCGTCGTCGTCGCGCGATGGCTTGTCCAGCAACAAGAAGAGCAAGTCGAAACGGGAGAGAAGCGCTGCTGGCAAGTTGATGTTCTCAACGGGAGATACCTTGGGGTTGTAACGGCCATAGAGAGGATTGGCAGCTAGGGTCGACGTGCGTGCGTTGAGTGTCGTGATGCCCGCTTTCGAGATGGAAATGGCCTGTTGCTCCATAACTTCGTGTATCGCCGTCCGATTGGACTGGTCCATCTTGTCGAACTCATCGATCAGCCAGGACGAGCGCACCGCCCTCTGCGACTTCATGTCAGTAACTGAATAAGAAATCTGACAAGGGAGAACGAAACGCACCGAGAACCATTTCATCTGACCGGGTCGCGCATGACAGCTGCTGTTAGACCAACCTCGGATGAACCCTTTCCAGTGGTATAGACACCTCGTGATGGTTGGTCGACAATTGATTGATGAGTCCAAGGGAATAAGTGTGACATTTGTGTGACCAGGTCGCGTCGTTTCCCCAACCTTTCTCTGCCCCTGCCAGTGTTCTTCCACATGTCGCGTGTCCCGCAGTTCGAGCCCGTCGTCCTGATCACTTCAGCCCCTCCTGGTTCCCATGGTCGGAAGAACAAGCGTAAAGAACCGGCCTCAGTACAGAGAGCCCTTGCAGGTAGCTCGGGAAAGAAGATGCGCTTTCGACCGACTCGGAGTCTTGACCTCGGATCTGCCAGTGGTATCCCCTCAGCACAAGTTGAGGTCTTACTTCCACCCTTGGGTAGTTGGAAGAATCGACTACTCGGAAGATCGGAAAAGGTGAGGATTCTGGCTCTGCTTTACAGTTTTCAATGAGACTGACACTTCTGGCCAGGACTCCGAGCTTCACGGCACACTTAAGCTCAGTGCCCACGCTCAGCAAACTGTGGTGACCCCACGAGTATATGGTCTCTCTGTGACCATGTTCCAGCAGAAATTTAGGGTGATGAAACCCATTAAACAAGGGGTGCTAAAATCATATAGCCACTGTCTGGACTTCTCGGAGATTCATGGTGTTTCTTTAACCATGAAGTGGATTGGAGTCCCTTCTGTCTACAGTGCTATTAGGATTGGAAGGACTGTGTATCAGGTATATCTTTTTTATTATTATTCTAAGATGTCTATTGACCAGCTTAGCCTGGTGATGTTGTCATTGTGCTTCCTGGTGAAGATCCAGACAGAACACGCCAGAAGAATTCACAGGCACCAAGTTCTCAGAGTATCAATCCTCTTGCAGAAAACTGGTATGTGATTATATTTTTTAAGCTTATTATCAACTCATTGTTATTCAGGTTCATAAGGATATGCTACCTTTTTGAAAGAAAGGGACAGCAGTTCCTTCATGGGCAGTGGCTTGCTCATGGCTCTAAGACTCTCCTTCAAGAGGCTGCTCACTCAAATGGACTTTTTCTTATGAACTCTTGTGACAACATTCCTTTGGCCTCTATTATCCAAAAATGCAATTTACACTGGCTAGCCCCTGATGAGAAGGAACCTCCTGAGGATGGGTTTAATAGGTTCTTTTGCAGGTAAGTGGCAATTCTGCTATGTTGTTTTACCTTCTAATATTTTTGTTTAAGTGGTCTAATTTGGGATGAAGACCTAGGTGCCTTTATTGAGGCTGCTCAGACACCCCCCCTGGTGTCACCTGGTGCCTGTGCTATCTGTGACTCTCAGGCAGCTCAAAAGGAAATTCAAACCCCAGCTCTTAACTTTGGCAGCTTTTCCTATCTTGGAGCTAACTTTCATGAACTTGATTTTATCTATGCCTTACATGAGCAAGATGAAGATGCCCCTTACATCATTGGCCAAGTTCTTAGTTTTACAAGGGGTCATGCAGACCAAGTTCCTCAAGTACAAATCAGGCAGCTAGAACATTATGATGACCTCATTGGGCCTGAATGCAGAAAAAAGGATGAGGTATGTTATATGCATCTTATAGAGCCTTATTTTAATATTTTCATTTTATTTTTTATTAGCAAAGGCTCTATTTTACTCTTAAGACAGAGAGTATTCCTATCAACAACATAGTTGGCAAGTGTTATGTTCAGCACCCCTCAGCCATTCAAGATCTAGGTCTATGGCTATGTCATGAAGACCACTTCTATGTTCAAGATTGTTCAGTTAAGCCACCATTCATCAAGGTTGAAGACTGCAATGATCTTAGGGTGATGGATCTGGCTTCCCATTCTTACTGTGTGGATTGCTATGAGAAGCACATGGAAGGCAAATCTGAGCAGAAATTGTTTGTTCAGAGCCATCAGCCCCTTCAAGCTCTGGAGTTGTTCTCAGGTTCTTTTTCCTTTCCTGTGACTGTGACCTTTCTAACATTGTGTAGGAGCTGGTGGCCTTTCAATTGGGCTAGAAGATTTAGGGTTTGTTGAAACCAGATGGGCAATTGAGTATGCACCCAGTGCTGCAAGAACTTTCTGGTATGTTATTATTATGTTAACAGTTTTACATACTGACTATTTTTTAGGTACAATAAGCAGCATGCTAATGTGTACAATCAAGATTGCAACATACTCCTTGAGCATGCTATTGAAACTGACAATGGTAAAAAATTGGCCCCTCTGCAGAGCCTTGATGATGGACAGCCACTACCACCACTGCCAAAGCCTGGTGAAGTTGACCTCATCTGTGGAGGTCAGTGTCATCACCAGTCCAAGTCTACAAGTATTGAACCATTTCTAGGCCCACCATGTCAAGGTTTTAGTCATGCAAACAGACACCCAGTGAGCTACTGTGCCCTCACTTGCCATTCACATATATCCTGACCCTTGAGTGCAGCGCCCTGATGACCCTAGGTTTGATTTAATTAGCATCATTGCACCAACAGTACTGATTCTGTGTGTGTTGCAGAAACTCACTGGTGTGCAATATGCTCTCCTTTACAGAGTTCTACAAGCCCAAGTTCTTCCTCTTGGAGAATGTGCTTGGCCTCCTAGATCACAAGCTTCAGGTCAAGAAGCCAGGCAGACAAGAGGGAGATGTCGTTGCGAATGGCATTATAAAGTTCGTACTTCGTGTGTTGACTTCTCTTGGGTATGTTGTTGCCGTCGATGTCCTCCACTCGGCGTGGACACCCACTGATGCTTCGTGACAGCTATCAGGTCCGCTTCAACGTCTTGCAGGCCGGGGTCTACGGGTCGCCACAGAATCGCCGCCGCATCATCATCTGGGGCGCACGGCGTGGCATCCCCCTTCCTAACTTTCCGATCCCGACGCATTATTTCGAGACGACGCAGTGGAACGTGCAGCTTGACACGGGACTCAGGCTCGAGCCCATCACCCGCGACCCCGAAAGGCCCAATCGCGGCGCGCCTCTCCGCGCCGTGACTGTAGACGACGCGATTTCAGACCTGGTAAGTTTATCAGTAACTCTGATTGTTATTCTGACCATCCAACGCGTGATCGCTCTTGGCAGCCGAAATTTGACTGGTACGTTACCTCCTCCCCTTCCACTATCGTTTTGTTCGTGGACGTCATTCGCGACTGCAGGAAAAACCCGCATGTGGTTATCAAGGCGACGCGGGATGAGAAAGCGGGGGCGAAGAGACGAGCGGCAGTCGGCATCCCTGCTTTCGAAGCAGCGTCTGGCCAATACGATACAGACGAGGACCCGTTCCCGGGCTACCCAGACGGCGTGTCGTACGCGAGTGTGCCACGTACGCGATACCAGGCCCGTGCACGCGAGGGTATTGCAGAGGACGCGGACGTGGAGCTCCATTATACCGCACGCTATTCTGAAAACGTCGTCGAGCGGGTATGCAACGTCGCCATTAAGCCCGGCGCAGACGGGCGCTCTCTGCCCCGACAGCTGCAGGTCAAGAAGCCAGACGGTGCTGCGAAGACGTCTTCGAGAGATACGAGGTACTCTCCGCGTCGACGGCAACGGGCATTTCCGCACGGCGATGACCACAGTGATGCCTAATTCGCAAGGGTCAACGGTAATCCACCCGAGCGTACGTCTTTGCTTCCGTGAACGTGAATCTGCTGCAGGGGTACTTATTGAGATCTCATGCAAAACAGCAAAAACGAGTCCTCACCGTCCGCGAGTGCGCTCGGGCGCAGGGCTTTCCAGACACCTGGAAGTTCCTGTCCGTGAGCGAACGGCCAAGCACGATCGTACGAGATGTGAGATTTAATGTCGCTGATGGACAAGTGATACTAGCTTCTGACCACGTCGTCACATAGCAACTCCGGCAAATCGGAAATGCTGTCCCTGTCCCACTTTCGCGCGCTCTCGGAAGAGCACTGGGAAAAGCGCTTGATCAAGATGTGGGAGGCCGAAGATAAGGCCCGAGAATCCGGATCACCGGAGCTCTAAGAAATGTCAGGAATCAATTTTCATAGATTTCAGTAGATTTGTATAGGACACGGAAAGCCCATATACACACAACACATAGGTAGTTACAGTTGGTACACAGCAGACGACCATAGAGTTGATTTTTTAGGACTGAGCCGACGCGGTCCTTGCCTAGGATGTCCCTGACGCGGCGAAGTTTGTGTTCATTTTCACCTTCCTCGGGGATGGCATCCGAACGTGGCCGAGGACGTGTACCGATGCGGATGTCGGTAGCGACGCGTGGTGCTCCTTTTGCGTGAACAGCAGCGTGGCAGTCATGGAATCGCCTGAGAGACGGCGGACCAGGGGCCCTCTTCCACGTGTCAGTCCACGGTGCACACAACGAGATACCAAGTAAATGCACCTAGATTAGTCCCATAGCCACTATGAGATGTCAGGAGCTCGTCAGGGGTAAATGATAATGTCGAAGCTTACTGCATCTAACCATGTGGCGTAGTATGAGATGACATCAGAAGGACTAGTCACTGCTGAGAAAGCAATACGTACTTGATACTTGAGGCCAGACTTATCAAGAACACGAGCACATTCGGCTATGTAGTCGGCGACCTGTAGGTATAAGCGAGTTGGAGTCAGGCGACTCAGGAGGCGGTCGGACGTACAGAGGGGTCAGGACCTGTGCCAATTGGGATGAGGCAGAAGTCTTGGACAACATTGATTAGGAAATGTTCAAATGTAAGGACGTGTACCTGCCGGCGACCGCAAAGAGCTCTGAGGTAGTATCGGTGGTCATTGTGGTAAGAAACAAGTCCGCCACTGCCTATTTTAGTCGGTCCGGTTGTGCCCTTGAGGCTCCGTTCGCTGCGACTCACACCGCTGCGTCTTACAGACAGAGATGCCACCCTCAACTCTCCAAGCTAGGATAAAGGCCTTTGAGGCTCTCGGAATGGGCGCATCGAAGCAAGTCTTGGACACCGTCACGATCCATTCCGAACCCGAGCACCTCCTCGACAGCCCACTCTCACCCACCGTGCCGTCCATCCCTCCCATAGTCCCGACAGTTTACACCCCTTCTGCATCTCCAAGCTCGCTACGGCACAGATCCTCTCTCGTAGACCTCAAGGACTGGGTCATTGATGATGGTCCACTCCGAGCTAGCTCTCCTACCGCCGTCCTCAACGGTTATTCTCCACCAAAGCCGTTCGAAGATGCGCCTCTGATCAGCTTCGAGAGTTCGCCGCCAAAACTCTCCAACGCACCGCCATTGCCTCCGCGCCAGCCTTCGTACAACTCCCTTCGTTCCGTCTCTGCCCCCGCAACGAGTCCGACCATCATGTCGACGTCCCCATCTGCTAACATGCTCATGCCCCCCGATGCTGACCATTCCTATCCACCTACACTCAGCAAAGACAAACTATCTATGCCCATACGACGTAGTAATGGCCACGCGCCAGCCTCGTCTATCTCCTCCTTCCATTCTGTCTCTCTCTCCTCCGACGGAGGCGACCCTACTGCAGTAGGTATCGGCCCTCTGCATGCGTTCTCCATGGAACGAGAGTGGACGGTAGCGAGCACAGAGGACGGCGAAAGCCTCGACGAGTCCTTCGAGAACGTGTCTGCGCCCTCGTCCTTCCTCCCACCCATCACGCTCCCGCCACGCCCACCAAAACCCCCCGGGAACCCCAACGTTACCGTCCCATCAAAGCCACCGCCACCACCTCTCCCGCCCAAGCTCCCCCAGCGCCAGCAGCGAGGCTCTGCAGCAAGCAGCCTTGCTTCTCGGGGCTCCTCCCCCTCGTCCACCACCTCTCCCGCCCTGGCACTCACACCATCCGGCAGCAGCTCCACGCCCTCTCTCGCCAGCACGCGCCGCGTGCCCCCTCCCTTACCCATCACGACACCGCCTCCGCCTCCCCCACCGCGCTCGCGCCCGCCCTCGGCACGCACGTCCGTCCAGTCCACAGCCACGACTGCCTCGGACCGCTCCTCGCTCTTCTCTACCACCTCTCGTACCTCCATCTCCTCCCGCACGTCCCTCTCCCCATCGAAGACATCGAAAGCCCGCGCCGAAACCGTCCCCCCGCGCCCGATACGACGCGCTCTTTCTCGCGAACGTGCGCGCTCACGCACCGCGAAAACCGCCCCCGCCACCGATTCCCGCAAAGCGGCAGAACGCTGGCTGGCGCGGGCTGTCCATCGACCTCGACCAGAGCGCGCATCCTGCGCCCGCGACGGAACCAGGGCCCGATGTCTGCCTGGATGGACACCTCGTGCGCAAGATATGGCTCAAGTCGGGCCTCGAGCCGCAGCGCCTGCGAGACATCTGGTGAATTCCTTTGTATTTCCTTTGTACCGAAAGAGAATTGAAGAAGTCTTCAGGAACGAGTGCGACCCCGAACGCTCGGGCTCGCTCGATCGAGATGCGTTTGCGCAGGGGATGGCGAGGATAGACGAAGAGCTGCGCCGCGCGCAAGTGCTCGGTCGTGCTGGTGCTTGCTCAGGCGCGAATGGACGCACGCCGCGGCGGGCACCTTCCCGCCCGATTCTCCGCTGATTAATTAGTTGCGCGAATTACAGGAGTTACTATTGTACGCCCTGGTGGTTGCTGTCGCTACATTACTATATACCTGCTCTAGTGTGAACGCATACTCGTTTGTGAAGCAAATTGTAGTGCAAAGTGGATTACATCAGCGCTGTTGTAGTAGCACGCCACGCGGCCCCCCACCTGCAGTTCCGTTATAGATCTGTGCCAGTAGCCCAAGCACGCCTCCGTCCGTCCCCAGCCCATCGTCCTCCTCCTCCTGCATCGACCGCGCAACCCCTCCGCGCGCGTGCCTCCTCGCGCCATCGACATACGATTCTCCCAGCGCACTACGCACGTCAGCCCTCTGAGTCCGCCGCGAGCTCGCCGCTGCCACTCGGTATCGACATGTGCCCGCGCGTTGCCGTGTTGGCGCCTTGAGAAGGAGCCTGCAGCTGCGCGTACTGCGCGACGGAGCCGTCTGAGTCACCGAGCGCGACGCTCTGCGCCATGCCCGACTGGTACACCGACGTCGCCATCGTCGCCGACTGCCCGAGCATCGTCGACTGCCGCGCCAAACCCAGACCCGCCGCGCCGTCGCACCGCCGCGCTCCGCGACTCCTGTAGCGCGCGCTCGTACTCCCGCGCACGGTCTGCGGGGGGAATGACGATGCTTGCGGCGCCTGGGCGAGGGGTGTGGTCGTCCGCAGCGCGGCGCGCGGAGAGGTCCGCGATGCGCGCGAGGTAGAGTGAGCCTGTTGGATCTGCGGGCATCCACTCCGGGTGCGCGGCTTTGAATGAGACGAAGGACTTTTCCATCTTTCCGTCGTTGGACATCAGCCGGGCGTCGGACACATTCGTTGGCGCGCCGAACTGAGCGTTTGAGAGTTCATTGTAAGTCAGGCAACACTGGACTGGGGGAAGAACGACGCACCTTGACATTGCCATGTCGCTGGAAGTCAAACACGGCAAAACTGCAAACGTACCCAAGCCCATCGACGTGGACGGTAAACTCGCGGAAAAAGTCGACGATCGCGGGCGCGCACGGAGGTAGCGCGAACCAGAGAATGAACGGCGTCAGCACGACGCTGGCGAGCTCCGTCACGAACGTGACCACCTTCATCTGGAACAGCTCGCCAAATTGGGTGTGCACTGTCTTTGCGTGGAGCTGTGCGCGCCACTCATCGGGAAGGTAGTGGGTGTACTGAACGAGCGCCTCCATGAGGACCTCCGAATCGAATACTCTGTTCTCTTCTGGGATCATGCCGCGCGCGACGGCGAGAATGCCACCAAAGACAGAAAGATAGAAAAGGACCGTTCGATGGGGGGTGATCTCAAGATGGATAAAGAGTTCGGGTTCAATGACGGTGGCGAGTAAGAGGACGCCAGCAAAGGATCCAGCTATAAAGGCCAGAAACCTGACAATCGTGTCAAATTAACGCATTGGGCGTTTATAGTAAGAACTGACTTCATGGCGATTGCCAGCTTTTCGTTGGGGAACTGACCCATGTACATGTTGGCGATAGGATATGATTCCTTGAGACGTCGTTCGAAGAGATGTGGTAGTTCGTTGAATTCGCGGAACTTCCAATGGGCGAAGGGCGTGTATGCGCGGCCGCTGATCGCAGACGGGTTCTTGTACGACTCCTGCATTTGTGGTTAATATCGCCTCACAAAGACAGGAGAAACTCGCACCTCGAAATACCGGAAGAACGAATACATAAGCAGGTAGATCACGATGAACGGCGCGAAAATCGCATTCAAGATACCCATAAAGATGAAACGCCGTCTGAGCCTGTACACGCGTGTAAGCTGGGGAATGTCAAAAGGCCGTTGCGCTTTATGCACCCATCTATTAACGCTGCTCGGTTTTTACTCTTCAGAAACACCTTCCTCACTTGGCCTCTCCTGTCAAAAAGGTATTCCATCAGGCAGAATTGTAGGTTCCATTCAAGGGAACGCGTGAGCGTGCGACCCTTGCCCTCTTCAGTGGGCCACCCATTTGGGAGGGGTACGCGCAAATCGAGTAACTCTTTGTTGAAAAGCGAGATGAGGAAGTTTTCTTGCCGCATGATACGGTTGGCGATGTCATGCGCGTCTAGTTTAGCACCTTCGCTAGGCGCGGGGTCGCGAGGATGACGAGGATAGCTCTGTGAGCGGATTAGAGTTGCGGATGACTCCGATACGGACGAACGACTTCGGGCCACGATATAGTCTGGATATCTTCCTACGGGGATGTTGGGAGATGAACGAATGTACATAGATGAAACGCGCACGTCTGGTATCTGAAGGAGGTAGGTATAGAAACGGTACATGTCCACGAGCCGCATAACGCTCAAGACAAACAAGGCGATCTGCCACACATAGAAAGCACAGATCAGGAGGGAGAACAGCAATGTGAATCCCGAGAATCTGCGGAAAAAGAAATATAATCGAGTGGTACAGATCAGTAGGGGAGAACATACCGAGAGACGCAGCGCTCGACAACGATATCGGATAGTCGTGTGACGTGGTCAGAGCGGACGCGCGAATAATCGACGCAGCGGAGCAAGAATGTCGAGAAGCCAATGACAAACCCGACTGTGCTGGGCCCACCATTAGCGAACCTCTCTGACTCGCAAAGGAACACCTACAGAAGGTTCAACCCCCGCTTGAGGGCGATGGAATATATCCCCTTTCCGTGGTAATAGAGGTAGACCTCCTGGAGGAAGGCGTCGAGGTTGTAC
Source organism: Lactarius sanguifluus (assembly GCA_021527775.1). Lineage (NCBI taxonomy): Eukaryota > Fungi > Basidiomycota > Agaricomycetes > Russulales > Russulaceae > Lactarius > Lactarius sanguifluus. The sequence goes on along the minus strand of JAKEYF010000001.1, from coordinate 1,767,072 downwards.
ACGTTCACCCAGTTCCACAACGCGCGTTCGTACGCATCCAGCCCGCGCTTCGGATTAGGCGGCGTGGGCGCGGATGAGCGGCGGGGCGGCGGCGGGAGTTCTGCACCGATCTCCGATGGGCGTGGTGGAACAGATATCCGTGGAGGGTCGGTGGGCGCAGTGGTCTGTGAGGCGTAACGCACCTCGCGTGGTCGGCCTTTGCGTGATAGGGGTGCGCGGCGCACGGCAGGGGATTCGATCAGGAAGCTCTGCGGGACCTCTCCGTCTGATTCTGATTCCTCTTGAACGCGATCGTCCTCGCGGACGTTCGGCCGGAGGATGCTTGCCTCTGTGCCACCTCGTGATGGGCGCTGCGCGGAAACGGAGGTCTTGGTTGTTGGGGTGAGGTGGGCCTGCGCCTCCAAGTCGATGTTGTCGTTCCTGGGGGATGCAGCGCCTTCGTTGTCCTCTTCATCCTCCTCGAGGACAAACTGGTTGGCGGCTGTGTAGCCCTGGTACGCGCGGCCCAGTGGGTTGAGCATGTTGAGGAAAGGGCGAGAACTGGCGGTGGGGGCGTAGATGGACTGGGTTGCTGAGCGCGAAAGACGACGACCATTCGGTGGGGAGGACATGGCGCCGAGGGAGGGACGAGGAACGTAAGGGAGTGCGTGTTAGCGGGCTTAAGTTGACCAAAAGGGGCAAACAGTGACTGCGTATGACTGGTTACACAACCACCGGCTAATTCTTCCTAAAAGTAATCTTCCATTTCACCAACAACCCTGCCTTCAACAACGCCGCCTCCCAAACCCCGTGCAAGCATTCTCTACGCCACCCTACTAAACTATTCCGCGAAATAAACTTTCCGCGGATATCACTATCGTTGCAAAGGGTATCGGCAGCGCCAAAAAGTGACTCAGGCGTATCTTACGGAGATATTGTCAACGCTAAGAACGGAGATATCGCCGCCGTGCGTGCCAAGTAAGGTTAAAACGGTCGAGAGTGAGGTTGTGAAAGGCAACGTGGTCCTGGGAGGTCGAAAGAAAAGTGCAGTAATCGTGAAGCGTGGATCAAACATCGACAACCCTTGTGCCTTTGTTGTGAGAAGGAGCGAAGTAGTGACGCCCTGCGTAATTGAAGACGTGAGGTGGGGAATGACGATCTTCAGCTTCCGGTGGGGGACAAAATCAAGATCGAAGAAGTCAAGGCTATGACCATACGCAGATTGCGCATTGGCTACAAATAAAGGTCGTCTTGTGGGTATTGTGAAACTATGCGCATATAACTACCTAACGGCATCCCAGGCTTTCAAGGCATCAGCATTCGCTACAACAGACCCTCCCGTAACTTACATCGAAGAACCTTGCGAGGATGGTCCATAGGATGGCGTGGAGCCGATGGAATAAATGCACATACAAGCGTACATCCCACCCGTCAACAAGTACACTCGAACGCAGAAGGTCGGGGAGGTCCCGTGGTGGGTGACGGAGCTCGACGTCTCCGGATATTATACAGTGGACCAGAGCATCCAGGGAAGCCAGATGGTTCGGTGAGATGAGACCCGAAAGCGGGCCACTAACTGGCGTGAGGAAAGACCCCAGCGAGAAGATGTAGGCACTAGAATCTTCTGAAGAACTGAGAACTCTGGAGGTGTCCCAGAAGAGCCAGGGTTGCGAACAAAGCCCCGGAAAAGAAGCAACGAAACGATGAGCGCTGTGAAGCAGAGCGGGACAAGGAGAATTAGCCTAGAAGAATCGCTTGTCGTGACGGAGAAAGGTATGGCTGCAAAAACTTGACGGAGCACGTCCTCAAAATCATTCAAGGTCAATTTGCTGAGTCGCATTTGGGGCCGCCGTGGAGAGGAGTGATGTGAAGTAGACGTTCTTCAGCTGCTGCCCAGAACTGGGAGCCTGTCCCACGAGCGCCCATACGTATTTTTTTCCTCAACAAGAACCATCAGTGGGCGGATGGCACAGTGGTAGCGCGCTTGCTTCGCATGTTCACATTGTGAGCCCCGTTGCATGAGGTCGTGGGTTCAAACCCCACTTCGTCCACGTTTTTTTTTCACACATACACAAAGTGCTCCCTCTTTCGCATGTCTTCAGATCTTTCATTTCTCCCGCATGGCGATTGTTCTTCGGCACAATCGTAAATTGTTTTCAAACATTAACTAGTGGAGCCTCACATCCAGCGGGATTCTATCTGATTCGCGGCAAATTCGTCAAAGACCCCTTAGGTACCTTGGGGGCGTAATCACAAGCCGTAATCGCACTTCCCGATTATTTGAGCAAAAGCGATTACACTGGACTGGATTACTACACAATTGGCCATCCCCACAGCATAGGCTAGGGCTACGAAGTCAAGAAAACATTTGTTGTCTGACATATGTCAGGAGGGTGCCTACTTTTCCTACGTGATTGAACGAACACGACTGGTACGCTTCAAATAAGCTTCACATTGATTTGTTAGACGGCTTGTTAGACGCCATGAGATACAATTCAAATAAGCTTCAGATCTTCAACCTGAGACTTGGAGAACATCAACAGAAGAGCGGCGTTGCTCGCTGGTTATGCCTTTACCTGGATGTCGACTCGGGCTGATTCCTGTACCTGGCGTTCAAAAGGGGCGATTCCGGAATTTCGGAAAAGTGACACACTCGTAGCGGGTTCCGTATCTTGTCAACCAAAACATCTGCCGTGGAAAGACTGACCGACCAGACAGATTCTATCGTATCCGTGTCGTGAATAGGTCTAGGCCAAAAAAATCCCCTGCGGATTTGTACGCATGTAACACGACACGCTATTGTAAGTGTAGTATGTATGACTTGGAAGAGTGGCACTGACTCGCATTGGCTGCGTAGCGCCATATGGGCGTATTTCAGCACGAGCCTTGGTCCTAATTTTGGTATTGACTACGACACGTGTCCATGAATCCGTAGCCCTTGACGTGCCTCGTTTAGCAACGTGCACTACGCCACTGTAGTCAATGGGGCCCTGTTTGGCAAGTTTCTAGTCTACTGCGGCGTTCCCATCTGCTTCCGGCTTTTGTGTAGGCCCACTTTACGGATGCATTCAGTCTTCTCAGCATACGGCATTGCCTTCTAGCCAGTGGGCTCGTCCGTATAAAATTTCTCTGCAAGATATAGAGTTGCTCATTCACGGGCCACGGAACTGCCATTTAGATCTCGCTGGCATATACAGCAAAGCTCCGAACAAGCCTGGCGGGGTCTCGATTCCTTGCTCGACTCGATTATTATTCCGAATTTCTTGTTACCTAGTTCGCGCGAGAGAGATTGCTGCATGGAGGTTCTCCGAATCACTTCGGCTGTCCAAGGGCAACAATGCTACGGGACATTCGGAGCATCGAATTTCTTGTGATAGAATAACGATCTGCATCAGAACTTGTATCAACCCGTAGGTACAATTACAAGAGAAAGTGAGGGCGTACACGTGGCCAGAGGTACCCATCACCGCGCTTTCATAAATGGATGATTACCGATGCGGGGCTTGACGCGGGGACTCGAGATGGTTGACGGAGATACAGAAGCAGACTGCGGTGCTCTATTCAGTGAGAGTAGTACTTTATCCCCGTCTTCGCCGCACCCTCATTGTTTATGAGTTGTTGTACCTAGACGGAAGCTTAATAGGCCAGACGACCATTTTCAACGATATAGCTGTGTATTTTATACGAATTGAGAAAAACATTCTCACGGAGTTGCGTAAACCGGAGTGTCGACTCGACCCGCCCAGTTTGTCTGCCTGCGTCACCGTCTACGTTCGCATATTTGGCTCTTGGTCTCGATTCCATGCACCATTGAGACCGCACGCACCCAATATCTTCCATACCTCTGCCTTCATGACATCTTCATTTGCTGCTTACGCGTCGCAGTTCCTCAATCGTCAAAGGAGTCCCGGTGGTGCTACTTCATTAACATCAGAACAACCCCTCTTTTTTTCTTTCTCAACCGACGATGGCTCCCCGCACAGTTCAGGTCACGCGCATAGAGGAAACGATTCTGATCTCGATGATGGGGGTGACCCTCACCTCCGCACGAGTGGGAACACGTCCGGGCTTACCACCATGGCAAATACCCGTAGGGACGTCCCCGATGACGGAGATGATCCCTATCTTCGTCTAGATGAGGTGGATCCAGGTTCCCAGTACCCAGCAGCCTCCGCTCGCCTCCTTGGATCTTCACACGCACCTTCAGAACAGAGCAGGGGCTGGCTCGCACACCAACCGACACAACTCAGATCACCGTCCCCTTCCTCTTCCGAACTCGATGAGGGCTCCCCATTACCACCTCACAAAGCCCGCGCCGCGTTCACACCGTCTCCTCCCCCTCCTCCCCCTCCACTTTCATTATCTCTCACCCAGTCCTTACTTCCTCGTGATGGCCAGACCCGCCCGATCGACCTCTTTTCCCTCCCTGACCCGCGTCATATGTCTGCTCGTTCCCGTCGAAAGTTCCATGATCCAGTTTGGACATCTGTTTGGTTGACAGGGTTGTCGATATGCGTCTTTTCCTCATTCCTTGCCCTCTTCCTCACTCACAAACCTTCCACGATTCCACGCATTTTTCCCTATACTACATTCCTTCATACAGTGCCCCTTCTTGTCATATTGACGTTTACCAGCGCCGCGGTATCATATGCCCATATCCTCCTCCTGCGGGTATTTGTCAAGCCCGTCGTCGTTGGCACGAGCGTTTTTGTCCCCGCAACCTTGTTGATTTCCTCCATTTGGGCATTTACAGGGAGTTTCATGTGGGATGGTGACACGGTACCCACTTGGGGTGAAACTTGGGGGTAAGCCTTGCATCAGCGCTTCTTCCGCAAGCGAGTCGCTGACATCCTCGCCTTTAGCTTGCGTCTTTTCTCGCTTGTGCCCCTCGCGCTAGCGTTTATCACAGGTCGGCGCCTCTTGACATTACCGCAGAAGATTCACACGACCTCTGCCGTGCTCACACTTACAACCCGACTCCTTACTTCACATCCCCTGTTACTTCTTCTGTCGCCCACAGTTCTACTCGCCACTCTCCTCTTGTCCATCCCCTTTGCGACACTTATTTTCCGTTTGCTCCTCGTCGGATACACGCCTTCGCCTCCGAGTTCGGGAGTTGAGTGGCATCTACGCGGATGGGCAAACTGGGCGATTGGTGGAACTCTCTCGATGTGGTTATGGACCTGGGCTGTCGCACGCGGTTTATTACGCGTAACAACGACAGGCGTTATCGCCGCCTGGTACTTTGCCAAGTAAGTTCGACTGCCACACCCCCTTTACAGCATCGGCCCTAACGAGCGATATCGCATGGTTTTAGTCCCGATGCGTCTCCACCACCTCCGATGGACACGCACAGGATACACGCTTCGTTTTATAGGGCATCCCAGCCCTCTCTCGGGAGTATTGCGCTCGCGGGCCTCCTCCTCACCCTCACGCGCGTGCTTCTCCTCTTCACCGTCTTCCTCCGGCGTGTGCCAGTGTATCTTCCTATCGCACTTCGCATGTATACTGGACCCTTACTCTTTGCAGCGGGCTACCTCGAGGACGCAGCGGGTAGTTTGAGCAAGTACGCTCTTATATACGTTGGCATCACCGGTGAAGGGTTTTGGGTAAGCGCACGTCGCGCGAGGGCCCTCGTGGCGGGTGCGGAGAGCGGCGCGGGTCGGTTCAAGAAGAATTTTAAGTCGGAGAGTGCGTTTCGTATCGCTTGCCTCTAGGGATCATAGTACCTGACCGTGCTATTCAGTCCCGCTGACACTACTGAAGATCGCACCACTGAGCCTGACGTTACCGTTCTCGTTGATCACGTACTTGTTCGTCGCGCATACACTTGGGGCCCCAGATCAGGCGCTTGGAGCCGCACTTCTCGCCGGTACTGTCACTGCGCTGGTTGGCCTGTTTTGTGTGGGACTTGTCTCTGACACGTACGTGACTCCCCGTCGTCTTTGGTTATTTTTCGTTTTTATAAGAGTTTTATCAGCGCGGATACATTGTATTTGTGTTACTGTATCGATAAGGAAACTGGAGACCGGCGTCGTGCCGAGGTGTTCGAACTGGTACGCAACTGTTCATCCACTTTCCTTTTCTGTGCACTGCTCACCAGCGCTTCTATAGTTTGAATACAATTCGCGACGTCAGCAACAATCACAGCAACAAACGCGCGTCCATCGTCCGCAGCCCGCACCTCCACCGGCGCCTCACGCACCACAACCAATCTCGCAGCGCGTCGAAGGCATTGTCTCTCCGGAATCGTCGCCTGAACTCAGCCCGACCGCCTTCCATGTCGACCTAGAAGCCGGACAGCGCCATCCCCATTCGACGCATGCACGTCTGCCCTTATCTCCGCAACTGCAACTGCAAGAGTCAGGACGGCAACGTACGGCGCACACGCTACGGCGACAAGAGAGCAGCGAGATGGACCCATTCTTGCCTGATCTGGATCCGGAGCCTGAGCCAGACGTGCGCAGCGCAAACGATGCGGTGGTTCGAGGGGGGTACGATGTTGAGTCCTCCCTCTCTGCTTCGACTAGCAAGCACAGCGAGGAGGGTGACGAAGAGGAGGGCATGGCGGCGTCGGCGTTGTTCCCTGGATCGGACATTTTTTGAATAATTCGGGGTGTTATAGATGCGTCTGTTCTGTCGCATATGTCATACGTATATACAATGTGCTTTCATGTCCCTTTTCTATAATTTTGCGTTGCGTTGCTTTGTGGTAATCGGGTTACGGTTCGATCGGACCGGGGCTGTTGGCATGAAAATCCACGGAAAATGGTAATACGTTCATGATTTGCACCCGCGATGCCGCGCGAGCTGCGACCTCGTAAGACGCGTCAAAGATACACAGACTTGTCTCTCGATGAAGCGAGGGACGAGGAGGAACCTGGGCCTTCTCAACCACGGTCTACGGTGCAGGAAGACAGGGGCGGCGACAGTGACTTCGCTCCACCTGCACCCGAAGAAATAGCGCTCTCAGAAGACGATGGCACCGACAGTCAAGGCGCAGGGCTTGCCTCTGATTTTGTCTCTGAAGGCGACTTGCCTACGCAGCGCTCCAAGAAGAAGCGCAGTGCGGGCCCATCCAAAACCAAAACCACAGCCAAGACAAAAGCCAAAGGAAAGGGCAAGGCTACGGGAAAAGGCAAGGACAACAAGGCCAAGAGGGCCACACTTGTTCCCGCCGCGCCCGCCCGACAGGCCCACGCGCTCCCGAACCCGAACGTCCACCACCGCCACCGACCCGTCCCGCTCTTCCGTCCTGCACCCGATTCCGCTGCGGCGCTGCGCGTCGAGCGCCTGCTCCACGCACCACGGCTCTTTGCGTCGAACGAGCTCGTGCCGACCCTCGCGTACGCGTCCTCGCCCGCTCTCACGCGCAGAGTCGGCAAGGCATGGGGGGCGACCGTCGGTGCGGGGCCCGTGTGGCCCATCGTGGAGGACCTTGGGTGGTTCAGGGAGTCCACTGCGAGGGCCGAGGAAGAGGACGAGGAGGAGGAGGCGGGGGGTGGCGGGAAAGGTACTAAGGTCCTGCTATATGCTGAGCGTGCGCGCAGGCCGAGGGTGCATGCGCGCATAGAAGTCCCCCGTGGAGGGGAAGGCGGCAGAGATCCGCTCCCCCTCCTGCGCGCAGAGTGTGTGTCTCCCCTTCCCTGTGACTCATGGGCTTTTTGACGCTTTGGTCTCAGAGACGGGATCGCATACTTGCCGACTCAATGCGCCCCAGACCACCCGGACGCCCCCGCCCCCGCTGCCCCACCAGTGACTTGTGACTTTGGCCCGTTTGGAGGGCAGACCAACGTCAAGCTCGAGACGCTCCGAGCGCAGAAACTGTGTAGGGTCACACGCCGTGCTCGAGCTCGAGATACCCTGGCGCTGAGACTATCGTTTTTTTCACTGCAGCCCAGTTCTTGCCCGAGAGCCACGCTCACGTGTTCAACGCCGGCGCGTCCGTATGGGGCCTCGACTGGTGCCCTATCCATCCAGACGACCGACCACGTACGTGGCGCATATGCTCTGCTATGAACGTGCTGACGTCTCACTAGACTGCGCGTACAAATATTACCTCGCCGTCGCACCGTTCCCTTCGCGCACCCACTCGCCTGGCGTCGGAGTCAAGGTCGCTCGCCCCTCGCGTGCTTGCGTGCAGTTATGGAGCCTTGGCCCGTCTCAGGGTGCGGAAAGATTAGACGACGACAAGGGAGAAATGAGATGCGAGATGGTGCTGTGTATAGACAGTGGGCCGGCCTTCGAGCTCAAATGGTGTCCCTTGCCCTCGCATGATCCCGTATGTTCCATTCCCAGCCCCGAAGTCTCGAAGCTCATGATGAAGTGGTTCAAAGTTGTCGGGGCCGTCTCCCAACTCTCCAAGGAAACTCGGTCTGCTTGCTGGCGTGTTCGAAGACGGCTCCCTGTCGGTCTTCGTGGTCCCGTACCCGCCTGACTTGGCACCTGCACAAGCGTCGACAGATCCCATCTTCCGTAAGCCGCCGTCTGAATTATTCAGTCAACAGACTCACTTTCAGTAGTGAAGGTCCCCGAGCCCATTCTTCGCATCGAGCACGACGAAGCCGCCTTTTGCACTCTTGACTGGGGGAATAGCGAACTGATGGCTGCAGGGCTGGCAAACGGTACCTTGTCTCCATATTCTGTCGCATAACTCGTCGGCTCAAGCCATCTCAGGCGCTATTGTCGTCTACAATATCGGTCGAGCAATGCGATCTCCCTCTGAGCGTGAGCCCTTGATAACTTGGTGGTCCGCACGCTGACTATAATTATGGCATGCGTAGCCATCTTACCGATGGGTTATTTTTGTGTGCATCAGTCTGCCGTCCGTGCTCTCACATGGGTGCGCGTTCCCGACAGGCACGGAAACGGCCCCACGGTGATTGCCAGCGGAGGCTACGATGGTCTTCAGTGCCTGACGGACATCCGAGATCTCGGCGGTCATGTCTTTAATCGCACCCGAGGTGGCCCTCTAACTCCCCTCGCTTTCAGACGGTCTCCTGACCCTGCCTTACAGATGCAATCAACAGCATCGCATTTTCGCCATATTTGAGTGCGGTCGTGACCATTGACCATGAGAACACGATCAAGTCTTATTCGGTCTCACCGAGCACGCTCGGGAGAGGGCATGCGCTTATGGATCCCAGTGGACCGGTCTGGGTAAGCCCGCCTTTCTGCTCAAGCCAAAGAGTCGTGGCAAAGCTGACGTGCACCGAACGAGACAGGACGTGAGCGCGTCGGATTATCACCCACAACTGGCCGTCGGTTCCGCAGATGGCACGTGCTATACGACGAACGGCTTGCGCGCGACGCGGCGCGGAGGCTACGTGGTGAGTCCTTCGCCCTCGCCCGTCACCCTCTCCGAGTCGGTTTCCTCCCCGTCCACCCCAGCTAGACTAACATGATAGCGGGCCCGTCCCGTGACATAGCCGTTTCTCGTGCACCGTGTGTACCAGTTAGACTACAGCCGCACCGCGAACAGCTACCGCATGCTGGACCGCCTCAAACCGCGCGAGATGGCTGAGCGGCCGGAGGGAGGCGGCGGCGCGTGGCCAGCCTCCGTCGGCGTACAGCGCGTCGCGTGGCACTGCGGCGCTGGGCTGGCCGCCGCGGGCTTGCTGGCGTCCGCGACGGGGTCGGGGCTTTGTCGCGTGGACTGGTTGGAAGGGCGGTGGTTCCGGGATAGGGTCCCTTATGAGCGCGTGGAGGCGGTGCGCATGGAAGAGGATTGCATGGACCTGGACGAGCCCGAGGACAACGACGACTCGAGTTAGAACCGGACTGTCAGACTCCAAGGAAACGTGTTCGTGGGCGCACAGAAGGCTGGGCGGTGTATTCACGGTGTGCGTAGTCGGCGCATCCGGGAGAGAATTGGTTCGGCAAACGAGGTAATTGTACTGCCGCGCGCTCCTGTCTCGTATCGTGGGGCCATTCGCGGACCATCACGGGCTCTGTGAACATGCGAGACATTGTAATTGTCGGCGTGTAGGGCTCGGTAGCCATGAAAATGTGCGCTGAAGGTCGTGGTGCCGGTTTTGTCTGACGAGCGCTGCAGAAAAAGTTGGTTCGATATTTGCACAATGCGAGTGTGGAGTGGGAGCATGGCACAACAGCTTGGAGGAGAGCTCACGTGCTGGACTCCATCATTAATCTCAATCTCCTCTGGCGACGCATTTCCCTTGAGCTCGACATAGTGCAAGAATATATACGCAAGTTAGGTAGAATGACTCAGACGTACATGGGGTCAGTGAGAGCCTTCCCATGTTTAGGCACAAGCGCCCAAGTGAGGTTGAAAACTTGACGGCCTTGGATGGGCACCACGGCATTGACAGCGCCGCTACAGTGGAGGAGATATGGACGGTCCTGCCATTCTTACACTTTATCTGTAGTACTTATTTTTCTATTTTATAGCACTCCGCATGAATAGGACGAACAGAACACATAAAAATGAATTTGAAGTTGTGTCGCGGGAGATCAGACGGGCCGTAGGAGTGATTCCTTTTTGGGTGCATAACCGCCTACGCACCTCACGTGACGTCGTTGTTTCCCCCTGCATATTCCGATGACCACAATCCGATGACCACCGAGGCTAGAGTTGCCGAGTGTTGCACTCAGGAGTTTATTTTACATTTCACTTATGACCGCCTTTTCAAAGTGTGTTGTAAAGGGGTTGGGCGGAGAACCGGAGAATGAGAAACCTGCCATTTCTCGTTCTCTGGTCCTCCGATACGTACCCCAGAAATTCACACCGCACAGCCTCTCAGCGCTTAGCTCCTATCTAAGCTTCACGTATCCTAAATTTAGGCCATCATGCATCACGCACCATACTTTCCTTAGCGGCACTCGTACCTCTGCTCTGTATGGCCAAGCAATTGTCTCAGAAGCAGCCCACTGCATGAAGGTCAAGCCCAGCCAACTGTTGCTCACGTCTCAGAGAACTCTAATCATCGAGGAGTGGCAGTGCAATCTCACACTCGAATGTTTCTCTCTCTCGTCTAGACGCTGCATTTCATCATGATTGGGCGCACAATGAAACGCAGTGCCGAGACGCGATGAGGGGTCAGGAGTTTGTTTGGGACTCTTGACCCCCCATTGCGTCCCAATCCCACTACTCTATTTAAGGGCCCAACTTCCAATGCACAACCCATCAAACAACTTATCCACGACCACCCACCATCTTCTGATCACAACTTTTTAACAACCCACACCCACCCGCGCAAGTCGCCCTCTAGACGGCTGAGTTCCCAGTAATTGGGGCTTAGCTGTCTCAGAACACCTCAGGACCCCTCCCACACCCATGCCTTCTTATCCTGCGCCTGCGTCTCACTATGTTGCGGGACAGACAATCGATAATGGTGCTCTCAGGATTGAGTCCATCCTGGGTGCGGGAACCTTCGGCACTGTCTACCGCGCTGTCGACACCCGCACCGGTGTGCACTACGCCGTGAAGCGCGTCAAGATGGAAGGCCCCGAGTTTTATTATACTCGCGAGAGACAGCTCCACTGCTCGTGTCTCGTCCCACCCCCACGTGCTCACCTTCCATCGTGAGTTCCACGAGGGCCGCTACGCCTTCTACGTGTACGACCTTTGCGCCGGCGACCTTCACTCGGTCATAGAGAAGGTCGCGTTCTTCCGCGAGGATGAACTCATCAAACGCGTCTTCGTCCAAATCATCGACGCGCTCGAGTACTGCCACGCGCGCGGCGTCTATCACCGAGACCTCAAACCGGATAACATCCTCGTGTCTGCGCAAAGCGGAGACATCGACGTCTTCGTCGCCGACTTTGGTCTTGCTACCACGAACAAGATGACGGCATCGTCGTGCGGAACGCCGTGTTTCATGAGCCCAGGTATGTGTACTCTCTGCGCTTCCCCCCTCCTTCCCACCCGCTAAACCGCCATTTTGTCACAGAGTCACTGGTGCCGCGTCACGAAGCCTACTCTACCGTCCACGGAGATATTTGGGCACTCGGCTGTATCCTCGCCGAGATGATCGGCAGCGCACGACCGTGGTCGTTGGCTAGCCCAGAGGACGACGACTACAGCGACTACTTGATGGACCGCGCCGTTCTATTCGAAATTCTTCCCGTCTCGCACTCCGCGTACCTACTCCTTCGCAAAATATTCTCCACCACGCCAGAGCGCCGGCCGTCACTTGCCGCGATCCGCGCAGAGGTGCTTGCGTTGGACACCTTTTTCCTCACCGACGCGGAGGCGGCAGAGTGTGGATGGGCCGATCGCCTGGAGAAGCAGACGATGCGGAAGATGCGCGCATGCGGAGCTGTCGCTGTCGCGCCGACAACGCGTCGCTTGCCGGAGATCTCCTCGTCTTCTGGGTCCTTTGAGAGTTGCAGCTTAGGGTCATCGTCGGGGTCGTGCTACTCCGACGGCTCATCGTCCTCGGCATTTGATTCGAGCTCAGCTGAGTCGAGCGAGTTGCCCGCGACGCCGCCTGCTCCAGTGGCAAATATTATACGTACCATGGACAAGACCAGCCAAGTGGTGCTGGCCGCGCGCGTAGCCGCACCACACTCAGTTTGATATATCCTTGAAGGACTTTTTCAAAACGCTATATTACGATACGATACGATACGATACGATACGCTACGCACATAATGGACCTTATACGATACGCTACGCTACTAAGTTATTGGCATAATTTATTATCAAAACGGACAGTATATATAATAAAATAATACGATACCACAATGTCAGTTTGATGAAATCGGATTGAAATTGCCTTGAAGATTGCATCCAAGTTGTATTGCATCCCATTACGTGCTTAGGCCTAACTAACTCAATGAGATCTTACCCTACGAGAGTGGTTTTACTAGTTTTTAGAGGCGATTTACAAAGGATTTGTCGTCACATCAAGAGCCATGTACATAGTCAAATGCAAATTCAAAGAATCTGAACTCGCTGTCCGTTGATCAGTGTCGCAAGTCGTATCAATCAGTGTTCGGCGCTCAGGGTTTAACCTTTGATATCAACATAGTGATTCCCATGGTCGCCATCGGCATTCCGTAGGGTACAAATACGGCGGTGACCATTGAAAAGTCACGGTATCGATGAACTTTGGATGAACGCAAGGACGAAAGTGCAGTAAATGTGCATATCGCGGACAGATAGAAATCTCGAGCAGGGCCGCTATCCATAAACACGAACGCCTCTTCTCGATGAATTCACGTAGCTTTTACAGTACAGTACTCATTGTCCAAACTGTACATACAGGCTGAGCTTGAGGCTGAGTATGTGATAGGATCATCGCTTTGGGATTTTAGCGCCAACTGTAAATGGAAGTCACGTGTCAAATGATCTCTTGCCGTGGTTTTTTTTCGCGAACATTGAATTGAGGGTCAAACTAATAGAGCCATTTTACAAGTTACGAGCAAAAGCTTATGGTAAAGACATTCGACCATTGGTAAGACGTTTGGAAACTCGGGAACAACGAAACATGGTTAACAAAAACTTGGGGACGACATTGCTAGTGATAAGACATTCAAACACTTGGGCACGACACCGAAACGGAAGAGATCGCGCTGGCCTCTTGTTTAAGGCTACGATTCGTCCTTCAGACGAAAATAGGAATGCGCGCGAACAATTGAGAAACTGGAGCCATCTGAAGATACATACATGCTATCATAGCCACACTCTGCCATAAAACAATCTGAAAAACATAGCATCACGTAGAACACATACGAGTAGTTGAAACCAAAAACATACATGCCCCTAAGGGGCCCAAATTTTTTTGTATATGAACTTCTGCGAAACAAGTCCTGAGACGCGATGTGGTACGGGCGCACGAAACCACGTCTACGCCTCTGGCGGAACAGCATCCGCCACGCAGGTGCTCCGCTTTCGACCCCTGGGTGCTTTTTTTTTTAAGTGATCGTGGTTACGGGGTCGAAAGCGGAATCGACTTAATGGATGGGAGCTTGCGGCATGCGGCATGGGCAATTTCTCGAAATGTGCCCCTGCCCGCCGCAGCGGAAGCAACGTCCTTCGGCGAGGTATTTTTCCTTGTCTTTCTCCGTGACGGCTCTCTGCTTGGTGCTGATGTCCGTTGCGCATTGGCGGTGCCTTGAACTTACCTGTGCTGGCCGGTTTCCGCGGTTACTCGTCCAAAAGGTCCTGTCGTTTTCGTTGTCCACGTTGGCCATTTTCTTGTCAACCCGGGGCGAATTGAAAGTGTCGATGTTTTTTTGGTAGCGGCGTGCCGAGGCACACCACTCTTCGAATGTGTTTGGCCAATCATTTGCTGACAGCAGGCATTTCTGCACATGAGGTCTCGGTAAGCCCCCCCGAAATATTTCCATTGTGAGAGGAGAATCGAGGGAGAGTTGAGCGAGGTCGGCTAGGTTTGTGAAGGTTCCGATGTACTCGTCTACGTTCCCATCCTCCATTTTGAGTTTCTCGAGATCGGCCTTCGCACGCCGTACTTCCGAAAGATATGAGAAGAATTCGAGAAAGGTCTGTCGAAACACTGCCCATGGGTCGGCAACCGCAATGCGTTCGTGCACCTGCTCCATGACCCAATTGATTTGGCTATTGACCCAATGGTCGACTCTTGGACCATGGATCCAGCAGAGCGTGAGCCCAACTTTTCGGAGGGGATCTTTTGCCGCGGTGGACTGTTGGTTCACAAAGAAATGAAGTTCGACCCTGTTGAACCAGCGGCGCGCAGCCCCTCCGGTCCCATCAAATATAGGCGGGATGGTACCTTCGAGCTCCGTATATATGGAGTGTCTCGAGGGTATTGGCGTTACGAGGGTGGTGAGAGAACTTGTCTCGGATGGGCTTCCGGGAGTTCCTGACTGCTCGGATGGCTCCTGAGGACGTCGTGATATAGCGAGTGCTGATGGGGCAGGTGCCGTTGTAGAAGACCGGGAAAGGGAAATGAGGCTGCCTCCGAGTTGAATGTTCAGATCGAGATCGTCCACGGACGATAAGGTTGCGTTGGCACAGATAGCCGACATTGCCGAGCCGAGAGCGGTTTGGTGAAGATGGTTAGATTTGGCGCGTGGCAATGTGCTCGTCGTTAAAATTGTTCGTTCGGTTCCGTGGGGCGATGCCCTTTGAAATGCTTCCGATCGGAAGGAAGTCGATCAGACTTCGTACCAATGGCCGTCTTGACGTCGTACGAAGCTTGAGTTGCCTTTACCGGCGCACTGGCAATTGCCTGAAAGGAAGGAGGTCGAAGGAAATGTGTGGTTTACTTGAGGGACGCGGATGGAATGTCGCTCTCCCTTAATGGGGTGGCGAAAAGATACTGGCTGGTGGTGCCGCGTGTAATTGGATTCGGGTTCCAGGACGTCGTCGCTGACACCGGTGCCACACCTACGCCGAATGAAGATGAAGTCAGAAGGAAGGCGATCTCCTTGGTGGGGAGAGGAGAGAGGAGAGAGAGGGCTCGGGGGTGGCTGGCGGTCGAACTTGAAGTACACGGAGACTCAAAGGGAGTATAAGGACTTGAGTTGCACAAGAGAGTGTGCACAGTGCACTTAGTGTCCTCATCCAAGGGCAGTATATATACACAGGCAGGCGGCCATGGGCAAGCCACAGGCACTGATACGTTTATTCCAGTTTACGGTACGTGTCGTCACGACGAACCTTCGAGAACACAACCGCAGTCGTTATCTTCTGAGTCAGACATACGAGTGGAGTCTAGAAGGGCACGAGGGCTTGCACGAGGGTGAACAAGGGACATGTGTCCTGGTCTTAAACTCGAAAAGGACGAGAAGGACGAAACATAGCGGCGTCCTGTGAGAATATGAAGGTGTAGTAACGTAACGAAATAAAATGGCCGCGCTGCGGCTGGAAAGTGATCATCAATAACAAGATCAATAACTCATACTTTTGCAAACCATAATTCAACATTGGTGCTACAGTCCAAGCTTGCTACCCCCCGAGTCACTCAGCAACAGAGATTGGGCAGGTCATCGTGAATAACTTGAAGGCACTTACAGTACTAGTGGTGTGTAGTATCGCAAAACGGATACATACCATCAACATGTTACCATGCCTTCAAGGTACGGCATGTATCTGTTTTCTCACTCTTCATTTATCAATATATCAATCATCAAGCTTGCATCAAGGGTCCTCACCCCATGCTCTTATCACTTTATCTATGATGTCATAGAATTCCTTATTCCTATCCTTGTCTCTCATGCACAGACCACTTGTTATCCTGGTGCACATGCTCAGATCATTTCCCTGTCCATAGTCCCTTCATGGTTGCTGTGGTCTTGGCTCTCCACCATAGCTTCATTGATACTACAAAGTTCTCTTGGCCTCTCATGTGCACTCTTCCCATTTATGCCCCATACACATTGCTGGTCAATCACCAGCTAGCTATCAAGACTTTGTTTCCCACCATGATTACCCATTTTGTTTTAAATATCCCATACTAGTACAATAATGTAGTACTAAAGTAAGTCACATTGAAGCAAGTTTACTTACTCACTAAACTCTATAGTCAAGCCTTACCCTGTGTCCCAAACGGTTTCAGCATGTCTCGCGCACTGTCGGTCATTCCCCAAAGTCATTGCAACCTCTCACCAATCTGCAGAAAGATACCCCGCTCCGCATTGACCAATTCCTGGCATTCGGACTGATCGTGATCATCATCATTGAAGCGGCTATAGGCGTCCTTGTACAGGACAGGGTGTGCATTCCCGCATGGGTGTATCAATGCGCCCGAGAAGTCGACAAGGAAGACCTGCTTTTCCTTCATGACGAAATGGCGCAGGTCGAGCTCCGTATTGTGCATCACTCCTGCTGCATGGACCTTGCACAGTGTCAACATCGCCAGACGACTGCCAGTGCCATCCAAGCCAGACGGACGATGTCAGATAAAACTTGAAATCGGCGGGTCGCGCAGACACCATGACGCACCAAAACTCAGAGGGGTTCCTTAGTTTTTCCGTGCTCATACAGAGCTCCATGATCAGACACGCAATCGGCGCCGTCATCGTCCCGCCCGTGAAGAACCCGTAAGTCTGCGGAACGGCGACGCCAGCAAGCTCCGCGAGCTCACGGCGGTAGAGTAGCTCCTCGCGGCGGAGCGCAGCGACTGCTTCTTCACCCGCAGCGTACTTCAGGCACACTTGTGGCGGGAGCGCGGAGCAACTGCCGGTGACTGCGAGTTCCGCAGCAAAGACGTTGCGCCGTGTTCCGCCGCCTGTACCAAATTTGCGCACGAACGGTCGTATTGTATGGCACACACCCGAGAGCGGATGCTTGAGTGTCGCGGCGATGTGGATGGGCGTCGGAGAGCAAGTGAAGAGGAAGCATCTGCGACCGAGGCCAAACTCGATGGAAAGCGTGCTGCGGGGTATCACAATACTATTGGTGCCGAGCATCACGTACATGTAGTGAATGTAATGGCAGATTTTTGGAGTGAATTAGTGAGGAGAAAGGGACGATAGTGTTGTGATTGACCTTTTGCGCGAATTGCGAACCCAGTTATATGCGCCTTACGGAGTGCCATAAAAAATGTGAATTGTGGTGGACGTGCATTGTCCACAGTAGGCTGCTACGAGTTCTCCGCGGACCCAACTCTGACCGTGGAAACATGTGGATCAGTGGATTCCAATCGAGGTATAAGTGGCGCCTTGAGCTATCCGCAGCCCATAGTTTTGGAAATGACAGTGAGACGACTTTGTCCACGAACGCACCGGTCTATGCTTCGTTCAGAAGCTAGAAGACTGCTAAGCAGATGTAATTGAGCCCCACGTCCAAGCGTTTGGCGAGGCATCGTCTGAAAAAGCGAACTGGCCACTAACGCTTCGACACTCTGCGTATCACAAAAATTTACTGTTGTTCCATATTGCGTCGGTCAATACTAAACGGTGCACCCGAAAGCCGGGTAAGAACTAAGGCCGAAGGCGGACTAGCAGGGGAGGTTGGAGAACAGGCACGGCCGTGGCGCTCCCGAATCACCAACGATCGATGATCATTCGCGCCAGTTCGAGTAAACGGATGCAAGAGGATGGGATTTCGTTGGTGAGAATAGGTGGCTATGATGTAGAACCCAAACACTAGTAATGGGGAGAAGAGCCAAGGTCAGTACAATACTGTAACGTAACGTCCTGGCTATACTTTACCTTAATTACTAAGCTTGTTATGTCAACGATCCATGTCCACGTCTCTGTCTCCGTCTCCATCCGTACTGTGACGTTTCCATGTTTCCCATTGTCTTCTCTATCATGTCTTCGCTTCCTCTTGGCTCGACATCCTATACTCGCATAACTATCTACACAACATGTGGCTGAAGTAACACTTGTGTTGTTCCCGTTACCAAGCAACTTCGGTACGGGCCCATTCTGCACAAAAATGGGGGGACTGAGCAATACTGGCGACTGAACTCGAGCAATACTGGCGACTGAACTCGACAGTGACCGGTACAGTACTTGCTGCAAAGCTTACTGTACCCTCACAAGTTGCTCACAAGAGTCTTTGGAGGAAGCGCTGTAATATTTTCCCGGTTCTTGACGCGGAGTCTTTCTTGGTTCAACGACGGGCAAGGACTCTGGTTTCTTCCATATGCCGAAGCGCTCGGGGTCGGAGACTTCAAGGCTTCCGTGGTGGTGAGAAGGGGCCGGAGTCGTGATAAAACATATATGGGACAGCGGAGCAAAGTATGCACCTCTGTCTGGGGGTTCTCCACACGCGCCACGCGCACTCGGAGTCATCTCTGAGAGATCTGAGCCACAAGTGGAAGTGCCTGCTAAAGATGGCCAGCGCACTAGAAGTTCTTGTAGAGAGACGGTGCCTCAGAAGCAAGCGCGAGGCAGCTGAGGTCCTTCCTGGTCAACTTGATTCTGAGAATTTCTGGCGAAGAGTTCGTACCCAACTTACCCAACGACCAATCATTATCGTCTATACATGGTATCTAGTGCCCTTATATTATGTATGAGCCTGATCCCGATCTTTTTCATGCGTGGCTGTCTACGAGCGGGAACGCGACTGACTGCTCCCTTGGCACTCCGTGCGTTTGGTAAGGTGCGTGTGGTAAAGTTTAGATATAAAAAGAAGGTGGGTGTGGGAAACCACACGCACTCACCTCTTATCGTGGAGCTCAGAGCTGTACTGTACAGTGACAGCGGGTTTTTCTGTCCCCACGCCTTGTCATGACGGCGCATCACACACATCGACGCTGTTCTGCGTTCCTGGGGACATACAGCGCCGAAAACTCAAGGCAGTGTACCAACATTTGCCGGGGGTTCATCGACTCTAGAAAAAACGACACTAGAGTACCCAGGTGAATGTCATATAAACACCCCTCTTTCCTAGCACGCTGCTGGCCACTGTCTATCCCATCCCTCTTACTCCTATGTCGACTCCTGATGCACCTAGCCACCGCATTGGGGTTTTCATTCTCGCTGAGATCTCTGCCGTTTCAGCTTGTGCAGTAACTTTCCTTTTGGCCTATATCGCGGTACCTTTCCCCATGCGTCTGGTGTCACAACAAATCTTGACTTGCCTTCCGCCCAACAGTACAGCGCAATCAACATCCGCTCGGGCTCAAGGCGTAGATGGAAAATAGAATCCCCGGTCCACCTTTTTCTTCTCAACCAGTTAGTCTTTGACCTAATTCAGGCTCTTGGTAAGCGATGCTCTATTTTATGAGAAAATATCTTTAATGGGCACGGGTACAGGTGGGCTGATGAACATGAAGTGGGCGTTTGGGGTGAGTGACTATACCCCACACGTATGTATGCACTAAAGTCCCAACTCACTCAGACAGTGCACCGGGGGTCATTCTGTACAGCACAAGGTAAGTAATTCGACGCTGGCATCTCGACGCACAAACACATACGGATGTAGGCCTCATCAAACAACTCGCTGATGTGGGAACTGCCCTCTCGTGAGTGACTACGTACAAAAATTATTCCGACCTGACATTCAGCGTTACGTTAGGGCAGGGGTAAGCGCACTTGACCTAAGTCTATTCTTTTGGAATATCGACATGCGGACATACAGAACGTTGCCATATACACGTTTAGCACCCTCATATTTCGGTTGAAGCCCGATACCAACGTGTTTCGAGGTTTTCTTATAGTGGCTGGCATATGGATCTCGATCATCCTTAATGTGGCCATCAATATCGGTATTAACGGGGCTTCACGCTTTTACGGGCCAACTGGACCCTGTGAGTTCTTTCTCTAGCCCCACGGAGGCAGAGAGTGACAATTTTTAAGGGTGCTTTATAGCGACGGAGTTTCAGGTCCAGATTACAGTTGGCGATTTTATGTGGATGTGGATCTCAGCCTTCTCGAGCTTGCTGGCCTATCTAGCTGTCTTTCTCGTACTGAAGGGTTTTATTACGGTGGAGGGATGGCGTGTTCGGTGGAGGTGGACACGTGTTCAAGAATCTCGAGACATCCCTCCATCTCATACACTGGCCTACAAAATGCTAGCGTGAGAATCATACGTAGAGCTCTGACACTGTCGCAATTGCTGATACCTTCCCTCTCAGTTATCCAATTATTTACATCATTACGGTAGGTTTTCCGGTTCATTTTTTTGGGTGACTCACTTCGGCCTTTCAGGTCCTCCCTTTGGCTGCCACACGCTACAGCTTCTTTATTAACGGGCATACACCGCCTTTCGGTGTTACTGTATTCGCAGATGGTCTCTATCTGGCATCCGGCTTGTTTAACGTCCTTTTGTACGCGTATACGCGCCCCTTTCTACTGCCCCACGGCAGTGACAGTCCGGATAATCAGTCAATCTCAATCCGTTCCGAGTTCGCGCAAAGCCGAAGCGATTTCCTGCGTTCCACCACCCTTGGCAATACCCATGTTGTTACCCACGTTGTTGACAAGGCTCGCGACAGGGACCCTTCACCTATTGAGTACGAGTCAGCTGATCCGGTATACGAAATGGCACAGCCCGGAACTCTTCCGATAACGACACACGCCGGTCACGATGAGGAGACATTGGTTCGAAGGGGACCTCCCCCTATATTCGACGACATATAACCCATGTCTTGTGAATGGCGCTACTATATGTGTTAACCTTGTTACTCTACTTTATGTTTTGTTGAAATATGCTTTTATTTTCAGTAGGTAGCCACTTGTCTGGACTAATTGCTAGAAAATAAAGGGTAAATCTGAAATTGGCCAATCGTAGTAACTTACACTGCTTCTCCTAACTTACCACCATCGTTCTCCAAATGTCTGCTAGCGAGAACGTGATGACACCGGCATGTTCCAATTGTCAAAGAAAAACAACAAAACTATGCTGCTTGTCTTGCATGACACTAATCAATGTTTCTCAGGGTTAACGGAACCGCTCCATGTGCATCGAAGTAGCACGCCGAGTTCGCAAGCCACGAGGAATTAATTGCCAATCTGTCTGTGAAGGAGCTTTCACAGACAGCGACTAGAGCTTATTCGATGACCGCCTCATACAAATGACTCCCTATTAATAGTCATCCGTCCCCGAGCAATATCTTGCCACCACTCGCTATCTTGTTTTCCAATCGTTTCTTGAACGTTGGCCCGATGGAACTGTCTCCACTAGCGCATGTGCCCGCTGCCACCGCTGCCATCTGCGTCAAGGGGCCGTGTCTCAGACGAGCCACAACCCTTGTATGGGTCGTGCTTCGCCTTCCGCTTCGGCGTGTGTTGTCGCTCGCACATGCTCTTGAGCCGCATGATTTACGGGCATGGCAGGCAACCTACGTGTACGTCCTCTCTCGTAGATAAGACTAGCCTGGGCTCCTTCAGCACCTTGGCGCCCTCGCTGAATGCGATCTAGGTGACGTCCACGTTGCCCACTCTCGGCCTCCGCAATCAACTCCGCCATCGTTTGCGACGCCTCACAACTGGAGCACGTGCAACACCTAGGTGCCGGTGACCGGTGACCATATCAGAGGTATGGGGCGATTTCTTAAACGTGCAAAGGTGTGAACACGTGCAAAGGTCTGGATACGATAGTACGTAGACTTTTTGAACATTTTCAGGAATTGTGGTACGAATCGCTCGTAATTCGTGTCATTATCTCGTTTCTGTGTAGCACTACAACGGTCTGTGGGCTTGTGACTTGTCTACAGACTCGTAATTCAAGTACTCAAGCTCGAGATCAACCTGCCCTGAACTTGAACCTAAGCTTGAACGGTTGAACCCCGCCCAACGCAGCGGTCGAATTTTTTTCCACTTTTGGAAAGCAGTCAGATGACGATAAATCAATTGCAAGCAGTACCTTGAGCAGTACAGCACGCCATTTTGGTCAAGATTTTGGTAGTAGCCAGAATTGAGTCAGAAATTTGAAGTGTCTGACTGAGGGGCCCAGTAGGATAAACTGAAGAGGATGTCCCGCTTACAGTACTGTATAGTAAGTAAGTCCCAGACTCCTAGAGTGGGCGCCGCCAAGGCGCTTCCTGGTCGGCGTTCACCATGACAGGCGGGTGGGCGTGATACATTTATCTCCAGTGTCGGACAGCCAGTGCCATCAAGGCTTACAAGATACAATGGAGTCGAAACAGCGATTTAATGATGAATGGATGACAGTATGAGTACATGCAAGGGTGATTAAGTACGAACACGGGATTACACTACTTCCTTGACCACGTCAGATAGTTCTCGTCATCATCACGACGCCACGGACACAGCTCGCATTCTTTCTCTAGCCATAGCCATCAACCCGCCGCAGTCGCGTTCATCGTCTTCGTGTATTTCCTTCCGGTCGAGACAGAAACGTTGATTACGATAGACGGGCATCGCACTATTACATCGATGCACCACGGCGCGCGAAAAGTCGACGAGCATAACTTTGTTGTCCTTCATGACGAAATGATGTAGTTCGAGTGGCATGTTTTGCGTGATGCCAACCGTGTGTACCTTACGCACATTCTGCATCGCGAGGCGACTGCAAAAGAAGATTGGCCAGCTGCATGAAAGAAGAAAGGAAGATGACGTACACGAACTCCTCCGAATCACGGAACAGGAGAGTGGGCTCAAGACAGAGCTCGAGTAGGAGGCAAGCCACAGGAGTGTCCTCGCAGTGCCCAATGAAAAACCCGTACATCCTTGGGACCGCGATGCCCCAGAGCTTTGCGAGCTCTCTCCGGTAAACGGAAGCTTCGTGGCTCAGACGGACGACCTCGTCCACGCCACGCGCCAGTTTTAAGCATACATCCTTCGGGACATCATCGGACGGCCCAGTGAAATCTAATGTCGCGGCGAAGACCTTGACCGACTCGTGGTCGGCGGGGACGTATCCAGGGAAAAGTCGTTGCATTGGTTGGCTGATCCCGAACAAAGGGGAATTAAGGCGGGCGTAGGCAGAAAAAGCCTCATCGAACCAGGGATAGAGCTTGTACTCGACCATTTGACTGAAACGGACAGTGAGGGAGTTGTTGTAAGGCGAATATAGAACGGTCATGGTCGGGATGGGATAGGATGGGATAGGAACGGGAGTGATTAGAGGGATAGGGAAATAAGGCGGGGTTGCGTATAAGTAATTTTGGAGGATTGATGGACAGAGGAAGCGGTTGCGTGAACCCCGGTTGGACGCCACGTTTCCGTATTTCCGAGACACAGACACATTGGAGCTAAATGAGGCGGTTCATAGCTGACGGGTGGCCCGAGGGTCTGTGGTTTGCGACGAGAACACCAACCTCCGCTGGAGACGGAAGTCCTGCTTTGGGTCGTAGTAAAGCAGCGTTGCTTTGGGATCTGCACTGCCGAACGTAACGGATCATCAGGCCATCAGGCCTTCAGGGCAGAGGAAGAGCGCAGTGGTTGCCAAAGTGATGTCGACTTTTCTCACACTCATTTTGTGGCATTCGCGGTTCCATTAAGCCGCAGTTGTTGGACATGGTCGAGCGTTATCCGACGTTACTCAAAGCACTTACTTTGCAAAAACCGACGGAGCCTCGTAAGCCTGTGTATAATGACGTATGTATCGTCGAGAAATCAGTCCCTGTGCTCAAACGCGGCGAAGTTCTCGTGCGGATCAACGCAGCGGGTTTCAATCACCGAGAGGTGCGCTCGGGTTACATGGCCAAATACGATGATTGTGACTTTGCTTTAGCTCTGGATCCGCAAAGGGCAATATCCGGGGATTGTTTTCGGTAGCACTTTGGGCGCAGATGGGGCTGGTGAGTCCCTCTCTCTATTTCCGCCGGCCTTACTCTCAACTGTAGTTCCTCAGGTCTCGTCATCGCCTCGTACGACGACCAAGACGAGCTCCTGAATAAGCGTGTTTTCCTCGTCCCAACGCGTGGATGGGAGAGCGACCCACTCGCACCCGAGACCCCGTAAGTCGCACGCGTCGCTTCTTCACACGAAGCAGCAGAAAAAAAATTGAGTAATGAATTCCCCCAAATCGCCGCAGGTTCGGAATCCTCGGAGGTGGCGATAACCCGCCCATAGGGAGCTTCGCCTCCCACGTCGTCGTCGAACGTGACCAAGTAATTCAAACGCCCGCGCATCTCGAGGACGTGCACGCCGCGGCTTGGCCTGTCGGTGGCGTCACTGCCTGGAGGTACGTCCTCCACCTTGACGGTTGCGACGTATCCCCCATCCGAGTGACGTTGATTTCAGGGCTGTCGTCGTGAATGCGCGTGTTTCGCGTGGGCACACCGTCCTAGTCACAGGTATCGGCGGCGGCGTCGCGCTTCTCGCGCTGCAACTCTGCCTCGCGCTCGGCGCGCGCGTATTCGTGACAAGCGGCTCAGATGCCAAGCTTGCGCGTGCGGTGGCCCTCGGGGCCGCGGGTGGCGTGAACTACAGGCACAGTCGGTCCCACCTCCCCGCTGCTACTACCTACCAGCGTACCTGACCGCCCTCGTGAAACTTTCCCAGAGGATTGGCCAAAGGCGCTGGAAAAGATCCTCGGGGGACGCCGCTTGACTCGGTCATCGACTCAGCGGGCGGTCCCATTTCCCAGCAGGTCGGCCGCGTGCTTCGTCTTGGAGGGCGCATCGTGTTGTACGGGATGACCGTGGGGCAACAGGTGCCGTTCACAATGCGCGAGGTGCTGCGGAACCTGCAGCTCATTGGTGAGTCCTCTTCGTCTTCCCATCGCGGCTGTTGACTGTGCGACTATCGTGTACAAGGCTCCACCATGGGCTCCAAGGCTGACCTACAGGCTGCAACCAATTTTATCGCGGAGCACCGGATCACGCCTGTCGTCTCGCGCGTCCTCGATGGGCTCGAGAATGCCGACGAAGGTTTTGAGCTTCTTGCTCGTGGTGACCACTTTGGCAAGATCGTCGTCAGAATGGACTCGGACCCCTGCTGTCCTGAGGGCAGGAAGGCCAGACTTTGAATAGAATAATCAACAATGCAGCAGCGTGATCGGGTCGCACAAATATGTACCCATCATCAGTTATCACAGCCAGTCTAACTGCATAATTTCATCCAAGAAAGACGCGAACGTGTACGCGGCGCGTTAGCTAGCTGTACCCGTCTACTCCTGCCTACCCGTGGACCCCAGCATGAAAAGCATTTGCTTCTGCTTCTGCTTTCCCTTTTTCTTCCCTCCAGGGCCTGAGCAGGAGAAGCCTCTGCGGCAACTGCTACCTCTTCGTACTCCCTGCCTCCCGCCACCTCGTCTTGTGCAGTACGGCCCGGCGCCCAAGCAGACGTCGTTGGCGGAGCAGCTACCAAGGATGTGCTGCAGTTGGCCCGTGCGTGCCGAGACGATCGGGCGTGCCCTTGGCGCTGCCGAACCCGGTAACGTCGGAAATGCAGAGTCCGTGAGTGGCGGTGCGGGGGGTGGCGGTGCCGCTGGTGGGCGCCCTCCCTGAGACGACACAGAAGCGCCGTTACCGTTGTTATTGTTCCCGCCCCCGCCACCACTGACGCCAGCAGCAGATGCAGACCACGCCGTATTCCGCGCGGATTGCTTGCGGAAGTTCGGAGTCGGTCCTGTAGCTGCGTGTTGAGCGCGAGGCGGAGCCACCGCCTGTGGCTGGCGCACTCGCGGTATTCTAAGGGCCGGGAAACTCGCCCCGCGCTCGGCCGCCTGCGCGACACGGTCCCACACTGCCCGTTGTGCCTGCCTCGGTCCTGCGGCGCGCCGGGCCGTCGCGGCGTTCAGCGTGCGCCCATCCGTGATACCTGCGTAGTCCGTGCCGATGCTCGTCGGCATGAGATCCGGGAACTCGCGGCGGCGCTCGACCTTGAATCCATTCCACGCGCTGAGCAGGGCCATCTTCTTCTCCTCGTCCTCGAGAAAGTCGACGATCAGGTTCACGATCGACGCCGTTGCGTCGAGGTCTCGGTCTAGGATGTTCCAGATGGTCGAGATGAGGTCGCGTGCGCCAGACTGGGATGCTGTGTAGTCGCGCAAGGCGAGCTTGACGCCCGCGATGGCGTTGATGGGATGTGGCGCGAGATTGCGTAGGCGCACGAATATCGCCGTATATCGTCTAAAAAAAAGTCGTCAGGATTATGAGTGAGCCCTTGCAACGCATAGGAGACGTACTCTCCAGTGATAGGGTCCATGGATGGCGGAGGGGGAGAAGGCGTCTGGTGCCGGCTTGGACCAGGCGAGAGGTCATTAGCATCTCCCTCCGTCGTCAAGTGCGCACCAAAGCGATTGCGTCGGCTTTCCAAGCCCGAAATCGGCCGTGGGGCTAGTGGGTCGCGCTGTTCTCTTTCCCGCCCCCCTCCGCCGCTGCCAGTTGGCCCTCCACCACGACGCCTGTTGGAGCCTGAAGAGGCATCTTGGAATTCAAAGGCAGCATCGACGCGGCGGGCGTCCTTTTTATCGCGCGTAGACATCTCGGCACCATGCTCTTCCACCATGTGGGCTTGAAGATCAATCCGAGAACCAAACACAACGAATTTGCTGGCTTGGCAACTAGGGTTGGGACAGAGGTGGTGCGCCTGCTCAAAGTGCTGCTCCTGAAGATGAGGACGATCAGATGCTGGTAATTAATGAAGAGAAGAACACGACTGACCAACGCCTCATAATTTTGGAAACTTCGGAGTCACCCATGTCAACGAAGCAGGGAGGTTCAAAATTTAGGCTTACTATTTGTCCCTGATCTCGTTTCGCTTGCATATAAAGCATTCTTCGTGTGTGTGCCGCATGTGGGTGTATAGTTCATCTTCGCCAAAAAGGCATTCGCGGCAGAACTCGCAGAGGGGATGTACGCCACCCTCGACCTGATCTTTGGGCGCACTTTTTTGCTGTCGGCGTTGCATAGAGGGAAGGTGGGTGGAGAGTTGAGGTGACGTGTATAGTGCATGTTCGTGCGGAAAGACTTTTTTGTGGCGGATGCACAGGTCACTGATACATCTGTTCAAGTAATTGCGGAGTAAAGATGCAAATTCTTCCACACCACATGAGTTTCGAATGATTGCCACGAGCGTGCAATTTAAGATCGTTCCATCCCGTAGCGATATAGTCACAGGAAGAATCAGGACAATTGAAGCGTAGAAGAAGCAGAGACTCTTCCATTATTTCCTGAGTCTCGAATGATATCGCCAGTTTCACATCTTGAAACGAGATGGCATCATCTGGAGCATACGATGCGAAAGGAGCGTCAGGGGAAATGGTGAAGACGACCGTCGGTTGTGGTTCCTTGGGTCTGTTGATTAAAGATAACAATACGACTTGGATGGACGTTACGCATACCTTGCAGAATGTGCAATCCAACTTTTTGTACAAAGCCCGCAAACGCAGTGCACATATATGGCATGTACGATGGTTGCACTCTGAGACCGCATAATACTTGACAGGTTCGGCGCAGATCCAGCAAAGATCCTGGTTGTCATCTTCCTGTGCCTCCGTCTGGGAAGCGGTGACATCGGCGGCGGCAACGGTATCAGCATCTACCTTCAAGTTCACCCCATCCATCGCCTGTGCGTTTGGATCCGGCGTAGGGTCGCCCTTGGTCCTTGCGCCACCCCTCCCGCCTCTACTTGGGCCTCTACCACGGGGGCGTCGGCGCCCGCGATTGGGACTGGTAGCTTGTCTGGACTGAGTTTGAACGGATATATCTGCCATTATATCTGCTTTGTTTTGCAGTGTTGAGTACGTTGAGTACTCGAGACTAACTTAGTACTGCTGGTACTAGTTCCTTGAGGAAGTGACCTTGAGTTGTGACCGTGACTCGGCACTGACAATTGCCTGACAGCATCACTGGCAGCCAGGAAACTTGTTCCTCTACTAAATGACTGGTGATGAGCAACGCCGAGCTCGAAATTGACGATGACCACCCGTTAGCCCTTGAACTCTCAAGTCTGCGCACTGCAGTTGCACGTTTCCAGGTAGGTGCAAGTCGACGTGCCTAAAGTTGCGCCCACGTCCGGTCTTCTCACCCACCTCCCTACAGCATGAAGCATACACATCTGCGCTCAAACTGCAGCGGCATTCTCTCGAATCCGCCATGGCCATCGAGCGCGCCCAAGTACTCGAGCACGAGAACGCCGCCGTACGTGCAGAACTCGCCGCACTTCGTGCGCACCCCGATACGACACCACGCCCCGCCGAGCTACAGCTCCCCGAACTCACCCTCGCCCTGCGCCGTGCGAGCGACAAGCTTACTCTCGCAGAGGATGCCCTCCGCACTCGCAACTCGCAGTTCGCGGACGTACAGGGCGCCGCTGCTCGCGCCCATCACACGGCGGAGAACGCTTTTGCGCTCGCCGCAGGTGCGCGCGCACGCGAGGAGGATGTCATGGCGCGCGAGCGGGCGCTTGTGCTGAAGCTGCGCGTGGTTGAAGAGGAGGGCAAGATGATGGATCGCGCCGTGCGGGAATATGCGGACCTCGTCCGCGGCCTCGAGCGCCGTCAGGGCCTGCCTTCTTCCCCACCCCCCAGCGGTACGGGCACATTAAACAGAAAGTCAGCAGAACATGGCGATGTCGGACTCATTGTAGCTCTGCAAGAAGAGAAGGTGGGACTGCGGAAGCTGGCTGGGGAGTTTGTGGGCGAGAACGAGGCGCTCAGGGACGAGATTGGTAAACTGCAAGTCGAGCTTGAGGGAACGCATGCTGAACTTGAAGGGGAGCGGAAAGCGGCGGAAGAGGAGCGCGCGCAGCTGTCCCATGCGCTCACTGAGCTCCAACTACATGAGCACGACGACAACGCGGCCGCCAAAATGGTTTCCCGTTATATGTACGTCCTTCCCCCCTTTTCTTTCACTCCCCTCTCTCGAGCATGCCTCTACAGGAAATTCTCCCAGGCTACAACGGACGCGCTGCAAAAGTCCCTTGAATCACTCAAGGCGCGGCACGCAGCAACGACGGCTACGCTGCACATGCAGGCCGCGTCCGCGCAGACCGCCCTCACGTCCGAGCAGCGCCAGTCTACCCGCTTGCGCAGCGTACTGGAAGAGGCAACGGAGGAGCTCGCGCGCGAGGCGTACGGCCGCCGGCGTGAGATTGCTCTGCGGCTCGCCGTTGTTGGACGGGAGGACCAGCTTGTGGAGGCGCTCCGGCGGTGGGTGCGCCGTACGCAAGAGACGCGTGCGAAGGGGGATGTGCCGATAGAACAGCGGCTTGACTCTATCGTCGGCGACGCGGGAGACCTCCTCGCCCTCGTCGATGGCGCGGCCCCTCGTGCAGCCGATATGCAGGGCACCGGCACCAGCACCGGGAGTGTGGCACGGATTGCCGCCGCTCGTGACACGGTGAGAGCGCTTGTGGAGGAGCTACAGTTGGAGACGGAGAGGAGGATGCACCTTGAGCGAGTGCTGGGCGACGCCGAGGTGGACGAAGAGGGCCGAATTATCCCGCCACCGGTTCATAAACCTCCTACCCCACCTCCCAAGGCCGAACATGTTAACACTGCGACTGAAGTCACTCCAGAAGTGGTGATGGTGGACGCTTCGACCTCGCCAATTTGTTCTCCCTCACCAAGGGCACCCGTCCAGGCTTCAGAGGCACCATCAGAAGTCCCCGGGTCGCTGGCTGTACTGGTCGATTTCCCTGTTGTTCTACCACCGATACAACCCACGCCTCTTGAGCGCGAGCCAACGGCGATCATAACTTTACATCAGCCTGCACCGCGTTCAGCCATGGGTTCCCCAGCATTTTTATCACCACGTACATCACCATCGCCATCGATATCCACCCAAGAAAATACCTTTGCCACCACCAGTCCCGGTTCTCTTGCATTGCAGGATAGCACTCTAGCATCTACTAATGGATTTGATACCATGAAGTCATCGTCGTCACCGGCCAGCTCTATTTCACAATTATCCCCCAAACGTCACTCACCGCCCCTTCTCTCGGAGCTTGGAAATACCAAAACACGCTATGACGAGCTGCAGCGCGCCTTCCGCGACTGCCACTTGGCACTCCGCGAGTTAGACCAGACACTTCAAGCCCTTCCGACTACTTCTTCGCTGCCAACATCTGCTCTGCAGGTCATTTTTACTCGTCTCGACGACTTTAACGAGGATGCGCGGGTCGAGCTCGAGATCCGCATCGCAGACGAAGAGCGTATCGCGCGTGGGTACGCGACGCTACTCGCTGTGCCAGGCGCGATCACAAGCGAGGCGGAAGCACAAGACGTCGAGCGTGCCGTGCGTGCATTTGTCGACGGGAGCGATGCGGCGGTTGCACGCGCACTGAACCAATTTTCCCGCAAGAGGGACGACCTGGAACACGACATTGCGGCGCTCAAACTCGCCGTGCACGAGGACCCACAGGCACAGCTGCAGCCAGAGCCCCAGTTCCAGTCCCAGGCACAGTCTCGCCCTGCCACGCCAGCGCCCGGGTCGACGGTCAACGGCTCCTGGACGTCGCTCGCGGCGGGTTTGTTCACAGCTGGGTCGTCGCGCCCTGCGAGTCCATCCCCGACGTTTGGCTCCATGGTCACCTCTCTCCGCGGACGGCGCGTAGTTTCAAGTTCGTCGGACGGTGGCCCCGGCGGTTCGGGGCCGCTCGCCACTTTGCAACGGCAATTCCGGATACCGATGCCGGACCTTCATCAGCACCACGCACCCCTGTCTCCATCGCCTGGACTTCCTGGGCCCAGGGCGCGGACGACATCTGGTATGTACATGCTCGGTCTTGGCATGCGAGGAGGTGTTATTCCTGGAAGGAAGCCGACTGGGCTTGGGAAGAGCGTGCAAAGAGTCGAGGTGACTGATTCCGACGACGTTGAGTAACTGTATTAAGTAAAGGGTGTCAAACTGGGACAAACAAACTAGGGGGCCAATCGAGTAATTTTAACCACGAACTGTGACTTTGCTCCTCTGCAGGGGACTCCACACATCTACTAACGGGTGCACCGCTCATTTTCAAGTTTTCTTAATGTGAGTAGAATATTAGAGAAAAGCAAGAAAAAATTTCCATGTTCTAGGCGCAGGGTTGCTCATCACTTGGCCCGTGTTGCACACGCCGCTTTGCTTTTACAGATCCTGTTTTTGATATCCTCTTTATTATCTGACGACGACGTTCATTCGGCTTTGTATGCGGTATCTTCATACATTATCTTCTCCAATCTTGACTAATTTTTATTTATTTCAGTGTAGCATCGAGCTGGGCTTGCAGTCAGTGTACACATGCCGGGCCCACAATCGCCTTACCCACATCCTGGGCCATCTTCGTATTATCCGCCCCCGCCAAACATGCCTCACTACGGCTACACGAACGTACCTGCACCTTACCCGTACCAATACCCGCCTCCGCCCATGAATGGCCACTCGCCCGCCCCGCCTTCGCCTCGTGTCTCTGGCCGTGCTGGATACCATAGTGCACCCCGTGGCGGACCCGGCCCCAACTTTGCCCAAAATTATTTACATCAACCTCACCCTCACCCTCACCACCCACCCCCATCACACGCTTCGTACATTCCTCACGTTCCCATGCATTCTCCACAGCCTTCGCCCACTAATGCCTATCAACATCACCAAAAGTATCCCCCCAATACGCAACAAGCTCCGTATACTTCGCCATATCCTTCTCCTGCTCATCAGCAGAGTTGGTCTTTCCAGCAGCCGATATCCCCGTTACCAAAACAACTGTCTATGCCGCCGCCTCCCGCTCTGTCACCCATAGCATCCTCACCAAAAGCTCCTATGATTCTAGACGGTCCACTGGACCCTGAGCCGACCGACGAATCCGCTGGATCTTCTGACCCACCTCGAGGTCCCTCCTCGGAACCTGTTGCAGAGGAGTCCACGCCGGCATCCCCTTTGTCTCCACCCGTCTGTCCGCCACCATGTTCTCCTTCCTGTTCCAGCCAAGCTTCGCAGTCGTTACCTTCCACGCCTCAAGTACCTATACATCCCGAGCCTGTACCTGCGCCTACCAAGTTGCAGGCCCCATCTCATCCAAAACCACAGCTCGGTGGCTGGGCCATCTGGTCTCGTCGTCCAACAGACCCATCCCTTGCTCCTGGTATCATCATCTCTCCCCATTCCCGCCCGCCACCAGATGTCATAGAGAAGGCTCTGCGACTTCCCACTCCCCCAGAATCTCCGAAGCCTGTTGCCGTTAGCCTCGTTACACCATCCAATGTTGCCGTCGTTTCTGGCCCTTCGTCCACACAAGCTCCACCAGAAGAACCACCAAAGCCGACTTTGGATTCCGCGGATTCTCCTCCTAATGATTTACCTGAGCCTGAGACTGTGTCTTCCTCCGGGACAGACAATTCAACTGTGTCCGACACCCCACCAGTCCCCGTCTCTCCACTCTCATCGAGTACGTCTGTATCCGCCGCTGGTACTGCCCACTCGCAGACCAAACTGGGTCCTGATTCCAGTGAAGCCACGACGAGTGCCGCAGCTCTCGCCAGTTCTGATGAAACTCCTTCGTTGGAAGTTCCCGACCCTGCTGCGGTGGCGCCTTCTCCTTCTGCCGATACGTCCACGCCGACCCCTCCTCCGGCTTCGTCCACCTCTACTGCACCGGCACCGGCATCTGTGCCACCGGTTCTCAAGAAGTCTTGGGCATCTTTACTTCGTCCGGCCTCGGGCGACTCCTCTACCTCGAAGTCATCTCTTCCCACCTCTTCCGTAGTCGGCTTTTCCATCCCGGCCTCTCCACCACCTGCACGCGTCCCCCCTGTGCGTCGCCCGGAGCTCCTAGCTCTCCTTAATGGTACCGCTCCTTCTCGATCGGCTCTGCCGCGCTTGCGCGCGCGAGGGATCGTGAATAGCGGGAACATGTGCTTTGCGAATGCTGTTCTGCAGTTACTCGTTTATTCCCCTCCGTTCTGGAGGCTGTTCAAGGAACTGGGCCGCCTATTGGGTCAGCGCGAGCGAGAAGGCCAGGAGAGTGGTGACGGGGCAACTCCGCTGGTGGACGCGACGGTGAAACTATTGGAGGAGTTCGTGTATGAAGAGAAGAAGCCCTTGCCGACGCAGCAGCAGCAGGGGTCACGGAGTAAGGCGAAGGAAGAAGAAGAGAGGAAAGAGGAGGAGAGCGTGGATTCGTTCATGCCGACGTATGTGTATGATGCCATGAAGGAGAAGAAGCGATTCGATAACATGCGGGTATGTTCTCATGTTCTTCTGGCATGTCTTTTTTGTCCCTCTGTTGCTAATCATGACGGAAACATGTATAGGGTGGTCATCAAGAAGACGCGGAGGAATTCTTAGGCTTTTACCTTGATACCCTCGAGGAAGAGTTGCTTGGATTACTCTCTTCGGTCAGCCCGCCCAAGCCCGCATCTACTGTTTCCGACAAGGTCGAGGAACGTGAGGAGGGGCCCCAGTCGGGCGCAGGTTGGACTGAGGTTGGCAAACGTAATAAAATGGTGCTCACCCGCGCGGTGTGTTACTCATCCGCCCTCTCTCTGTACTAAGTTTGGCATGCTGATGCTTGGATGACTTGCGGATGGCACACACAGGTCAAGTCGGTCGAGTCGCCGATCACGCGCATATTCGGTGGCAAGTTCCGGTCTACACTACGCGCGCCACATCAACGCGACTCCGTCGTCGTCGAGGACTGGCGGTCCCTCCAACTCGACATCCAGGTATGTTGTCTCTCTCTGGGTTGCTCTTTTTACTAATCCCATCGCAACTCTTTGGTATAGCGTGACTCGGTGCATACCATTCAGGATGCGCTCTCGTACATCTCGCACCCTCAACCCGTGCAAGTTGGCCCTTCCGGCTCGAGCGAAGCGAGCCAGCAGGTCCACATCGAAGCGCTGCCGCCCGTTCTCGTGCTGCACCTCAAGCGCTTCCTGTACGACACGGCCGCACGTGGCGTAGTCAAGATCGGCAAGCCTGTGCAGTTCTCCCCAGAACTCGAGATTCCATTCGGTACGCACCGCGTCTCTTCCCTCATGAGAGACGGAGGAGGCTGACATTCTGTGTATGATAGACATCATGGCGCCGGCCTGCAAGCGCCCCGCTCGCTATACCCTCTATGGTGTGCTCTACCACCACGGCGTGTCCGCTGGCGGAGGGCACTACACCCTCGACGTGCTTCACCCGAACCCCCGTGGCGGTACCAGTAGTAGCGGTAGGGTTGCTGGGAGTAATAACGGTGAAGCGTGGCTGCACATTGACGACGAGACGGTGAGCGCGGTGCAGCACGAAGACGTATTCGGATGCGGTGAGGGTAAGGAACGCAGCGACGATCGCTGTGCCTACCTACTCTTTTATCGACGCACTGCCCTCGCACGGACATGATGAACTTCCTTTTTATTCTTGACGGTTTTTTTTGTTGTTGTTTTTACACGCCTTTTTTTCTTTTTCACACTTTCAACTTTTTTTGCTGTATCTCTTAGCGCATTTTTGAGTTTGGGTAGAATGCATATGAGTAGTGGGCTGTATCCTCTCCATCATCATTGAATTGACCACTAAGTTTTACCAGTACGAT
Source organism: Lactarius sanguifluus (assembly GCA_021527775.1). Classification (NCBI taxonomy): domain Eukaryota; kingdom Fungi; phylum Basidiomycota; class Agaricomycetes; order Russulales; family Russulaceae; genus Lactarius; species Lactarius sanguifluus. The sequence goes on along the minus strand of JAKEYF010000001.1, from coordinate 1,732,344 downwards.
ATATGGTTCGCGCTGCTGGTGCTGCTACTTACTGGCAACGGAACGACAACGGCTTTAATATTCTGAGTGGGAAGCGATTTGATATATAAAGTTTATCTAAATAGACATATCATTGACAGACTGACACGGGGAACAACGAATGGGTCCACAAAACACGCTCATATTTTGTTGCTGCAGTTACCTCAATGGAGTTCGTAAATGTTCCAGGACTAAACAAACGAGATCAGTAAAACGGAACTATGCGGGCAGCCAAAACGCACCTGTCTCCACTCCAGTCCCCAGTAATCGTTGATGGGGCCATCGAGACCCCACGCGACACCGCGGAACCACCAAAAGTTGGCGACGATCGCGAACGCGACGACGGCGAAGATGATGTTCTTGGTGCGCTCCGAGAGTAACCGAGCGGTGAAGACGAAGTGGTCGAGCAAGTGCGCGGCCATCAGGACGGCAAAGTAGAGCGTCGGGAGCTAGGTCATCGATGATATGTGAGATGGTCAGGATAAGAAGTGATAAGGGGAAGCACGGACATAGTGATGTAGATAGGTCACGCGATCCATGATAAGGAAGGGGACTTATTGAGGACCGCGTCAGCTTCACCGGGCAGGCTAGGGGTAGAACGAAATGCTCACAAAAATGCAGGGCCCAGCCAAAGAACGCGACCTTGCCTACATACAAAAAGTGTTCCCATTCTCCTAAAATCGCGGTGTCAGAGGTCGTGCACGCATGGGGAAAGGAAAGGAAAGAAAGATCTACGCACTTGGCTCCATGTCGACGTACCGCCTCTGCATGCGGAACACGTACACCACAAACGCGAGCACGCCAAGCACGAGGCTGACGGTGGAGCCCCACCAGATGATGGGCGTGCCGACGAGATAGTACTTGGTCTGCTGGTCGCCCCAGCCGCACATGCGCAAGCCGAGCCGCATCAGCGGCCAATCCATCGGCTTGGACGCAAGGATGTCCTCTTTGTCCGGGTCCGGAACAAGCGCGTTGTTCGACGTCATCATCGCGACGTTCAGATGCCAAAAGTCGCGCAGGAATGGCGAGCGGTAGAACTTGGTCTCGCCCGGTGGTACTGTGACATTCTCCAAGTCAGTAACAACCCCCCTGCGAGACGAGTAGACGCACGGCGGTCGTTCCAGTGGCTCTCGACGTTCCAGTAGGTATACGGGTCGTCCGGAGTGTTCTCCTTGTCGCAGCTCACCTCGATCTGTTTGAATCCCCACTCGGGCAGGTTCTTGTTCGCGGCGCGGATGTAGCAGCCGAGTACGGTGTGCCGGAAGCGCAGACGCGTCGTGAGCGAGTGGATATTGTCGACCTTCTCACGTTTCCCGCGGTGAAGATCGTCGACGACTTCGACAACCCAGTAGTCGTTCTGGTCGCCGACCGTGGCATTTCCGTAGCACGAGATCTCATTGTTCAGCTTTGTGATGGGTGCGGGGACATTGTGCGAGTGAAGGTTCCGACCCGTAGACTCGTGCACGAGGCGAATGGTATCGCCGTGCTGGAGGTAGCGGATTGGTCCGTTGAGGTCGACGCTCGGCTCATCCCAGCGTGGGGTGACAATCCAGTCATTATTTGTGTCTTTGTAGTGATAACATGTCACCTGTTGTTGGTTGGAGCCGACAGGGTAGGTTTGAACGTGGGAGTGCAAAAGGCCGCCTCCCCAGCCCATGTTTTTCAGCGTTATTTTTGAACCGAACGCGATCTCTGCACGCAATGAGATCTAAAAGAAGACTCGCGGAGACTGCTCACTCACCAAGGGGATTTCGAGCAAAGTCGTTGCCCTCAAGGTTGGCCTGGAATAGAGAGCTCATCTGCGCATCTCCAGGTCCAGAGCGATTGAGGATGAGGAAATGTATTTTAAAGGTCATCATATAGACGAGTATAGGGAGTACGATCAAACAAGCGATGCGCGCGCCCCAATGCCGGAGTTGGGTTCGCTATTGCTTTCATCAGCGTATGGTAACAGAGAGCAGGTAATTAGACGAACTGCAGGCATACGCAGGTCACCGAACTTATTCCATAGGTCCTCGATTGTATAGAGACCAACCAGAGCCGTGACGAACAATCCGACCAACTTGACACTTTACGGTATTCGTTAAAGGATACAGTTATAGAAGGTCCAAGTGAGGGACTTACCTAGATACACATCCAATAGACGTGCCCGTGAAAGCCAACCAGAACCACCAGTCAAAGGAAAATGACCTAAGGATGGTGAGTGCCTAGCATATGTCTAGTGAGACGGAACACACTGATATTGATGATTGTGGAACTTTGACAGACCAAAGACGGTGGTGAAGGTGAAAAAGAGTAGCATAGAATCTAGAAGAATGAACCGTGATATACATAACCAGGCGACATCTGTTGCGAACGAGATCAGGGGCTACAGGAACGCGACGTCAACGGCGAGAAGAGCGCACCACACAAAATCATCAAAGCAACCATATGGCACGCCCGCGTGCTCATGCCGAGTTCGACGGCAGTATACCACCCAAGTGGGACCATTAAAACACCAAAGGTGGCCAAGATGACGCGCATGGCGACGTACGGCACGTCGTCGGGGTAGGTCTCTCCGCTCTTAAAATCGAAGCCGCCATTGTATCCAGAGAGCAACCCCGCGAACCCGACGAGCATCTTCCCGAGAGGTGGGTGGACATCGAAGTAAAAATCGCGCTTGAGGTAGTGCGAACCGAACTTGCCAAAGTGCGCCTCGTCCCAGACGACGAGGGACGCTTTGCCGATTTTGTGGAACCGCGTCCAGCACGACAGGAGGGTGTACACGGCAGGTGCGACGTGCTCAAGGTTTTGCTGGATGAACTCGCGCTATGGGTGACTGAAGGTGAGTGGCTCGGGCTCGGGTGATAGGAGACGGCCAGCGAGACATACGACAGAAGTGGGCGGAGGTGGTGGTGCCTTTCTAGCGATCCTACCTCCTCCACCATACCTCTGAGAGGCATTCGCTTTAGCGTAAACATCCTTCCCCTCTGCGTCGTATTCGTCGACCCACTCCTTGTCGTGCTGCGGGGCGGTGGTGCCAGCTGGGTGGTGATGAGTGACCCTACGGCGCGTAGATGTATCCTCGGCCATGTAGTACGGGAGTTCTTCCTGTCTGTGGGAAGATTTCCAGTCGCTGGACGTGTGCGTAGGATGGCGAACAAGTTCAAAGTCTTCAGACGAAGAAGGAGGACTATCTGGCGGTGGGTGTATAGTGATGGCAATTTCAGGGTTTTGCATCGGCTTCTGAGGTTGTCTATGACCCCCAGGCGTTACGGACTCTGGGACCGTCAGCCGTAAGGAAGGGAAGGCGTCGTTGCTGTGGTCTTAGTCTTTCCGGATATAAGAATGTTGCGCGGAACGGAAGGGCGGTCGCACGATTCGCTGGCTGACACGTCGACACCCACGAATAGAAATTACCCCGACGTATTTCCTTCGTTTCAATGCTCAACACACAAAAACTACAACATGAACCCAACAACTGTAGGCGTTGAACCTGAGGCCTGAGATTCTGCAGTGCACAAGAGAAGCAAAGAAAAACATGACATGCCACAAGAGACCGTGGAATATGATAGTAACACATAAATGTAGACAATACACGGAACCGCACTAGTGCAACGGCTGATCTGCGTCACTTCACTTATGGCGAACGTACCGTGCTGGGGATAACCGATGAGCATCAAAGCGGGTATTCGAGGTCGTAGGACAGACCTGTAACCATAGCATGATCTCGCTCGTAGGGCTCCAGCGTAATTTGCTCAAGTGGTTTGAACATTTCTGCTCGTAATGCGTCAATTTCCCTCGAGAATACCGCCTCTGCAGGGGCTGTCGAATCTATACAGTTGGCTTTGATAGAGATCACGGCGTGACCATCAACTCTGAGGAACTGGTGTGCGTTGTGTGCCACAATACGGGCCTGATCTGGCTGTGCGACATCTGCAAAGATAACGTCGACAGTAGACAGGAGCATGCGGTATTTTTGAGGGAAGCGAGCATCCTCAACGATGGCTACATGGGAATGAGTGTCGAGTCGTACACGGATTTGGGATGCAAAACGCACGGATGACATTCGTACGCTTCTTGGCCATATTAATCAGGTCGCGCCCCGATCGAGGTGAAAATTCGACAGCATATACAACACCCTCCTAGAGTCGAGAAAACAGATGAGAACGAAAAGCATACGTCAGTCGCAAAAGACATACTGGGCCCACGATATCCGCGACGTGGCTCACGCTCGTTCCGCTCGCCGCCCCTAGGTACAGTACCTTTGCGCCAGGCACGATGAAGATTTTGTCCATGCCACCGAGCACGCCCGCAGCCAGCTTGCTCCGGAATGGATTCCAGACGCGATATTCGATCTTCCCACCGTCTTCTCCGGTCTCGATGGAGATCCGTTTCTCGCCGTAGACGGATTCGCCGGGGACGAGATTTTTGGTGACGAGCATAGACTCCTTGCCCTTGGCGATGAAGATGCCCTCGTGCTTGTGAGGCTCGACGATGACCTTTGATCCGCCCCTCGCACCACCACGCCCGAAACCACCTCGGCCACCGCCGCCGCCGCGACCGCCCGGCCCACCGCGACCACCACCTCGGCCGCGCGGAGGCATTCCTCCGCCTGTAGTAAATTGTACTCAGAAAGCGTCGGGCTGTGGGGGGAAAACACGTACGTCCTCCTCGCCCACCTCCCCTGCCTCCACGATCGCCTACACCTCCACGACCGCCGCGACCTCCTCTGCTACCAAAACCACCTCTGCCACCCGAAGCACCTACCACCAAGCATAGTTGGATATGCGTTAGTTAGGCGAATTCGTTCAGGGTCCACATTTTTACACACCAAATGCCATGATTTATGCCGTCGACGAGGAGCGGACTTTTGGAGTCGCTTCGCTGCTACTTCAGTTAGTAGACGCGACGGGGCGGCGTAAATAATATTGAAAGACAAAAAAAAAGGGTCTCGTGGGAATGGGAACCAAACTCAAAAAGTGTCGATAAGCATTTATCCACCACAAAATTGAAAATTGAGGCAAATTACCCCTTTGCAGCTAAATGTTGTTCACTTATCTTTGGCTACCTATGGAACCGGCCCCAATCAAATAACTTCCCCAGGCCGATGCTTGCTCTGAGGTGCATATCGATGCGCATATCAACTAACGCTACTGAACTTGGACCAGCGATGCCGGTGCATGGCTGTTGTGTTACTCGTGCTTCAAGTTTCGTGTGGCGCTCACTAGCGCTCTGCATCCTCAGTCGCGGCTAGACAATAGGGGTCAGTTGCTGTCTCAGACTTGACCTCACTGGGAGGTACAGACAGAAGTACTGGGCACCCAGTCCACGTACGCATTGCGGCGATTGACGTGCAAACGAGGATGCTGAACCTAGCAAGGTGTACCTGGGTCGGAAAGTTCTGGCGATTCCTGTCCGCAACCTAAGACATCCATAGACGGATATTGAACGCCCAATCAAAGGAGCGGACTAGTCGGTTGGGTGTTGGTCGACGGCCAATCTCTGTATGACCGTCGTATTTCCTATGATCGTCGTATTTCATGTGCAGTATTTCCGAGATCCGGCTGCTGCACTGCCCCGATTACATGAAGAGCTATTATATTTCTACGATTTACCCTCGGCGAACTCTTGAGAATGTTCTGCTGCCCATGCCTGTGCCCGCTTAGGGAGCACTGACAACGTGATTAGGTGCGAAAATCGGGGAACAAATGGCAACCAAGCAAGTTTCACGTGCTCGCTTGTCCATCGAAGCGGTATCTAGGCAAACCAAACCAAAACAGTTGGGTAGATCTTTACCTTTTTGGGTTGCTATCTGTCTGTCCTTCAATGGTGAGCCATGCCTCCTTCTGGAGTTTGGACCTGGCAAGTTGTTCTGATGCGAGGGACGGCCGCGTACGAAGGCAAGGCAACCTGCTCCGTTCCGCTCTCTGCGGGCATGGGATCATTCCGATATTTCCGCTCTACCCACTTCCTCCTTTATTTTGGGCAGTTATTTTATTTATTTCGAACAAAGGTTGCTATCCTAAGTGAGCAATCACTTTATTGTGACACTTTCAGGTCTATTGGGCAAGGCGACCGCGAAACGCGAGAGGGGTAGCCTACGAGCAACTTTGCATTTCAGGACACGAAATCCGAACGTGCACAGAGATTGATACTGTCATGGGAATGTCTACAGATGATTTTTCAGCATACACAAAGGTCAGCGAACTCGTACGAATGGTCCTGACTTTCAATAGATCGTCGACGAGGCCGGACCCGGCTATACTTTACCAGTATCGTCACTATTGTGAATATTACGGACATATTCATATCTGCCAGTCTCTCACCCCGGCCCTTTCGGACAAGAACATTTCTCCAGGGATTCCTTCCCAAACGAAAAAGAATCGCGATGGTGACCATTCTTAAAAAATGCCAAAGGGTTTCAAGATATAAGTTTGCTGGATCGTCCAGAACAAGCGTTATCGCACTACCATCTACCAATACGCTTTCAGCTGTAGCAGCAGCACCCTCCGCTCCTTATGGCGCAACAGTTTGATCTCGGACCCCAACTCCAGCTTGTTCTCTTGCGTTCTATCGATTACTCGACCATGTACGGCGCGTCTGTCTCATCCCGGGCCCACCCTGGTGCGCAGAGTGAGAAATGCAACTCAGCGGCCTTTGACTCGGCGCCACGGATACACTTGCCAGAAGACTATCCCGATGGCGGCCTGCGGGCATGGCTGGTGGTATTGGGTGTGCGTCTTTCAGTGTAGATGAGTCTGTGGATGGTGATTGACACGCTCTAGGCTTCTTGTGCTACTTTTTCAACGTGAGCATCACATACAGCCTACCTTTTACCGCTCGTTCATAAGACTCACCACCCTTCGCAGAGCTGGCTATGCGAACTCCTGGGGGGTTAGTAGACTTCTTACGCGGATTGCGGGTGCTGACCACAGTTCACGCCGTGCTCACTAGGTTTTTCAAGACTATTACGAGAGTGTCTTACCAAAAGGAACATCACCCTCTAACATGTACGTCCATATCCCTCCCCCCCTTTTGGTTTTCACATTTACTAATGGACGTCGTCTTGTAGTGCATGGATCGGCTCCATTCAAGTATGTGTTCTTGTCAAGTGATCTGCCACTCAGGTGGAGGCTCACGTGTCGACCAGTTTTCTTTAATATTCTTACTTGCGCTCATTGCTGGCCGCCTATTTGATCTCGGCTACTTGCGTGGCATTCTAATCCTCTCATCAATAAATCTCGTTGCATGCACGATCTTGGTTGCAGAGTGTAGCGAGTACTGGCAATTCATTCTTTGCCAGGGCTTCGGCATTGGTGTCAGTTTCCGGAAACCCCTCTTTCCTCTCCAAAGACTTGACTACTATCCTTAGATTTCGGGCGGTCTCATATTTGGGCCCGTGATGAGTGTAATCGCTCATTGGTTCAAAAAGAGGCGGTCTACAGCACTTGGGATCGTTGCCTCTGCTTCCCCAATCGGAGGCACGATCTTCCCCATAGTGTTCCGCAACTTACTCGCCACAGTTGGGTACGTAGAGACCGTAGATCTCCAGCTCACCATCCGACTGAGATTCTCTATAGCTTCAAGTGGACGATGAGAGTCATCGCGTTAATCGTGTTCCTTGCCATGGGAATCACAAACTTGGTATGTATCACGTCGCATAGTGTACGTGTGAATGAACATTGATGAGTCGCAGACAACACGGCGCCGACTACCCCCGACGACCCTTTCGGGCGGCTTGTTTAACGTAAAGCAATTCATGTCTCCCGCCTACATGGTATACACAGCATCCGGCTTTGTCGCCTTCCTCGGCCTCTACACAGGTTAGTTAGCGTCATGCGCACACTCTTTTTAGGAAAATTCGCCTCCCCTGACTGGCGCATGCAGTGCTCACGTTCATCGACGCAAGCGCACCCTCACAGGGGGTCCCGGAAAGCTTCTCCTCCTACCTCGTCTCCATAACAAACGCAGGAAGTGCCGTCGGCCGTCTAGCCAGCGGCTTCCTCGCCGACCAGTTCGGTACGTCCTCCTTTCCTCACCCTTTCCCTCTCCTTACTCACCCTCGTCGCTCTAGGCCCGATCAACGTCATGATACCTGCGTCGCTCCTTGCGGGCGTGTTGACCTTCATATGGCCGTACACACGCGGGACTGCTGCGCTCGTCACGCTCGCGGTGACCTATGGCGCAACGTCCGGCGCGACGGCGGCCCTCCTTCCCGCGCCGATGATGGCTCTCGGCGAGAGCGCCGACGTCGGACGCCGCACAGGCATGTACCTCACCATCGTCTCACTCGGCGCACTTGCAGGTCCACCAATATCTGGCGCGATTAATCACATCACAGGCGCGTACACCGACGTCGGGATCTTTGCCGGTGGGTAGTTATGATGAGTTTATAATGATGAGTTTATAATGTACCTTTTAATTTTTTCTCTCTTAGGTTGCTCGGTAATGGTCGCGGTCTTTCTGCTGGTGCTCTCTCGCTATTTCGTGTTGGGCGGATGGAGAGGTAAAGCGTAGTTGGATACTCTCACCTCGTTGTGGCTAGAGAAAGTAGCTACTGGATCACAGGTCTGGCTCAGAACTACTTGCTGCTCGCTTGAAAGCCAGTTGAGCCGCCCAACCAATAATAGTCGCACTCATTACTTTTTCCATTCAAAAATAGATTAGATTATTTGAAAAACAGAGTGTTGTTCTCGAATTTAGGTGGAATACTAGTATACATGCATCTGGCAACGTGAGGATTGCGTGAATGATACAGAGGAATGGCTCACCTATGACGGTAAATGGGGCATTCTCTGTGCGAGACTTCATGAGGGTACCTCTTGGTTATCTCCAGTGACTAGTGACCGGTGATCGGTGACCAATGATGTGTTTCAACCCGTTCCGTTTTCTTCGGTGGGTTCGCAGTAGAACGATCGGAAGCAGTCAGAAGATTGTCATGGAGCACTGTTATCCCACTTCTCGTCTGGTGGACTGCGGCGGTTATGATGTCCGGTCGAGGATTACGTAGTTGATCCACCATACTAAATAGAAGTTGGAAAGGAACCGTCTTGTGAATAATGGACATGAGGGGGGCAGTGTAGAGCAGATAATGGGGGAAGCGACGCAAGCTTGAAGGAGTCTTGAAGGTAACGCATTGTCCGGATACCTTACCCTACCGGAACAACGGGGTGCCATACGATGCGATTACCAGCGCTTTTGAGTATATGGTACATACTATGGGTCATGAGCGGGACGGTAAGTCATGACTGTCATGTAACAAGGTAATTGACGGTGGTGACCTTTGTGGCCCGGCTCCTAGCCAAAAGGAACTTGAATATACTGGGACGCGCACAGCCCACGTCATGTTCGGATCCACGTTTGCCTTACAGTAAGTTAGGAGCATTTATCTGATGACTATAATAATAGGTTAGCGCAGATCCCGTGTCATTCGGTCACTGGTATGCAGCTATGCGTTCAGTAACGAGAGTATAAAAAGTCCCGTCGTTACCGTCCTGCACGAAATCTGGTAGGAACGATGTCGTCATTCCGAGTCACGGGCCATCTTTCCCCCGGAAGTTACATCGTACTGAGTGTGAAACCGGCTAGAGAACGAACCAATAGGCAGCGCCACTTTTTGAGTTGGTACACCCCCGAGGCGTCAGGGCGATTATCTTCGGGATTGGTAACTCGGAAGGTGATCCGGCATGGAAAGTCGCCGCGGCTGTACGAAGTTGGAGTCCTTCCCGAACTTCGCGCCAATGACTGCCGGCCACCGGCCACAGGTGACATACCCTTGTTACCAGAAAATGTGTCCGGAAACCTTGTTCCAATCAATTGTTTTTTGGAGTGGGTGAAACACAAGGACTGTTTCCGCGGATGGGGAATCCGGTACTCCCGTGAAGGCCGCAATTCGGAGTGTACTGACCTGAGTTCAATACTGTCAAGAAATGTCGTTAAGTCGCTTCGGGTCGACTCGACTCGGACAGCCGGCGATTCGGGATGCTTATAGCGGAGTCCGTACTGGCAGTGTCTTTGATATTGTCTTTCGATCTGAGCATGATCGAAATCCCCGACCTCAGCGCACGACAGAACGACAGAACTCGAGTACTACTTGCAATAAACCAGGAGATTAGCTCGGGAAACTTACACTGCCAAACGAACCAGCACCCTGTTTGAGGGTCATCCAGGGTCCTTACGGCCCCAGTTTAGCCTTATTCGAGGAGGGTTTTTTTTTTTGCCGCCGTCTAAGGGTCACTCCTCTCGACCGGCATGCGAATGAGCCTAAACTGGGGCCGCACGGACCCTCAAACAGGGTTCTGGTACGTTTGGCGGTGTACTGGTCGCCAACAAAGGTCACGATACTGGTATTTAGATCAATTGGGATGATTTGTTAAACCCAGGCGAGATTCATGATGCACGCCGGTGGGACGGTGCGTTGAGTTTTTTCTCCAACACTTGCGTGAAAACTGAGTCTGCTTCGACACACAAGAAACATACAAAGCTTAAATCCACAATACGCCTACTGTTTCCATGGATTTGGTGTAGCCTCCGCGTTATGAAGTTTCCCCTCCGTGCTCAAGCGAGAGGCTGCATTTAATAGATTGCGTCCAGGAACAAATAAAAATCAACCAGCATGTCGAAGCTGATGAGGACACATCTTCGAAGGCAGACCTCATGGGTACACCGCGCAGCGAGGCCACCAAGCTCCCGGTCGGAAGTCCACAGTCAACACAGAGAAAAACAAATATCAACGTCTTGAGCAGCCCTCTCGACAAGTGCAGAGGGAGACAGACAGGCAGAGACAGGACCCAGGTGGATTGACGAATTAATGAGATCCAGAGCACGATAGCACAGGGAGAACGATTGAAAAGTTGAGAGAAGCCCAGGCGGGGTCTGGTTGACTTAGTCCAGTCCTTGGATAGGCTTTTAGTTAATGGGTAGGGTCTCGCCGGCCTTCTTTGTGGCCGCTTTGACTCTCACAATTCCGTCATGAGGATAATGCGATCCTTTGGTAAGAACTCGCCACAGCGCCTTGAGGAGTGCGCATCTCCTTCTCGAAGGGGCCGAGGACAGTTTACGAAAATGGTTGGATGGTATTCGAAGTATGTTGGGGCGCATCAGCAATTTGACATAAAAGTTTTCATCGGTTTCGCAACCTGAAAGACTACTAAAAACCACTAAAAACCATGAAAACCATGCTCATTCTGAGACTTGGTGACCCAAGTCGATTTTCGTGAAAACCTAAGGTAGCAACAAGAGAAAAAACCTAGAAAACTGGAAAAAACTCAAAAACTGTCTAAATATGCTGTATGGAGCCGAGTCGGAGTGAGGGATTCCACAGGGTTTAGTGAAACAGGGGAGAGCCGAGACCGGAAGTCGAAGCGTGTGCATTGACGAAGTGCCGGTGTGACAGCGATCGACTCGAGTCACAGTGCCTGGGGTTTGAAGGATGCGCACGCAAAGACGTGAACGTGGGAACAAGTCAAGGATGGGAGACGTGAACGTGAGTACGAGTCAGAGATGAGAGAAGCGAGAGCGAGCAAGGAAGACGAGATTCGCTCAACTTACGAGAGTTCCGGGTGCCGTCGAGTGGCCTGACCTTGGGAATCACGCAAGCAAATGAAAACGAAAGGGGGAAAACAAGATGCATCTCGCAGAGAACCAGCAGCCCTTCTAAATACATGAGAACAGTACTCGTAAGGCTAAGTAAGGTAGGAAGAGAAGGAAGGGAATGGTCAGCATGGCATGGGGAAGTCGAGACGAGGCGATCAAAACGCGGAACCGAGACAAGGAGGTAAGGTATGAGCGGACGAGGTGGTACAAGATAGGAGTCAATACGAGACAAAGGATTAATGTTGAAGGGAGGCCGGTGTCGTGGCCAACGACAGCGCGATCCTACGGTATTATTACGAGTTAGTAATTGCGAAACTAAAAGATAAAAACCGCGCCCTTGCCAGTGACAAAGGGGCGGCGTGGCCGAGGCGTTGTACGGGCGAAGCAAGCTGACAGGGTGAAGGGAAGGAGGCAGTGGAGGATGATACGATGGGTTTGGAGAGCTGGTGGACAAAGGCGACCCGAGGCGCAAGGATGCCACGCAGCCTGTCTGTGGGTGGCCTAGAGGCCATCTTGCGGGTCATCAGCGTCGTCATCGTCCGTCTGTGTGGTTGCGAGGAAAGGACTGAATGAGAATGAGAGATGAGGGAGGAAAGAGGGTGGATGGATGGATGGAGCGAGCGAGCGAGCGATAAGGAAGGGATGGAATAGAGGGAATCGAAACACGGGTTGCTGCAACATCATGAGAACGTGAGACTGATATGGCAGGGAATCCACGCGATGCCTGTCCAAGGCCGAAAACACCACAATATCGGGGTACTAAACCCCAGGTTTTGCGGGGCTAGACGAAAGATAAAGGTCAACGCGATATGCTGACAGCATCGACTCATCAAGATTATCCTTGTCGCAGTCCACAAAATCCAGAGCTTGTGCCCAGCGAGACTCACTGACTCGGTCAAGAATCCTGTCGAAGTCTTTCATCGCGTTCCAGCTGGTTTGGTGATTGAAATCGCCAGGTGCATTGAATCTACCTGTCAAGTGGGCTCTCATTGCATGCTCAACCTGTTAACTGGTCAGACGACGAGTTGCCGCAAATAGCAATACCAACATACCGCAGTTAAAATCATCACATAAAGCCCCCTGGGTGGGCTCTTTGCTCCAAGAGTTGGACGGAGGACAGACCTCGATGCAAAGCCTAAATATGTCTTCGCAACTGGGAGAATGAACTGTGAACGCAGAAACCCATCAGGTTTCTAACATGCATCGTGACACATGACTTATGAGCCTGAGGCAACGATCTCCAACAGTAAAAACAAACTCACCGTGTAATTTGGGTCATCCTTTCTAAGCTTGCTGGACTTCGGGACAGGGTTTTTGTAGTAAGCTGGCCCACCAGCTTTCAAAGCCCAATGGACATAATCCTTGATCTTCTCTGGCTGGTCTTTGAACTCAGCACGCTCAAAAAACGTCTTCACCAGCATAAGGACGTCACTTGCAATCTTTGACTGTCGAGTCTTCATTCGGTCATAGGCCTATTGAGAAACATTAGTAAGTCGACAACACAATAATCACATAATGACGTACCGCCTTGACAATGCCATCTTGCGCACTCAGCATGTAGGAAATATTTGTGAATGAGAGTTCAAACACGACCTGGACAGTCTCAACAAGGGCGCTGGACTCCTGTGTCCAATCAGTAAATGGGTGGTCAGAAATATAGAGGGTGTGGGACAGTGTCGGAAGAAAAATGCGAGTCCAACGTGAATCATTGAGGCACTGACGAGCAATGTCGGGGTGTGTGTCGGGTTGCGCCTCAGTAAAGTGCTTGTCGTCCTTCTTGACTATCGCCTTCACCGCTTTCAATTTATGACAGGGCGGCTAGTTGATAGGTTTTGAGCCGAATGAGTCCAAATGACTGAGGAAAAAATACCCAAACTCACCTTCCACGTGGCTTGTGGTTTACCTGGGTGGACATCTGCTTTCGTTCGAATCTTCACAAGCTGGTAGGATATTAATAGTGAGACTTCTGATGAGACAACGCGCAAGGAATACCTCATTTACTCGAGGTGGCTTGTCAGAAACCAGAGACTGAATCTCCGCGATCGCTGGGCATGTTTCTTCGAGGTCACTGTCACCGAGGCCCCCAAGCTCCAATGGGTCAGTAACATCTGGCTGCTGGAGTAGAGTGGGAGTGAGAGCGGCATTGGGTGGTGTTACGATCACCCGGATCGTTCCAAGACGTTCGTATATTTGTTTAGAGTCCGAGGGACGTTCTGCAAGTCGCAACTTTATCTGCGTCGTTGTTCAGAGTCACAGCGACTCTGTGTTGTGTCGGTTGGCCGGGCCGGGTCGCTTAGCTAAGTGAAGAGCGTCGGGACTCGAGGGAGTAAGAGAAAGGAACAGTGGGCTATATTGTTAAAAGACTCAGATGAGGACTACATAGTAAACTACAGGCTGCTTTTATATCATACAAGACTATGGTTTTCTGTACTATTTTATGAGGACACGTAAGTGCCAGCACACAGGCAATCTTGCTGGCACTGTGAGCTGGCAGCCAGCTCATCAATATGAGTCACTGTCCAAATCGGGAAACGCTTACGCGGCATCGTGTCACGTGATCGTGACACACGCCCCTTTCTTGCTTCGTTCGTCCCGAACGAATCCCGTTGCGCCGTCTTTTGAAGTCGGTATTGCACTCGTATGCGTGAGGTTGACGGGACGTGTGTTTTTCTGGGAGTGAGTTGGGTAGTTGCCAACGTGATTGCACGGAGTGGGCGTCGGGAGCGCAGTTACGCGGCTCGCGTGTTGGTGGTGTCGGGTGCGGCGTCGGTGGGTGACGATCGCGATGTTGGTAGACTTGTCCGTCGCGCGTGGTTGGTGTCGTCGTAGGACGTCCGCGCTGCGGTGGTGCTGGTTCGTCGACTCGCGTGTCACGCGGTCGAGGCGTCGTGCGGTGGTTTGTCTCCCGCGTTGAGCCTGGTTGGGTCGTGCTCTGTCACGGTTGCGCGTGGTCACCCAGTCGATCGAGCGTGGTTGCGGTGTGGTCTCCGCTGCGTTAGCGCGGGGAGGCTGTTGACTGGCGGGGGTCATGGTTACACCGGCGTGTCGATGGGCGACGTTGGAACTGTCTGGGCTGTGGTGAAATTTGAGGGTTTCTCCTCCTGTGGTCGTGTTGTCATCCGTCGTGCGAGGTGAACTCGACAACGTTGGGCTGGGCACGAGGTCGAGTATGGAGCTGTCGGCGTCGTGCCGATTGTTGTCATCGGACGTCGCGAAGTTGAATTCGCTGGCGTCTGGTGGGGTACTGCTCGTGGTTCGTGATGATAGTGGGGTTGGAGGACGCGTGTTACCGTGACGCAGGCCGTTGGTTTGCTGGCGTGGAGACGGGGTCGCCTGTGGGATTGAGGCATGGCGACGACAAAGTCTGGAAGGACGCTGGGATAACGTGAGGTCTCTCCGCGCGCTGCGCTGCGGAGGCGGTGATGGTTGAGGTACGGGGGGCGAAGAGGGTCCGGTCTTTGTCGGCAACGGTTGTGGTGTCGAGACTTGGCCCGAGTCCGAAGGGTTTTGCTGGTTGTATGCGGCGTGGGGTGACGTTGGGTTGATGCCCATGGTTGTGACGTGTCTGTAATCGATAGTGTAGTCGTAGGTGTCGATCCTACTTTTGATGACTCGACCGTGTTCCCGTGGTTCTGTGGGCGTTCGGTACTTTGTACGCCTCCGCGTCTTGGCGCGGTGGATACACGTGTTGCGTTTGTTCCCGCGGGACGTCGCGGTGGCGGTTGGAGGCGTTGTTGTCGACGGCGTCAGGGATGCGGGCGAGGTTGCTGTGTTCGCCGTTGTCGTGTCGTTGCCCCCGAACGTGGGAGCGGTTGGGTTTGCGATGGTCGCTACCATATGGTGAGCGGTAACGTGTCGAGGTCGGGGTCGATGTCGTGCTATGTGGTGTGACTTATGGGTTTCGCCTCCCCCATTCGTGTTGTCTTGGCCGTGCCTTCCGAATCGTTGGATGAGGACGAGGTGGGCATGGTCTGATACGACGTCGGGATTGAGTCGTAGGGGTTTGATTGCAACCTCGCCTGGTCTTGCCCCTTCTGTGGGGTATTCATATGAGATTGAAGTCGTTAGCATGGTGTTCGTGTTGATCCCCGTATGACTCGGAGCAATTGTGCTCCTAGCTGTCACGGCGAAGGTCAACCTCTTGGACCGTCGCGAAGGGGTACTGCGTCCTTCCAACGGGTGGTTTAACGCGTAGCTCTCGATCTCCGTGAATGTGTCAACATCGTTTGTCTCGTCTCTAAACGTGTACGGTTGCACGACGAAGTATGCCTCGGCGAGGTACGCAAGGTTGACCCAGGTGGACGTGCAGTCGACTACCTTGCGCTTCTTCGTCGCGAGGCACGGGGTTTGAGCGTGGTTGGACGTCGTGTGCTTGGTTGGGACAATACTGTCCTTCTTCGTGGAGTCCTTTGTGTCGTCCGGAATGTTAAAACTGGAGATCCTTAGTAGTGGTAGGATACAAACGACTAGTATTGGGTATACCTGGAGATCCTTAGTAGTGGTAGGATACAAACGACTAAGGACCAACGTATGTATACCGAGACGCGTATATACGGGGGGTCACATGACCCAGTAGCGGTGTGGCGTGATCAATGTTTACTCTAACACTCCTCCTCGACACACACGCGTAAGGTAAAGGGAATAGAAGGAACAGAAGAAAAAGAGAAAAAAGAAAATTTGAATAGATAAAGAGAGAGATGAACAGTGGAGAGATGAACGGCGAACGGCGAAGTAATAGATAAAGAGAGAGATGAACAGTGGAGAGATGAACGGTGAACGGCGAAGTAAAGGGGAAAGGATAAAGGTACTCCTCCTCACTGCGAACGCGGATCAACGCAGTCAGCAGTGATGCCAAGGTAATGACGCAGGCGATTGAAATCGATCCTCCCCAGTGGTTTTGTGAATATATCGGCAATGTTTTCTTTAGAGGGGACGCGGTCGACGGAGATGTCGCCAGACAGAACTTGTTCACGGGTGAAATGGTATTTGACGCGGATGTGCTTGGTGTGTGAATGCCAAACGTGGTCCTCCGTTAAACGGGTAGCCGCGTCGTTGTCGCAAAGTAGGCGGGTAGGTGAGGAAGGGAGCAGGTGCAAGCCAGACAGGAGTTGTCGAAGAAAGATCGCTTCATGTGCGGCACCATGTAGGGCAATATATTCGGCATAGCAAGATGAGTCGGCGACCGTGGCCTGCTTCCGAGAACACCAGGATATCATGCCCGAACCCAGGGTGAAGCAGTAGCCGCCAACAGACTGGCTCGTGTCGACGCAGTTAGCGTAGTCGGAGTCAGAGTAGCCGTTCAAGTTCAATGCGTTGCGTCCGCCTAGCGTAAGTGCATATGAGCGGGTGCCCTTGAGGTACCGTAGGACGCGGATGGCGGCGGTCCAATGCTCAGGTCGGTAACAGTCTAGGAACGAAGAAAGATGTCCGACGGCGTAGGTGATGTCAGGTCTTGTGGCTGTTGCGAGGTACATGAGACTACCGACTAGTGAGCGATATGGTGTGCGTTCTGTCCATTCGGAAATCTCAGGCGGTATTGGTAGGGTTTTGTCTGGGCGGCGAAGTTGGAGTCCGGCCACCATTGGTGTGTCGGTTGGGTGTGCGTCAGTTTGATTGTATTGTTCAACTAAGCGGTCGATCTTTGCAGTTTGTGAGAGAGAGACGAGCCGCTTTGCACGATCGCGAGAGATGGCGATACCCAGAGCGTACTTAGCAGGTCCGAGATCAGATATGTCCCATTGGGCCTTTAGTTTATCGCGGAACCAAGAGTTTTCGTCAGGAGAAGAAGCCGCTGAGACGATGTCGTCGACATGGACGGCAAAGATGATGACTCCTGAGGATGTTTGGCGTCGATATACACACCATTCGCACGGAAGACGCTCGAACCCCCATTTCGTTACGGCGTTATGGAAAGTCTGGTTCCATATTCTACTCGCCTGTTTCATTCCGTAGATGCTCTTCATCAATTTCATCACCCAGTCTTCTTTCCCGGGCGCCTCGAAACCGGGGGGCTGTTCCATGAACATGCTCTCACCCTCGGGTAGGATGCCGTGGAGGAAGGCCGTCTTGATGTCGAACTGTTGGACGTCCCAGTCGAGCGTCGCGGCGATGTGTAGTATGGAACGGAAGGATTCAAGTCGTACTGTTGGAGCTGTAGTCTTGTCGTAGTCGATACCCCAGCGTTGTGCAAACCCCTTTGCGACGTAGCGTACTTTGTATCGCACGACCTTGCCGGTGTCATCCCGCTTCTGCTTGCAAACAAGTTTCCCTTTTAGAGGGCGGTGGCCATGGGGGACTTCTGATCGAGGCACGAGGACGAAGACTTGTAGGTCCTCAAGACTTTTTAGTTCATCGCGTCCGCCGGCGATCCAGTATTCCCGTTCCGGGGAGGCGAGTGCTTGCGCCCAAGATGGCTTGTCATCCGATTCAAGTGAGGGCTCTAGGGAGCCATCGCTGAGAGCGCTGAGTACGTCGTCGATAGAGGGGTTTGCCTCAAAACAGAGGTCAGTAGGTAATAAATCGTGCGTGTCTCGTACGTCGGAATATTTCAAGAGGATGGCATACGCATGATCTGCCTGGACCTGAGGCGTCACGGAACGTGATGATGCCCGCTCCTCCTGGCGGCGTGCGCCGGACTCTCGTGCAGCAGATATCGCGGCAGTGAGGCGAGGTCCGTGGCGCATGCCGTCGTTAGTCGTCAGCCGCGTGGAATGTACAGGCAGACGGGACGTGCGTCGGGGAGGTGGAACTAATGGTTCAGGGGAGGACGAGAGTTGAGTCATGGGGGAGAGGGGGGGCAGGGGCGGCAGTGTGGGGTTGGCGTTGTTAGGCGGTTCTATGTTCGTTATGTTGTTTGTGGTATTTGATGTGTTCGACGTCATGTTAGTTGATGTGTTCGACGTCGTTGTGTGGGTAACGGTATTTGGCTGTGTAATTTCTGAGGGGGGGTTAGGATTATTCGCGACATTATCGTATGGAACGGAGTAATCAAGATCGTATTTGGGTAAAGAAAGGGAGGAAAACGGTTGTTCTATGGTATCTGTGCGGGATATCGGTGGCGCAGGGCCGGGTGAGTCCCAAGAAGGCCTGGGTTCAAACCCCAGTCTGGTCACTTTTATGCGTATGCTACAGGTTACAGGCCCTGACAGCGCAAAGTGCCAGATTAAGGGGGAGTGTTGGATTTGTAATCTGTCACATGACCTGGAATAAATCTATTTTTTGAACGTACCCGATAAGAACACAGGGGGTCGATTTTTGGTAGATCTTCGAGAGCGCGGGTGTGTGAAGCGCGAAAGCGTGGCACCCGATCTCCCTTAGATGGGATAGTGACGGCCGCCGATCGAACCAAAGTTCGTAGGGTGTTTTGCCATTGTTGGCACTGGCGGCGGTCAAAGTCGTGAGGTACGCTGCGGTGGAGCAAAATTCGTCCCAAAGGGATGCGGGTGCGTTGCAGGCTATTCGCATGGCGCGGGCCTTCCCAAGGATCGTTCTATGTAGGCGTTCTGCTCTTCCATTGTGCGCCGACGTATAGGGGGCAGTGAGTTGATGATCGATGCCCTCCGCTTCGCACCAGTCGCGCATCTGTGAGGAAACCAGTTCGCCGTTATCGGTGAGGATACTTTGGAGTTTGTCTCCACTTTGAACGGTAACCGCCTTGTGCCAAGTTTGGATTGCGGGACAGGCGTCGGATTTAGACCGAAGAGGGATGCTCCAAACATAACCGGAGAAATCATCGATTATGTTCATTGAGTAAACGTTTCCGGAACGAGAAGTAATGGCCATTGGCCCACACAAATCCACAAAGACCTTTTCCAACTTCTTTTCTGCCTTACAACCCTCCCGTGTTTTGGGAACCGACGATCGCGACTGCTTCCCGAGTGTGCAGTGATCACATTTGGCTGGTAGGGAAGATAAATCGATCGGCATACCTGTGGAGACATCGCCCTTTGCCATCTCGATTACGGTACGATTATTGCAGTGACCGAGTCGGCGGTGCCAGGTCTCTACATCTGGTACCCTTGTGTACAGAGCGGTGGATGGTTCCACAGGCTTCTTGCGTATGACAGACGGGGTAAGTGTGGTGAGGGTATACAGGTGTTTGGTGGGCGACAGGACTCCGCGCACGAGCACCGTGTTGCTTTTGTTCGTGACCCAGCAGTTCGTGGAATCAAAGTGAGTGGTATAGTTACCACATCTGTTCAAAGCGGGTATGGAGATGAGTCGTACGGAGGAATCAGGGATGTAAAGGACATTGCTTAGGCGCAATGTATGGCCGCTCGCGATCCGTAGCTCGATGTCGCCGACACCAACGGCATATATGGCGGAACCGGCGAGGCCTTTGACGGGATGACACGGGATGTTTCGAAGCTCTTTGAAGTCGGACGCCTCAGGGGAGATATGACAAGTTGCGCCCGTATCGAGGATGAAGGGCATATCGGCCACGCGTGTTACGCGACGTGCCGTGGGGTATGCCGCGGTGCCCTCGGGGGGTGCGATGACTTCTTGTACGTTTTCAACCCAGTTGACAGAGGCGCGAGCATCTCCAGTGGTCGCAAGCATTGCATAGTACTCCTCCTGGTCGTAGTCTGCCATTGCGATGGCAGCTAAGTCGGTCTCTCCATTGTTGGCGGGCTGCGAGGCGGGCTGCGAGGCTGTATTGGTGTTGTTACCGGATACTAGCATGTAACATTTCCCGTTGATAGTCATGGTGTTATTGTGCCTCGGTTGCTCTGGAGTGATAGCTTGTTGGGAGTTATTGTTGTTTTGAGAAGCGGTGCTGCGGTTGTTACGGGTCTGTTGCCTATTCGTCGCGGCTCCTCTTTGTGCGGCTCGTGCTTTGTCTATGGATTTGCCGGCCATTTGCCCACCCGGAGAGATACAAAACTCGGTTCGGTGGTTGCTACGTTTGCAGTTGGCGCAGGCCAGCCTGGGTTTAGTCGTGGTGGCGGCCAACGCGGTGATCTCACCCTGTCCAGTGGTGAGTGGGATGCCTAGTACTTCGCGACGTTGGAGTAGTTGTTCCTCGCGGATAATGCGTTCTTTGACTTCGGCGGATGTGATGGTGCTGTTTGATAGCATTTCGTTGATGGATGACTGCAGTTGGGGAAGTGGGTCGAGCGAGTTGATGTACAGGAGGATTTTCAGCTTATCGTCATCCATCTTTCCCATCTTCGTGAACCTTTCATGTAGGCCGTCGATGTCGTCTAATGTCCGACACAGGTTTAGCGGGGGTGTGAGTGAGACACGAGCGTCGAGGGCCTTTTTCATGAGGTGGACTTGGGCATGCGGTCCCAAGTTCTCGTGGCTCTTTCGTAAGGCATCATATACTTCGTGGGAGTACTTGAATTTCTTGGCAATGCCGTATTCGACGTTTGAGACGTGCTCCAGGATAAATGCGCGGAGAGCGCGATCGCAGCTTCCCCAGTTGAGGGCAGCTCTAGGGTGGAGGGCCGGATCGGGACAAGGGAAGGAACCGTCGAGATAGTAAGAGAAGTTTCGCTGATCGACGACTAGATTCAAACGTCGATCCCACTCTTCCCAGTTAGATTTCAAACAGTCGAGCCGAAGGTCCGCCGGCCAAGATGGATCTGAGGTGAATTGTTTTTCATTTATGACGACATCCGCCGTCGCAGCGGGTCCTCCAGTGCCAGTGGGTGTCCCGCCAGTGGGTGTCCCGCCAGTGGGTGTCCCGCCGGGGGCACCAGTTCCAGATCCCCCAGCGGGAGGGTTGCCTGAAGCTCCAGTGGCTGGCATGAGAGAAGAGGGGGATTTGGTGGTGTATTAATGTTGGATCGCTGAGGCGACTGAGGAGAGTTGGCGTTGAGTCGTACTAGTAAGGGAGACCAGATTAAGGCACAGGGCCCATAACCTGTTAAAACTGGAGATCCTTAGTAGTGGTAGGATACAAACGACTAGTATTGGGTATACCTGGAGATCCTTAGTAGTGGTAGGATACAAACGACTAAGGACCAACGTATGTATACCGAGACGCGTATATACGGGGGGTCACATGACCCAGTAGCGGTGTGGCGTGATCAATGTTTACTCTAACACGGAACCAGTAGCCGTTCTCGTGGGGAGGACGTATATGTGTTGTGGGTGCATGGCGTGTTGTCGTTACGCCGAACTGTCGAATCCTTCTTCTTGCGCAACTCCGGTGTGTAAAACTCGAGCATCGGGTTGAGGTCTGTGTCCGTCTCCTCTGAGTACCTCGCTATGGGGATCGAGGACGTTGGATGGTACGACTCTAGTGTTTTCATGGCTTTCTGTAGCTGCAGTTGTAGCCGGTCGAGGTATTTGACGTCGTTGTCTTGCCTGGCGATGCTATGAGGTGTCGCCGAACCGTTGTACTCTCCATCGTTGTCTGCGTCGATCCTGGTACCAGTCGTCTGTATCTCTTTTAGACGTCTTGTATCCTCCCAGTTGCGCTCGTCGTCGTGCTTCGTTGGCTGTGTACTCTGCAGGTAGTTCTGCAACACCGTCATCTCGCCGACAATGCTTGCGTTGGCGAGGTCGTTTGGCGTCAGTGAAACCGGTGGAATGGGCGAAAACCGTGAAAGCCGTGAAATTACCCCCCTCCTTAAGCTGTCATCTTCCATGATGACCAAGCGAGGTAGAACGTGATTAATGCCGGTTGCAGGACATAGTCCAGGGTCGTATGACGGAGTCTTCCCGTATCGGCCTCCTAGTGTACATGACTGGATGTCAGTGAGGGCCACGGGGCGCAGCGTGGGCACGGTTCGGGGCCACACGTGCCCATGGTTCGCTGGTCTGGTCATGGGCCTACTTGCCCGGGCGTCGTCGTGTTGGCAAGTGCCGAAGTTGTCCGCACTGTATGTGTGGAGCGTGTCAGCCGCCCCTGGGTTGTTGGCCTGCGGGTTGCTATCCGCTACGGAGGCGCGGAAGGCTGTTGTATCAATGACGGGTAGGTCGATGCAGCCGAGGTAGAACCCCTGGGAGAACCGCTACATGGTAGGGGTCGCGTGACCAATATCGGTGAGGGTGGTAAAACTGTAGGGTAACGGTGTCATAGTCTTTAATGACAATGCATCGTCCGGGAGCGGGCGGTGGTGTCGTACTACGCTAGGGACGGTAGCGAAAGCGTCAACTGAGGCACGGTTGTCGTACAGATTGCCCACACTTTGACTACTTGGTAGGAAACGTTGTGAGGGTATATTCCCCTCCCATAGCCTTCGTCCAAGGCCTTCGCCGAGGGCACGTTTGCAATGGTGTATCTCTCGCACTGGGAGATCTGCCACCTCGACCTCTGTGCGGCTGAAGTGCCGTGCGTCTTGTATAAGTTGTGCCGCCCGAATCAGTGCTGTCAAGAAGGTCTGACAGGGATGCAAAAATGGGGACGGGACTGGGACATCCTTGGTTGAGGAACGTCCTCTTCTGACGGTGCGTGTGAGCAGAGGAGGTAGTGGTGGGTCGGTGCCCTGTTTTATCAACGTGGGGGGTACTGCGGTCTCGTCGATGATGAGCCCCCTGCTTGCCGATGTCTGGGTCTTGTCCCCGGGACAATTCTCCTGTCGGTTGTCCGTAAGAGCGTAGCCGAAGTTGTTGCGTAGCTCCGAGCCTTCCTCATTGTTTTCCCTTGGCAAGCGTCCGTCGCACTCGTCGTCCGGGTCGTTGGGTCCGTATGTCCAATCTTCGTCGCCCTCGTCGCTGTCCTCCGTGGGTTTGTTGTCCATGCGTGTTGCAGGTAGAGTTGCCCCGCAAGTCTTCTTGCTGATCATCCCGGAGGACCGGTGTTGTCGCGATGCGTTCTTGAGTTCTTCCAGGACTGTGCGACAATGAGTTTATACGATGCGTGCGCGGTGTTGTACCGTGATGGTGCGCCGGGGACAGGTGGCACCGTTGCCGGTGTCGTTGTGTAGAAGTGAACGCGTCCTAGACCGCGCAACTCCTTCTCTCTTTTTCCTCGGGATTCGCCCTTGTCGTGCCCTTCATCGATGAAGGGCAGGGCGTCGTGCTGTGCTTCCCCGTCGATGCTGGTTGCTTTGCTGTCGTCGTCGTCTCCTAACAGTTGTTCATCGTCCTGCTTATTGTCCTCCTTGTGATCGCAGGACTTGTCGTCCTCGTGTTGCGGATAGACGGCCAGGTTGTCTGAGTACACCCACTGTAGCGAGATCTCGTACTTGTTGCGTTCTTCGTCCTTGAGGGATTGTGCGTCATCTCGTTCTCCCTCGTCGAAGTCCGATACCCCATCGTCGTCATCGCTTTCCGATGGACGTTTTTCTTCCTCATCGTCCAAGTATCTCGGTTTGCACGTGCGATCTGTGAGTCCGTTATACGGGTCGGAGAGGGTATCCTCTGCATTCAGCGGTTTGTCTGGATCTTCGAGTTCGTCTGGCCCGTACGCGGGTCCGTATCGTGCGTCGCTTCTTCTCGGTATATCGTCATCGCCATCGCCATCCCCTAGGAGTCGACTTAGCATATCTTCCCGGTCGTCTCTCGTGAAGGCATCCCACAGCTCTTCGTCATCTAGCGTGTCGTCCGGTGCTAACGTTTTGTCTGTCTGCGCGCTGAAGAGTTGGACTGATCCGAGCGTGTGGACGAGGTCGGTTGTGACTGTAAGGTTTGTTTCCTCTTCGCATACCTCTGGGCGGTCATTTCTACCATCGTTATCAGACGAATTGATTGCAGGGCGCATTTTCACCTCGCATGCTGTCGGACTGTCGCGGTTTCGATGTCTCCTGATTTGTGTCAGTATCTTCCCCAGATCTGTTTTGGTGAGTGGGGTGTTGTCTGGGGAGAGGATCTCTTGCAGCTCTCCCCGCTCTTCGTCCGTAATCGTGTCGATGGCCGCGATGGGGTCGTCTTCCCCTAGGTCGTCCGGTGTGGGTTCGACCGAGACGTCCCCTTCGTCTTCGCGGGTCCATCGTCCCTCCATGAGGTATCAGGAGACCGCGTCGTGTCTCTCCTCGTCGGTGAGGAGCCCGAGGGTTTCGCAGTAACATTCGGCTACGCGTACAGGGTCTACCGGATGCCGTAGATGCACCTGTCTTGATGACTGTTCATCGTCGGGGAGGTTGTGGCCTTCTGCGTCGTTCATTGTCGTACGGTGCGGGGGATTCATCTCTTCGTCTTCTCCCTCATCGTCCTCATGTGGTGCCCCCTCGGTATTGCGCGTTGGGGTTGACAGACATGCGTCCTCTTTCGTAGGTCCGCTTTCGGTTTCGGCGGTCTCTGGTTGCGCCTGTTGCTTGTTGGACGGTGCGTTAGGATCCAAGGGCGTGTGTGGGGTTATCCCGACGTCTGTTGCCTCTCGTATCCACCTAAGCAGCTGTACCATCCTAGGCGATCGTGTACAAGCCACTCCGGAGACGTCTGACTGCGCGTCGAGACGTCTCGTGAGCGGTGTCACCCCGGGATTGGGTGACGGGATGGGGAATGGATGTGCGTCTCCGCGCGTAGACTGATCTATGTGGGCTTCGACTTCGACGGTTGACGACTGTCGTTCGGTTATCGATAGGTCGGGTCTTGCGTTTACGAGTCTCTTTCGGTCCTTTGATATGTCTGTCGGTGCCGTTGTCTCGGGTCTTTGTGAGATTGTTGTGACGTCTTTGTTGCCTCTCTGTCTCCGTGGGTCGGCGTTTCGCTTTCGTTTGCGGGTGACTGTCGTCCAGTCGTTTGTTGCGGTGAATCCCAGGACATCGTCACACGTCGCTTCCGAGTTGAGTGCCGCGTATCGGTTTCGTCCCGCGTTGGTTGACTTTGTTGTGAGCTGGGAGGTACTGCTCTGGTAGCCTCCATTGTCTGCACGTGTGGTGTCCGGGCGCAGGTTGGTCTCGTGCTGTCGAATCGTGACTTCGTGTTCGCCGGGAGTGTCCGTTCACTGCGATTGTTTCTGTTCGCGAACGTGTCGCGTCTGGAGTTGCCAGCGTCGCTGCAGTAGCGCGGTTATGATTTGCAAGTCTCGTTCGAGATCCGCGTCGTCGTCGTCGGTTGTGGGTTCCCGCGCCATACGTTCTGCGGGAGTCCGGTTGTTGTTTGTCGTAGGGCTACGCGCGAATGGTATTCGCTGTCCGTGCTGTGACCGTGGTGTCTGTCGTGTCCGTCGGGTCATGCCGTTGTCGTTCGTTGTGGGTTCCCACGCCATACGTTCCGCGGGAGTCCGGTTGTTGTTTTCGGGTATGGTTAGTCGTAGGCTAGCCATCGTGTCGTTTGTCGTTGAGCTCCGTGCGAATGTCATTTCGCTATCCGTGCTTGTAACCGCGGTGTCTGTTGTGTCCGTCGGGTTGTTTGTTGGTGTCGGTGTCCGCGTGCAATGCGTATCACGCAGGGTCGGTAGAAGGGATCTGAGTCTTATGTTACGATCACCCGGATCATTCCAAGACGTTCGTATATTTGTTTAGAGTCCGAGGGACGTTCTGCAAGTCGCAACTTTATCTGCATCGTTGTTCAGAGTCACAGCGACTCTGTGTTGTGTCGGTTGGCCGGGCCGGGTCGCTTAGCTAAGCGAAGAGCGTCGGGACTCGAGGGAGTAAGAGAAAGGAACAGTGGGCTATATTGTTAAAAGACTCAGATGAGGACTACATAGTAAACTACAGGCTGCTTTTATATCATACAAGACTATGGTTTTCTGTACTATTTTATGAGGACACGTAAGTGCCAGCACACAGGCAATCTTGCTGGCACTGTGAGCTGGCAGCCAGCTCATCAATATGAGTCACTGTCCAAATCGGGAAACGCTTACGCGGCGTCGTGTCACGTGATCGTGACAGGTGGGGCTAAACTCGGAGCTTGCAGTCGAAGACCAGAAATTGCGTATTTCTTGCAATGAAGGTCTTGTGCCATGAACCTGATTATTTCACAACGAATCAGAGGTATGCAAAGATGTGGTGATTACTCGTGTCTCACCTTCCAATATCGTGCGTTGACTTCTGCTGCCTTCGGGTCTCCTCGGTGTGTTTGGCGCCGCGTAAGTCCTCTGTCCTTGTCAGAAGTTCTTGACGGGCAGCACCCTTGACGCGTTTGTTCCGAGACTGTTGGCAGCATAAGCTTGGAATGGAGACCGATCAACGTTAAACACTGACCTTAGTTTTCGTTTTGGTGGCCTCGTCGGATTCGGATGAAGAGTCATCGGGGTTGGAGCCATTGTCGGCCTCCCTCAAGTCGAAGCACTCGTCATCACTCTCTACATCGATGTGGCGTCGCTTATGAATTGCGGTAGATAAACGTTGCGGATGTAGTAGATGCAGGTCGTCCTCCTCGTCTTCTTCCATTACATTCAACTGCACAAGGCGTTCCTTTGCCATCCGGACATGGTGCAACTTCTCCTCAAGGGCCTTTTGCGCAACTTTACGGTCGGCTTCGATCTGTTCTTTGTTGCATCGCGGCGGTTTTGGCTGACCTGCAGGGTGAACATTATGGCCGGGTCGACTTGGAAGTGCACGAGTGGGCACGACGGCCTTTACTTGTGTGCTTGGTCCTCCTCTGTTCGGGGCTACTCTATTGTCAGCGGATCCACTGTCGCCATAGCCAAAACCCATACCGCGTTTTGCTTTCCCCTGGCGCCGACTCGGAGCCTTTTTGCTATCTGAGTCAACCGCTGGGCCGAGGCCTTCGTTGACCTTAGCATCTGAAGAATGATGAGCAGTAGCAATGGTGACCCTTTGGCCACGCTTACCTGACCCCTTAGTTGAAGGATGCTTGTCAGGAGATGGGGTATTGCCACTGTCGATAGTGGTGCCAGGCGCAGCCTTCGTTGTGGCCTTTCGGGTTCGACGGGCAGCTGGCATTGACGTGACACAATGAGCAGGAGAGAAGGACAGGGGGCGAACACGGATGACAAGTTGAAGGAAAAGAAAACTGCAAATTTGACTGAGCAGGCAAGACGGGTCAATATAACAAGTCATACCTAGGAACCTGTGGCAGTGGTCCAAATTGGACGGTTCCGGCAATGGGAACATGGTGGAATGAAGATAAGTCCTGTTAAGGTATAGTCCACCACATGAAACACAGAGACTGAAGGTAGGAATGCAGTAGTAGGTGTACGGCCGAGCGTAACGAGGGGCTGTCAAGAAAAGTAAGTAATTTACTAAATGGCGGATCAGTGGGACGGGGAACTTACATGAAACATGTCCAGAGGGGCGTGTGGCGTCGTGGTTATACCTGACCGCTGGCAGATTGCAGCAGTCAAGGGGCGCGTAACTAAGTTGACTCCATGCCATGCCACCTTGACTAGTGGGAACCAGTCGGGCTGATCTCATGCAAGGCAATCGAGCCCATGCCGGGAACGGCCATCACAATGACCTCTGCACCAATGATCTTGCAGAGGATACCGAAGCCATGTAACCCTGTGACGTCTGAACAAAGTTGAGTAATTGTCGTACTGTGACATGAACAGAGGGAGAAGAAGGGGTGGGGGCGTACCATGGTATGGCGTGATGGGGAGCTGCGGTGTGTGGAGCAGACCGTACAGCACTGGGTTGTGCATCAGGCAGTTGATTGTGCCATAGTAGTTCCCGTGTTCTATGGGAGATAAGAAAGGAAGCGTAGAATGTGTATGCGTGATATATGAATTCTTGAAGGTATTCCAACGCAATCCCGGAGCTAAAGAGAGCGGTGGAGGAAGGTAATCACCTCGTTACTTAGAGAACATGGAGGTTGGCGCATGTACGTACCTGCCAGAAAGCCATCGAGGCCATCTCCTGTTGTCCTCGGCGGAGTGTGTGGGTACTAATGGGAAGGGAGGGCGAGAAATAATGGTTGTTGTGGACACACCTAGTGTCAGCAATTTGCCCCCCGTCATCATCGTTGGTGGCGTACACGAGGTTAAACGCATTGGTGACTTGCGTGGTACCGCACTAAGCTCGTTCAAGTTGAGTCGCAGAAATCAAATGAAAAAAGAGTAGGCACACTGGATATACATTTAATCGTGCCCGGTTCGCTTGCATAGACCGCCCTTGTTGACACCCCAGCCGCCGCATCCTATATATTTAGTGAAAACTAGTCCAGGGGAACCTATGAGGGCGCCAGGTCAGAGACTGAAACGCGGAAACGCAGAAACATCAAAGGAAAGCGTGCCCTGGGGAGCTTGTTCTTGAATACGTCAATCTTGTTTACGAAAAGGATGATCATCGTGCGCAAGAACCGTGAGCTGGTGACTGATTTGAAGAGAACGAGACTTCGTCATTCGGTTCTGCGACACTCCAGTTGGTAAGATAGCGATTTGAATGCATTTACGCACCTGATTCCTCTCCGAGTCCTCGAGAAGGACCTGGTCACACTCCGACAACGCAGTACAAAAGATAATACTTATGACACATCCGGTGCCCTTGTTGACCCCGGCTGCCGCGTATACTCAGAAAAAGGCTAGTCCAGGGGAACCTGTGAGGATGCCAGGTCAGACACTGAAATGCGGAAACGTCAAAGGAAGCGTGCCTTGGGGAGCTTGCGTCGACCATATGTATTGATAGCTGGCCCAGGGGAAACCGAGTTTCGGTAATTGC
The DNA here is from genome assembly GCA_021527775.1 of Lactarius sanguifluus. Taxonomy (NCBI): domain Eukaryota; kingdom Fungi; phylum Basidiomycota; class Agaricomycetes; order Russulales; family Russulaceae; genus Lactarius; species Lactarius sanguifluus. Next base: position 1,703,290 of record JAKEYF010000001.1, on the reverse strand, counting down.
AGTCATCTTTGCCCGCACCTGCAGGATGTCCTCCACTGATGGAAGGTAATTGCTAGCTGCTATCCAATGCGCTTCTGCAAAAAAGCTGTAAATGATTAATAGTAAGCAAGTGTACACGGCGGGTGTCAAGATAGCAGAACGGAAGCCAAAGGATGGCATTTACGTAGAGTAACCATCAAAGGGACTCGCTAGGCACTGTTCATCAAAGACGAATAAAAGAAATGTGGGTCTTCGGTGGCAAGCCGATAGGAAGACTCAGATACGTTCGCAATTCGCCTGAAAGAGATGGATAAAAAGGAGGTGAGAGAAAGAAGGCGGCGGCATACTCTGTTGGCGGGGGTAATAGGCCCGATATTGAATTTGGTCAAGGCTTTGATGTCGGAAAGGGAGAGGAGTGTAACCGTTCTGGTGAATAATTTTTATTTGCTTGACGATTGTTGATTTTCCGGACTCGCCGAAACCTAAGTAAAGAATGATTGAGCATACACACACATATAATGGGCATACAACGAATGGGACGATTGAGAATTAATCCAGAGGGCGACATGATGCACCCCGAATGTGTCCTCTATGAAAACATTGGTTAAAATCGATGGTCCCGTGACAGAGGTGCTAGTCGATGAATGGGGGGCAGCGGTCAAGCAGCGGTGGGGGGGCCCGGGAAGAAAAGAAAGGAAGGAAAGAAGGGGTGAATGCGCACCGAGTAACAAGATCTTGTATATTTCTTAGAGTCCTCCTCGATCTGACGGTCTATCATACTCTCCTTCTTGTTTTAGAAGTGTGTTTGTTGATCAAAGACGCTTTGGCACACTGCCGAAGTTGTGATCACAACGGGCATTGCCGTGTTCAACTTCAACTGTTCAATGTTCAACTGTTCAACCGAGTCCACCCAGCCTCAGCCTATACTCTATAACACCATGTCTTTTTTTTGTTCCTTTTGTGGAGATAGTTTTCACTCACAGGGAGGCTTGACGAAGCATGTGAACTCGAAGCACCGCAAAAACAGTACACTTGCAGGGATGGCTGCAGCGTTACAGTCGCACACGTTCATACAACATCCCCACCTCTCAGGTATGTCACAAACCAGTGCATGATTACAAGGTGCTGAGTCCTTATGAGCCCGCCCATGTTCGTCTGATGGTGCGTTCCTCAGAGATATCTCACAACCACCAACGTTGGGATTGTTGGAGTCACACGCCGGCAATCCTTGGCATCCCTTTGGTGACAGGCTAGCATACGAATGGGCACGCTACCACTACGTAAAACTTCAGTCTTCTGCAGCTGATGTTCAGCAAGGCCTTGACCTCTGGAGAGCAACGGTTATGATGTATCAAGCTGACCCCGACAGCTGTGACGGAGTCTCATGAAAGAGTGCCACAGAAATGTATGGCACGATCGACTCGATACCAGTTGGTGGAGTCGGTTGGACAACTTATCAATTATCGTACAGCGGGCCACAACCGACCAGGACTCTTCCCCAGTGGATGCAAGAGACTTATGAGCTAAATGTAAGGGACGTCCTTTCTGTCTTCGAGGAGCAACTGGCCTCGAAGGAGTTTGATGGCGAGTTTGAATACACGCCATATGAAGAGTATAACGAGATGGGTTCACGTGTTTATTCTAACCTCATGTCAGGGATCTGGGCATTTCACGAGGCGGTACGTGATTCCATATTCCATATTTTTATTTATCTGATGCATAGCTCCAGGACACGATCTCTCAAGACAAGAAGACGCATGGAGCAATGTTTGTTCCAATCATTGCTGGTAGTGACAAAACCACGGTGTCAGTCGCAACTGGGCATCAAGAATATCACCCAGTGTATGTGTCACTCGGCAATATCACCAATACTGCCTGGCGTGGGCACGGAAATGGTGTAGTGCCTGTTGCCTTCCTTCCAATCCCGAAGAGTACGTTTCAATTTACCTGTTCTCTCCTGTCTTTGTCATTGAGGGGTGGTTTTCAAGTGAGCAAACGCCAGCGAAAAAAACAGCATTTCAGATGTTTTGTCGGCAACTTTACCACAGCTGTCTCGAACTGGTCTTTGCACCACTCAAGCCTTATATGACGGAGCCGAAGGTCATGAAATGCCCCGATGGGCACTTTCGCCGCACAATTTTTGGTCTTGGGCCATACATCGCCGACTATCCCGAACAGGTCTACCTCAGTGGTGTCATATCTACTTGGTGTCCAAAGTAAGTGATTGAGGATCTCTTTTACGAGCGTCACTGACCCTTTCTTATGTAAGATGTGATGCGCTGCCAACTGACCTTGACGGTTCTGGGAGTCATCACCGCTCACACATAAAAACCGACCTCCTTATCAAGACATTTAACCCAGGTGTCCTCTGGGACGATTTTGGTCTTCGGCACAATATTGTGGTATGTATTACATCTTCATTCCGACACTGGTCCAGAGATGTCAACGAGTTGCTGTCAAACGAGTCACTCGCGAGTGTGACTCGTCACGTGACGAGTACTCGCGCCCGCGAGTACTCGTGCCTGGACACTTGCGCGAGTACGAGTTCACCCTTTTCCGGGCGCGAGTACTCGTGAGTACTCGTGGTAAAACTGGCACCATTCCAGCCTTAAGTTGGTATCAAAAGAAATTTATTTCGTATCAAGTTTTTAGTACAATGTATTTAAATGCTACATAATAGCTCGCCATCCAAGTAGTCGTCGCGGTCGCCCGTTGTCGTCGTTGTCATCGTCGTTGTCGGCGGCGGCGGCGTTGTCTTGCTGTCGCTGTCGATGTCGGTCGACGTCGCCCCATTGCCGTAGTTGACGGGCGTCGCTCTGTCGTCGTCGTCGTCGTCGCGTCGTCCAAGGCGTTGCCGTGGCCACAGCCGCCTTGCTGTTGCTGGCATCACCCCGTCGTTGTCGACTGGCGTCGCTCCGTTGTCGTTGTCGCGTCGTCCAAGACGACGTTGTCGTTGTCGCTGTCTTGCTGTTGCTGGTGGTGGTATTGTTGCGCTGAGCCCGCGGGCCGGTCCGCATGTTTAGCAATCACCGGGCGTGGGAAGCTCTGCGTCTCTTAGTACTGGTGAGTCGCTTACATCACACCACGTGAGTTGCTTACCGTCAACCATGAACCACGACCGCGACGTATCCGCCTGGACGACGACGACGGTAGTTACAGCTACACAACACAAACAAACCCCCGCCAGCGCCCCAGATGGGTCGACCCCGGCGATTAGCGAAGTGACGACACCGGCGGCGACGGCAAGGCAGGTCAAACGGACGACGACGACGGCCCACGACGACGATGGCCCACGACGACGACAGTCCACGACGATGCTGACGACGATGGCGACGGCGACGGCGACGCGGATGCTAGTACACGACGGCGGCAGGGGGCAGCGACGCTGCGGTGCAAGATTGTATGCTTAGTATTTACATTGTTCGTAGTTAGCCATAGTACCCATAGTACATATATTACACAAGTGCCAGGCTCAGAATGAAAGTGAGAAACCCATGAGTACTCGTTTCAAACGAGTACTCGTACAATTCGAATGAGTACGAGTACGCGTACTCGCGAGTACTCATGGCTCGGACGGGTACTCGCGCCGCGAGTACGAGTTTCAGTCCGGAGAAATCGGCGAGTACTCGTGCTCACGAGTACTCGCACCAACGAGTACGAGTCGAGTACGAGTGCTGCTTTGGCAATTTCTGACGAGTACTCATACTCGCGAGTATAACTCGTTGACATCTCTACTCTCTTCCATGCCAGCATGCTTTGAAGCATTTTTACCATGCAATACACCTTTTTGGCTCCCCTAATGGACTCTGCTCATCAATTACGGAATCAAAGCACATTTGAGCCGTCAAGGAACCTTGGCAACGATCCAATCGGTATCATGCACTCACTCAGATGCTCAAAACCATCCTACGTATGGACGGGATGACAGCACTCCATCGGCACCTTGAGGACAGTGGGGCACTGCAGGGACCTGCGCCACCTGGCTTCCCATCCGGGCTTGGCAATAATGTGCCAATAGACTCGGAGGATCTTGAGGATGACAATGAGGCAGTCATTCCGGGTAAATCCCAAAACACATCTGATTTTGATGTTCAACTCGCGTTCAGAACTTGTGCATGTACTCTGTTTTAGAGTGGCCCGTCGTTCACACATCAAATTTTCAGAGCGTGGTTACCCATCTCGGCTCAATGCCCTCGCGATGTATATCCAACAGCCCAAGTTCACACTCGTCCTGGCCCAGTTCCTCTACAAGTTTGCCCACCTGGATGAGCTGGTCGCTCCGTCAATGATTGATGAATGCCCTGCCTTTGAGGGCGCGATCAAGGTCCATCACTCGGCCATCGCCACCTTCTATGCACCTAGCGATCTTTCTGGATCAGGTGGCCTGCGGCGCGAGCGAATTCGATCAACCCCTCACTTTTTTGGCTACCCCCGTCATGACACCGTTTTTGTTATCGTCGACAATTCCCAGGCTGGCATGGAGGCCATGGAAATCGGGCGGGTTTTACTTTTCTTCTCGTTTGAGTATCGGCGAAAGAGTTTCTCATGCGCGTTGATCAATTGGTTTGTCCATACTGATGAACGTGACCCCAACACAGGCATGTGGGTCGTGAAGCAAGAACTTGATCGCCGTGGCCAGCCCACTCTTGAAGTCATTCATGTCGATTCTATTGCTCGGGCAGCGCACCTCCTACCTGTCTACGGTAACTCACGGGTACCAGAGAACTTTCATTACCACTGCGCTTTGGACTCTTATCGCACTTTTTTTGTTAACCATTATGTCGATCATCACGCACACGAGTTTATTGGTAGGGATTAGTTGATTGTATTCAAGTTAGCTACGTTCTAGACCTCCCATATGAATATTTAGGCCGGGTGAGTAGGTTTCCGGGTTTCCAGGTTTCAAGTTTCCGGAAACTGAGAAAACGTCTGAAAACGATGAAAACGAACGAAACAACGGAAACTTTTTTGTCAAATTGCTGATGCGGAGGACCTGCCACTTTGTCTGCGTTAGACAAAGCCTTGAAATATGGGCCGAAGTTGGACCTTGCTTCGGCCATTCATTTTTTCCATAAAAGCTGATTCGGCACGACCGAGATGCAGATTGTAGGAGGCCGTGTTGAAGGATGGTGATTCGGCCGTTGTCATTGTGGCGTTTGTCGGAGAAACCTATAATTATTATAAGTGACACTTAAATGGTTATAAAGTGATTATAAAGTATTTATGAACCGTTTATAAGACAATTTACCCAAGTCACCGAGAAGAATAAGATAACCGTGGGCTACTGATCAGGTTGCCGGACTGCCAAATATACTCATTCAGTTGGTGATTTCGTCAAGGGCATTCGTAAAATCCCGGCGTATACACACTACAAGTCCCTTGGTACTAAGATACAAAGACCAGTCAAGTCCCTGCGCGCCGCCGCCCAATGTCATTTTCTAGTCCACATCACTGTCAATCACAATCACGTCGTCGTCATCATCAACGCCATAGTCCGGCGTTGGGCTACGCTCGCGACCGGGAGGCTTCTTTCCAGAGCGCTGGGGTGGACGTGGTATGCTAGCACCACCCACACCCAACAGACCGGTACCAAGCGTCCGTCCACGGACCCCGTTTGTCGGGCGCGAGCCCAAGCTTCGCCCCTGCCCTGAGCCCCACGTCGCAGCGTCTGGCTTCTTTGCCGCCGTCTCCGGCGTGGCCTTGCTCTTGCCTTTACTCTGGGCAGAGGAACTGGGAGCTTGCCCACCGAGTGAGTTGCCCGCTCCAACGAAAGAAGCCGGGGGCTCGACGGAGTGTGAGCTATGAAAAACGGTTGATATGCCGAAAGCGCACACCTCTGGTACCGACACCTCTTCAGGTGCTGGCGGCGGAACGTACGGCGGAATGTTAAAGCCGAAGAACAACTTCCCAAATGGTAAATTGAGGGGAGCGGGGGCATTACCCTCATTCTCGAGATCGTCGTTCATAACAACGCGGTGTTGTCTGGAGCACATCAGCGGGAGGAAGGCGACGCAAGCGAGTCGCTTACCCAGTCCGGATAATCTTGCTTGAAGTGGGGACTTGCTCGGGAGCCCTGTGTGTGATTCCTCGCCCTTTCGTCCTCCTTCCCCCTAGAGTCTCCCCACGTCCCTTGAATGTCTCCCATGCATCACCGTCTTTACTGACAGTCGTACCGGCCTTGCTTGTACCGGCAAAGTTTCCACCCAAGGAACTTGCTGGTCGACTCGAGCCGGGGGTTTGGGAGCTAAGGTCAATGTTGAGCTTGGATGCCATCGTCGAAGGTATTGCCTTTGGACGTTCTGGCTCGACGTAGCCGACGGGCGGAGCAAAGTCGACCTCGAGGTCAGTGTCGAGAATAGATATACCTTCACCACCAGGCGTTGCCTCCATCACAAGTAAACCGAAAATGATGGAATTGTATGATATCTCGATTATGTCCCCCTGCGTGAGAGCAGTGAAATTACGCAGGGCCTGCTCCAGGCTGAAATATACCAGTGGTTAGAGGAGATGATAGAAAATATCGATAAGTGCTTACACGGCCTTCGGGTCCGAAATTTCGAGAAAGTGGACATGCTGGGCTTGAAGTTTGACAAACTTGCCTTTAGCGAGCTCGGTGCCAGTGATGCGGACGGGATCGCCCTCATTTAATCGCAAGGTCTTCATCATCCAATAAGGGAGGTGGACGACACCCTCCTCAGCGATGAATTCAAGGACGCCGGCGTGTGTGGAAGCGGCAGGATTTTGTGGATTGCGGAGTTTGAACATCCACGGGGAATCGAGATCAAGAGAGGTGAGGTGGGCGAGGGCAGATGGTGGCAAGATGACTAGCTCGACGGGTAAGAGAAAGCGAGGTAAGGATCGATCGAAGGGGAGACGCACTCTTGCCTCCATAACTCAGGTTCTCTCGTTCGCGACCAGGGAGCATCGCGACACTATACGCCTTCAGATACTCGTCATAAGAGCTCGGGTTTGCTCTTTGTCCCCTCGGAAAACCATATCCTCCCCCCAGGCCCCTAAGTAGTTGTGTCAGTCACATCGCCGCATGCGTTCGAAAATAGCCATCGCGCACTGGGCTAATTGGGCAAACAAGCCCGCAGGCCCCCCCGGAGCAATATCGTCGTCGTCGCCAAACTAAGAGAAGTAGCCAAAGATGTGAAAGGAAACCGCCCGGCAATGAGAACGATACTCACGAAATCCATTGCAGTTGTGGCAGTTTGGTTTCAACCCGCTCTTGGGCATGCGCAGCGTGAATGGCAATTACGCGTTCATCCACGTGAGGTCACAAGAAGAGCGTCGCCTAACTATATCCGGGCCGGTGAAACCGTGCAAGTCCCTCGACCGTCCCAATGGCTTCAGCAGCAGCAGCTCCCAGAGCACCCATTCCATCTACCTCTGGCTCAAACAAGACATTCAATGACAAGGTGTGTTCATGTTTTTGTATCCACGGTGATGTTTTGTGAAAAAAGAGCAGGGAAAGCCAATGGAAGTTCGTTTGTCCAACCTGGTCGCCGCGAAAGGTGTCGTATCTCACACCAGAAGGGGTCATATATCCTAAGTGTTACCTGTAGCGATCAGCGATGCTGTGCGGACATCACTGGGTCCTCGTGGGATGGACAAGATGGTTAGTTGAAAGCATCTTCGGCACAATTTTTCTCGCATCTCTCTTTACCACTATCACCCTAGATCCAAACATCGAAGGGAGAGGTCGTCGTAACAAACGATGGCGCGACTATTCTGAAAAGCATTCAGGCTCTGCATCCTGCCTCCAAAATGGCGAGCTATTCCCCCCCCCTAGAAAATTCGCGATCTGTTGACGCTGATTTGCATCTGGGCAGCTCGTCGACTTATCTGCGGCACAGGATGTCGAAGCGGGCGATGGTACAACATCCGTCGTTGTCCTCGCCGGTAGCCTCCTGGGTGCGGCAGAGAAAATGCTTCAAAAGGGCATCCATCCGACGATCATCGCCGAGTCTTTCTTGAGAGCGTCGACAAAGGCCGTCGAATTCCTCACAGAAATCGCGACGCCCATTGACCTGAACGACCGGGCGACTCTGTTGAGGGCAGCTAGCACATCTTTGAACTCAAAAGCGCGTTCTGAGTTTTTGCTATTTTCTCCAGCAATGTCTGACGAAGAGCGTTAGATCGTCTCTCAATACTCGTCCATCCTAGCACCCATTGCCGTTTCCGCCGTGACCCGCCTTGTCACGCCTACTTCTGAGAACGTGGATTTACGCGATATCCGCATCGTCAAGAAGGTTGGCGGTACAATAGAAGACACCGAGCTTATCGACGGTGTCGTGCTCAACCAGAACGTCGTTGTTGCAGCCGGCGGCCCGACGAGAATCGAGAAAGCGAAGATTGGACTTATTCAGTTCCACCTCAGTGCGCCCAAACCTGATGTTGGTTTTCCTCTTTCTTTTCTTCTCGAAACGACTACGAATGTTGATGGTGTGTGCTGTAGATGGACAACACAGTCGTCATCAACGATTACCGGCAAATGGACAAGGTCATCAAGGAGGGGCGCACCTATTTGCTGAACATCTGCAAAAAGATCAAAAAGAGCGGCTGCAACGTTCTGCTCATCCAAAAGTCCATCCTGCGCGACGCGGTCGACGACACATCCCTCACCTTCCTCAAGCGCCTCAATATTCTTGTAGTCAAGGACGTAGAACGCGACGAGATCGATTTTCTCACGAAGAGTCTCGGATGTAAACCCGTCGCAGACATCGAGGCGTTCACGGAAGACAAGCTCGGGTATGCGGATCTCGTGGAGGAGACCAACAACGACGGGACGAAAGTCGTCAAAATCACAGGCGTGAAGAACAGGGGGCGCACGGTCAGCATCCTCGCGATGAGCAGCAACCAGCTCGTGCTCGACGAGTGCGAGCGTTCCATCCACGACGCGCTCTGCGTCGTACGTTGTCTGGTCAAAAAGCGGTACGCCAAACTTTATACCTAAGCTCAGCAGACCCCTTATCGTTGTCCCACCCTCCCACAGTGCGCTGATCGGCGGCGGCGGCGCGCCAGAGATCCACGTGTCACGCATGCTGTCGCAATATGCGCAGGGTCTTACTGGCATGGAGGCATATTGCTTCCAAGCATATGCCGACGCCCTCGAGGTCATTCCGACGACGCTCGCCGAGAACGCAGGGCTCAACCCTATCGCGATCGTCACGGAGCTGCGCAACCGCCACGCGCTTGGCGAGCGCAATGCCGGTATCAACGTCCGCAAGGTGCGGCTCCTTTTCCTCCTCTTTTAGGCCCGCGTGCTGATTGAGGTTTTCTTTCCAGGGTCAAATCTCGAATATCCTTGAGGAGGACGTCGTGCAGCCGTTGTTGGTCTCGACGAGCGCGATCGAGCTCTCGACAGAAACGGTGACGCTTCTCCTGAAGATTGATGACTATGTGCAGGCGAGGTAGGGTGGAATAGAAGTTATCCATGTTGTACGTGCATACATAAGACGCGAAAATCATTCCATTCTATCAACGCAAAGAACACCAAAGCGAGGACAGCGGCCGAGTCCATCTACACCACTTGACGCCCTACACCCATGAGCGCGTGCATCCAAATAGCGGCGGTCTCTACGGTGCAACAGGGTCACCATAGTTCACAGAAACCGTAGCGCTACAGTACAAGCGACAAGTCAAATACACGAGAGAGCGAACAGACAGCTATGACATAAATACACGCGAAACATCCTTCCCAGGGTTCTCTCTTTCAACCCCAGCGCCGCAACGCGCCGGCCGCCGCCGTCTTCAGGCGTGATTCTTTGTCGGTTTCGGCCGCGCCATCGAGGAGCGGCCGCAGCTCTGCTTTTAGCTTGACCACCTCCGGCACGCGCTCTGCGCCGACGCCGCCCTCGCGACAGACCTGGCCGAGTAGCACACACGCATTAGCGCGCACTTCCTCCGGCACGTTCGCGCCGCGGCCCTTGAGGAGGTACGCGAGGGTGTCGACAGCGCGCCCAGGCGCGGTCATCGGCGAGCCGATCTCGCTCTCCGCGGCGGAGGCGGGGGCCGAGCCGCCGGGCGCGTCTTGCGGCAGTGGCGTCGTGATTGCGTCGAGTACGACGTTCGCTGAAAAAAAAGGTCGACTTTGGTGAGGATGGGGATGAGGAGGAGGACGTACGAGAGCTCAGACTGAGGAGCGTGAGAGCGACGATCCCTTCGTTGATAAGGATCGGGTACTTCTTGCTGCGCCCGACGAGCTGCGCGAGCGCGAGTGCGACGGGGGGCGCGCCGACGACGCTCATCGCGGCGCGGCGCTGCTCGCCGTCGGGGGTGTCTTCGTGCCAGAGGGTGCGGATTACGTTCACGACAACGCGCGTGCCCTCGCTTTTGACCGCCGTCGTGTCGGAGCGCTCGACGAGCGTAAGGATCTGGTGCAGCCCCGTCGACTGCGCGTCTCGGCCGGCAGCCGGCAGCGTCAGGCTATAGCAGTTCTTGGCTGGGTTTGGATTTCAGGGTTTTTCTTTTCTTGTTGGGTAGCTGAACTCACCATCGCTGCTGCACAGATGTTTCACGACTCCGATGGCGTTGACTTGCACCATTTCGGCGATGTCCGCGCTCGGTTGGAAAATGTTTGAGTCGACGAGTCGCTCGACGATGCCGGCCTCGCTGAGAGGGGCACGAGCGGGCGCCGCGTATGCGAGATGTTTGAGCAGAGAGATGAGGCCGTGCTTGACTTTGATGTCGGTCTCGGGTCGTAGTAGCGCAGCAATATCGGGGGCAAGGCTGATGGGGGGGCTTGTGAGAGTGAGAGAGCGCGCGCCTACAACGGACATTTAAACCACTTCCTCCCCAGAAAAACTGTTGTACAAGGACGCACCGTGTCGCAAAAGATTTCCCAAGGTCAACGTGGCGCAGACCAGGAGGTCGTCGCGGTTGTCCTCCTTCAGATCCTTGTGCTTCTTGATCCACCGCACCATCTGCGCGACGAGCGCTCCGCCGGGGTGCTCCTGGTCCGAGTCGTCCCACAGCACGTCGACGTTCTTCTCTTCGCCCGCGATTTCGACGACCGCCTTGATGAGCGCAGCCTTGCAAAAGTCAAAGGAGCGCTCGCGCTGTGCGCTGTCGCTCGGCAGGTCTTTCCAGAGCGGGTGGTAGTCCCCGCGGTCGATGAACTCGAGGATCTCGGCCAGGCAGCGCACGCCACCGTGCTCGTCCGGGAAGGTGAGCCCGCGGGCGAGCGAGAGCCGCACGTCTTCGTCGTCGAGCACGAGCGCCTCGAGGAGCGAGCACGACTCTTCGAACGCCTCGAAGTCGGCGGACACGAGCGTGCGCCGCAGCGAGGTCGCCTCGTCGAAGGCAGGCACCGGCGTCTGAAAGGGCGGGACAAATGAGCGGATGGGTGCGACGAGCTGCGGAAGGATATCTGGCCCGAACGTGTCCGGCGCTGTGTGATGGAAATTATTAGAGGAACTTTCGGAAAAAAACGACAGTTGAACGACGCACAGTTATCCTTGAGCTCCCCGGTCGCACGCCATGCCCAAGAAGAAAGACCGCTGCGCAGCTGCCACGATTCCTCGAATTCTCCGGGCGGGATGCGCGGTTGAGGGCTCCTTGCCCACGCGCCTGAAGGATATATCGCCACTGCTAGGCGAAGGATCGTCGCCGGTGCCTCGGAGGTATTGAGCACGGCCTTCACGGGTTCTTTGTTATGGCCACGCCGTCAGCATCGGTGCACAAGGCAGTGATCGAGGTAAGGCTAGGCGCACGCACCATATCCCAGGCTCGCGTTTAACAGTACGCCAATAGCCGTTCTGACGACTCTTAGGTGGGCCACGGATAGTGGGAGAAAATCGGTCGGCTTATCGGAGGGAATGAGGTCGGTGTAGCGCCCGAGCAAGCTGACGAGAGCGGTGAGGAACCCCGACTCGAGAAGGTGTTCCCTGTTCTCATCTATGGAGGGTGTTAGCAACTAAATGAGGGTGGAGATGCCGTGTCGCACCGTGATCTACGCAAATATTGGCACCGACGCGAAGGGTTTCATATAAAGCAGGGAGGTGGGAAGCATCAGGCACACGCAGACAACGCAAGGCGTCTTTGATGATCGCGGCGAGGACCGCGGGGAGTTGTGTTGTACCCAATGCTGTCTGAGTATCGCCTGCAATGCTAGCTTTGAATGAGTCGACGCCAAAGAAGAAAAGTGCGCACTGTTCTTCACCCGTAGTGAGTTTGCCAGAGCCTGGGCCGTGGCTTCAAGCCTGTTCCAATCAGCATCAGACTGCCGCGTTTGTCCCGCGAGCTCAGTAGCGAGGGCGATAATGCTAGGATCGGCCATCGTTGAGAACCTTTAACTAGACGTAGTAGCGACAAAGTACAAAAGCGACGAGGCACGTCCACATGCCAATACAGTACATCCCTTCTTATCCGATGAAAATTTGAATACGCCATCGCGCGCGCTCCGTGTCAATATATATTCTACCGATGAGTCGACCCTGGCAGCTGACCGCCCGACGACTTTCAACTAACCACCGTTCAGATAATGGTTTCGCAACACAGCCTCAAGCTTCAACGATTCTACCACTGCCGTACTGCGATCACGTGAGGCCTATAATACGTGAGACGCGTCGACGAGGTCACGAGGTCTAGTGGGTGCTCGATCCTACTGCACACGATCTGAGACTCGGAAGTAGGTAATACTGTACCCCGATGCTGACATTCCCGTTGACCCGATCGTGGGCATCCATTGAGCGGGTGGCCAGTATAGTAGACGTCTTCCCTTTCCAAAGCTTTCGAGCATAATTTAAAGGCGAATGGCCCTCTGCAAATCCCCACCATGACTCCCCATGACGATATTCCCGCTGCCTCGTTCTCCCTTGATACTTTTCAGACACTCGCTTCTGCTCTACTTTTGGGCTACGTCGTCCTTCTTGCTGTCCGCTACGTCAGGAGCCCATGGCGCAATGTTCCCCCCGGACCAAGAGGACTTCCTATTATCGGGCATGCCCACCTGTTCCGCGATAAGTCCTGGATGTTCAGACAGGACTCTAAACAACGCTTTGGTGCGTCAGACCTTTTCCCCCGAGAGGTCTCGTGACAGGAGGAGGCACCCCAGGAGACATGATGTACTTGAATGCCTTTGGCCAGCCTATTATCATTTTACAAAGTCTCAAGGCCGCATTTGAACTCCTCGACAAGCGTGCGAACATTTCTTTTGATCGTCCTCGCTACATCGTTGCCCATGAAATCCTCTGCGGTGGCTTATTCACTGCTTCTATGGTATACGGAGACTTGTCAGTGCCCTTGTTTCTCCCGAAAAGTCGGGGTTCATGTACTTACCAGATGGCGTCGCACTCGCCGCGCCGCCCACGAAGGGCTCACCAAACTGGCAGTCCGCGACTATCACCCGATCCTCCGCAAAGAGGCCACTCTTCTTTCTTCCGCAATCCTAGACGACCAAGGTGCTCTCGAAAAGCACTTTCAGCGTTCTACGGCTTCCTCGATCATGTCCATCTTGTATGACTACCCCACGCTTGAGAATAAAGACGACGAAACCCTCAAGCAAATCCACATGTTCGTTGGCCGCTTGTCCAAGGCCGCGGCCCCTGGGGCATATCTCGTCGAATTGCTTCCTTGGATGATGCACATCCCAGAGAGGTACGCGTTCACATACTTATCGCACGTTTCCCACAAACCGCTCAACGGATATGTCCTCAGGTTCGCAAAGTGGAAACGAGAAGGAAGGAAGCATTTCAGAGATCATACGAACATGTTCAATGCACTCCTGAATGCCGTGCATGGTGACGTTGTGGGTGAAACAAATATTCGATTTGATGGACCTGACATTCGGGCCTGCAACAGTCTAAAGGGTCCGAGAGACCAAGTATGAGTGCATCGCTCATAAAGAATTACGACCGAAACGGTCTCTCCAATCAGGAAATGGCTTGGCTACTTGGAACACTCTAGTGCGTATCGTTCGTAGCCTTAATCTTAAGCCGTTGTTCACTGACCTTCTCACCAAGTGCCGCTGGTGCAGAAACGACCTCTACCGCCTTGGGTTGGTTTGCGCTTGCCATGGTGGCTAATCCGGAAATACAAAAGCGTGCACAAGCAGAGCTCGATGCCATCGTCGGGCGCGCGCGTCCTCCAACTTTCTCGGATCTTTCCAGTCTGCCTTATATACAGGCCATAGTCAAAGAGACTCTCCGTTGGCGTCCTTCCCTCGCACTTGGCATTCCCCACAACACCAGTGAGGACATCTGGTGCGACGGCGTGTTCATTCCCAAAGGGACCATGTGCATCGCAAATCTTTGGCAGTGCCACCACGACCCCGCATTCTACGGTGACGACGCCGCTAAGTTCAACCCCGAGAGGTTCCTGGACGCCAATGGCAGGTTACTTTCGGGGCCCGCGGAGACGCGCGACGATGGGCATAGTGCCTATGGTTTCGGCAGGCGTGCCTGTGTGGGTAAACATGTTGCCAATGATTCTCTCTTCATCAGTATAGCCACGGTGCTATGGACCGCGAATCTCGAGCGCGTGCGCGACCAAAGCGGGAAGGAGGTCACTCCGGATACAGAAACGTTTGTGGATACCGGAATGATCGTGTAAGCTGCAGATCTCATCTCTCTTTGCTACACCTGGGAAGGTTGACTCGTGCTTTGAAGCCGGCCGCTCACGTACTGGTTTGACGTCACCCCTCGGTTCCCTGAGGCACGCTCGATACTCGCAGAGGAGAGCGAGTTGCTCAAAGCGTGAGGTGATGCCTACTAATAGATGGCACGCAATTTGTATCATACAGTACTGTCCAGGCCTTCATTCGTGAATTGACACAATAGGTATCGCACTCACAACAAACATTTGTTTCATTGTCGTTACGTTTACAACATCGGCAGCCATGCGTTAAAGAATATGTTTTTGGAGACCGCGGCTCGACACATTTGCCCATTTCGACTTGTAAGTTACTTTGGAGGAACGCCGTCGGGAGCGAACACGAGTGGGGGCCCGATACATCTTAGATGCCCTCGACAACAACCGGTCCAACCCTAAATACCTTAACAAAATATCACGCGACTTGACATGCTTGACAGTCAAGTCCAGTTTTGCCTTCCCCTAGTTTGTTTGATAGGTTAAATGTAAGTGGGAGGGATTGACGTAAGCTAGACGATTGAGACACGTTTGCGCATCGGCTGCTCCTTGATTATTGTCTGGGATTGCCGTAGCTTTACCATGGGTTGTCGGATGGGTGAAGTACGGGCTACTCATCAAGCACACTCGCGTCGATGTCGTCTACGTCGTCGAAGTCCTCTGTCTCTGCGGTCGTGTTAGCAAGATCGTCGTCCATGTCTTCTATCTCGGCGTCGAGATCCATGCCCCCGTCTTCGTCTTCTTCGCCCTCGTCTTCCCCATCGGCGGTGACATCGCCGTCACCATCACCATCACCGTCGCCCTCTCCATCGTCAGTCGGCGACTCTGGGTGCGACGAGCGCGCCGACTCGTCTACCTCGGAGCCCTCATCGGCCTGTGGAGATGATGGCCGTCACAACACACTGAGATTTGAGGCAAAATGAGCCAACGCACGTCGTTCTTCTCTTCGTGCTGCGTCAACATCTTCCCGATCGGCACCAGGAAGCCATACCCCCTATTTTTCACTTCGAGCGTCTGGCAGCCGTCGGTCACCACAAGTGTGTCGGCAAAACAAAGAAAAGATGTGAAATGCCGCACGTTGTCCTCGAGTTCGGCTTCCTCCTCGCTCAGGTCGTCCATCTCTTGTACAAAGTCACGGCGTAAGATGAGACGACCCATGGGACGCCCTGGAACTGTAAGGGGTGTCGGATATGGCTGGTGCGCCCGCGGCATGAGGGTTGGAAACAGCGGCGGGCGAGGGAGGACCGTTGGAGTCGCCACGGACATGATGGTAAGCGCTAAACGAGCCTGGGCCGGGAAAGCGCTTCCCTTCCTGTCGCCAAGTCCTTGGCCAGAAATTGATGCCAGTACTTGGCCCGTGTTGTCACCCTTCTCTAACGGTGTAATACATATCCAGCCTGTCTAAATTTTTGTGCATACGGTTGGGTCACCTGTGCGAGCCATCTTGTACATTTTGGTGTGCATAACTTGAGTGGGTGTATCAGAATGGACGAGTAATACCATGATGCTGCAACTGATCCCCAGATTTTATACCATCAAACTGAGGGATCTCTCTGATATTTGGGTTTTGTGTTTATATAGTATGATTATAATGGGATCTGCGAGATTACTGAGAAAAGAGGACTAGTTGTGTCCAAAATTCATAATCTTCATCTCGTTTCATAGTAGGTCTATCGATATGAAAACGGCTGTAAATCATACGAACCCCGACGTACATTGATTCAAATCGATACACAATACGACTCTAAGAGAACAAATCCTAATAGACCCAAGTCGGCGTGTAACTCGAATCTCAAAGAGTGCTAGTGCTAGACATATCCAAGATTCGTAGCACAGATTCATTCAGTTTCCCCAAGCCCACGCCCACATCCCATCGACCCGCAGCTACGTTTAATAGACCAATGACGGCATCGACGGGCGGCTTCCCTAGGCGAAGTCGAGCCGGGAGAAATGTGGTCGCCAGCATGCCATGCCGACCCCACGAGTCAATCATAAATGTGCCCCACACAAGGACCCACAGCATCGTCCACAACCAACCAAAAAATCCCCCCACGCGCATGCCCGTTGACTTTCTGAATCCAACCTCCATGGCAACGCCCGCGCCCATTAGGACGAAGAACCCCCCGACACTGAAGAAATCGGACCCGTACCCGGTCCCCCACGCGGCATAGTTGTGCATAACCCCGGATACTGCGAATCCGCAGATGAGCGCGCCGGGACGTCCTAGGAGCACGGCGCCGGGACGTGCACCAAAGGTGACGAAGAGGTGGCGGAAAAGCTGGTGCCAGCGGGTGCTCCAGAACTCGTGGAGAGAGGTCGAGACCCATGGGCGGTCCGAAACGGGTGGCCAGTGTGAGGCGGGTTGGCGGCAGATGACTCGCCCGAAAAGTGCCGCCAAATAATAAAACCCGTCGATTAGCGAGTACGTCCATACACCGCCACAAATACCGCCGATCGCCGCTGCCGCGATACGGGGAAGAAGGCTGAGGTTCGGGTCGAAGATGGATCCACCGCTGGGGCCGCTGATGACAGCGGGGGAAACACGCTGTATGATATACTGTGAGGCGTCGGCCATGGCGATTCTGAGAAGAAACAAGGCGAAAAGGGAGGGGATAGAAGGGGGCGGAGTTGTCCACTTGGGGGACGGTTGTGACGACCAAGACCACCCGATTCCTCGTAGATTGAAAAATAGATCGAATCCGTCGAGGAGGACGCTTGAGATGGACAAGGGCTTTTTCGTTAATGTAGGGGGATCTTGATCATGATCCATTGTGGGCTCGTACTTCCTCAATGGCTCCTTGATGAGAAACGCCCATTCGAACGACTGCAATGTCATGATAAACATTCCCACCTACGCCTATATTTCAGCAAATGTGTTCACAATAACACGATGGTGAACAGCAACCGCACCGCGAATGCGCCGTTCCAGAATTTGAGGGTGTCGGAATTCTGGAGTCCGAGAGATTGTGCCAACCACGCTGCGAAGTCCACGTTCGCGACACACCACCAGGTTTGCCATAGAAAGACAGGCTGTAACAAAAGCCTAAAGTAGAACGTGTTTGGGAGGATGGCAAGTACCCCCAGTGCATAGTAGGTCAGGTAATGAGGAAGGAGAGCAGCAACCGCCTCCGGGCGACGAAGAGAGAGGTCGGGCCCGAGAAAGAAATCAACCATTTCGGACAACGGTGGAAAGCTGGGAGACGGGGAGAGGACCCAACGCTAACGACGTTACTTATACTGCGCCCATATACTAGACGTGCATGCCGCAGTGGATTTGTCGGCCCTGGAATGAATTCGGGACCCATCCGGTGGTGGAGGCGAGAAAAGACCATGGAAGCAGGTATCACCATCAGGGGTATCAAAGACGCAATAAGTGGCATATACAGCGACGACCTCGACCACGGAGTGTGCCGTCATCGGAGTCATCGTGGCCGCCCATCCACAGCATTGCAACATAAGCACTCAGGCTGTAATAGTACAGTACCATACGACGGCCTGTTTCAAGATAGTGGCTTCCAAGTATCACGCCAGCCCCTATGGTCTGGTATGGAAGGCCACTCCACTCGGGCAAAGATGATTTGGAAAAACGACAATCACGTTCTACCTACGCCAAGAATGAGTATCAAACATCGAGGATCGCCCTCGTTGTTTATATTCCCAGTGCAAAGAGGTCGTAGCAATTGAAGCGAGTCAGTGGTCCCCATATGGGTCGTAGGTACATAACCGAAACACGAAGGCGAGACAGGCGATGCAGCTTCGGCACCGGTCAATCCAAATTTCGAATGAGTTTCGAATGAGCCAAAATAGACAAATAGAAATTATATCCGCAGGGGCCATTCATGTGTCACCGACCAGAGTTACCTAGTCGGGTTTCCGGTGGCACTGGCACACAGTAGGGAGCAATCCATCCTAGTGCGTATTAAATAGGACGTTGCTTAAAAACATCACGAAAACCTGGGACTTGATGTCTACATCCACCTTATGAGGATCGTCCAGTCGCTTGCGACCCTCAAAAATCCTCTCATTCGAATGGCTGTTTACGAGTCTGGGTGATAGATAGGGCCGGTGGATGGAAGCCAAGTTCAAAAATTGACCATAAACGCACTGGAGGAACCCTTCACGCAGATCGGGTTGATACATTTAATACATTTTATATTACTGCCTCTGCCAGTGCGTACTCGGTCTGTAAAATGTGGGTGTGACATAAGCGGGCCCAAACGGTTTTGACTTTGACCGCTCTACTGTAGTGTTGACTCGGACGAGTTGATGCGGTCCGAGTTGAGTTGGCAACTTCTAACTTGGGAGTTCAGCTACAGACATAAACCAATGGGAAGCCTTCAATTCTGAAGGTTCCCACCCCCTTTGCCTAGGAGAGGGACCCGAGAGCAAGACGACGAGAGACAAAGTGATGTCACGGTTCTGCGATGTCCTATGGGCCTGACTTATGAGACGATCACACAACGAACAGGGGAAACAGTGACAACTGAGTGCCGTCTATTTGGGAACAAAAGGGAATTTTAATACAAAATAATTTGTACTTATGCGAAGCGAGCCAGTAAGGTAAAAGAGGTCAAGTGGGGTGCTTGGCAGGGAGGACAAGTCGAGACAAAAATGAGGTAGGGACTCCCAGGGAGGCCTAGGAGCCGTTTGCGCGACGGGAACTCTGGCAGTGTTCGTGATGCGATCTGGTGAGGGAGAGAGAGAGAGTGTGTGTGTGTGTGTACATGAGGCAAGATTCAGAAGGAAGAACGATGGCATAGAGGAAGGGAGCGCGAACATGGATCAAAAAAAAAAAAAAAGAAGGGAGCGCGAATCTGGTGAGTCACGTGATGACATTCCGATGAAACGGCCGAAATGACCAAACGTTCAAGTCATAGTTTTCGTTTGTAAGGCTCCGAGCCTCTGTTAATACAATATTTTGTACAGACTGCATAAGGTTGTTATTTTGGTAGTGGAGATGGAGATGGATCAAGTAATATGACGAAGGAAATGTTTGCAGCGCATTTTTGGAGGCAACTACCGAGTTACCAGTCTTGCACCACGGTGTGACCGTTGTGAACGTTTGAACTCTCGAGTTCGAGTCGATCCGAGTTGTCAAAAACCCGGTCTGAGTTAGAGAGTTCACATCGGTGTCCTGGAACGAGAGATCGGTTGAACGTATGATTATGGTAAATACAGGAACACCACTCAGTCTCCACCCGGTGTCAAAATAGAAATAGAAGGTAGGCGTGATAACGTTGGTACCACGGTGATGCATTACGCTCGAATGAAACTCAAACTCGAATTGAGTATGGAAGGAGCGACTGTTGGCCCATGGGTAGAAAGGCAAAGAACGAACATATGCCAGTGGTACATTGTATGCTTGACTGTGTGCATATCCGCTGGGGCCGGGAGCACGTTCACAAGAAAAATGGTCGAAAAGGGACGTATCTCGATATCGCTGATTGTCATACACCAATGTTCGGTTCCCGACCGAAACCTTGATTGGGACCATTTTGCAATAGACGTGGCTTGCATGCGTAATTCAGAGACCCCAATAACAACAACCGAGTTGTTGCCACGAGGTGTCGAGGAGGACAAAGGAGGAATACAGCAGGAAACGAGCAGGTGGGGAATATATCAACATGAAACACCATGAATCGGAGGAAACTAGCACAAAAGGCAATCGTCCAAATGTGCAAGGCAGCGAGCGAGACAATAAATAGTACTAACTAACAACTGACCGACAATACCACGCGCCATCGCCACTGTGGCTGGTCACAGAGCGATTCTATGTCGTCAGTTTCGAGTATATCGGTATCGCGCTCGGGAGGACCACGCGAGTGAGGCCGTGCGGGACGTAAGCTGTACATCGCCATCGTAGCTCATGCGCGCAACTGGTAACTTAGATGCACCATCGCGTGACTGGAAACCAGCATGGATATAACCCCCTCCCCCCCGATGCAGAAAGCCTCCCCCAAGTCTGGATTCGTAGGTGGGAGGCCTTGCAAGATGGGACAAGTCAGACCAGATTTCGGCGGCAAGGTCCCGTGCGAAAGAGGTTTAACAAGCCGCAAACATCAAAAGAAAAGCGCCGACATATAAAGGTTGATAGAATGCCAGAATGGGCGCCAGATGCTGGTGTGCAGCTCGCCCGGCTGAGCGAGGTGCTCCTTCCACGGAAATGCCCACATCATGAATCCTGAAAAGAAGATCATCTGTATTGGATTATCAGCCCGAAGGGAACCAATGGCTGAGTATCCCGCATCCCGCACCTCAATACATATCCCTAATGCGGTTAGGCCGTTAGCAATATTTGTGTGGACGTCCAGAACTCCGTCCCATGAATGACGGTGTTGACTTCATCCGCGTGTATGACTAAGCAAGAACCGCGATAAGTTTGATCGATAAGAACTTGGCGATAGGGCGACGTCCAGCAAGCTCATCTTTCGTCAAGCCATACAATAGGATCAGGCCGTAAAACGCGATGCTACAAAGTACCATCAGGGCAGGTGATTGAGACCATTAGCTGACGCTGATAAAATCGACTCGAGGTATGTCAGCGTAGTGAACGCTGGGGACCACATAAGACCTTGGCATATGGTTTCCGCGATCGAGCGGAACACAGATAGCATGCGACAATGCAGGGAGTCCCAGTGTGGAGACGTACATACCAGGCCGAATGACGACATATTTGCATGACAGACCACTGATATCGAAGTCTAGAACGGAAGAGACCGGAGCGCATACATAAATCATAAGATGAGTATGAGCACAAGAGACGCAATGCGCACTTTCGTGGGCCGATACCGCCAACAACAGAACTACGAGCTTGATGAGGAGGCTGGGATGACGGTCCGCTCGGCATCACTCACTGGAAGAGGAAGTGTTTGTTTATCCTTCCGGGCTAGGGTACCTTCCGTGGAGTTTCCAGCAGCCGTGGAGGCAACATATTCGATGAGGTGCAGCTTTCGGGGGCATCAAATAAACTACATCGAAAGAATAAGGAGGACCCACAAAAATGCACTTAAGGTGATCGCCTGTATGACGCACTCAGAGCCTCCACGTAACCAGCGATCACGCTGACAAGCTGGGTTGCCTCTGCGCGTTGGGACACTGCCCAAACAAACCCGTGCTGCCCTGGGGTTGCCGGTCGTGAAGGCCTCTCCGGAGAACGTACCTTTGTACAGGGGTCCGCTTAAACTGAGGAAACGTCTCTTTGAAGTTTCTAAGAACGCGCGAGAGTGCGAGACGTTCGGGAACGCAGAGCACGAGGGGAACTGGGTCCTACAGAGCTCTGAAGCCACTGAGACTAACTGGGTGAAAGTGCAGATACAGAAAGTTTATATAAGTAAAGACATAGATCTAGAAATAGTATTAGTCCGAGGGCAACCGAGCGAGGTCGCGATGCCAGATGGAAGGATGGAGGGGCAGGTCGGCCGGAGCGGAAACGTCGAAGTCGGCCGATGAGCGGTAGCGGGCCGCCAGAGCGGTGGAAAGTGACTAGAGTGACTTATGCAAAAAGACCGTTGGCCAGCCGTGCGCTGGGCATATTAACGCACCTCGTACGAGACATCAGGGCGATGAGTCCAAAGAAGTGGAAGTTAGTCGTGACCAGTAACCCTAAATCGGGCCAAGGGGGAAAACGGGAACTTTAGGTATATTCAGAAAGGGAGGCTCGAGAGAGAGTACTAGCGCGTGGAAGTAATAAGAGAAGTATGAAGTGAGGAAGGTGAGTCTGGCGTCCGAGATGACGAGGGAGTCTTGTTTTATACGTCAGGTTCTCCTCCGGAACCATGTGTCGGTTTGCATGTGACAGTGCGTCGTCTAGGTTTGGGAAAAGGATGGCGAGTGAACTTGAAGGTACTAAGTAAAAGGTGCTCAACGAACGGCATGATCGGAGCGTGGAAGGAAGTGTGTAGCATACCTACAGTAATGTGTCAAGGAACGCACTTGTTTCAGAGAGAGAGGAGGTGTAGCTCCGAAAGTAGCGATATGAAAAAAAGAGACGACAGCATATACTGGGGGATGTACAAAATTCGTAATCTTGGAGCCCGAGTGATTCGTCCAAGTGGTTGAAAACAGAAATCGAAGAGATTATAACGGTCTGTTGGGTGAATGATGCTATAATTAGAAACATAGCCAGGACCGAGCACCCCCCAGTAATGGCCCATCCCTGCACGGTGTGCAACCCAATGGAAGTTACCGTTGCCCAAAAATTCGGACTAAGTTGGAGGTTGTCTGGTGGACATGATATTTCTGGGGATCAAAAAGTATAATCGAGGAGTTATTCCTTGAAATTAATAAGGAAGGACTGAGGTTCTCGCTTTTGGTTTGGGGCGGAGGTTGCAGTGATTTGAGCGCACAACTTCCAGACTCCAGAAGAGTGTTTACATAAGCTGAAAGTTTCAATGGAAGTGCATCAAATGTGACGTATTTACAATCTTGTACAATTCACCATTGTAGTTTTTTTAGATGCCACAGAGATGGACACATAAACAGTCATTCTGAAGCGATGAGGAGGGATTCATGGCCGAGACGAGACAACCACCTTGGAATATAAGCCTACCTGAATGGCTCTAGCCTCTAGGGAGTCCTTCGTGCTGCTACGTGGTGCTCAAGTACGAATCGGACACTTTCGTTGAACCCGATCTTCTTCCTGACGAAGTCACCCCCAATGACAGTGATATTCGGCTACGGCGACTCCGAGCAGCAGAGTCTCCAGTGATCGGTTCCGTATAATCTCGGCGAACAAGAACGCGGTGACCAGCAATGGTATCATTCCTTTTCCCAGCGCTTGGGGCAAGGCTTCGAACCGAGTTTAAAGACAAACGACCATGCGAATGACCTTCTGTACATCCCCGCCATGTCTCTCCATGACGGTGTCCCCGCTGCCGCCCTCACCCCTCCCGGCTATGTCATTATCTCGTTTGATTCCTTTCTGAGGCTCACCCCTGCCCTACTTGTGGGCTTTGGTGTCCTTCTTGCTGTCCGCTACGTCAGGAGCCCATATCGCAGTGTTCCTCCCGGACCAAGGGGTCTCCCTATTATCGGGAATGCCCTCCAATTGAGTGATAAGTCCTGGATGTTCAAACAGGACTCCAAACAACGCTTTCGTGCGTCGGATCCTTTTTTTTCCTGAGGGGACTCATAACCGGAGCACCGCAGGAGACATGATATACTTGAGTGCCTTTGGCCAGCCTATTCTCATTTTACAAAGTCTCAAGGCTGCATCCGAAATCCTCGAAAAGCGTGCAAACGTTTCGTCTGATCGCCCTCGTTTCATTGTTGCCCATGAAATCATCAGCGGTAGCTTATTCGGTCCCGCTATGGTATACGGAGACTTGTCGGTTCCCTCGTTTCTTCTGATGAGTCGGGGTTAATGCGCGTACCCACAGATGGCGTCGCACTCGCCGTGCCGCACACGAAGGTCTCACGAAACTGTCAGTCCGCGACTATCACCCGATTCTCCGCAAAGAGGCCACTATTCTTTCTTCCGCAATTTTGGACGACCAAGGTGCTCTCGAAAAGCACTTCCAGCGTTTTGCGGCCTCCTCGATCATGTCCATCTTATATGACTATCCCACGCTTGAGAATAATAACGACGAAACCCTCAAGCGAATCCACATGTACATTAGCCGCGTGTCCAAGGCCGCGGCCCCTGGAGCATATCTCGTCGAGTTGCTCCCTTGGATGATGTATATCCCAGAGAAGTACGCGTTCACATACTTGTCGCGCGTTTCTCACCGGCGTTTTAACGGATATGTCCTCAGGTTCGCAAAGTGGAAACGAGAAGGAATGGAGCATTTCAGGGAACATACGACCATGTTCACTGCATTGTTGAATGCCGTGCGCGGCGACGTTGTGAGCGGAACAAGTATTCGAGTTGGTGGTTCTAATGCTCACATCCGGGTCTGCAATAGTCTAAGGGATCCGAGAGACCAAGTATGAGTGCGACGCTCATAAAGAATTACGACCGAAATGGTCTCTCCAATCATGAAATGGCTTGGCTACTTGGAACACTCTAGTGTGTATCGTTTGTAACCATAACCTTAAGCCGTTGTTCACTGACCTTCTCACCAAGTGCTGCTGGTGCAGAAACGACCTCTACTGCCTTGGGTTGGTTCGCGCTTGCCATGGTGGCTAATCCTGAAATACAAAAGCGTGCACAAGCAGAGCTCGATGCCATTGTCGGGCGCGCGCGCGCCCCAACTTACTCGGATCTTTCCGATCTGCATTATATACAGGCCGTAGTCAAAGAGACTCTCCGTTGGCGTCCTTCCCTCGCACTTGGCGTTCCCCACAACACGACCGAGGACATCTGGTACGACGGCATGTTCATTCCCAAAGGGACCACGTGCATCTCGAATCTTTGGCAATGCCACCACGACACCACATTCTACGGTGACGACGCCGCCAAGTTCAACCCCGAGAGGTTCCTGGACGCAAATGGCAGATTATCTTCGGGGCCGGCAGAGACGCGCGATGATGGCCACAGTGCCTATGGTTTCGGCAGGCGTGCCTGTGTGGGTAAACACGTTGCCAATGATTCCCTCTTCATCAGTATAGCCACGGTGCTATGGGCCGCGAATCTCGAGCGCGTCCGCGACGAAAATGGGAAGGAGGTCACTCCGGATACAGAAACATATGTGGATACCGGAATGGTCTTGTAAGCTGCAGATCTCATCTCTCTTTGCTAACCGTAGAAGATTGATTCGCGCTTTTGAAGCCCGCCACTCAAATACTGGTATGATGTCACCCCTCGGTTCCCTGAGGCGCGCTCGATACTTGCAGAGGAGAGCGAGTTGCTCAAAGCGTGAGGTGATCCCTGCTAATGGATGACACGCAATTTTTTTGATCATCGGTATGCTTGTCACGGAATGGAGGGTTGTACGATATTCCAGGCCGCATCCCCTTTTTCGAATACATTTCCGTACGCCTTGGGGTGGGCGTGTCTTCTCGTCCATGGTCATTTCTCTCCCCTTCAATGTAGAACCTCCCCCGCACCCGAATAGGAGCGGGACCATAGGCTTTAGACCTTGACCATTAAGTTCAAGTTGACTGTTCTAGTTCGCTGATACAATTGATCTAAAAGGATGTCGCACTCAAAATCAATCTTTGTTTCATTATCATTATGCCACAACATCGGCGGCCGTGCCTTTGGAAAGACTCTGCAGTTAAAGAATTTATCTCCACAGTAAGGACCTCCTTTGACGGATTTGCCTATTTCTACTTGTGCTTTGGAGGAACGCCGTCAGGAGCAAACATGGGTGGGGGTCCGAGAAATGGCCCAACGACCGGTCAAAACATCACGCGACTTGATGCGGTCTGACAGATCTGACATGCGGCGCCGCGAAGTGTTAAGACCAGTTTCGCCTTCACCTAGTTTGTTCGGATCGATTAGATGCAAGCGAATGGGATTGACGTAAAGTGCTTTTCAAGTGGCGGATACAGTAAGTTGGACGATTGAGTGTCTGAGACACACTTACGCATCGACTGCCCCATGTATTGGCCGGATCGTCGTCCATGTCTTCTATCTTGGCGTCGAGATCCATGCCCCCGTCTTCGTCTTCTTCGCCATCGCCGTCGTCGGTCGGGGACTCTGGGTGCGACGAGCGCACCGACTCGTCTACCTCGAATCCCTCATCGGCCTGTGGAGATGCCGACACCACACAAAGTGAGCTCTGTAATCGCGAGATTGGGAATGAGCCACGCACGTCGTTCTTCACCTCGTGCAGCGTCGACATCTTCCCGATAGGCACCATGAAGTCATACCCTCTATTTTTTTTCGTTTCAAGCAACTAATGCCATGTCCGTTAGAGACACGCCCGGGCCGGGAAGGCGTGCTTCTCTTCCTGGCGTGGCGATGACTCGGAACATCACTCGTCGACGATTCTCACCGCATTCCCACCACTATCGCCGATGGGCTCCAAGAAGAATAAAGTCAAAAAGATCCTCACGCCACCGACGCCGCCGAATACAACCAACGTAGTCGACGACGACCTCGTGGACGATCTATTCGCCGAGCTCGACTCGCGAGACAAGACCGTCCAGCAGCAGCAAGAGCCCGCGTCTGCGTCTGCATCTGCTGCCGCGCTCGACAAGATGAACAGCAAGAGCCGGTTCAAGGCGAGACAGGTGCGGCTTGTCCCGTCGCGACCGTTCCTCGCCGGTGACAAAAGGCTTATCCCAAGGCAAGGAAAGTTGCAGCACACGCTGAACAGCAACCAGCGACGGACGCCGACGCGGATGCCAAACTCGAGCGTGAAGCCAAGGAGGAGGAGCGCGCGATCAACAAGATATGCAACGAGCTCAGCCTCGACATGCACGAGGTGCGTGCGCCGTCCCTTAAATAAAAAATTCCTGCTCACGACACGCAGATCAACCCGGACGGCCACTGTCTGTTCTCCGCCGTCGCGGACCAACTGGCGATACTCAACCTCGTCCCGCCGCAAGAAGCGCACTACGCCTTTACGCGCAGCGCGGCCGCCCAATACATGCTAGCGCACCCGGAGGACTTTGCGCCGTTCCTGCCGCGCATCGAGGGCGAGGGCGGCGAGGACGACTCAGCCGGCGTCATCGGCCCGCGCGAGTATGCGCGTTACTGTGCGACTATCCGCAATACAGGCGCGTGGGGCGGCGAGCCTGAGATCCTCGCGCTCAGCCGCGCGTACTCGGTCACTATACACGTCGTGCAGGGCGGGCAGCCGCCCGTGGTCGTGCACGACCCCAGTGGCGCACCGAGGACAGACAATCTCAAGGAGCAGCGCGCGGTCCGTATCAGCTATCATCGGCGGATGTATGGGCTCGGCGAGGTACGCGTATACGCCCCTGCCACTCTGACGAAGAGCCCTGATTTGGCGTGCACACTTTTAGCACTACAACTCGCTCCGACCAAGAACGGGGATCAACAGGATCACCAGCCCGCTCAAAAACCTTTTGGGCCCATCATGATGAAAGCGGATTTTTTTTTCTGTTTTTGCGGAACTAGTCGATATATACACCATGTGAAAATGTAGCACGGGTTGTTACATCTCTCAAATGAACGGCATCATCAATGCAGGCATAGCGTCCAGTTGCCCATCCTGTGTACGGTTCCCGAATGCGGTATCAAGACTCGC
This sequence comes from Lactarius sanguifluus, assembly GCA_021527775.1. Classification (NCBI taxonomy): domain Eukaryota; kingdom Fungi; phylum Basidiomycota; class Agaricomycetes; order Russulales; family Russulaceae; genus Lactarius; species Lactarius sanguifluus. Next base: position 1,675,619 of record JAKEYF010000001.1, on the reverse strand, counting down.
ATATGGGTCTGTGGGCACGGGGTACGCGCCGACACCGGACCTGCGCTTCGCAAACCCCGCGTCCTCATCCTCATCTTCCTCCCCTCCACTACCTTCCCCTTCGAGCAGCCCACCCGTTGCAGAGTCGGGCGGCAGCGGTGGGGACGGCTTCGAGATGTTCAAGGGGAGCGGGGACGACGCCACAGGACCGGTGCCAGGTTCGATTGGTCCGGGCCCGGGTACGACGAGAGGACCCGCGGATGTTCCTGAGCGCTGAACGGGGACAAGGACTTGTCTCGACAGTGGGTTCAGCGCAGGCGAGTCGGCGAGCGCCCTGCCTGCGGCGCCCCGGATGAACGTCTGGCCAGGAGGGTCAATCTCTCATAACGACACAGGGATAACTGACGGGCGCACCTCCGGGTTCTTGTGATAGATACTGCCGAGCGTGCCTGTGTGTAGTAAAAGTTGGTCGAGCGCGCCACGATCCATCCGGTCCGCGTCGTTCGTGATGGCGGGCTTCTCCGAGAGTACGATCTCGCCCGCGACCGTTGGGTTGATCGCGAGCAGGCGCCAGTACATGAAACCCCTGTCGCGCAGGTCGGGATTGTCGACCTCCTCGGTCGTCCACTTGAGCACCTTGTGCACGAGCGCCTTGACCGGGTCGGACGAGCTCTTGTAAATGAACAGCTTGACGGCCGCGGTCACGAGCGCGAATTGCACCTCGATGGGCTCCTCGAGAAAGTTGTACGTGAGGTCGTCCATGAGCTCGTCGGCGTTGTTGATGCGGTTTGCGAACTGTCCGATGATCCAGACCATCGACGCCTTTGCCTCGGGTTCGTCGAGGGCGTCGAGGTTCTCGCAGAGCTTTGGGATGATGCCCTCGTACCTGCCAGGATATCGCCGGAAGATGTCCTTTATTACGATAATGGCTTCTTGCACGACGTAGGACACCTTCGTCTCGATAAGGGCGAGAAGGGAACGGATACATGCATCAGCTGCTGCCTCGACCTTGATTGTGATGCGTCCGATCGAGCGCACGGCTTTGCGTACAAAGTCGATGTCTACCTCTGATGCGTACCTAGACATAGCGATAATGAGGCGCCGCCGGTTCCAAACCGGTGGCACAGGCTACGTACTCTTCCAGCTCTGCAAGCACCTCTTTGACATTCTCCTCATTCGCGAGTCTGTACATGATTTCCAGTTTGGCAAGCTTGACATAGATTGGGTCATTGTACTTGCAGAAGAACACCTTTACGTCGTTCTTGAGGACGGTTGGACGTCTCTGGATAATGAGCAAGATGTTTCGCAAAGCAACATACTGTACTTCTGGCCCAGAAGAAAGCAGCGTCACTGTCCAGCCGCAGCACGGTTAACAGTCGGGATGGCGAAGGTGTGACAAGCGCACCTAATGGGGGGCCCATCTTCTTGCAGATGTGTTCTATTAATGTTCTGTTGTTCATGTAGTTCATCAGGTAGAGCAAGACCTTGATCGTCGTAAGAACCACGGCAGAGTTTGCGTGCTGTAGCTGCACGGATATACGCTCGCCAATAAGCTCGGCATCGGCGTGCGTCTCTGGGACGTAGCGTAATAGTGAGTCGAGGATGTAAATCTGGCCCCATCTGTACGCACACAAGTGAGTAGATGGTTCAATACCAGACAGCCGATTACCTTACTCTGAGCTCTCACCAAGCGCCGCGATTAGTTTGTTCGCAACGGCCAAGTTTAGCTTGAACACGACCCCGTCTGGTCGGTCCGCGATCTCAGACAACGCCGCCACGGCGTTGGCAACCACTGTGGCATTGCTGTCGACCAAAAGGTCACGCAGGAGCTCGACAAAGCCGCCCCTCTCGGCTTTGCGTGGATCGGCGGCATACAGCTTGGCTACGCATATTGCTGCCGTCTTGCGCACGTATGGATCGCGATCTTTGAGATGGTGGCGGAGCTGTTCGGTCAAGTTGTCTAGGACAACGGGGATGGGTATATAGGACATGGTACGAATAGCGAGCGCGCGGATGAGTGGGTTGCGGTCATTGCAGTCCTTGACGGCGACATGATAAAGCGAACAAAAGGCACGAAAGAGAGGCACTACGGTACCTGGAGAAAGTTCGGGATGACCATATGAATAGAGTCCGCCTTGGCTCGTCCGTAGTTGATGAGAAATAGGTAAACCACTGCGCAGACGGATCGCAACGTGCATACAAGAAGGCGATACAGCGTGCGGACGCACTCTTCTTGATTTCCAGTAAGGGTGTCCCAAGACATTGCACAACGTCGACGAACAGAGCCGACACTTGAGCGAAACATTCATGAGAAGGGACCCAACGCGTCTGCGAAGGACAAGACACGAACTATCATTTCCCATAGTGATGTTCGCAACGATCTTCTTTAGTACAGTTTTCCTCTTCGTAAACTTCTTGTCTTTCGTCTCGGCGATCTGGAGTTCTTGGCGGAACTCCTGTACGCTTGGTGAATTTCTGCCGTACGTTCGTCAGTTCAGCGCGTACCTGAATCTTGCCGCGTTGGAAGAACTTTGCGTCTTGGCCCTGTCCACTCATTGCTCGAGAGGTAGTAGGTCGGTAGTCAGGTAGTTAGTGGTCGGGATTGTGACGAGGAACAAGAGGGGTGGTGAACGGCGCCAGAAAGGGATGTCCCATAAGCGGACCCATATCCACACCAACGCATCCCTCGCGTGCGCATCTTCGTCGATGCGTTTCTCAAATCTCTGGAACTGCATACGCGCAAGCCTTACTCGCGCAGCACGCCACAGAGCTTGTCGTGCTCGAGCGTAGCTACTACATTAACAACAACTACTGCAGCATCGCACCGTACTCGCGTCGTCGAAGCGCGACCATCGTTGAAAGTCATGCGCTACTACCCAATCCGAATACCAAGGGCCTATCTCAATGGATTCAGCTGTAAACTCATTTGAAGGACTACAATAATGTCAAGCAAATGGTGGTCGCCAGTTCGAAGGGCCTTCATCAACACCTCGCAGATATTCGTGAGTGGGTCAACTTGGCTTCAAGCATTGAATGCATCCGGGACCAGCCGAGCCCGGTAAACGGAAGTCCGACGAGTATGTACATTAGTCAGCTACAGACGTTCCTACAGTACCCTACAGTACAGTACAGCTCGATCGCTGACTCTAAACTCTTCTCGTATGGTACATTCTGTGTATTATATTGTCCCAATGAAAAATATTTGTGTAGAAATACTGAGATCATTGGGATCTGGAGGTGTGAATCCCTGCACTGACCACCTCCCTGGAATATTGATTTTTTTTTGTGGTCGCAAATCTGTATATATCGGAAAGCAGGTGATCTGCCTGGATCTCTGAAATGTGTAAAGGTCCAGAAACATCAGAAACAATAGTACCGATGGCCCGGTGAATCGGCGGCGATGGGCGTCATCGTCGTTCCAATTGCTTGCCAATTGTGTAATTTTTTCAAGCGCAATTTGCTATTCCAGTTACAATGAAGCCATTCGAAGGAAGGGTGTAATACCGTGTAAACCAAGCCGAACGAATGGAACCTCAGGCCTCAGCGCCTCAGCCGCCGAGCGCTATTCCAGTTACAATGAAGCCATTCGACGGAAGGGTGTAATACCGTGTAAACCAAGCCGAACGAATGGAACCTCAGGCTGCCGAGAATCCCCACCGTAACTGCTTCCAATTTCCCGGCTATGGTGCGTGCGGCGCAACTTGTCGAGCCGCAAGGCAACCTGGCATCCTAATGAAAAGCTATATGGATTATGTAACGGTGTCACTTCTTGAGACAAGCAGCCTTGCAAGCAGCCCTAGTAAGTACAACTGCTGTAAGAGAATACATGCAGGATAGGCGGAGGTGAGTTATCGGGGTGGTTATAGTGAAGGCGGTTCGCATTCGGCAATCTGAGCCGTAATGCGGTTAACATGCGCTGGCCGGACCAACACAACGTTCACTAGAGTAGCCTGAGCAAATCGATAAAGTGATAGCGCCGCTTGAGCGCCACGGACAGACGACAACGTATCGTAAACACTGCCTCGGTGCGAGGCTTGGTTTAGTAGAATCCCCGCATACTCGGGATATTGTATGGGATATGAGACTCGCGTAAGCAAGTTGACTTCCGTTCTTAAGAAGTCTGCTTGGGGACGCAGAAGCCCACCCATCTGGAACCCAGACGAGCCCTATCAATGTCAAACCAGGAGCCGCCTGTCATGGCCAATGGATGGTCCTCCTCTCACCAACAACACGACCATGTACGACATTCTGTGTGCACACTGCTTGATACAAAAACAGTCACTTACTGCCATCAAATTGCTATCGTTAACAGGTCTCATATGTTGTAGTTGACCCAGGTCCTGCATTCACTAATCAATATGACGTGAATGCCACCACCACCGAGCATTGCTCCTGTGAAACATGCACAGGCACTACAATCAACGGACGACCGGCCTGGGACACCATGCCAGTAGATCACCAGGATTGGCACACAAGGCTATCAGGCGTGAGCATCGTCAGTCTCAAGGACGTTGTGCTATCGTCTGATCATAACCTTTGAAGGACGCCTATACTAATCAAGGCCAAGGCGTTAGCAACACCACTGGGGCACCCCTCACCGCTCCAGTCTTAGCACAGACGCAGTTCACTGCTCCGGTATGAGCTCACCTTCTTTCCTTCTCTTATATTTGATTCACATTGTTCGACAGGGGGTCCAACAACAAGACAACCACGCCCCTTCCCAGGCGACTGCGGGCACTCACCAAACCTTGGCCGTCATACAGCCCCGTCAAGGTCCCAACATCAGAATATCGGAGGCAGAAGTCCTTAGACGTCTTGCAGATCGCTATGTCAACAATCCGGGTTCGCTCGTGAGCGTGGTTCGTCTGGAACCTGGTCCCTCCGGTGGATTCCAGGTTGTGATCATGCTTGAAATGGCTGATCTTCTCTGAAGCTGATATCAATTCTTCCTCTACGTCCGAGTTTTGTTAGCTAACCGCCGCAATATGCGCTGCGAGATAAAGACATTAACCATGTACTTGATGTGTAAACTGTCCATCATTGCTTTGTGACGCGCTTTTTCTGAATTTGTATGTCCTCGTTTCATGCTGTGCTAGTGCTACGTCTTCTCTTTCCTGTGAAATAACAACCCAATTTCTGTACTAAGAGTTATAGCTATACAATCAATGGGAACATACCACAACTCACCCGGAGCCGGGAACCTCGCGGAGACCCACGTGAAGTACTTCTCCCCTACGCTTGCTTCGAGACCTGCCACAACTGCGTATGGCGCCTCGGACATGCAAAAACCCGATGAGACAAAAGACAGACAAAGGTGCGTGAGGTGAGAAATGAGTCAAGGGTGTCTGCAGCGGGGGAAGAAGGTCGTTAGTAGTAGAGGATAAGGACATCCGAGGGGAGTTGCTTTACAGTTTCCAGCATTGAACAGGGGGGGGGATAAGGCATGACCCGGAATTGAGAAGGCTCTACATTCCAAGCGTGTTACAGCATGAACAGCGAACGCGTGGGAGCAGTGGGCACTAATAGGGATGCACAGCCCCGGGATGTCGCAGCGGTGCCGCGATGGGCGAGTGCAGTGCAGATCCCAGGCCAGCCAACTGAACAGGACCTCGCTACGCGCATATTTGGGTCGGTGAGGCGAGGCTGGTGTCTATCGTATTCCGGGCACTAGTAAGAACGAGCAGGTCTGGGTTGGTTTTTACACAAGCTAAGCGTCAATTGACTTCGTAAGTGTCAGGTCGCTTCCTCTGCATCCAATATCCAGTTCTTGCCGTGCGTCAGACAGGGCACTCTCGGGAAGCATTGGATGCAATGCGGATCGTTGTTCCAACACCACTTTCAGATGACTTGTACTTTGACCCGCTACAGAATCAGGTGGGGCAGCTGCCACGCTCGGCGCGTGGGCCTCCAATAACTTGGGCCCGCAGACTGGTTAGGGAAGGGGGTGTTGAGACTTGGTAATTTTACTTAGCCTTGTACGAGCAAGAAAAGCGCCAATCCGAATTGGGGCTCACCGTAATCCGAGCCAGCTTGGATTTCGAACAAACAGACCTTGGCGGCCAGGATACAGGAAAAACATCGGCCCACGGACCCTCTAATCTATATCAAGGCCTGCAGATGGCTGGCGAGGAAGGAGGAAGTGACTGTATCATTAGCGATTCGACCCCTCGCCCTGGCACCGTCGTATCGCGGGTTAACTCGGAGACCGTCGGTTTTATGGCATAGGTTGCGGGCTGAGCGCTAAGGTCTCGAGTATTCGGTATTATGATGCGAGTGAATGCACGCTGCGTGTGTGTACATGCATTTGTAGCTTTATGTACGTGGGGGTAGTCAAAATGTACGTCGTCGCGTCTTCTGGTTATAAGGACGTGCAATGGCTGGGATTTCTGTAGGATAGTAGAGGTCGTGGAACAGGTACTCGGGATGGAGTTAGTGATTCAGCCTTGATGAGAGCGCTGCAAATTTTCCTATTCGTTCCAACAATCGGCTTTGCTTGCACTCGTAGCTGGGTTCCTATGGCCTGATCTCCTGCTCCACCTCCGTGCTTTACGTCATCAAGTCGCGCGGACGGACAACCGGCGAGGTGCTCCATCAACCAACGCTTGGCCTTCTCGAGGCCATGACGGTCCACATCGAGCTGTAACTAGGAATTAGAGTGACGATCTGACCGCGTGAGGGCTTTTCTGAGTAGGGGCAGCGGGCGTCCATGGAAACGAAGACGAAGTGCACCCTTCGGGCTGAAGGAGTCGGCAAGTTGGGGAAAATGCAACAAAGAAAGGTGGAGTCTACGCACGTAAGTTGCTTTCCGCGTTGGAAGAACTTTGTATCTTGGCTCTGCCCGCTCATTTCTCGAGAGGAAGTAGGTCGATGGCCAGGCAGTTACAGTAGTTGTCGAGATTGTGATGATGGTGAACGGCGTCAGAAAGTGTTACTCGTCTTCGCGGCCCGACGTGTCGGTGGCTTCCTCCTCCAACCTCCAACTCCAACAACGCATCCCTCACGCACGCATCTCTAGGTTCGTCAAAACACGCCCTCGTCGATGCGTTTCTCAAGTCTTTAAAACTGCATAGGCGCAAGCTCACCGCCTTGCTCGCGCAGCACGCCACAGAGCTTGTCGTACTCGAGCGTATCTACTACCGGCATCGCGCCGCGCTCTTCTGGGCCGCAGTGGAAGCGCGTCGTCGAAACACGACGTTATTCCCGTCGCCTAAATTCGGCATGTCTTCGCTCGTCAATGATCTACGTAGGTCGTTCTACAGTGACCAGCCAGATGCAAGGTGAGGCTTCTTTCTCGTTCGGTGGTCGGTCCTACTACCCCAACTTAAGCTCAAAGCTGCACAAGGGAGCCTGGTCGCACTACCCTCCCGCACCATCTCTCAATTTGTTTTTTTGAACGTTTGCGTACCTGTATTGCATTGCCTGACAAGGCGCGTCGCTCGCTGCATTTGCGCAAACACTGTACTCAGACCTGCGTCCGTATGTGAGCGATCTACCAATATGTAATCGGATCCATAGCGTGCTCACACTCGCCATGCGAAGTGGTGCCTTCCTGCACCTCGTGGTCACTCTTACCACGCTTGTCGCCCGTCTGGCTCACCTATCCTCTGCCCTACGATACGTGCTCTCGGCCCTACACGCCGAATCTATATGTCTTCTCGACACGCTCCACGTACGTACTATTCCAGGCATTCATCGACGCATGTACACTAGTACGCCGGGCCTGACAACGTTTATTTTTTCACTCACGCAGCCCGCAAAAGCCACGCACAAGGCGACACCACTGCCACCAGCCGCCCCCCACTTTACGGGGACGATGCAGAAGTACCAAGCGCCTCGCTGGTCTCCACCGGGCGTGTAGCTTCAGATAGTGACTTGGATGTGTCTGTGACCTATGGTGCTCGATCTCCTCTTACTAACACACAGCGCGAGGGGCACGGTGCCTGTACCCCGTGGTCAGCCGGGTTAGCACACGCCCATCTCACTAGATCCCCCCTTCGTTCGTTTACGGCCGTAACTACGGACGGTGTACCTCAGACTGTACCGCCACCCTTGGCTCTCAACAGGCCCTCCTCGCACCCAGTCATGGTGAAGAGGCGAGCTACCACTCCAGAAGAGCTGAGTCAGAAAAGGCGAAGAAGGCGCAGCGCGACGAGATCGATGTCATTTGGCAATCGAAATCGTCATGACAGTGCTCGACGGGGACGCGATGTGTGCCTAGTTTTACTAGTTTCACAACCTACGCTCTTTTATACGAGCAACACAGTTAACGTGTACACTCCCCTGCTAACCGTTTCTACGGAAATAAACCAGAAGCGATGCATATTAGGTGCTTTGAATCATTTACTGTCGGTGTGTCACATTTTCAAGTTGAAGTGTACTCACCCGGGCCCGCCAACTGTGCAACCAGGTGCCAGGTGCCGATTCTTGTCAGGCTGCTTTTAATTCAAAATACATTTACCATAATCTAAACCGTGCGTGTGGTAGAGAAGTAACAACGTATGGGGTTTATTGAAGAGGTAAAGCAAGTGGGGATAGAACCTAGACCACGTCAGCAAGGAAGCCCTCAAGGTCGTCGAAATAGAGGTTGGCGCCTGGAAACTTGTCCTTGGTGAGGTCCCAGACCCATTCCATGAGCGTAGCATACGTAATATCCGACGAACCAGTTTCCTTGTTTGCTCCACTAGTGAGCAAGGCAACAAATCGGCCGAGCGCGTCGACAATGAGAGCTCCAGAATCACCACCCCTGGAGAACGCAATAGAATGGTTGTCGTGGGGGAGGATCGCTACTTCAACTGAATCTAGATTGCCCGTGGCAAGGTCCTTGCGAACATGAGACATGAACCCAGATAAGGTACCGATGGTAGTGCCCGTGGTGAATCCACGTTTGATGACGCGGCGGATGCGCTCCCCATCAAGATTCTTGCCGTTGGGGTTATTGATATCCACAGCAGAAAGCATGCCTTGGACTGGAAGAAGGCCTTCATCGGGATACTCGAATTCGGATGGCACGTCGATGCGATCGTACATCAAGGTTTCGAACTTGGTGGAAGAGATCTCCGGCCCTGGAATACGAATAGTTAGATGATAAACCTTCAGCAAGACGGATCAGTACGCACCTAAGCTTAGGACATTTCCACGGAACTTCCGGAACTTCTTCTTATCGAGCTTTATGACGCACAAATCCCTCGTGTAGCGGTGGGGAGGGACATTGACACTGATCGGAGGTGCCCAGACAACGTAACCAACGACACGATCCTCCAACTTGCTCCACCTCGTCTTAACGTCCACGAAGAAAGCCTTCAGTGCTTTGATCCTGGTGACTGTCCTGGTCAGCTGGTCCCGAGTCTCTACGAGCTCACCCGCCGATTTCTGAGCATTGTCGCCACCAGCCTCCACCCTCTTCATCAGCGGCTTAGTCCGCCTCTCCAAGGAGACAACAGCATCGTTCAGGGTACCAACATTGGCCTGGATCGAGGCGAGGTAGTTGGTGAACCCGGGGTTTCCCATGACGACAACCTCCATCTTAGGTGCAGATTCTTAGGTGTAGTGTCAGAATTGCCCTCAACTTCTCAGGTGGAAAAGGACGTACCAACGTAGTTGTACTCCTTATTATCCCCGCTGAGTGGGAACACGTTGTGGCGAGCGGTGGTTGCGTAGAGATTGTTCCCAACCCTGAAGTAGCAACAGAGTGTTCCCTGCATTGGTGTCTTCCGGCCGGCAATGGGCAGGCTAAGCGGAGTAGAGAGGTTGTCGATAACATCCTTGAGCGGGTCCAGGTCCGAGGCCGGGGCGAAGAGGCCTGGGGCATGCAAGAGCTTGGCGACCGACTCACGATAAGCGACATCAACACCAGCAATGCCGAGCTCCTTGAGGAGTCCAAGGATTTCGGTGGCAGACTCATGTGCAACCATGCCAGTGAGAGTATCCGGCAACACACCTACCCAGATTGTAGGGTTGGTGGTATGGCGTTTCCCATCCTCGATGGGCTTGATGAGTGGGATGTCGTCGTAGGTGAGGTTGTCGTTCTGCGCATCATTGTCGTCATCATCTCTTCCTCCTGGATCTCCTGGTCGTCATTCCCGCCAGGCCACGTGAACCGAACCAGGTCGACGGAAGTGAGCTTAATGCCTCTTTTGTCAAGGAGTTCGACAACCTTGGAACGAATGTCAGTTCACAGAACCCTGCTCGCCGAGACAGCCACACACCTGATCACGAATACAGTCCCAACGACCATCCTGGCCGAGCTCATGATCCTCAGGAACGGGACAAAGCCTCATCAAACGCTTATAGGCTCTAGGCCCTTCGGCCTCGATAAATATGTCGTTGGACGTCCTGTAGATCAGCTTCGGACCGCGGCCATTGGGACTAAGACCAGCGTAATAGAGATTGGCCTCGACCTTGGGGACTTCGTGGGGAGAGGGTTCCACGGACGAAACGCTCGAGGTGCTGTCATTCCAGTTGGACCAGATGCTGTCCTCACTGGAATTACTGCTGTCGGAGAGTGACCTCTGGAGCTGGACAGCGCACTCCTGGTCGAATTCTTTGGACTTGACGTACTCCACCAAATTGGGCTCCACCGGAAGGTGGTCCATTAAGCAAAATATACAAGCAGGTCAGTATAGAATAATGGCAATAAAACGCTAAAGGACTCACTTGTGGTGGTGGGTTCGTGTTCAGACATCGTAGAGTTGTTAGTGAGCGAGTTGAGAGTGCTTAGCGCTTAGCAGCGAGAAAAGTGACGAGCCTGCCACCCCCTAATTATGCAACATCAACGGTGACATCATTGACATCATCCAGCCAGTAGATAATGCTGAAATGCTTGGGTATGGATTTTGGCTCGGGGGTTGACCAGAACTGGTCCAAATTGGGCCGACTTTTGCTGGACTTTTGTACCCGGCGCCCACCGCTGCCTTGGGAAGAGTATCCACACGACGAATGAGCGACTCCAGTTTCACCCTCTTCCCCTATGCAATCCCCCGTGCTTGGCAGATCGGTATGTCCTGGCTTGAGGTTCTCAGGCCCGGCACCGACAGTGGCGAGTCGGTGACGCAAAACAGTGCCTTCTGTTACTTGGAGATAAACTTGTCCTGGTCTTTCGAACAACAGACACGTAGAAGCGGCAGTATTATGTCATCTGGTCCCACGAGGTCTGTGATGCTAGACCAGCTCTCGCGTTTGTAGGCTGACTGAGGGGTGTCAAAGCACCCTTGAACTCGTGAACGACATCTTTTATTAAGGGTGCGGGGTGGTGTCTAAGCGGAACAGGGGTCCTCGGATGCGATGCTAGGGCGAGTGAAGCAGGTGTTGCCCACAGGTATTTGCCTTGCACTGAACGGGGGTACGGCAGTGAGGGATGGGTGAACCAGTTAAGGAAGCGACGGATGTGCTATCGAGCGGCGCGTGCCGCCGTTCAGTATACCGCTCGGTCAAGCAGTATCAGAAGTCAGCCGCCACAAATATCCACCTCATGTCCGTTGCTTGGCATGGTCCCAACGAACGTTGGCCAGAGATTGCGTTCCATTGACTTGCGCCGGCACGGGCGGGTCGTTCGTGCACACACACGTAGTGATGCCCATCATGCATTCGTTTCCATGGCTGTGCCGAAATTGCAAAAAGGCTACCCTGGTTCCCAGACAGGAAAGGTAGATCAGTGTGAGTCGTGCAACGGCGATGCTACCAACAACTGTGACATTGCTGTCGACCAAAAGGTCGCGCAGGAGCTCGACAAAGCCGCCCCTCTCGGCTTTGCGTGGATCGGCGGCATATAGCTTGGCTACGCATATTGCCGCAGTCTTGCGCACGTATGGATCGCGATCTTTGAGATGATGGCGGAGTTGTTCGGTCAAGTTGTCTAGGACGACGGGGATGGGTATATAGGACATGGTACGAATCGCGAGCGCGCGGATGAGTGGGTTGCGGTCGTTGCAGTCCTTGACGGCGACATGATAAAGCGAACAAAAGGCACGAAAGAGAGGCACTACGGTACCTGGAGGAAGTTTGGGATGACCATATGAATAGAGTCCGCCTTGGCTCGTCCGTAGTTGATGAGAAATAGGTAAACCACTGCGCAGACGGATCGCAACGTGCATACAAGAAGGCGATACAGCGTGCGGACGCACTCTTCTTGATTTCCAATAAGGGTGTCCCAAGACATTGCACAACGTCGACGAACAGAGCCGACACTTGAGCGAAACATTCATAGGACAAGCCACGAACTATCATTCCCATAGTGATGTTCGCAACTATCTTCTTTAGTACAGTTTTTCTCTTCGTAAACTTCTTGTCTTTCGTCTCGGCGGAACTCCTGTACGCTTGGTGAATTTCTGCCGTACGTTCATCGCTTTAGCGCGTACCTGAATCTTGCCGCGTTGGAAGAACTTTGCATCTTGGCCCTGTCCGCTCATTGCTCGAGGGGGTAGTAGGTCGGTAGAAGAGGGGTGGTGAACGGTGCCAGAAAGGGATGTCCCATAAGCGGCCGCGCGCATCTTCGTCGATGCTTTCTCAAACCTCTATAACCGCATACGCGCAAGCTCGGTGCCTTGCTCGCGCAGCACACCGCAGAGCTTTAAATTGTCGTGCTCGAGCGTATTTATCACATTAACAACAACCAACATCGCACCATGCTCTAGCGCGACCATCGTTTAAAGTCACTACTGTACTTTGGCAGGGTTCGGACTCGTGCGTCTGGCGCTCGGACTTGACTCAGACTACGACAGACTCTACCCTCTCCGCCGAACCTCTCAACTTTTCTCGTCTCCATCTCGACCTCAAGATATTGTTGTCTCTTTCGTCGGTCCTGTCGCCTTCGTCGAACGCCCTCGGTCGTCCATACCCTCGGGGATCAGGTCAACTACATTCCTGGCTCGGTCGCTGCGTCGTGTCGGTCTCAAGCTTTCCGCCCTAGCACCAGAATCTGCCGCCAGTTCGTTCATCGGGCTGACCTGCTTGCGTCCTATTGACTTTGTCCACCTCCCTTCGCCTCTGGCCGATCAGTATCGCATCCCCGTTCCGCCCCGATCCCTTTGACCGATTTCCCTGGCTTCGCGCCCTTGGCCTCGGGCAAAGGTGCGCTCTATTCTTCTTAACCTTTGGTTATTCTCCAACCACTCTTTAGTGCACGTCGTCGGCGCCACCCGCGTTGCCACTTCGGCCACACATTCTTTCATTCTTCCGCACCTTCGACATCGGGATCCCTCGGACTAACCGAAGCAAAGGTAATCCGGAAACGATCGCATACGCCGAGCCTCTATTCGACATCATGCCTGCCTTGGCAGAACACTTCTATCGGGTGTTGCACAATCTGTCCATCTACCGCCATACGCCTGCCTTCGTGATGCGCTACCTTCATATTCGTGAGAGTTTCTCCACCCGCCAGTTGGCCGCACTCCCTTTCATCATTCCCCACGTCGATGTCCAGTACTCCGATGGTTCAAGAGTCGCCGTTGACGTGGCAGCGTCGAGTCCCTCACTTCCTTCCTTCGGCTGCGGTCCTACATCTCGGACCTTGGACTTTCACTCGCTCACTATTCGCGGCCACCTCAAGGGCGTCTCAAAGCTACTCGGATTGATCTATGGAAACGAGCAGAGACAGGCCTCTGGAAGAGGAGGAACGTCGGTGGTCGTCGATTTGGATGTTGGCAGGCCTTTTTATTTATTTATTAGATGGAGTTGTAGTCTGCACTGGAATTGATTTGCTTTCCAAATGATATTACAGTAAATCGATACGACAAGTTATCGAACAGAGTCGGAGGATTACATTAAGGCGATCACAACTGAGCTCCATTATGTAAAAAAAAAAGGTGACAATCTCGAATCCTAACACCGGACTAGACCTGACTACCAAATGCTACCAGCTACCAAATGACTACCAAATGACTCTCGTCTGGCTTTGCAAAAATTCTGACTGCCGGCGGACTCGGCTTTGACCTGAATTGACCGCAGACTGGACCGCTGCTGACTCATTCCGACTTTTTCATTTATTGAGATGTGCTAGGAGCTAGGAGCTGGGATAGCTCACGACGTCATCGTATATCATAGTCATCGTAGCGTTGTGACAACAATCGGCGACAACAACTTGACTTCCTCTTACCCATGACACAGAATACACTTTCCTCTGTCCTCCCTTCCTACCTGCAAGCAGGCTTACGCAAGCTCGACCCCGAGGAGGGGCTCGCTAAGCTGCATACCGATTTCTGGTCCACAAATCCGCCCAGTGACGAGCCCATTAGTGTAGATGCTGATGAATACACAGGAGGGGGCGGGGACGATGAAGACATGGGACAGAGCGATGAAGATGAAGACAAAGGCGACGATGAGATCGGTTCTGATTGTCATATCCTCGATCTTTCCACCACATGCATCGGTGTAAAGCTCTGGGTTCGCAAAGAGTACATCCGGATATACGATGTTTGCCAGGAGTATCTGAAAGGCGCTAACAAAAGTCATGGGCGGTCTCTTTCGGTTGTCATCACAGGACAACCCGGCATCGGTGAGCACCTCACTTTGTGATCTTACCCTTATTGAAATATATTGGCTGAAAGGGAAGTCTTACTGGATCTCTTATGCCTTGCATCGACATCTTTGTGAGGGGAAACCAGTCATCTGGTACCATGATTCAAGGCGGTATTTGTTCGTGGCCGAAGGCGTCTATGATCTCAAAGACACTCCCTCCACTCGTTTTAAGACCCGCGTCTGGACGTTGATTGACGCCGATGAAGACGGGAACGGAATACCGCCTCATCTCGCTGTGCGCCTCACCAAACACTTTCTCATATTCACTACCTCCCCTCAGCGCCATCGATGGAATAGATTGGGGAAGACCAAACAACGTACAGTCGTTATAATGAATCCCTGGACGAGAGCAGAGTTATCAAAAGCGTTAGCTCATCCACATTCACCCTTTATAATGTTCGAGCTGACCATTCTATTCTGTGTACCAGTGCCGAGATATATGGGCTTAAACACAATGACCCGCGCACAGACGACATGTTTAATCGATTTGGCCCCACTCCTCGAATTTGCTTCGCGTTCCTCGAAGTCAAAAACCTCTTATCTCTTCATGAAAGCAACCTTGAAACCGCACTTGGAAAACTTTCGTCAAGAAACTTGCGGAACTTGGTCACAGGGATACGCGATCTCAGCATGGACGGCGAGTCTCACACCATTCTCCTCGTGAGACGTCGAAAAGTCTCCGATGGGGATTGGGGTCGCGCAAGTGTGGGGCCTATCACAGATACCGTCAGGATTGCGCTTCGGAACCAACTCCAGAAGGAAATGCAAGCTGAACAACTCCAACTCTATAGATCCATGGCGAACGTCAAAGGGACGAGGTGTATTGCCAGCGTTGTGTTCGAATCATTAGCCCATAAGATGCTACTGCAAGGCATTGAGCTCACCCTTATTCCTATGGTGAAAGGGGGATCTTGCCGAGGAAAGCAGTTGCCCCAATGGCGCTCCAACCACGGAGACAGCGTAGATCCACCGTCTGCACGACAGATCGACATTGAGCCAACAGAGGAGAAAAGATATTCAACCACCCCAGCCCGAATCGAAGATAAGACCTACTATGTACCAGAAGCTGAAAATCAAGTGGGGTTTGATTCATTCATCAAGTCCGGTACAGAACTCTACATCTTTCGATTCACTATTGCGTCAAAGCACCAAATAAAAGAAGGAATAACTTCTTTCTTTAGACAGAAATCACTGCCGCCACAAGCGAATTGGCATTTTGTGTTTGTTGTTCCCACCAAGTCTAGGTCGATCAGCTGCCCTCAATCGCAGGACCGTGGTTTAAACGCGTTGCTGAACAAGATGAATCTATTCTCCGCCGTGCTTGACATCGAGGTTGAATAGTGATCCAGTACGGCGCTATTCCACTGGATGGAGATGTATTCTTATCACAGCGTCATAGCAGTAAACGTCATGATCTCCTTTTCGTCTGTATGTACGTGCATCTCGTATCCGACCGGCTCACCGAACCCGTCACTTATATAATTCTAGTGTGGACTACCTTCCCGTTACGTTACACGACTTTCTTTCTACTCGTACGACTCCATGCCCTTTTTCTTTCGTACTGTAGGCTACCCTCGTGACCTTTTGTCTTTTCGTGTATCTTTGTAACAGAGATTCATGGGTTACCTATCCCTCACGCGCCGCTGGAGAGCGCAAATCTTGGCGCAAATACAAGCACCAGGAAGGATGACAAAGAAATCATCTTCGACCCATCGACATCGATACAATGCAAGGACGACCTTACTGAGTGCTTCAGAATCTTCACCGACCCAGACCGCATCTCCCCGGTCCCAGCACGCAGACTCTGGGCTAAACCTCCAACACCAGAAAGTAACGATATACAGGGACGGAGCGTGCCTCAACAATGGCAAGGCAAACGCTAGATGTGGCGGAGGGGTCTGGGATAAGCCCTAAGCGCTAAGCCCGGAAGACCCGAGAAACGATGCGATTAGGGTTCCTGGCCGAAGCAGTAGAACCAAATAGGAGTTTCACAACCTACGCTCCTTTATATGGGCAACACAGTTAACTTGTACGCTCCCCTACTAACCGTTTCTATGGAAATGAACCAAAGCGATGCATATATATATATTTTGGGACCATGTTTATTCCGGGACAGTAGCTATTACAATACCAGTCAACCGAGGAGGTTATTTTAAGTAGTATCGTAAGGCAAAGTCTCACGTGCGATCGAATGCAGTAGGTAAGTAGTGCGCCGGGGCGTAATACAGAGCGGGGCACCTCGCCCAGGGTAACGGTACGGAAGCGACGGACGAGGCCGTCCGGGGCGCGTGCGGGTGGAAATAAGGAAGGGGTGGCGGTTGAGGTGTCGCTGGGCTGCCTTGTGGCAGGGCCAGGGGTGTTTTACGTTCGAGAGTCGACCGGGATCGAATGGGCCCGAGGGTCCCATCTCAGGTCTTGATGCTGCTCCGCTGTCCTGTAGGAATCTGAGGAACGTGTAGGCTCGTTCCTCGCCCGTGAACGTGAACAGGTCGATTGGGGGGGGGATGTGGGGCTAAGTCGGACTCGGAGTCCCAGTGGTATTCGAGGTCTCCGGTTTGCGTGCGGGTGACTTTGTTACTAATAACACAGTTGTAGTATTTGCGGCGGGGTCGCCGGGAGAAACGAACGCAGTCGTAGATCATGTGGTAGAAAGACCGGTCCCGGTGTCCGCAGGGGCATGTGGATGCTTCTGGGGGGAGGTCCGGTCGGTGGCGGGTGGTATAGTCTGAGGTGAATGCGTGTAGGACCGCTAGTTGCATCGCGGTGCAGTGGGTGCAGCGAGTGATTTGGACGTAGTCCTTCGGTGGTTTTTTGGGTGGGATGCACGCACGCCAGAGGGGATGGTTGGATCCATCCGGGAGGTGGTGGTAGTCGATTGAATGGCCATACGCTCCCGGTAGAGTGAGGTGGGAGTGGGGGTGGGACTGTTTGACTTTTCTGTCGTCGGCCCAGGATTGAAACGCGCGTTGTCTGGCTTTTCGTTTGACGTGGGCTGCGGACTGAACGCGGTTAAGGGAGGCACGGGGGGCAATGGAACAGGCGCGGAGGGCAGCTTTCCTGGCATCGGTGTCGTGACTTCTCTTCTGCTCAAAAAGCGATGCATATTAGGTGCTTTGAATCATTTCCTGTCGATATGTCCCATTTTCGAGTTGAAGTGTACTCACCCGGGCCCGCCAACTGTGTGACCAGGTGCCGATTCTTGTCAGGCTGCTTTTTTAAGTTTTGATTTAAAATACATTTACCATAATCTAAACCGTGCGTGTGGTAGTCTCTATAACAATCTATGGGGTTTATACGATTTGAAGAGGTAGAGTAAGTGGGGATAGAACCTAGACCACGTCAGCAAGGAAACCCTCAAGGTCGTCGAAATAGAGGTTGGCGCCTGGGAACTTGTCCTTGATGAGGTCCCCAGACCCATTCCATGAGCGTAGCGTACGTAATATCTGACGAACCAGTTCCCTTGTTTGCTCCACTAGTGAGCAAGGCAACAAATCGGCCGAGGGCATCGACAATGAGAGCTCCAGAATCACCACCCCTGGAGAACGCAATAGAATGGTTGTCGTGGGGAGGATCCGCTAGCTTCAACTGAATCTAGATTGCCCGTGGCAAGGTCCTTGCGAACATGAGACATGAACCCAGATAAGGTACCGATGGTAGTGCCCTGTGATGAATCCACGTTTGATGACGCGGCGGATGCGCTCCCCATCAAGATTCTTGCCGTTGAGGTTATTGATATCCACAGCAGAAAGCATGCCTTGGACTGGAAGAAGGCCTTCATCGGGATACTCGAATTCGGATGGCACGTCGATGCGATCGTACATCAAGGTTTTGAACTTGGTGGCAGAGATCTCTGGCCCTGGAGTACGAATAGTTAAATGATAAACCTTCAGCAAGACGGATCAGTACGCACCTAAGCTTAGGACATTTCCACGGAACTTCCGGAACTTCTTCTTATCGAGCTTTATGACGCACAAATCCCTCGTGTAGCGGTGGGGAGGGACATTGACACTGATCGGAGGTGCCCAGACAACGTAACCAACGACACGATCCTCCAACTTGCTCCACCTCGTCTTAACGTCCACGAAGAAAGCCTTCAGTGCTTTGATTCCTGGTGACTGTCCTGGTCAGCTGGTCCCGAGTCTCTACGAGCTCACCCGCCGATTTCTGAGCGTTGTCATCACCAGCCTCCACTCTCTTCATCAGCGTCTTAGTCCGTCTCTCCAAGGAGACAATAGCATCGTTCAGGGTACCAATATTGGCCTGGATCGAGGCGAGGTAGTTGGTGAACGCGGGGTTTCCCATGACGACAACCTCCATCTTAGGTGCAGATTCTTGGGTGTAGTGTCAGAAATGCCCTCAACTTCTCAGGTGGAAAAGGACGTACCAACGTAGTTGTACTCCTTATTATCCCCGCTGAGTGGGAACACGTTGTGGCGAGCGGTGGTTGCGTAGAGATTGTTCCCAACCCTGAAGTAGCAACAGAGTGTTCCCTGCATTGGTGTCTTCCGGCCGGCAATGGGCAGGCTGAGCGGAGTAGAGAGGTTGTCGATAACATCCTTGAGCGGGTCCAGGTCCGAGGCCGGGGCGAAGAGGCCTGGGGCATGCAAGAACTTGGCGACCGACTCACGGTAAGCGACATCAACACCAGCAATTCCGAGCTCCTTGAGGAGTCCAAGGATTTCGGTGGCAGACTCATGTGCAACCATGCCAGTGAGAGTATCCGGCAACACACCTACCCAGATTGTAGGGTTGGTGGTATGGCGTTTCCCATACTCGATGGGCCGGCTTGATGAGTGGGATGTCGTCGTAGGTGAGGTTGTCGTTCTGCACGTCATTGTCGTCATCATCCTCTTCCTCCTGGATCTCCTGGTCGTCGTTCTCGTCGAGCCACGTGAACTGAACCAGGTCGACGGAAGTGAGCTTAATGCCTCCTTTGTCAAGGAGTTCGACAACCTTGGGACGAATGTCAGTGTCAGTTCACAGAATGCTGCTCGCCGAGACAGCCACACACCTGATCACGAATACAGTCCCAACGACCATCCTGGCCGAGCTCATGATCCTCAGGAATGGGACAAAGCCTCATCAAACGCTTATAGGCTCTAGGCCCTTTGGCCTCTATGAACTTGTCGTTGGACGTCCTGTAGATCAGCTTCGGACCGCGGCCATTGGGACTAAGACCAGCGTAATAGAGATTGGCCTCGACCTTGGGAACTTCGTGGGGAGGGGGTTCCACAGACGAAACGCTCGAGGTGCTGTCATTCCAGTTGGACCAGATGCTGTCCTCACTGGAATTGCTGCTGTCGGAGAGTGACCTCTGGAACTGGACAGCGCACTCCTGGTCGAATTCTTTGGACTTGAGGTACTCCTCCAAATTGGGCTCCACCGGAAGGTCGTCCACTAAGGCAGGTCAGTATAGAATAATGGCAATAAAACGCTCACTTGTGGTGGTGGGTTCGTGTTCAGACATTGCAGTAGAGTTGTTGGTGAGCGAGTTGAGAGTCAACGTCAACGGTGACATCATTGACATCATCCAGTAGACAGGTATGGATTCCGGTTGACCGGAACTGGCCCAATTTGGGAGGCCTCATAGTTGTACCCGGCAGTGGCCCAGCACTGGGTGGACTTTTGTAGTGGGAAGCACGACGAATGAGCGACTCCAGTTTCATCCTCCTCCCTATGCAATCCCCGGTGCTGGGCAGATCGGTATGATGTCCTGGCTCGAGGTTCTCAGGCCCGGCATCGACAGTGGCGAGTCGGTGACGCAAAACAGTGCCTTCTGTTACTTGGAGATAAACTTGTCGCGGTCTTTCGAACAGACACGTAGAAGCGGCGGTATTGTGTCGTCTGGTCCCACAAGGTCTGTGATGCTAGACCAGCTCTCGCGTTTGTAGGCTGACTGAGAGGTCTCAAAGCACTCGAAAAGCGGCTGGCAGCAGCCTTGAACTCGTGAACGACATCTTTTGTTAAAGGGTGCGGGGTGATGTCTAAGCGGAACAGGGGTCCTTGATTAAATCGGATGCGATGCCAGGGATGCCCACAGGTATTTCCCTCGCACCGAACGGGGGTACGGTGGTGAGGATGGGTGAACCAGTAAAGGAAGTGACGGATGTGCTATCGAGTGGTGCGTGCCGCCGTTCAGTATACCGCTCGATCAAGCAGTATCAGAAGTCAGATACCCGCCACAAACATCCACCTCATGTCCGTTGCTTGGCATGATCCCAACGAACGTTGGCCAGAGACTGCGTTCCATTGACTTGCGCCGGCACGGGCGGGTCGTTCGTGCATACACGCGTAGTGATGCCCATCAGGCATTCGTTTCCATGGCTGTGCCGAAATTGCAAAATGGCTACCCTGGTTCCCAGTCAGGAAAGGTAGATCAGTGTGAGTCGTGCAACGGCGATGCTACGAACTGAAGACGAACATGATGCATCAGTCAAGGCGGATTGACGCCAGCCAAATGTAATGTAGTAACTTACTGCATGATAGATGTCACTTATTCAGTGCTCCAGGGAAACGTTGCTGTAGCCGTGCACAGGAGTGATGTGCATTCCCTGCGTGGTGTTGACATGAGATAGTCGGATCAGGCCAATACCGGAGTTGGAGCCTATACGTTAGTAGCCAGCCGTAACACGACTTCGAAGGGAAATTTATTTATGGGTCCTAGAGACAGGCCGGTGTATG
Source organism: Lactarius sanguifluus (assembly GCA_021527775.1). Lineage (NCBI taxonomy): Eukaryota > Fungi > Basidiomycota > Agaricomycetes > Russulales > Russulaceae > Lactarius > Lactarius sanguifluus. The sequence goes on along the minus strand of JAKEYF010000001.1, from coordinate 1,654,448 downwards.
GGAAGTACAATAGGACTCAGCTCGCTATCACAAGCAGTACCGGGTTTCCGCGCAACGGACGCGATCAATCCCATCAATCTCGTCATAAGTGATGTGCCCGACAGTCAAATTTGCCTGAGGGGTTGTCACACAAGTAGCGCATCTTGCTCGTCCTGTAGTGTTTATTAACGATGCCCTACAGTACAAACAGTTTTGGTGAAGATTCTTCCTCGTAGGCAAGCCTACTGTAGGTGTGTAAAAAAAGACGAGATCACGAAACACAAAACGCAATAAGGTAAATATCAGATGCGAGAGTCCAACATGAACGGCTCAACAAACTTGAACGTGTATGAACGGTCAGTGTCTCAGGGTATGTTAGCAGGTGTAGGAAATGGACGGCATCTAGAGCGCGAAGAAGGCGGAAACGACTGCAACAAGCGCAACAGCAACACGGGGTGAGGCGAGTGCACCAGCACCGTTACTAGAAGAGGCACTAGTGGGGGTCGAGCTTGCACCCGAGGACGTCGTGGTGGAAGTGCCGGACTCAGCGTTGTTCAGGCGTGCGGCAATTGCAACGTCGGTGGGGAGCATGACAGCGTTGTTGGCAAGAGGTGACATGTCGACGCTACCGTCCTGGGTCATCGACTCCGGGTTCATGGCAAGGAAGGACCGGGTGTACAAAATGTTCTCGGCCATGTAAGGCATGGACCAATCTGGCATCTTGCTCATGTCGAGGTTCATGCCCCAGTTTCCGGCAGCAGTATTGTTGGAAGTGGCATTGGAGGCGTATGACCAACCTGCTTGCGTCGAAGGATTCTGGCTAGCAATCGAGGGCATCATGTTGGACGCTGACCCAGGCTGCTGGTAAGCATTGGGCGGGTTGATGATCCCGAACATGCCCTTCTGGCAATGGGTGGGAGTGCCACAGTAGTAGAACGTAGGGTTGGTGTCGTTGACAACCTGAGTGACTACACGAGGACGACTGAGTAAATGTAGCATACAGACGACATATCTGATCCTTACACGTGAAGTCTTTGTTCTGTGTGCCAGATGTGAAGAGACTGTCGGACGTCTTGTTGCAAAGCTCAAGCTGTGAAGATTTGGTCACGGTGTGGTTGTTGGCACCCCATTTGAACATGACGGTATCGCCGACGGATGCGTTGAGCGCGAATGGAATGTAGCGGAGAACACCTTGAGTGGGAGCGACGATGACAGTGTGGGTCACGCCGTTCCCAGACCCAGAGCTGCCAGTTGAAGTCGCCGAGGGGGGCATATACATGGAAGAGGGAGAGCCGAACTTGGCAACACATTCTGAAGTCGAGTGATGTCAGGAACGACAAGTAAACACGAGGAGAGCACATACGTTGCACACAGCTATCATAGCCATCCTTGTTCCAGTTCGAGGAGCCAGAGCCGTAGCCCGAGCCATACGAACCATAGTCGCTCGAACTGGGTTTAGAGGACGAAGTGCTCTCGGGATAAGCTGCTGACGTTGACATCGACATCGACATCGAAGTAGTAGAGCTGTTATCACTGCTACCATATTTGTCGGCAGGAGGGGAAGAATAACTGCGAAGGTCAAGCTAAATTAGGCGAATTTGAATGTGAATCGAGTGGTATGTAACTCGTACCTGGGTGAAGAACCGTAGTCCATCATAGGGCTAGCGGAGGCGACACCAGCATAGATAGCAGCAGCGCCAATGAAGGAAGCGAACACGACCATGATAATAGAAGAATCAAAAGTTCAAGGAGAGAAGGGCCGTCGAGGTGAGTTTGGACAGAAAAAAGAGCGCTGATATTCCTCCCAGGGAATGCAAAGTGTGTGCTCTATCAAAGAGGGTGATCTGCATACACTTGGTCAGCACCGATGAGTAACAACGTAAGAACCCAGGAGAAACCCACCTCGAGAAAGGGACGAAGGGACTGAAGTCGAGAGTCAACTCGACTTGGAAGAGACAAGGAAGAACGAAAGAAAAGAAGGGGGAGGAAGAAGATGAGGGGGAATAGACTTTGAAGCGCAGGTAAATATGGAAAGGGACGCGGTCGGGGATTGAAAGTCCCTTGACGACGAGATAGATCATCACCAGCATGGCATCTGTGGGCGGTGAGACATCCCATCACGGCTAGCCCATCTCAAATACATTGTATCCGATTCCGAGTTGCCCGGCCGATTTTTTTTCTCACCACCACAGAGCCCTGTTACTTAACAATAGTTCTCAGGGTCCAGTACTTCTGCGTTGCGACGAATAGATGCACACCCCATATATTCATGAATAGACTCAGTCACATGTGAGACGAGGCCGCCTGGATCGGTGGCCACGTCGTCTACTCATTTCCTGACTACATTTCGTGAACTCGGCCGAGGGGGTAACCCTCTGCCTACACCCGGTCGTACGCCGGCAGGAAGCGACGGGGCGCGGCCCTGCCCCGCCCCCGCACTGCCGGGTCTACTATCTAGCCCATAGCCCCTACTGTACTCCTCCCGTACAGACGACCGTTCGTCGTCGGTAGACTCCAGACGGTCACGGGAGACGGACGCATTCCGTTGCTGTACCGCATTCCGCTTCGCATCTCGAAGCGCCTTGAGCCGGTCATTCGCCTTCGATGAATGACCAGCACCGACATCGTCCTGCCACCCACGCCCACGAGACATCTCACGCCGCTCGTCCCTTGATGGCGTAGATGTTGCAGCCGCAGCATCATAAATGTCGCGCAGACCACGGCCCCGTGGCGGGGCAGTGTCATCACGATATTCGTAAACGCCAAGCCCGCTGGCCTCCCGTCTCCGGGCGCTCGCGCTCGGCCGGCCGACAGGGCGTCGTTCGTGCTCTTCGAAGAGCCATGGAGGCAAATCAGTTGGGTCGCGCGCCTTCTCGAGGTGGTATGCCTTCATGGCCCGTGTGAGACGTGACTCTTCACCCGGCGGCGTCTCTGCAGGGGGGGACATGGGATATGTGTGTAAATTTTGTAGTCATGGCAAACGAAAGAAGAACAAACGCACGCTCTCCCGAATGGGCAGTAATATTGGCTGCCCACGCCTTTGACACGCTCACCGTTAGTGTGTTCGTCGCAGTGGCAACGCGTGACCAGAGTGATAAGCCGTATCCCGCCTCGACCGGCGGCTCGTCGTCTCCATCCTCACGATCCACTAAGCATGCCAGATCAGCGATACAGGAGTCACCAGCGGTAATGCAAGAACGCACTATACTCCGGCTCTGGCACGGCGTCCGTCCGCTGTCGCAACCACCCACCCCACTCACGTCCCGTCTCCTTGCGCGGCTCGGCTTCGTCCTCCAAACTCGTGCGCGACGACGCGTACCCGCCGCGCCCCTTCACCCGACCCGCGGACGTCGATGATGCTGAGGACGACCAGGAGCTGGTGCTCGCCTCCGACTGCACGTCCGAGCGGCGCGAGCGGGGAAGCGGTGGCACATCTGGTACGTCTGGGTACGCAGTTGGCCCGCCGCGCCTACCGCGGGCAGGAGACATGTCTGCCACGGAGCGTTGCCTATGCACGGTGCGGCTCTTTTCCATAGGTGGTGCACCGCGGTAGGAACCATAGTTGTTGCCCTTCTCCTTTCCCCTGTCGTGTTCTGTAACTCTCTCCCGTGCTTCATAACGCCCGACTGAGCGGGAACGTGGGCCCGAAGGTAGGCCGCCAGCGATGTTTCTGCCCGATGGACGTGCTGCGAGGCGTACAGAGCTCATAGAGATGTTAGGAATGTTCCGGTATCACACTAGCCAGCTAGGTGAGAGGAAAAGGCGGAAAATGGAGCAGTGTCAAGGTAGGATAAGCTAAAAGGCAGGCCAGCTGGGCGATACTAGGCAACGGCGGTACAATAGGAGGGCACTGGTGGCCGCTGGAAGGGAGACAGACTTGACAATGGGCGGTGCCTCGCCACGGGTATTTCGACCCGATATTCCATCTCGGCTTGACCACAACCTCGCCGATCTGGTAAAATCTTGAATCTATGGCAAGTGATGTCGCTTACGACCGACCATAAACCACCACTCGACTGACGCTCACGGCCTTCTCATCCTCCATCGCAGACTCACTGACCACCGAGATGTTTCTCGTGGGCGTCTTCCCGCCTGTGCAAAGCTGACCCCGTCGCCCCTCGCACAGCCCCCCCATCAATCAATGCCAACTGTTGTTCGCATTTAACACGTCATGGAGTTGGCGTCCGTTCAAGGCAATGAAGCCTGATTCCGCGGACACAGGATACTATTCACTACCCTGTGCGATGAACCTCATCACCATCCCGTGAATGGGATGGCCCCACGATCCTCCTTGGGCGGTCTCTACGGTAGAATATATCTTGATCTTGATCATGTTACCGCTGATGTAACCACAGACCGTCAAAGACAGACGTTGTTGCACCGTTCTTTTTACCTTGTGGAACACTGGGTTCCATTTGATCCGAACCCGCCCAATCAATCCCTTGTTCAACTATCATAGTATCCTACTCGTGTCTTTCGATCCTTATGTTTCACTACGTGCAGCATGCCCACGGCGGTGGCCGCTGGCGCCTTAGTTGGTGTCCCTGCCAACAAATGGGGCGTCCACCTCACGACCAGCAATTACAAATGACCCGCCGTCCAAAAATAAGAAAAACCAAAGCCAAAGACGATGGAAACGAAGACTGTTGTTACCATTGTTCCTTGGAACAGATGCGTATCATGATGTTGAGCCAAACGTTCTCTAATAAGTCTTTTGCATACAGCCACAAAAGCGGGCACAGCGTCTCCCCGCGTCCCCCTTCTTAATAGATCCCCCACAGGTCGTGGCGCTATGCCAGGTGGCCGTTTCTCCCTCATAACCGCGACCGCACCTCAGGGAAAATTATCCCTATATGCTCGTGGTTGCTCAGGAACAGTGCAGACTATCATCGTACATCTTTCCAGCATTGGGGTCCCCTCTCGGAGACCTCGATCTGCAAACGTGGTCACTTGCCCCTGGTCGATCACCTCCCTGGAAAGAGGTGTGAGAGTCGAGAGTGTCTTATGTTTCTCCTGCGCAGGGATTGGCCAATATGACCAGGCGCTGTGCATCATGCGGGCCACATGGGGTCGCTGTGGGCGTCACTCCCCTAGACCCGCCCCCGTGATGACCGGGACTGGTCAAAATGCGGCGAATTCACTCGGAAGCCCTCCTCTCGATCCCCGGAATGACTTGTAGGCTTCCGCGTGATTCACTTCCCAGTGATACCGTGCTATACTAGTACCCCTCGATCCTTGGTGCTCTGACCCTCCCGGCCCTACTTTTCATGGCACGTCAAGGATTTCGTGGCGCGCAGTAACTACCAAGCCTTCTTTTCACAACGAGAAGGCTAGATTCTGACTTGCGTTCGCGTCTATGAATGTTCTGTTCCCAGGCCGCCGTTTCATCTGCTCCGCTGTGGGTGAATGTGTACCATGAGTTCTTCATCTACCATTCAAGTTGCACATGTTATCAAGTCTTATTTGCGGAGGCATGAGTCCTTGTTACCAAACCCACGCTTGGAGCGGGCACGGGCACGTTATAGTACGTATTTCGTATGGTCACTGGCGGGGGCCGTGATTTTCATAGGTGACAAAAAGCCATTCGTCACAATCTGAGCTGCGAAGTTCTATTGTTTTCTATTAGGAGGCCAATGCTTCCGCTGGCCCTGTTCGTGATAAGGCCCGAGGTACGCACACGATCTATACTTCTACAGTAAGTTTATACTATACTACAATAATACGCATCGGCTTATCCCGGAATTGGTGGGCTTTGAACTTTGAACGCTCCGAGTCTTCCCTAGCCCTCAAGCGCACTGGCTTGGACCCGAGCCTCCTGTCCAGCAACGACGAAACCTTGCGGTTGCTCCAAACAGATTTCCTCCTCAAGCACGCCGTTACGAAGCACCGACCTCACATCCATTCGATGGATGTGCCAGTCTTCCAACGCGACCAACGCTAGAAGCAGACGCAACTACCTTGGCAACGACTCAAAGCGCGAATTGACAACCAGGAAAAGACGGCCCGAAGGGCCATCCGGCTACCGCTAGTACTTGTAACAGAACTTGACCACAATGATTATAGTGCTATCCCGGTACGGTTTTGTGGATCGCACGGATGTGAGGTCCTGTCACAATCGCTGTGATGCGTTACAATAATCACGCTATGACTTTCGTGGCGATGACGCACTGGTGACCTCCTGGTTCCCACTCAACCTGCTCTGCGATGACAGACGATGTTAAACTATCATGCTTCATTGAGGGGACCAAACGTCCTTTTGACATTTTCATTCCTCATAACTCCAAAGGTGACGCCCTGAAAGAAAAGATCTTTAATCGTAGATGCAAGGAATTGGCTCCTGATTATGACCATCTCGTTCTTCTGAAGGTCAGGATTCGACTAGCCATTGTTCCATTTCTGCTCTCAGACCTTCGATGTCTCCTAGGCAAACGTCGAGCGACACTGCCCTTGCCTACCCCTATTACGATTCAACTTAGGTGACGAGGGTGCATCACAGAGATCTCTCCGAGGCAGATGATTAGTGAAATATGGCAGGTGCCTCCACCTAGTGGCCTCATCCACATTTTCGTGACATTTACTAATCGTGAGTGGCCCTTTCCCTTCACTGTGGAACGATACAGTTGTTTCTGACGCCTTTCCACTAGTTCCCTCTGGGTTTGAAGGACGCCGGAGACTTTTGGAAGCCGCCCACCTCAGTATACTATACATTTTGGGGGAAAGACCTCAACAAACTACTGCAGCTTGTGCCAGAATGTGGCGACTTCAGGTACCTGACGAAGGAACAGATCCACAAACTGGGTGTCAGAGGCCCCCTCGGCTACAGAGAGGTCGTTCTTCTAGTCCGCAAGGAATATGAAGATGCTTATAGTGAACTCCGGTCATACCAAAGCATACCAGAGGAGAGTAGGGGCGGTGGTGTGGTTGTCCTAGGCCAACCCGGGATTGGTAGGCACGTCTCGCCGACCGCGGTTCTCTCTGCTAACGATCGCCACTTTATCCAGGAAAAACGTGTTTCCTGTACTATCTCCTATTTCGCCTCTTAAGCGAGGAAAAGACTGTCGCTTTTCAAAGGGGTGATATTTTTGTCCTCTTCACAGAAACCGGTGTTCAGATATGCGGATCTACTGGACTCGATGCAGCCATTATACCACATGGGACGTGGGCCCTTGCCGATTCCCACACTGGTTTTGAACGGCCGTGTGAAGCCTTCTTGGATGCGTCCGGGGCGGGCACAGCCTGGGTGGTCCAAACCGCTTCCCCATCAAAGAGCAATTACGAAAGGTGGCAAAAAGAGCAGGACGCGAGACTATTCTGGATGCAAGTAGTTCCCTTTGACGAGTTGAACGCACTTGGGTAAGTCCAACACAGTTCTCACTAGTTTTATTTTACGCTAAGATGCTTCATGTAGTAAAATACTTGGTCTCAATGCCGAGAGGCTGCGCAAGAATTACAATTTATGGGGCCCTTCCGTACGCGTCTGCATCTCGTTGACGAAGAATCCCGACGATGTTGGCAGTTATGCACAGTCTGTGGCTGATGCCGCGGATAGTCTCACTAGCCAATACGATGATTTCAAATCCACGTCGACGCGCGAACTGTTTGTCGTACGGCCAACGAGTAGTTCCAGGCAAATGGTGACCGAAGAATTCGGAACAAATCACCTGCGTGGAATCGTCGCGCGCGCCTACGCTAAGCATGACCATGCCACGCGGCTGACCTTTTACAAAGCGATCCGCAGGCTTTCACTGTTCAGCTCCCCAGCAGGGCAAATGTACGAGATTAATGTGCTCCTATGGTTCCGGCACGCTCGAGATACGGATTTTCTTCGGTGTACTAGCAATACGACTGGCTCGCCTCAACTCGAGATCCCAGCGTGCCCGGGGAACCTGAAGTTTTTCTCCCAGCCCAACGAGCTGCATGAGATGTACGAACCTGGACGTCCCATATGTTGGGTTCCCACATCGGGAACACTCCCCACTCTTGACGCCGTTGTCCTCACCGATGACTCTGTTGTGACAGTCCAGATCACCGTCGCTTCCAAACACAGCGCAAATAATCTTGCTTTCGAAGACGTCTATAGAAACCTTCCTCCTAGCTTGAAGGCTAAGCCGCGGTGCCACGTATTTATCTCGGATTCAGGATTACAATGCGAAATCGTTGCGAAAGCAGGACCTGACGATTCCGGAGGGAACTCACGTCTACTCTGCGATTGTCGACGTCGAGGAATTGGATTCTGAGATAGTAACAGAAGACCGCGTGGAGGCATTGGAGAAAGAGAGAGTAAGTATGTCCGAACTATCACGGCATTAGCAATATGCGATTCGGTATTTGAGAATGCGGAAGTGTGCACTCTTTCTGCTTCTGCTGTTGGACGCATAGCGCTTTTGATATACGGGCTCGGCCCTCAGGGTCATGTCACCCCATCACACTGTCACGTTTTTCAAGCCGCACCTCCGATCGCAGTGGATGCGCTTCGGCCACGACTCCCCCCAACATTGCCGCATACACGTTGCACTTCTTGAACATCCTCAACAACGTCACCGTCATCGTGGATGCGAGCTCAAGGCCTGTACCCTCCCTCCTCCTGCGTCGTTATTCCTCGGGGTCATGGTGGTCATAATTTCGCTGCTGGGTGAGTCAGTGACTATGTATGTGAGCGAGTCTCCTGACAGCAACTAGGACATTTTTGAGAATTGCTAGTGCACAGAACACGCGGATGACCTGACGACATATCCCGGCATCCCGATTCTCAGTCGAACACAGCCGAAAATGATAAACGCACGTGTTACCCTGACCGCAAGAGTGACGAAAGAGCAGGTGGATCCCTTTCAACAATGTATCTCTTGCTATCCATACCCCATGCTCAAGAGTATCATCTAACTCGCTCCGATCACGCCGTTCGTCAAGCTCTTCTACGTTCGCACACATCAGATCTCGGGTGTTCTTGGGTGTGTTTCAGATATGCATTCCAGAGAGTCGGGATTTGGAGACCAGCTACATAGGGCGGCCTACAGTTGTCCGGTTGTCCTTTTCCCCTTTTCCATCTTATCTTATCCACACCCCTTGTTCTTTCTTCCTACTCGCGATCCCTGCCATCCTCTAAAGGAATATATAAAGGTAAGTGGCATCAGTCTCCGTGCTGGTGTTACAGACCGCTGACTCTTTGGTCAAGGCCCAAGCCTTCCCGAAAGCTTTTTAAATCAGCACATATCACTGGTTCGGTAAGGGTTGATTAACGTTGATTTTTTGGGGGTGTGGCAAGTGATAACAAAACGACGAAGTCCGTCGTCAAGTCCGCCATAACAAAGGGATAACAAAGGGAACTGAAAGTCCACTTGGTAACCTCTGGCTGTGATTTGTCAGCCACTTGGGGACGCGTTCAAGTTGTTGGCACTGCCGTTCTTCCCCCTAGTGTTCAGTTAGTATCAATACCAGTGTACAGAAGGCGGTCATGAATGCACGACCGTCTTTTATACATTGTGTTGATTCATGCCCTGACACACATGGCCACGGGGCTTTAATTCGTGCAGACCAGGGGCCGTAAATCTGCGACTGCGAAGGCGAAGTCTTCAAGTCAGTAAATTATGCGGTACTCATGTGGATGCTAAGGTGGGGCAAGCCACATCAGGTCCACATAGGGAATTAACATGGTATCAATATAAATGATTCAGCTATATGAGAACACGTAGCAAACTACAGTATTTACGTCTGTCGCTGAGGTCGGTCTACCTCATTAGAACTTGCATCTGCGGTGTAACTGTAGTCTTACCGTAGCGTGAGACCATGTGACAGTGTCAGATCAGGATCGGCACGATTGCGCCATCTAAAATCAAAAAAGTTCCCATGCACGTCCAAAGCATGTCACAAGCGTGTCCAAAAGACGCCGATCCTCGAAGTAAGCGCCTTCTCCCTCTTCCAGAGCCCAAACATGCAGATGCACGCAAAACGGGGTGTCTCTTGCGTTGTTCGACGCTATACGGCTATAGACCGTGCTCGGTGGGCGAGTACAGAGGCGCTAACTAAGGACAGATTCAGGATTGTCGTCTTGGGTGGAGGTGCGTCCCGAGTTCATGATTATACGCGATTATTGTCTGTTCCAAACTAAACGCTGCCCGAAAAGGCTCTGGCGGACTTAGCGTCGCCCAACAGTTGTACGATCGTTTCAAGGCCGCAGGGAAGCCTCTTCAGGCCGGAGACATTGCCATTGTAGACGCCGCAGAACACCATAACTATCAGGTGGGTCTTCTGTATCTCCATTCCATCGCTTCTTCGCGCCCTCTCCGCTACTCACTAGTACTCACTAACGATACATTGGCGGTCGGTCCGTTCAGCCCGGATGGTACGTCCGATTTCCATACTGTTCCCCATTCCAATTGAAACTCAAACCGTCCAACAGGACACTCGTCGGTGCCGGTCTTAAACAGAAGTCGATGCTCCGACGGCCGCTCGCGGAGCTTATCCCCTCACACATCACGCACATAGCCGAAAACGTCGCGTCCTTCGACCCGGCGCACAACGCGGTCCGCACGGATGCGGGTCGCACACTCGCGTACGACGCGCTTGTCGTTGCGACGGGACTGCAGGTGAATTTCAGTGCGATTGAGGGCTTGCCCAAGGCGCTCGCAGATCCATCGAGTGGCGTGTCGAGCATCTACTCGTACCAGACGTGCGACAAGGTCTGGGGGGACATCGATGCGCTCCGTGCGGGTCGTGCGATCTTCACCCAGCCCCAGGGCGTGATCAAGTGCGCTGGAGGTCAGTCCCCGCTACGTTTCTTTCCTCCGCCGGTCCATTCTTCCGCACCACTTCACTCCATTTTTACGATTCATTCCCCTCGCAGCCCCACAGAAGATAATGTGGATGGCGTGGGATCGGTATCGCACGACTAGCCGTGGGGGACCAGATCAAGGTCGACTTTTTCTCCGGAATGCCGACCATGTTCGCCGTGAAGAAGTATTCCGATGCGCTGGAGGCACTGCGTGTCGAGCGCGGGGTCGGTGGCTCCTTTGGACACAACCTCGTATCCGTCGATGTGGACCAACCGCAAGGCCGTGTTTAAAAACGTTGCCGATGGAACGGAGAGCAAAGAAGATTATACGCTTCTGCACGTTTCTCCGCCGATGGGGCCTCTGGACGTGCTTAAAGGTAGCGCGATCGCGGATGCGGCGGGATGGGTTGACGTGGACAAGGGCACCCTACAACACGTAAAGTCTGAATACAGTAACATATTTTCTCTCGGAGACGCATCGTCATTGCCCACGAGCAAGACCGCTGCGGCAATAACTAAGCAAGCCCCTGTGTTGACCGAGAATCTGTTCCATCTAATGGACGGTGGGAAGATCGGGCCTGCCGTGTACGATGGATATACGAGCTGTCCAGTGCGTTTTCCTTTTGATCGTGTAGAATGGAGGCTGACGTGGCGTGGTCTGGACAGCTCCTGACAAGCTACGGAGAACTTCTGTTGGCAGAGTTTAAGTATGGACTCGTACCTGCGGAGTCCTTTGCCAACTCTATTGGGGACCAAGCAACTCCGCGACGGTGAGGGTTCTCTTTGATCTACAGAAGGCGACCATTTATTGTTTTTGAAGGGTATTCTATCATTTAAAAAAGGTAAGAGAGAACCCCCGCCTAGTATTCAGGATTCACACTGGATTGATTTCAGGACTTTTTCCCCTGGGTGTACTTTAACTACTACGTGAGTTGTTTGGTTGTCGTTTCTGCTAACCAATCTGAATATAACGTAGGTAAAAGGGAAGTGGTTTGGTCCATCTGGACTGGTACGACCCAAGTACTAGAGCGTCTACTGTATAATACAAGTTTTGTGCACGTGTTATGTGACAGAGAAACTGTGTGACGAAAGCGTGACCGTTTAATGTGTTTGTCTTGAGTGGACTTCATCGTCAAGCTACCATGTCGCGCTCGTTGACTGCGGCTCAGGTCATCGCCTCGGGCGAATATCTCGAACCCGACTTTGACCCTTCGACTCTTACCGTCAATCAGTTATTGGGCGTCTTTGGTTTTCACAATGTCAGGTATCCGACCCCTTACACAAAGCCAAAGCTAGTGCAACTCTTCAACGATGAGATCAAGTCCAAGATCAAGCAATTCAAGAAGGAGAGGGTAAAGAAGGAGAACAGTCAGGCAAGCGACGATGGAATTAAAGACGGCATCACCGGCCGCTTCCTCAATGAAGATGCTAGCAAAGTAGTGTGGCTCTTGCCTCGTTGTGTGCATGCTTAGAGACTCATGTCGCGTACAGCCCTTACGCCGGTCCTCCCGCCGCAGCTCGCGGGCGCCCTCCTCTGATGCTGAACCCAAGGCAGAGGCAGTACGTCGCGTCTTGTCGCGTCGATCACGCGTCTCCTGTTGCCGTACTCACCCATGCTTCCAGCCTAAGCGCCGCAGATCCGCACAGCCCGCCCTTGGTGCACCTCCAGCACGGCTGGGTCAGCCATCTCAGCCCGCTCTTGCCGAAGAGAGTGAGCCCGAAGAAGAGCTCGCCCCCAGAAAAGTCAGTCGGTCGAAGAAGAATGTGCGTCTTCCTCTTGCCTACCATTCCCACGTGTTTTGCTTATGTTTCCATCAGGCTGAAGGCGCCGGCTCGCGAACCCGCCGATCCTCAAATGTGGGGCATTTCATCTTGCCCCTCTTTTTACTGGTGGACTCACGGCGTTCATAGTTCGCAGATGACAGTGGGTGGGAGGATAACAACATCTTCCAGTCTGGCGCAGAATCATCCTCTCCCGCACGTCCGCCACCAAAGCCGCGCACCCGCAAAGCTGCAGCGCCCAAGGCCTCTGCCCGCAAGGCGTCTCGTAAGGCCACCTCGGCACCCCCGGAATACCACTCGTCGTCTTCGCCTACACGTGAACTTGAGGATGCTGAACAGGGAGCATGTCGACCCGGCCCTCTCACCTCCACGGTCCAAATTTGCTCCTCTCCTGTCACCAGAGGCGGTTCGGGAGAATGATAATATCGTCAGCGGTGCGCATCGCTCGCCGTTCAAGAAACTTTTTTCGCCATTCAAGTCAGACTCTCCGTTACGTCCTGTGGAGACCGAAGGAACGATTGAAGAAACCGAAGAAGGCAACACAGTCGAAGACAATTTAGAGGAGATCGCTGAGGTCGAGGAAGAGCAAGCCGACGCAGTGAACGCGGAGGATACAGTGGACCACGCCTCTGAGGTAGATGAGCTTGACGAATTAGACGAGTCCGAAGATGCGAAGCTCGATCTCGCCATTTCGCAACGCTTGTCCGACGGCACTCTTGTGCGCACGTCATCACCCAGGTCTCGTGCCAGCCCTTTCCTCCGTTTCCTCACTGTCATTGCCGCCTTTTCGGTATACTTGATTGTCGGCCCATACAAGGCTCAGTCTGCTGCATTGGGCTACTGTGACACAGGCAGCAAAACCAATGACATTCTCGAACGCTTACGCACGAAAGTTGCTGCTGTCGATGCGTGCAATAGAGAGAATCGCACATCTCTATATCTTACTTCCCCTGGTGTCGAAGAAGAGCCATGTCCCGCGCCGCCGTTACTGCCATTCATACCCGACGAGTGTACCCCGTGCCCAGAGCATGCAACATGCACGCCTGACAGCGTGTCGTGTGAGCACGGTTTCCTCCTACGCCCACACCCGATTTTGGCGTTCATCTCCTTGCCATCGTCCAACACATTGTCTCCTCACTCCCAGCTTACCCCCTCTGCAAATGCTGTTTTAAAGGTGGTCGCAGCAACCCTTGATGGTATGCCGGGTCTTGGGCCCATAGCACTTCCATCGAGATGCGTCGAGGACCCGAGGCGGAAGAGGCACATTGGCGTACTGGGAAAAGCGATCGAGGCCGTACTCGGACTGGAACGCGGGAAGCGATTGTGTGCCAGTGAAGTACCACCTGTCCAGGATACGGAAGGCGGGGAGGCAAAGAGATGGGGAATGCATCTTGATGCGTTGCGGGAGGCCATGAAGGCCAAGACTGCGGTGAGCTTACCCAGTTGAGTCTAGCGTCGTCGGGGATTGACGTTCGCTCCCTTGTAGCCTCAGTTGCAAAGTACTTTTGAGGACACCTTTGGTGAGGCCATCCAGCAACTGGTCACATGGGGTGGAGTCATTACCGGAGAGGACTCCCAGTAAGCCCAACCATTATTATACAAGCTAAACCTTACTCAAGGTTTCCAGGGGAGCGAAATACATTGCACATGGGACACCTACCCTCGATTGGACTTGTGCGCTCACTGTCAAGAGCCGAGAGGTATGGAAACAATGGAGAGGTCGGGTGTTCGGTGCGTCTTTTGTTCCAGTCTCGATCGTCCTTGCCGGTAACTTAATGTTTCTTCGCACGAGCACAGGCACAATAGTGGCAGTGCTCGGCATGTTCATTCTACGCCGGCGGCGCGTGCAAGCCCATATCGAAGACAAACGCGTCTCGGAGCTCGTGCAGCTCGCGCTTGCGACTCTGCGCAACCAGGAAATCGCCCACCACACGGACCCGGTGAACGCGCCGTTCCTCTCGTCGCTGCAGCTGCGCGACCTCGTCCTGCAGGACGAACACTCCGTGGCGGCGCGTGCGCGGTTGTGGGAAGCGTGTCGAGCGCGTTGTCGAGGGGAACACCAACGTGCGCGCGAACCTCGAGGAGGTGCCTGGTGGCGATGAGCTGCGCGTCTGGCGCTGGGTCGGTGGTACTGGGCGGCGCAAGGCAGTCGAGTACGATACTGCCGCTGGCCATCGCATCGTCGCATGAGCTTCCCTTTTGCTCAGCGTCTCCTGGTTGCCCTCGAATAAGTTATAATACGTCCTCAGTCTTGGTTATCTTTCATTCCTGTTTTTTTTTTCTTCTCTTTTCCCGACTTTTTGCCCTATCCTCTGTGTACTACAACGCATTTGGTAGACTCGTTTGGTGCCCTGTCCTTTGCCTCGTTCCGTACTGCATCGGTTTGGAGGGTCCATACACTGCCGGCCCATGACCCACCATGATCTATTACGTTTCGTTTGGCCTGTTCGTATCATTGTATGTCTCGCGCTATCGCCGTCTGCTCAGCCCTATCGTCGCACCGTCCGTTTGCCTGCTTTGTCGAACTCGCCTTTATTAAATCATTATGTATATCTGACTCGGAATACGGAACCATCGGAACCAAACCGACCTGGCTGCTAGATGCTCCATTCAGATGCGCTGTCAATCGTTCGAGTCGCGCGACTCAGAATCTGCACCTTGACTGACTGACACCACCACACAATAATGGACGATCTCCGTTATCGGCAATGGCGTTCTACTGCGCGCGCAACCGTTGCAGTAACAAACTCTGACAGGACAATTACAAAAGTCACCCGACTGTCATGCGTGTCATGATGTCCCAGTGAGTGTCGAACCGCAGTCCAGCGCAGACCTACAGGAAGTATATATTCCCCTGTACAGAGTGGAGCACAATTGGTCGAACCTACAGTAGGAGCACTCCCCATACGGTTGATCCGCTAATAACGCCAGTCAGAAGAAGAACACGTCAAACACCGCGCAACTTCCAGCTGATTATGCCCTCTTTTTTTGTTTGTTCGAATGTACTGTATTGCTTGATAACTCGTAAATGGTCAAATGAGTTCAACCTCATGACCCTGCAACGGTGTCGCCATTTGGGTCGGCACACGGAACTCCTCAACTTCTTTATGGACACGTACAGTAAGCCAATCAGGGTCACCGGCATGGATCCAAACCCAACAAACCGAACTGATGTGTGAAAGAACTGTTGTGAAAGGTTTTCTTGTTCGAGTTGCGACTGGAGGTGCCGTAACGACGAGACGCACGCCCGTCTGACCCTCCAGGGCTGTCACGTACAATTACGACTACCCCTCCCCCCCATTAGCCCTTTTTTGTGTGTTTGTGCGCGCATAGATGGTGTTTCATCTCCATGTGCTTTGAGAGCTGATGAACTTGACACGGCGTTCATGGGTGACGCGGCGTTCTGCCCTTGGCCACCCCGCTGATGCCGACAGGTTTACCTTGTCTTTTACAGTACTTTCCCACTTCTGTCATTTCGTTTGTATCGCGGGCTGTTTAATTAATTAAACGCATGCACGCGGTCGTCCTGTCGGTGGCCCCACACCCCCATCGTTCCCCTGCCTACAGTGCTATTTCCCGGACCTGACCCTGCTCGCCCTGCCCTAGTAGTATCTCAACACCTTGTCCTGTCATCACCCTTGTTGTCACACAAGGCTGTTCTTGAACAATTCTTCTCATATTTTTCCTTGTGAATAAGGCCAAAAAGGTCACACCAGATAGGGAAAAAAAATTGTTTGATTTTTTTTTCCCTCGTGGTTTACA
Organism: Lactarius sanguifluus; assembly: GCA_021527775.1. Classification (NCBI taxonomy): domain Eukaryota; kingdom Fungi; phylum Basidiomycota; class Agaricomycetes; order Russulales; family Russulaceae; genus Lactarius; species Lactarius sanguifluus. Next base: position 1,638,157 of record JAKEYF010000001.1, on the reverse strand, counting down.
AGAAGGCACAACACGAGGTTTTCATCGAAAAAGTTGAGTAATGAGTGGCCGGGCCCCACTCTGTGAGAAGACGAAGGAACAAAAAAAAAGGGACAGAGCTGTTGTTTTCGCACACCGGCATATACCTTCCCCCGGAACCCAACTGTCGTCCTCCCTCGCGCTTGTTGTTGATACGTGACCAGACCACTGTACGCCCCCGTTGACCGCGGATTTCGTTGGGAGTTCCGTGCTGGAATCGATGTGGGTTCGTTGAATACAGTACAAATTTTTTTTTTTGGTGGCCCCCTAAGGTTCTGTGTTCTTCACGGAATTTCGGGCCGAGGCAGAGTTTCCACATTTGGAATGTTCAAACGGTACAGGGTCCAATCTCGTGACCGTTATCTGCAAACGATCATCGTGTCTTGTCTCTACTTAGTCAATCCTTGCGCCTCGGTGGCGTTCGCTTTTGGCGAGGGAAGCCACTTCATAGAATTCATAGAACGATTCTTTTCTTTTCTCTTTCCTTGGGCCGTTGCCTCTTGCGGGACGGCAGCATCGGGTTAGTCTGCCTTGGTAAGTTCGTAGTCATCGTGCATGACATCGCGCTTTGGAATTGGATTGGGGGGGTGTGATCATGGAAGAGCGCTCGATGTTCGGGTGCCTCGTGCTACGAACGTCCCCCCTCGGCGTCAGGGTGGGGCCAACTCTCTGGGCCCCTCCTCCCTATTGTGTTGCCGCAGATCGTGCTTAAATTCGTCATTCTTCGACCAGTTTTTCTTTTTTGTTCGGGGGCAAACGATCGGGAGATAGGGCCACTAAAGTCTTCGCTCGTGCCTTTCCGGTCTCCACTGGCTTATTATTACGATGTCGCATCGGTGTCATCACTTTCTTGTCCCCTTCACCAAATCGAGCCGGCAACCGTTGTCCCCCTCCCACCTTCCACTCCGTCTGTGCCGGATTGCCACAAGCGCCGAGCCTGTGCGCGACCATCGGAAGTGCAATCTGGATCACGCGCACAACACTTACGTGCATGAATCTCGTTTGGTGTCAGACCACCTTGCCTGCGCATGCCCAGCCCTTAATTTTACCTTTACCATGTGTTTCGAGTGAATCGATGGTCCGGAGGTATACTCCCGGCTTGGTTTGCGTAAAACAATAGCGATCACGTAGACGTTGCTTGGAAGGAGTAAGAAAAAGTACAGGCACACTCTTCAAGTGGTCAGTTATGTGACGTGGTAAATTATACAGGACTGTGTTATCTACGCGCTCGGATCCAACTTAGGCCCACCCCGGATGGACGGACGCGCCCATGGGAAGAGAAGTTTGGATGCGTTCTATGAGCGCTCGCTTCATGAATTGCTCTTCGGCGAGCACCCGAGTTGTCTGTCGCGATACGTGTTGGTTAGCGTGCGCACGCACAAACCAAGGGACGCACACGTAGGAAACGGTCGAGATCGATCCGTCCAGCATTGAGCGCGCGGTGGAGGTGGTACATCGTGTCTTCAATCGCGTTGTCTTCGGCGACGAGGTCGACAAGTCTGCGGATGGTTAAGTAATGCGTCACCCTCTAAGGAATCGGTTGGCACGCACTGATTGTGCACGATCGACGTCGAGCACACGAGTTCGTCAACGGGTGGGTCGCCTTTGCGTTTCAGTTCGGCGACCCCTCTCTCAGCCGCGTCGACGGCCTCCTGCAGCCGCGTCGCCACACCGCGGCAGACGTCCCTTACGGCCTCGAGCCGGCCCATCTCGTCCCGGATCGCCGGGACTCCCGTTAGAAGGTCCGCCTGCTGTGCACGTAGACGCTCGCCATCGAGTGTCATTGCCTGTGACACTGATGCGAGTTCCGTCCGTAGCTTATCGTGCACCCGCGCGTGGAGCTGGAGTAGTTCCGGATTTGGTGGACGTGGCGGCGCCACTTGGGCGGGCGGTGGCGGCTGCGGGTCTTCTACCGTGGCGTCCTCATCGAGCAGATTCGGACGGGGCGGAGCTAAAGCAACAGTACTCTGCTGTAGTAGCGGTGGCGGATGGGGCGGGACTGGCGGGTGCCCATAGACAGGAAAAGGCGGCGGTGGAGGAATCGGTGCTAGTCCGGACACAGGAGGGGGCGAATGGGGCAATTGAGCCGGAGGAAGTGCGTACCGAGATGAAGAAGCACCTTCCGGGAGTTGTTCTGAATGGGTGGGTCGCTGCCAGGGGGATCCGATCGACGAAGCTCTATTGTGAAAGTGAGGTGTAGCAGGGCTGTGCAAGGGCTGCGAAGGCGATGAAAATAGAGGTGGAGGCAGAGGTGGCTTCGGAGGAGGGCTCGGCTGTTACGTAACGTGCATGAGCGGACGGAACACGGAACCGGTTACGATCGGCTCACAACGTGAATAGGGCTGTGATTATCAGAGTGGGGGGTTTGAGCCGAAGTAGGAAATGGATACGGAACTACGGGAGTGATTGAACTCGGCGGCTTTGGTGGGATCGTTGGTCGAGAAGGAGAAGCGACCGGCGATCCGACCGGGGGTGACTGCACAAGGGGAGGGTGAGGAACGGGGGGTGCTGGGCGAGAAACTTGAGAGGGTCTCGAGCCTGATGAGGGCCCAGACTGTTGCTTTGGCTTTGAATAGACAGGAGGTTCGTGCGAGAAGTAGTGTTGCAAGGCCTGGACAAGTGATGGTAAATCGCATCCCTAAAAGTTATTTTGTCGTAGATCTACAGACTCAGATTGGGGCGATGTCACCTTGACGCACCTCATATTTCTTTTCCCAGTTCGAGATGTAATCGATTTTGCAAAGCCCGCTGACATCGATGTATTTGCCAGGCCGCACGAGCATTTCTGAGGTGGGCACGACGAACGCTAGGGGTGGTTCGCGAGGGTACTGGCGTGTGACCCATATTGCAATGGGGATGTGGTACGAGGCCTGGCGATAGGTTATTGGCAAAAGGCCATGCACGCAGAGAAGGAGTTGAGTGCGGCCGTCGTCATAAGCTGTGGTGGGTAGCAATGGAAGTGTAAGAGAAGAGAGGAAGTAAAGAATTGGTCTGGACACTGAACTATAGATATCTGTCTTTGGGCGGAGGGTGCTGTAGGCCGATAAGGTGGAATCGACGTCTGAAAAGACCCTGTCTCGGTCGTCATAAGTGGCGATGTTTTGACGGAGCCATTTCTGAGTGAGATTAAGAGAGTCTGATGATAACATCCTCGTCGTCCTCTTTAGACGCACCGCACACAGCAGGACGGCGGCGGCGGCGGCGACGGCGGGCAGCTGGTCCGGCAGGGAGGAGTTTGGTTCTCCGCGCTAACGTAGCCAAACCCGCGGCATCGTCGAACTGGTTCGCTAAATACTGGGGCCCGATTTACCCTTTTGGTAAAGTACGAAACGCCCTAGACGAGGGCCCGGGTATCGGCGGAGCGACCAAAACAAGAAACAAAATCGGAGCGCCGGAACGGCGTTTTTACTGTGTTGTGCCTAATTGGGTAGCTTCAAGGGAGGGTTGGCGGGAAACACAGCGCTCGCCAATTGCCCTCGAAAGTCCAGAACTGGTCATCATGCAGTGCCCCCTCGTTCTAGATCCTCTGTCTTTTCGTGCACACGGCAGGTAAACCGGTCTTGTGGTGCTTCGCAGTGAAAGGTGTGAGAGTGGCTTCTCGCACTGGGCACCCTCATTCCCGATGGTTGGCGACCGTCCAATCATTCACTTCCCATAATCGTCCTGGTCTCTAACGCTCTGGTCAACCTTGTGGACCAGCCCGACGGGATCTCTCCATCTCCATCTTGTCCATCTTCCCCCTTTTCACCAATTCTACGGACCTTTTTCCCCTTTCCGGCCTCTTTCAGTATATCGGCGCTTCTCGGTTTCGCGACAAACCGTTACTTGTCAGTACGTTCATGACTGCCAGTTTACTACTCTACCCCTCCTCGGACCACAGCCCGTCATCTATATAATAGTCCGTCCGTCCGGGTCACTTACGTTCTTACTTCCTTTCCTTTGTCCTGCGTTCCGTCTCTCCACCTCCTCTCTCTCTTCATCCCTAAAACTCCTTTCTCCTCATGGCCATGTCTCCATCACCAAAGCCCTCTCGGAGAGATACAAGGGCTTCTCCATCTCCTTCTGGCCAGAGGACTCTCACTCCTCAACGGAAACACCGAAAAATGCTCAAAGACGGCACCAGTGAGGTATGGCCCGAGAGTGTTGAGAAAATTTTCGTCGACGGTGCGTTGATCTCTTCATCACCACTCGGTCGTCTTATCTTTACGTGTGCATCACCTCAGGGCTTCGGCAATATTGGGAGTCGCCTTGGGCTACCTACTCTCGGGGTCGTAGCAGATGGCGGAACCAATTTCTTGTCGATTACCTCAAGGAAGCAGGAATAGAACGTTCCAAGAAGCAAGTCGCGAGTCACATTCAAGTTTTGCGAAACATGTGGAAAGGCGAGAAGGGTATGTACCGCCACTGTGACTCATCCATGACGCGTCTCAATTTTTTTTCCTATTCGCTTGTAATCAGAGTACCAATTGGTTGCTGGAGGCGAAGAGCTTTTCCAGGAGAACGGTTTACTTGCTCATAAACCCAGTCTTTCCCGCATCGCTCAGCCAGACGTGCGTGTGAAGGAAGAGCAGAAGGATGGGCAATCACCGTTCCCGCGTCGCACACCCTCTGACTCTGGCGACTTTCCATCTGAGAGCGACGCTATGAGCCTCGAACCGCTCCATCCGTTGGATGTGTCCACCGATCGTATCCCGGGCGCATTCCTCGCGCCGCTCCCTCTTGGGCACTCTTCTCACCCTAGAAGTTCCCTAAAAGACGAGGGTTTTGACCTTACTCTTCCTTTTCCGTCAACCCTATCCTCGTCCTCGTCCTTCATGGCTTCCAGTGTCTCGCCGCCGCTTCTAGTGCGGAACAGCGTCACTGCTATCTTGCTTTCTGCCGCCGGCATGCAGCCACTGGTTGTCAACGTCAGCCGAACCGCATCGCCATCGTCACTGCTTCCGAGTTACCCTTCACACGCTTCTATCCACATCAAGCTCTCCCTTTCATCCCTTCATGATGTGTCGAGCCCACCCACGTTGCATGGTTTCTCGGGTACCGTGACCTTTGCCGCGCCTTGGGCTTCTGTGGCGCAGTGCACGACTCGGTTGTATGCCGGCGGTGTTTGCGAGTCGATAGAACAAGCCTACTTTGATCCTGTGGCACCGCTTTCGCCTGTGTCCATGACACCAGTCACGGCGCCACTACCCGAGTCATCGCTATCCAGTTGTAGATGGGGGAGCATAGGTAAGTGTCATAGTCCGATGGCGTGCGCCTCGCCGTTAACACGCGGCTTTTCGCACAGGCGTGGAAATTCGCATCATCCAGCAGATCATCGTTGACAACGAGGAGCTAGCGTGCATCACTTATGACCTCACCCGGACCGCCAACGGACCGCCAACCGCAGAGGTCGTGAGGGTTTCCCAGGGCCAGGGGCAGCACCTCGCTGCGCCTGCGCCTGCTACGGCTGCACTTTCCGAGTCCGTCTCGTTCTTGAGCTTGGGCAACGGCAACTGGAACTTCTGGGGCATCGTACGCCCAGTACGCTCCTTACGTTCCCCGCTCGCAAGAGCCTCGCGCCATGTATTCCCCTTACACGTCGTTTGGCAGTTCGTCTAGTTACTCGGATGGCGCCGAGCAGCAGTATATCCAGACACAGTACACTCCGTCTGTTCTCTTCTCATAGGTTACCTGTTTACCATACCCACTGCTATCCACAGGCCCTCATCTGCTATCCGCTCGCAAAAGACGCCTTAATGTCGTTTCTTTTTGTATCTCTTGTTGGAGCTTAGGGACATTGTGTGCATCGAGAGGACCACTTTCGCGAACTTTTTACATCTTTTCCTTTTATCTTACTGGTTATTTAGTCCTCCTGCATTCCGTGTCCGCACGCTGTATTTCGTATCTTCTGTAGATTAGCTAGCCCCCTCCTTCGAACTCGGTCACCACCTGTATATCACCATCTTCCCACACGTCGTACTCTCCTGCGGTATACATATTTTGTCTGGACTCCAAAAAATGAACCCTCTATTACTACCCCCCTATTTTTCTACCCTCTTTATGTGCGCACGTAATTCACAAGATTCACCGCGGCCTCACGCACCTGCGCGTCCACGTGGGCCGTCCGAAGCAGATGCAATTCGTATGCACTCGTCGTGAAAGGGTTGCTCAGCTGCGGGTCCTCGACGTCGGGGCGATACACACCGTCGACGGTGCGCTCCTCAGTCGACAGCAGCGCCTCAAGCCGGGGCTCGCGCGCCACCAACCGCGCGACGAACTCCAGAGCGCGCTGCGCGACTGCGCCTGGCCAGTGCAGCGCCGCCGCCAGCAGGCGCTTGGTGAACGCCGCGGTGCGCCAAGGTGGCACAGCCGCGCGCGGCGCAAATGCGAGGTGCAGTGCGTGGAAGAACAGGTCACTCGTAGTTGCCGCCGTGCCTGCTGCGATGATGCGGGGCTGCTGCCGCCGTGGCGCGGCGTCGAGTTCGGGCGCCAAGCTGAGCGACTGGACCAGGGCGTACAATTGCGTATTGAAGTCGCTCAGGTCCACGTTGAGCGCTTCGCCTAAGGGTAGGAAAGATTGTGCGGTCCCGTCCCGTCTGACAGGGCGGGCGTTACGCACCTTGTCCGGAGAGGAGCTCGTATGCCGTAATGATGCATGATAGCTGGAGCTGGGCGTTGTCTGCGTGCGCGGCTGGCCCGTGCAAATTTTCTGGTGGGGTCACGTCTTTCTCGTCCCCGCTGGCGTGAGGCACGCGCGTGACCAGATCTTTGAGCACCCGCATCAGGTCCCGGAAGAAATCGACGCTGACGAGATGGGCGTATCTCGAGATGCCCTGCAGCGCGGCAGGGAGCAACGGAGTCGGTACCGGGTTCTTCAGTATGCGGAAGTACAATACAAACAAGAGTTTCAGGGTTTCTGTGTGCTGACACGGCCGCGTATAATTGACAGATCGAAGCAGAGAGAACCCGTCAAAACTTACGTTTGAAGCGCGTTCTTCTTTGTCCACACTAGCTTCGGCCTCCCGAAGTTCCTTCTCAATCTCCTTCTTTTCCTTCAGAGCTTTCTTTGCCTTTTTGCTAAGATGGCTAGACTCCGCCCCTTTGACTTTCGACTTCTTCCGTTGGTTTGGCTTCTCCCGCTTGATCTCTTCACGTTCTGCCTTTGCTTCTGATGCCCGAACCCCAAGTTCGGATTTGAGTCGGAGATGTAGAAGACATGTCAAAACGTTCGGGTGCACGGCGAAGCGACGCTCCTTGATCATACGGTTCAGAAGCCGCACTATCTCGAGCGACGGGACGCCAGTCTTATCCGCGCGGAACACAGATATGACACTATCCAGGCAAAGATTTGATGCCTGCGCGATAAAGGTTCGAATAGGGTTCACACGTGTGTAACGAGAAGGGTCACAGCACCTCATCCCATGACTTTTTGCTTAGCCGAGCTACGATGGCACTCATTATGTTAACGCGAAAATTGAAGTGAGTGACCTCGACGAAAAGGGTGCACAGGCATTGTAGGGCGATCCCCTCTAAGCCCGATTTTGCTGTGGAATAGGACGTGAGCATATTCTAAGGACTGGACTGGAAAATCGACGTCGCCTACCCTTCAACTCTCCGTCTAGACATTTGAGGTAGTTTTGGTACACGCCGACTAGACCTTGTTCCCATTCACGGGTACGGGCGACCATCTGGCTGACCTTCTCCGCTTTTTCTTTGTCAGTTAGCTCACGGATGCGGTAACCGGGAACGATATCCTTAAAAACAGCAAGCTGCGACAGCATCGCCAACTTGCGGATATGGGGGTCATTGGCGACGGGATCGGGTCGGGTCGGGCTTGATACCTCGTGCAAAGAGAAGGTGTGAAGCCGCCGTAAGAGACCAAGCTGCACATCGTCTCAGTCGCGATTAGAAGGATATGGATTGGGAGTCTCACACTATTTTCGGGATCCGCAACAATTTCCTGGCAGATGCTAGCGATTTGCTCCTGCGCGAGTTTTATTCGTAGTTTTCTTGACCGGGTACCAATAACATCGATGACGGATAGCCGTCCAAAACGAGCACCTGTTGTGATGTCCTCTCTCGGGGGTTCAGGCTCGACCACGCTCTCCAGAGTATTCTCCTCCTCGCTCTCCTCCTCGGACTGCGCCTTCACGACTGGCCTGTGACCAGTCTTTTGTATTTGGCCATCGAGGAGCTTAATTGGTAGTCGGTCAATGACAGATTCTCCCTCTGACCACGATGGCCGCCTTCCTCGTGGGACAGCCTCATAAAACATCTCGGCGTCTGAATCCGTTCCCGCTCGTTTTGTACGCGGGCGATGTCCAGCGGACTCTGGTGGCTCGTCTCCTTCCGACGCGGCATCTTCTGACAAGCCAGGGTCAACTTCCGATGACTCCTCTCCGATATCAGAGGACCAAACCCCCTCATCGTCAGTGTGTGAGTTAACGGAAGGAAGGTCGTCGTCGGCAGGAACCCTGCGCACAGGCCGATCAAAGCGGCGCAAACGGTCTTGCTCCCTCTTGCTCCTAGTACAAAGTTCGTACATTAAGTCACCACTAAGGCGAAACAACCCATACCTTGAGATGCCCTTTTCGTCCAGAGTTTGTAAGAACGATACGCCAGTTCCGAATTCCTCGATGACACCGAGGTCTTCGTCATCAAGCTCAGAATCTTCGCTACCACGCCGACCACGAGGGACCTCGATTAAAGGTCGGTCAAAGGCGCGGGCTTTGCCTTTTGGTTTAGTAAATTTCGTAGGCTGGGCGGATGCATCGGATGGAGTGACGACTTTGCGCCTTTTCGAGGGCCGCTAGCAGTTGGGGTGAATGGTCGCACAATGATTGTCGCGTATCCGAAGACAATACCTGGCTATTTTTGTTCTGAGCGTGTCTTTTTGCCTTGGCCACCATAGCAAACGACGGAGCGTAAGAGAGTCCTGTGAGGTCATGGCCTGCACTAAAATAGTAATCTGCTCTCGCGCTCGACGCGTGCGGCTGAAGCGCCGAAGCCAACGATCAAGTCGAAGCTATCAAGCAAGCTATACGATGGACGAGCTCGAATCACCACCCACCGCGCATACACTCAGGCCTCATCACATTAGCTTACTCATGGTTATCATGCTACTTTATCGACATTACCCACGCAAAAGGTTCCATCCCTCCTTCCTTATTCAGGTCCATAGAGTATTGCTCGAGGAGACCGTCGAGGTACGCCTTCAAGAATCGCCAGCAGCCCGATCGAAATTTCTTTACAGTTAACCCCGCCGAGGTCGTTTCCCAAGTTTCTAGAGGCTCTGAAAGCAGCCCCTCATAGCGACGACCAGGGCGCGACCCCGTTTTTCGAGTCTCTTAAACCAGAAGTGCGTATGAGCCCCCTCAGTTGATGCCCTTTTCAGTAACTTTCGATGTTAGTACATGGATTTTGTGTCCGTCGATCATATGACGAACTTCTTCCACGGTTTGCCCGACCACTTTAAGAGTCTTTCGCGACTCGACGAATCTTTCAGGTGTATCCTACCTGTACGTGGACCACAAAAGTGGAGAGGATGTATGCATATCACGACGCTCTCATACGTCTTGCTGAACCGTAATCCCTCCGTAGGCAGATATCGTGAGGCCGTATCTAGGCCTCGATGACCGATCTAATCGTTATGCTAGAATCGGCGCTCAATGTTTGGCTACTTTTGTCGAAGAGCCGTCGTTTCTTACATGAAGCTATCCTTTGCTGGCGTGTCTAAGCTTCGCCTCGACTATCACGAATGGTTGAATGGAAACACCACAGCCGGGTACGAGCCATTTCGAAGGGATCTCATCACATTTGGTACAGCTTGTTGATACCTTCGTTTTTCAACTAACCGAGCAATGTCTTCAGATACACTGTTATTGAAGACGCATGCCGACGAGTACCGCTGGGCAGAGCCGGATGCTTACTCTGAGTCCGCGATCTCTCTTTATTCTTGTCTTGTTCCTGATCCCTACCCAGTTTCGAACGTGGGCTTGCGACCGGTGACTCGAATGCGGCCTCCGAGAGCCTGCGAAGATTCTTTGAACAGCATTTTCATGAGGGGAGTGACTCGTCAGTAAGCCCTTAGCTCGATTTTGTGTATCCAGTTCCTCAGATCTTCCATGTAGCGGTGTGCGGCAACATGCTTTGTTGAACTTGTCGCGTATGCATTATATACGGCACGAGTACTCAGCAGCCCGCAAGGTTGTCGTCGTCCTTGGTCATTTTTCACAACCGCCCTGACTCTTGATACGTTTCAGTTTCTGGTTGAGGCGATTGAGATATCTCGGCTGGCAGGAGACAAGGAAACACTCCAACTCTGCCAAGGGTTTGGTTGTTTTTGTATATAAAAGGATCCCTTCCTGACGGCGCCGTAGTTTATTGCATCGGCTCCAACCAAAGAACAAGAACCAAAAACCCGTCGTCAATGAGATACAGCCCGGTATTCATCCGATTGAAGTCCTCTTCGATGTCGAGAAGCTCTTAAGAGTCAATAGCGTGAGCCGTACTGTCCTTGTTGGGTCCCCTTGTGACTCTGAGAGAGTTGGAGAACAGGAGCAACCCCTAAGTGCCGCTTTCGAGAAAATGGTCCAGGCAGTTGGCCTTTACGATCACTGGATTGACGTCCAGGGAAACTACCTAGATTATGCGGATCAATGGAGCCAGCACACTGTTCAATCGATTGTTTGGAGCGCAGCAGGTGCCGTTCCCAGTTATTATGACTTTCATTGCACTGATGTATGTTGACTTAGGATGCGAAAAGTTGGCCGCTATTGAAGAGAATATTGTCACTGCGTTTAGCGAGATTGGCGGTGATAGTAATAATGCTCTCGTCGTTACCTTGAATCGTGCTTATAGGGTACGCTCCACTGCTTTGCGACGGAATATTGATTTATCAATAGTCGCAGCGCGCGAGACAAGGAGGGTATCAGGATGCGATTGCCATTCTTCTGGAGCCCGACATTTGGCGAGGTCTGAGCCTCAATGACTACTCGCAGTGGGCGTCGCAGATCTGGCACATAATCGTTCTGCGAGCAAGCAGGCGGTTGAGTCATTTATATACCTTGGTTTATTCTAAGCTAAATAAAGGATGCACCCAGCGGGCAATTACGACAGTATAATGACCTTTTGAAGACCATGCGTCCTGCAGGTCCCTTCAATCCTCGAGACTATTTCTTCAACGCCGCTACGTCGACCACATCGATCATCCGGGACCCACTATACGAATTTCTGCAGATGCGGGTACGTTTGCCCTTATTCAGTGTCGCGTCTTAGTACTAACTAGTATTTTCTTGCAGCAAATTGGCCAGGCAGCCACAGTCGTTGAACAGCTTCTAAGGGCCCTATGGCACTCGGAATTTCAGTGTCGTTATGGTTCGTACCGTACGGGCATTATCTTGCTGGCAGACATCGGCCCGGAATTTGGGATGACCAAACACTGCAAGAGGATTCTAGAAGAGATCATGCCACAGGTGCGGAGTCCTGAGATGAGGTGCATCGAATCTAACGTCCCAATTTAGCTCATTGGTGGCGATGATCTCGAGCAGCGTGCTCTAGCCTGCTTTACTCTTGCGCGCTGCATCATTGCAGCCGGGGAGCGGACACAGGAATCCATACGCGAAGCTTTGCCATATCTCGAAATTGCCGAGAAGGATTATGCGACACTCGAGATACTACGTTCACTCGCGGATGTGCAGTTCCTTGTTTCCGTGCTGTACCACAACCTAGACATGGTCGAAGAAAGAGACGCGTCTGCGACGAGGCATCTTGAGACCAAGGAGGCGATGAAGGAAGCTGGTGTTGTAGTCGCGGAGGACTGGATAACCCAGGTGTGGGAACTTGTACTTGATATCGGGGCAGCACTCGCCAAGCGATAGTGTTAGATGTTCAACGCGAAAGGCGGGAGTGTGATCTTTGCCAAGGCGTTTCGTAGTAATTAATCAGCGCTCATCAACGGGTTTCTCTTGAGCCCACGAAAACCACCAGCATCAGCGCTGAGTTAGCCTCACCCAGACCCAGAGCCTAGCCTAGAGTAAGTCCAGATAACACGGTCGTCTCGAATCAACAACGGGCACAGCATTGCCATCCTGCGTTCAATTAACCTTACCACGGCACCCAATAAGGCCGATCAGCTTAGTGCGGGCGCGGCGGACAGGGCCCAAGGTCCGGTGTCCGGTGATAGCGCGGTGTACCCAGCTCGTCCATCAAAGAGTCCGTAATGGTCGGAGCCGGCTAGTAACTGACACACGTTTTGGATTTCAAAACTGGTGAGCTCATTGAGTTGGCCACAGGGATCGAGCGAAACGAACGAACCAGATACTACTGTAAACGACGCGACGATCCTACAGTATTCACTGGTGTGAATTCCTCGGATTCAAAAATAACAAGTGCGAACTCACGCAACGAAGCAAGTTGCAATGAAGAATCTAAATTGTCGGGGTCAACGCCCCTTCCCCGAAGGGTTTTATGACGAATTCGTGACGAACAGAAGCCTTCAGAAAGCCAGAAATGAGACAGACAGACGGCATCCGTTTCCCAGCAAGACGTCAGAGTAAGAAAATTACTGTAATTTATATGCATCACATTTTAAAGTACAATCTAAATACCAGTGAAGAACGTGGCGCTGACTTCTCATGGCGCAGCAAGGCCACTGAATCTGTACGCCAGTGTTTGCCTGACCCACTGCGACTTCCCCAGGACCCAGAACACCCAGTCACGGATCGTGTAGATGTGGATAGGGGACCACGCGAACTTATCCCGGACGGCGGGAGACATGCCCACTGCGCCGGCCATAACCTTGGTCATGCCGATGACCTTGAGCGCGCGATCGCGGCGCAGCGTCATGTGCGCGCGCACTTTGTCGTCACTTTCAGGGGATGGGCCGGCGGTGAGTGCAGCAGCGAGGACTGGGCCGAGCGTGATCGCGTCCCGCAAGCCAAGATTCATGCCCTGGCCTCCTGCGGGAGGGTGGATGTGCGCGGCGTCGCCGATGAGGCACACGCTTGCACCGGGCGATCCGTTCCCGAAATGTGTGAAGAAAGTCTCCGCGACGGCACAGCGGGTGCGGAAGCGCGTTGACCAGACGACGTCGCTCACGTTCACGGCGTAAGGGTTTTTGTTCTTGTCGGAGGAGAGCTTTCCTGGACCGAAACTCTCGATGAGCTCCTGGCAGTACTCGACGCTTGGTTTTGAGGGAGGCGCGCCGAGAGAGAGCGGGACACCGCAGGCAATTCGGTAGACGGTCTTCCCGTGTGTTTCCTTCGAGTCTTTCATGGGGTATTGGAGGGGTGAGAAGATGAAGAAACTCTCGGTGCTGACGACACCGAAGAGGATGCTTGGAAGTGTAGGGGGTTCAGAGAATGTGACATCGGCGATGACCATCTGTGCCAGAGTGTTTATGTCCTCTGGCTCGCCGGGAACAGCATTCGGGTCTATGAAGTCCACACCAGATAGCTGGCGTACCTGTATGGCCATAGTTAGAACCAAGACAGCGCCGAGGGATATTAAGGGACATACAGCGGACTGAGCGCCATCCGCGCCTACAACATATTGAGCGGTGATAGACTGACCATTCTCGAATGAGACATCTACAGCACGACCGTCCTTGGAGTTTTCGCGCATGCCCACGGCCTTATAGGGGCGAAAAACGGGGATTCCAAGCTCCTTCAACTTGTTACCAAGAACTTCTTCGGTGATGTGCTGAGGAATAAGAAGGTAGTAGGGAAAGTTGGTTTTTCCAATCAACCCGTCGAAGTCGACGTTCATTAGAAGAGCATCGGTGCGGTCATAGTAGTTCATTGCGGAGACCTTGATGCCACGTTCTACCAAACCATTGGCGCAGCGAATAGTGTCCAGAGCCTTCAACGGGATATTAGATGGGAACGGAATAGAAGTTTTTCGAACTCGTACCTCCAAGGTCGCCGCGTGAATAACCATGGCACGGGAGGCATGCTCACCCTGCTCCACTGCGTCGACGACAGTTACGTCTTTGATGCCAGAATACCAAGCAGAGAGGGCACATGCCATGCCAGCAGGCCCCGCTCCAACAACAAGGAGTTTTGTGCTCGAAGGGAAAGACATTGTAAGTTGGTTGGCAAAAAGCGCGCATGCACCAGGGATTAAATACGCAGGAGGAAGATTGCCATGGGTAGGTGGTGTCTTACGCCCCGATGTCTTGCATAATCTATCGGAACGGTGGGCAGGGACTGTGACGACTGATGCGGATCAGCGTCGGACCAACCATATACTGTAACAAGCCATGTAATTACCTTATGGGCCGTGGGCCTTGCCAGTTGCCAGTTGATGAACTGTCCATGTCGTTATACGGACACGCGGAAATTGAGGCACAGGAAGCCTGCGATGTCCCCGGTAAAACGCCAGGTCGTCGCCTGAAACTGGATGACTGTGCACAGCCAGACAGATCCGAGCGATATCACCGACAAGGGCGGAACAGCGATCAACCCCCGGGCATGGCCTCCTGCTGAGCAACTGGGCGGCGGCAAGTGAAATTTCATAAGTGGACTATCCATCAGACACAGCCCATCATTCAGACACTCGAATATCTCACTCAACTCTGCCTCAATTACTCATTACAGTAAGAGAAGCACGCGAATCTACCCAACGTATTCGCCCTTCCACGCTAGTGAGAAGTCCTACAAGTCCCGGCTTGAGCATGAGCAAGGACCAGCTTAACCGTGTGGTCAGAACTGAACTAAGTTACCAGTAACTAGTAACTGAACTTAGTAGTAAGTTATTATGGCCGCTGCCATTATGATAGAGGATCGTGGGAATATCTCCCAACTTGTACTCCGGATTTAGGCACCGAGTCAGCCCAGCAACAATACTTTATTCGCGACCTCGCACTGGTTTCGGGCTTAATACGGTACGTGCAGCGCACGTTAAACAACGCAGTTTCTATTACGCTGCGTCGAGCAATTGCAACGCGCACGCTGAGGAGCAGAAACGGGCTTGGACCTTTTGCCAAGGAATCACACAGAGCTTCCCCAACAACAAAACAACTGAGCCGATAGTCAAACGACGGTGTCGTCGGTCGCTTAATACCCAGACGGACAGCCGGGGTCTCCAGGAAGGCGGAAGTAGGTGGACTTCGAAGTAGTTACCACTTGGGCGTCATAGGGGAGATCTACAACCCTTACGCGCAAAGACTCGAGCTCGTAATGAGAGCGCCTCGCAGACGACCGGCCAACACCATGTAACCGTATTTCCTCTCCAATATTTCCTCGCCCAGGTTGTTCAGTGCAGCCGTGGGAATTCTGTGCCATCCGATCACGGAATATCACGGAATATCTCGCTGTGGTGTGACGGTCAGGGGTGTCATCGTTGTTCATGACGCTCACTCGTTCTGCTGCCAGGGCCCTCCTCAAAAGCCGGTATGTTTTATTCTTCGGTATACACTCCGGGGATGCTCAGCAGTGGTTTTTGATGGTCGCCTAGGGTGACGATCGATAAGCTTCCAGAGGAAGTCCTCCTGGAGATATTTGGTGCCTATCGACAAGACATGGAACTCCAGCCCAGGTATGAAAAGGTCTGGAACAGTAGAAATGGGTGGTTCAAACTCGCACAT
Organism: Lactarius sanguifluus; assembly: GCA_021527775.1. Taxonomy (NCBI): domain Eukaryota; kingdom Fungi; phylum Basidiomycota; class Agaricomycetes; order Russulales; family Russulaceae; genus Lactarius; species Lactarius sanguifluus. The sequence goes on along the minus strand of JAKEYF010000001.1, from coordinate 1,622,574 downwards.
GTTTGCCGAAGTTGGCGACGTGTCGTGCTTTCGTCACCCTCCCATTTACATGTGCACCTGTTGTTTACTCCGCGCAGGTCTTCGAGGGCAGGCGTGTTGAGCCGTCTCCCTCCCCTCCCGATTTTGATCGACTATTGCGGTGCATCCTGGACGGAAAGGGAGGAGAATCTCGCACTTGCCGCTATGAGGCATCGTAGTCGTGTGCGTGGAATTGCTCTTCGGAGATCATACACGAACACCACGGCCAAACTCCTCAGGTCGCTGAGTCACCCTTTTCCCAAGCTGGAAAGTCTCGAATTTTGTCCCACTTCCGGTTGGTGGAAACAAGAACTGATTCTCCCCGCCACGTTTCTCTCGGGTTCCGCCCCATGTCTGCGACAGCTCACGTTACGGGAGGTTGCACCGAGATGCCTATCCCCGCTATTATCATCTGCAACGGGCCTTGTCGAACTTGCTTTGACCCTCGGGGTTGTGCACGGCGCGCAGCCAGAGGCTTCCCTCATTGCGAATTTGCAGCGCATGTCTTGCCTGCGTCGCCTCGAGTTAGATTTGGATTGTCGGCCCAACAACATACGTCCCGAGTTTGGCCCACCGCCTCCTGCTAGTGCAGGAGAAGTTGTCCCACTGTCGAAGCTCACACACCTCATCTTTACGGGCTATAGATACTTGCAGGCGCTCGTTGTTGGATTGGCCGCCCCATCCCTGCAGCATCTTGACGTTACACTCTACGGCCAGTCCTTTCACTTCTTCCCCATTTCGCATCTCTGCAAGTTCATTCCGTGACACAGAGTGTCAGTTTACTACGGTTCACTTGGACCCTTCGCGTTCAAAGCTCAAGTTTTGCGCAGGCACGGGTCCCCAATCTGTTGATGACCAACCTTTTAGAATAATCGTTCCCATGCCTGTCTCGTTGGTGCAGATGGGCCAAGAGCTCTCCGGGCCGTTGTCCACTGTCGAGAAACTCATCATTACGTGGGATGTCGAATCGTCGTCCACAGTAGGCCACGTTGAACCGGATCAATGGCGTGGATTTTTCTCCCATGTCCCCCAAGTGAAAATGGTTCGGGTACCAGCTAAAGCGGCACTCGACGTTGCGCATTCCTTCCAGCAGGGCGGCGAGCCTGTCCTGGATCTTCTTCCCGCCCTGGAACGGGTAGAGGTGCTTTCGACGGTGGGTAGGGACAACGTATATGTATCCGGCTGTGATGCCTTCGCACCACTCATTGCTGCGCGGCAACGAGCAGGACGTCCCATAAGGATATCATGGACATTTAGATGAGGCTTGGGACGAGGAGTTCTGCAGTGGCTAGGTAGATAATTAGACCGCACAACCGTGACTTGCAAATTGAACGCGTTATGTCACGAGTCACAATCCAAGTCGCGTCCGGCGCGGTTGAGGCCGACTCGGGTGAGTAATTTGAAAGTGAACACTCTTTTCCCACTTCAGCCCTTCATGGATGGACCACCTCCTCCGGAGGAAGACTTTTCTACCCTTTCTATAGATGTTAGGCTTGCCCACAAGAATTGGAAGGCCCGTGTTAGCGCTTACGAATCCCTTGTCAAAACATTCCAACTTACCGCATCCGACACCGACCCTGCGTTCAAGCCCTACACATCCAATCCTGATCTTCTCAAGAAGATCGTCACCGATTCGAATGCAGTTGCCCAAGAGAAAGGTGTAGAATGTGTCGTAGCGTTTGTCAAATTTGCTGGTGAAAACGCTGCAAGGACGAGAGATGCCGTAGTTCCCGCCTTGGTGGACAAGTGCTTTGGTTCGACGCGAGCTGGCACAAAAAACCAGGCGATTGAGCTGGCGCTCCGATATGTTGAGGTAGAGAATGGTGGCGCTGGTGTCGTGGTGCGTAGCTGCTACTGATCCCCAAGCAGGCGCCTTGACCTGCTCCCTACATTCAGGACAATGTATTACCAGGGCTTGTCTGCAAAACAGCCAAAAGCCGTGGCTGGAACTGTGACCTGTACTGAAGGAGATCGTTCGGTGAGTCGTATGCTCCCGTCTTGCATTGCTTCCCACGTCCGGCTCAAGTCGCGGACGACCCATGAGCTCAAGTAGTTCTTGGCGATCGGGTATGGATGGCATATACCCCCTCTTCTCCCTCCACTTTCATCAGCTGTCACTCGCAGTGCTCATATCGCCACGTTCGTTGCTTACACTTGCATCATGTTTCGCAGACTATTCGGAACACAGGTAACTCCGCCCGCGCCTATCCTCAAAACTTTTCCAAAAATCTTCGGCCATTCAGACAAAACCGTGAGATCTGAGGGAGGCAACCTTGCACACGCTCTGTACCAGTATCTTGGAGCCGGTATTGAGCCGTGGCTAGCGGAGCTGAAGCCAGTCCAAGTGAAGGAATTGAAGGAAGTCTGGGACGAGATGGATAAGGACGGGCGAGGGAAGGGTAGCCTAAAGCCAGAACGGCTGACACGGCAGCAAGCGAGGGATGCAGAGCAGAACGCAGGTGCTGGAGAGGGCGACGAAGGTGGCGCCTCTATCACTGCAGAAGAAGGTACGTCATCTGTTTCCGGTCTTATTCTAGCAATACGGACCAGAAGGAACAGATCTCGCACCCCCTGATCCCCGGCAGTTTGCAGAAGAGGTGGATATCACACCGAAGCTTCCCGCCAATCTTCACAAGAATCTCACGTCATCGAAATGGAAAGAACGGAAGGAGGTCCTCGACGAGCTATTGACCCTCCTCAGTGCTACGCCCCGGATAAAGGAGGCGGCTGAGTTCGGAGAGCTTTCCAAGGCGTTGGCATTGCGAGTGCAGAGTGATGCAAACATCAATTGTGTCATGGTTGCGGCTCAGTGCCTCGAGGGCCTCGCGAAAGGACTTACGGGAAGCTTTTGCCCGATATAGGGAGATTGTCGTACCTCCGATGCTCGAACGGCTGAAGGAAAGGAAAGCTATTGTCACTGACACAATTGGCGTAGCCTTAGATGCCATTTTCGAAACGGTAAGTGAAGCGGTTCATGTTCGGGTACCCTCTTTTTTGAGTGCTATTGCAGACCACGCTTGCAGACATTCTTGGCGATATACTACCCGCTTTGTCCAACAAGAACCCTCAAGTAAAGGAGGGTGCCTGCAAATTTCTTACGCGCTGCCTGTCAACGTCGAAACAGGCCATCCCTCCAGCACAAATCAAACCTGTTTCGGAGGCGATTGCTACGCTTCTCGAGGATTCTTATGCTGGTGCTCGCGATGAGGCTGCAAACGCATTCGGCACCCTCATGAAGATGGTCGGTGAGCGCCCTCTCGGAGCAGTGATGGATGGCCTTGCGGATGTCCGAAAAGCGAAGGTGAAGGAAGCGCATGAGAAGGCAACTGTGAAGGCAAAAGCTGGTGCAGGCAACCCACCGAAGCCTACTCCTGCGGTACCCGCCAAAGGGCCTACGAAGAAAGGACCATCTGTGGCGAAGAAGGAAGAAATCCCATCCCCACCCGAGACCCAAAGCCTGGCTCCTGAGGACGACTTCCGCCGTGCCAGAGAAGAAGGCTCGTGGGCCATCTGCACGTCTACTAGCTAAGAAAGCCTCACCGTCTGGTGCTGGTGCCAGCGCCACCCCAGCTACACCTGGACCATCGACGAAGAAACCTCCTCCCGCTGCTGCCGCCGCCGCCGCCGCCACCTCGTCAAAGCCTGCGAAAGGTGGTGCGCCTGCACCGCCTGGCGCGCTTGACACTTTCAAATATAAGCACACGCCGGAGGATGCGGAAGCACTCGCCGCAGAAATTATTCCACCTAATTATATTACTGATCTTGGTGATGCAAATTGGAAGACTCGGCTCGCTGCGTTGGAAGAGATGACGACGTGGGTCGAAAGTATGGTGGAAGAACTTGACGCAGAGGTCATTGTACGTGCTCTTGGCAAGAAGGGATGGGGAGAGAAGAACTTTCAAGTCTCGGCAAAGTTGTATGGGATTTTGGTCATTCTCGCAGAGCGCTGCCCATCCTTTGGGAGGTCTTGCGCAGCATTGTCCATTCCGCATCTTTCGGAGAAGCTGGGCGATGCCAAGCTAAAGAAGCCCGCAGGCGAGACTTTAGGAACGTTTGCAGAGAAGACATCCCTACAATTCGTTCTTAATCAGGGTATGTCATACTCTGCGTCTTTGGTGTTGTTCATTGACTTTCGGGTGATAAGCGTACGAGCCACTCAATAAAATAAAGGCACCAAAGGCGCTTGCAGACGCGCTGGCATGGATCGAGCAAGTTCTGTCAGAGTTTGGTATTGCCGGGCTGTCGCTGCGCAGCCTCATCGAGTTTCTGAAGGGCGCGCTCAAGAATTCCAATGCGGCGGTGCGAACTAGCGCAACCAAGACTCTGGTCGTGGTGAAGGTCTTTGCGGGCCCGAGTCTCACCGACCTTCTTGGCGACCTAAATCCCCAACTCCTTGCTACGATCCAAAGCGAGTTCGAGAAAGTCGAAGGCAATGCGCCTCCGGAACCAGTGCGACTGTCGGCGGATGTCCTCGCCGTAGCCCCACAAGGAGCGTCCGGGGGCAAGAGCGGTGCTGCCCCAGCTAGTGCCCTGGACGACCTCTTCCCGCGCGTGGAGATTGATGGATTGATGAAGGGTACCACGATTCTGGCAGACGCCAAAAGTGACGCGTGGAAGACCAAGAAAGAGGCCCTCGAAACTTTACAGGCTATCCTAGATCAGGGTGCAAACAAACGCCTGAAACCTCAAATGGGTACGTCTATCCTTGTTTAACCCCTGTGACAAGCCGATACCTTTCTCCCCAGGCGAGATCGGACAGATCCTGAAGGCGCGCGTTACGGACTCGAACAAAGCTGTACAATCGCTCGCGCTAGATATCGTGGCTCGGATAGCCACTGGGATGGGAAAACCCTTCGAGAAGCAGACACGCTTTTTCGTGCTCCCAGTTTGTACCGTGCTCTCGGACCAAAAGGCTCCCATCCGGGCTGCGGGTATCCAGACACTGACGGCTATTGCTACGGCTTGCGAGGGTTTAGACGCCCTCGTCCATGGATTGACGGCTGCACTCGAGGTTAATCAGCCACTACAGCGAGCTCTCCTATTGGGATGGATCGTCGACTGGCTCAAAGGGCATGAAATGACGCCAGGTCTAGATCTGAGTGGCTGGGTCGCTCCAATAGTGGGATGCTTAGATGACCGCAACGGCGACATTCGCAAAGGGGCGCAGGCTGTCTTACCCTATCTCATTGCATCTTCTGGATTCGATCAGGTCATGCACCAGACCAATTCGTTGAAACCTGCTTCGAAAGGAACTGCAGTGCCTCTGATTCAAGCGGCTCGTGCAGCAGCTGCCGACGGGTGCTGCCTCCGCGGCGCCAGCGCCAGCGGCACCCGCCCCACAGAAAGTCGCCGCCCCCTCCAAACCCGCTGTCGCTAACCCCCCTTCACCATCCCCGCCCGAACCCAGCCCACCTCAATCACCCGTAGCCCCAACAGGAAGATCTGGACCGAAACTTGCGTCGGTGCGTCGCAGACTGCCTACAGGGTCGATTTCTCGCCCGGAATCGCAAATGGAGATTCGTCGACGATGCTGCCACACCCCGTGCCTCAACGAAAATGGGCGGAGTAAAACGATCTGGAATGTTGACTCCCGCTTCCAAAAGCGCGCCTCCTTCGGTACCAGTCTCCGCCGCGCCTTCTCAAGAGCCTTTGCCCTTCCACGGGATGAGCCTCGACGTGAAGAGGGTTCGTTTATTGAAAGACGTCGGCAAATGGGTGAACTGAAGGAGGGACAACGCGCAAGGAGCTCGCGGATCTACTCCAACACCAGATGGAACCGAACGCCTTCGAAGGACTTGATTGCCTAATCTCTTTAGTCAAGACCACAATGCAGTTAACGATCACGTGAATGGGTTGACAATGCTCTGTGATTTTTTCTCGGATTTGCAGTCCGGCGGCGAGGGTCTTGGGCTGACCGAGGACGACGCAAGGACCATTGGAATGGCAAATTCCGACCTCGCGCTCAAATACGTCTCGATTAAAGTTCACGAACCTCAATCGAACCTAGTTGCCAAGTGTCTGGACGTAGTTGACGCGGTGTTGGCGTTTCTGAGGAATATTGAGTGCCAGTTGACGGATACTGAAGCAATGTGCTTCATTCCAACGCTGGTTCATAAGGTGAGGAAATACCTTTGAAATCAGCGATCAAAGCAGATTCTATTTATTATCGTTAGTTTGGCGATGCTCGGGAGCCCGTTCGCGTGCGGGTGCAACAAATCTTCCAAATATTACCCAAGGTGTACGCATATAGTCGGATTTTTCAACTGGTACTTGACCACGGCCTCAAGTCGAAAGTCGCCTAAAACACGTCCAACTTTCTCTTGACGAAATGGGAGGAATTCTGAAGAGGTCTGGCATGGGGGCGTGCCACCCCGCAAAAGATTGTCCAGTCATCGCCTCCATGATCTCAGATAAGGATCCCAATGTCCGGAAGTCCGCACTCTCGGCTTTGAGGTTTGTCTCTTTCAGTCCGTCAATGAGCCTTCCTGTTTTACACGAGTCGCAGTGAGGTTTACCTGTTCGAGGGAGAGAAGGTCTGGTCTCTCGTTGGTCCTATGAGTCCCAAAGACAAAACCCAACTTGAAGAGAGATTGCGTCGTGTGGCCGGCCCTAGTTCACCCGATAAGTCCACGAAACAGGAAGCCCTTGTGCCACCTCAGCCCTCGCAGATCTCGCGCTTGGCCAATAGCGTTGTGAGACCAGCATCCCCATCTACATCCCTCCCTCGACCAGGCGGCATCCCGCGGCCCGGGAGCCCTCCTACAGGTGTCTCTCGCCTAGCTCAGCCTGCGACAAGATCAATATCTCCGGGCCCGTCTCAGATTGCCAAACCGAATTCGCAGATCCCCGGACCTACATCTCCGCCCGCTGCCAGGGGGAAGAGCTTGCTACCCTCTCGTCTTGCTGCTCCAAGGAGTCGGGCTGGAACATTGCGCACTCACCTTGCGCCTCCAACAACAGACTCCACCGGGACTCAATCGAATGGGACGAAATCTGCCAACGGACAGAGTTCCAAAGTCGAATCATGGAGAAATGCGGAGGCCCTTGAAGACCCCGATGCCCCTCCGGATTCCGGGAACAACCTCACGCTCACCATTTCCAGCATCTTGAGCAGTGACTCGGACCGCAGTGTCGATGCTCTCAAGAAGGTCCAGAAGATCCTCCAGCTTGGTCCGGATGGCGGACCATCATCTCCTCAGTATAGGGATCTTGCAGAGCACACGGAAGGCCTTATCGAGACGGTCACGCTTCAGGTGTCTCACGCCTTCGACAAACCGGAAGATAACATTCGGCTTGCTAAACACCTGATCCAAACTCTGAATGCATTCTGTGATAATCCCCTCCTCGCAGAGTCCCTGACAGTCGACATTCTCACTACTCTCTTCGAAGAACTCGCGCTGCGTCTTCTACAGACCGACGATAGCCAGGACAAGGAAGTGAAGAATTTGTCGAGGTTTATAAACATGATCATGCTGCGGCTTTTCTCCACGGGGCGCAGGATCACCGTGTTCCGGTATGCTACTCCCAATGCACCCGCGTTTCGACGTTTGCTAACTGCCATTCAGTGCTTTGTTCACTCTCCTTCTTCAGATCGTCCGACCGTTCCCAGCAAATGGCACGCCCACCGATTCTCAAGAGGCCAAGGTTGCGGAGCTCGTACTCAAGTGTATATGGAAACTAGCCCGGAATATTCCCCAAGATCTGACAGATCTGAAACTCGACCCAGTGGAGCTTTTTCCGGCGATCGAGCACTTCCTACAAACTGTCCCGCCGAACGAGTGGCGCGCCCGTGCTACTAACCGTGTACCCTGTGGCGACATGCCGCTCAGGACGCTGAAAGTTGTCATCCAGCATGTCGTTGGTGAGTTTGATTAATGTATCTGGCTTGGGTGACACTCTCATCCTTGTCTAATCAGCCCACTACGGCGACGAGGTTTACGACATTTTATCCGGCTCGTTTGACGACCCCTCTGCCACCATCGTGTACCCCTATGTTTACAGAATCCTCAACTCAGGGTCGCGCGCTGCTACAGAGGAAGCGCCTGGACTACGTAGCAGAACGCCTCGAAGCTCTACCCCCGGTCCTAGTCGACCTGCATCCCCTCCAGAAACAGCCTCGGATGCAGCATCCGGTGATGCAAAACGTTCATCCCCTAGTCACCACACGAGTCGGAGCGTTTCTTCCATAAATGGGTTGGTCTCCCCGCCCATCGAAGAACCGGACCCAGACGCACAGCTGCTCAAGATCATCGGTCATATCTCGAGCGAAACCACGGGTGCTATGCACAAAGAAGGTATCACCGAGCTTCATCAGTTCATCAAAGCGTATCCGCATAAAAAGGCAAAGGTCGACAAAATGCTCGAATCAACAGGTCCTGCTTTCCGCAAGTACATCTCCCGTGCCTTGGCCAGCCGAGCTGCGGAGGACGAAGAAAGGGAGGTCGCAGTCGCAGATACCCTTTCCAGTGAGTATTTTCTTTTCTTACGCAAAAAGGTTCATACCTCACCGGCTGGCGTAGAGCTGGAGTCCAAGTCGATGCCGAATTCGCCAATGGCGGCAACTTTTAACCGTGATGAACAGCCACGATCCCCAATCAGCCCAACAAGCGCGATCGAACCCGACCAGAACAAGCAGGATAAGTTGTCTAGATTACACGATATTTTCCAGTATCGGACGAGTACTATAAGCACTTCATCCCATGGCCGATCCACCTCCGCATTTGCACCGCCCAGTCGTTCACCTCCTGCCTAGACTTTCGTGATCGCCTTTCGTATGGATTTTCTACCCTCATCATGTTTGCTCTTTCTCTTATGACTGTATGCCTTATACCTGAAATATGTACACGATACCACGACATTCCAGCGGCGGGGAGCATGGATGGACGACGTTCCCGTCCGTATTTTACCGAGTACGAAATATAATGCATTCTGATCGATACACGAGTACATATAGAGGGACACCAAGTATTAGCGTACTCGCGCACGGTTCAGCCTCGCAAAATACAAGGATGGCTGGACTCTTCATATCAGATGCAAGAGCACGTCGAAACATCCGGTGTCAGGCCAGCTGGGCAAGTGCCGTCTACCAAAGTGTTGTCAGTCTTCATCTGAATGCTGTCCAAAATAGGAAATTTTGAACGTACCTTCGCCGAACGCGACAATCGGCTCGTTGGGGCCGCCATACAGGCCAGGCTCGACGCCGGGAAGCTGCTTGTTCACAATGCCCTCGAGCTCCGGGTTGCGCGGCGCCTTGGTGCAGTAGGGTGTCGAGGGGACGATGCCATCACCCATGTCGTCGGCGTTGCGGGCGTGCTGGCGATATGCGATCGCGGCGGCGACGAGCGCTTTCTTGTTCTTGATACCCTTGGACTTGGCAAAGTCGATCATCTTGTCGGCAATGTCCTGCTGGTCGCACACGCCGCCCGTGGACAGAAGCGCGTCGATGCCACCCAGGCCCGCCAGCTCCACGCACGGCTGGTCCGTGAAGATGTCGCCGCCACTGACGAGCTATATAAAACGCGGTGAGAAGACGAGAGGTGGGGTGGAAGAGAGAGAACGTACACAGAGGATTTGCCATTTCATCGCGATGTCAGGGAGGTCAGCCTGCGCGATGCGCCGGGTGTGGGAAGTGCGACGCATCCACGCGGGCAGCCACTTGGGGGAGAGCGATCGCCTGCGCCCTTCTGGGTCTGTGGTGTCGGCGGTAAACTGGCCAGAGGTGGGGTCGATAATTCCAGAAGATCCATTGTCATCGGTCTCAGTATCAGGCGGGGTGGCGTCGCTGGGCGGATTCAAAGTGTCATCGATTGTATCGTCGACTTTGTCATCGATTGTATCGTCGACTTTGTCGTCGATTGTATCGTCGACTTTGTCATCGATTGCATCGTCGACGTTGTCATCAATCGTATCATCAGTAGTGTCGTCGATAGTGTCGTCAGGAGTGTCATTAGTCGTGTCATCAATCACATCTTTGGTCGGATCAGCGACCGTGGAATTGTCTGGTGGCGTCAAGTCACTAGTGTCCGTTATATTGGAAAACGGAGACAAGTCAGTAGGAATTTGACACTGTCGGGTCCGTGCAGTTGTAGATCGCAGTCATGTTGGAAAGATCCGTGCTGTTCATGAGGGTGGCGATCTGGCTAGCAGGGATCAGACAAGTCGTCGTACTGGTGATGTTGACACCAGATGTGATATTCGAAATGGATGTGGGGTCTGTGATATTATTGAACGCGCCAGCAGTGACGTTCGAGATAATCGAGGGATCTACAACGGTGGTGTTGGAGACAGCCGTCGAGTTTGATATCTTTCCGAGACATGCAGGCGGCGGCTTGGGGATGAGCCTAAAGATTGCGCTCGTGCATTAGATATACTCAATTCATGACACTCCGTGACTCACGAACTGCGCCTCACGAGGCTGATAGGACTGGCCGTGGAAACTGCGGATAGCGCGAGCAATGAAAGAAGTCCATGAGAAAGCATTGTAAAGAATACGAAGAAATGACAGAAGAGAAATCAAGAAGGAATGAAACGACCAAAGTTCGAAAGAGCAACCAGGCTCCTGACAGCGACAGCTGAGTGAGAGTCTGCAAAGCCCTCGCAGCTATATATGCTCCCTGAGCTTGCCAGCGCTGAAATACGCACAGCATACGTTGTTACCCTACGAGAATGATGGACCCCATTGATATTCAGCGCCGAAGTATTGAATTGCCGGCCATGGCGGGAACTTGGCACGAACAGCTGTCCTGATTAAGCTGCGACGTGTATCGCATCCGCCCACGTGACCTGTTTTAACGGGCGCTACGCCCGTAGTTAGGTTAGAGTGATCGCGCCCAGCCAGGCAAGAGAATCATGACACATGCTGGGACCTACACAGGATGTCTTTCCGCTGACAGTGAGAGAGGATAGACTCACACAGCACACGACCATGGATACCAACTATCACGTAGCGATGATGCACGGTATAGACAGGTGTCAAATTAAATTTAGCCAATAACAAAGGACTATTCCCTAGGGATGAATGGGCTCGTCGTTCGCTGTGCTGGTGCGACAACGATGGATGGAAGGGTTTTTGCCAGCTCCTCTGTTCCGGCGGGGAATGGCAGGTCCAAGACGCCTTTTGGCAAAACCTTCTCGTACAAGCCCCTTGCCTGGTTGTGCTGGGCAGAAGCAACCATCTTCTTTTTGGCGTCACGGATCAGGACGTGAGCATCATCAACTCCAGGCACACAGCCGCGAACAAAGACGAGGTTGAGCGTGTTGTCAATGCGGACGACATGCAAATTCTGCGTAGTGATCCGCTTGCCGCCCATTCGTCCAGCCATCTTCTTCCCGGGCCATATACGACCAGGGTCCTAGAAGTCGCAAATTAGAACCGGCGTTCATCATGACATAGACCAAAGATACCTGGTGCCCTCCCGTTGCACCGCCAGAGCGGTGCGATACGGAAACACCGTGACTTGCTCGCAACCCCTTGAAATTCCACCGTTTCATGACACCTTGGAAACCTTTCCCGATGCTACGAAGCAGACGTCGATCTAAACACGGTAAAGGTCACGGAATGTACCCACGAATTGGCGACCACGTCAACAAATTGGCCTGGGACAAAATGGGCCGCAGACAGGGTTGTCCCTACACGATATTAGACCGCGCAGACTTGCGCCATATCTACTCGGTAACGCACCGACAGGTACATGGGCGTCTGCTGTGACGGGGAACTCCTTCACTATGCGTTTGGGAGGTACGCCAGCCTTTTCGAAATGTCCTATCATTTGTCGCGTCGCCGTCTTGAGGGGCCTGTCGGAAGCAGCGACCTGCACAGCATGGTACTCCGACTTGTCTTTGCGCAATGTGGTGACATTAGCGGTTACTTGACAATTCTCGAGCTGCTGGGCATCAGGGTGGATGTCATCACGAGAGAGAAACTACAAACCTGAAGAACTGTGACTGGAAGACGTGCACCGTGCTCGTCCCACATCGCAGTCATACCACGTTTCCGGGCAATGACACCTGTTCGGATCGATTTTGGGGACCATTTGACGACGCTCGAAGTGGAAGATTCTGCCACCGCATTTGTTACTGTACTTTGATGGATCGTCCTGCAGGCGTAGAGAGGAGGACGTCGGGCGAGTGTCTGGACACGAAACATGGGTTGGGCGAATGTTGGTCACTGCAGGCGCGTCGTCTCCCAGATTTCCTAAACCAGACTTCGGAGCTTGCCGATGAGTGTCGCTTTTCGCTCCTGGCCGCTGTCGCAACGTCGCAATCTCTCTTCATTCTTTGTGTGTGTACACTCTCTGCTAGTGCCTCCCGTGTTACGCTGTGGAGGACGAATACATATATGTTCCTTCGTAGTCGCTCACTAAGCACTGGAACACTCTTTCGTATTTCACCTTGACGACAGCTGGCGAGTCCTTGCTTGGTTTATCTGCCTTTGCGTCCGAGTGTGGCGTCCGCAAACACCGTCAACTTCCTTGCGCTTTGCACCCCTCGGTCTCACAACGCTGAACGTTGAACCCTTCATTGACACCCCAAAATTGCCTTGTTGTGTACTGCGCCCATTGCTGTTACTGTCATTCTCCTACCCTCTGGCTCACCTTTCTACTATTCGCGTGCATTTACCGCCTTTCAAGTTTTGCATTATACTTTCCCCTTAAGGCCTTAACCCGTGTGCTGTTTGTCGTACACCATACACGAATACATGCCGACACTCATTCAGATCGTTGGCACACTTTTGGCAAATAGAGCCTCCACCACATCTTTTCATCCCGGTGATTTTATCGTCCGTCGTCTATCATCTCGTCGCTGCGCGGACGTTGCCCCCGTATACTTTTTCTACCTACACATGCGTCAGAATAGGTTGTCGCACGTGACTAATTGTTCAGCGCCTTCGGGTGGATGGAGACGTAACATCTGTGCAGAACCCTTCACCTACATCGGTGTAGATGGCCCGAAGACACCCGCAATGCTAGTTACGGTGACCGACTGACATGGAATATGTTTGGCCGCCAAGTATCGCATACAATTCGACGTCGAGGAAGGCTATTTTTCTACCCTCTCCTAGAGGATGGAGCTCTGAGCTCTGTTGCTCTCAGGCAACGCCATAGCCGTCTCGAGCGCGTAACAGCTCAAAACTTATCTCCCGGTGTGCGGAAGGATATTCGTCCTGAACTGCGCTGATTTGCCTTGATCGACAGATGCCGGTCTGCAGTGAAAGGGCGGTCGGTCCTGGCTTTCTAGCAACCTGGCCACCCCCGCTGCATCCCCCAGCAACTTCATGGTCGCAGCGTGCGGAACAGGGGGTTAGCACCTTCGTTATTTGCACCGTCGGCGCTTATTGTGTATCAAAGAGGCCCAATTTCATCGTACCCACTTTCCTGACGTGGATGTCGATAACCCCGCAGAATTCGTCCGCGAGCGAGTCGCTATGTAAGCGCGGCTGGGCGATTCCTTACGAGCACTCGATCCACTTCTCGGGGACCTCATAACGCCATTCGGTGTGTCTGCTGGTTCCGAGGGACGGCGGACTTTCATGGCAATTCCTAAGCGAGAGTAGCTGCGATTTGAGTTGTACTAAATCTGTCCAGGAGACACCAGCCCAGACTTTTTAAGCATCGAGTTTGCCCCTGAGGGTGGCATCATCAACTGAGCCCGCTTACCCCCCTGCGAGGGCAATGAAATCCCCGATTTGCCAAATCGTCTCCCCTGTGCCGGACGATCCTGGCAACTGTGATTCCCGAGCCAAAAAAGCTGATCACGCGAAGTAGCAACAGGACAGCAGTCCGAACATACCCGTCGTTACCCTGACTATCTCCACCGGTCCGAGAAAGACGACAGCAGTTCCAGAGATCAAGGATATCGACCAACTGAGTTTGGGCACGCGGCTGTTGACGTTCAATTTCACTGTGCTCCGGGAGATATAATATATGTCAACGATTTACAGTATGTTATGTATTCAGACAAAGCTCTACTCAGAAACGACAACCCGTGAGTGCTTCAAAATTTCATACAGTAATAAATTTCTTAACACCGGACAGTACTGCTTAGGCGAACCAGGAGAGACATATTTCTGATTACAACCAAATTCACAGATCTCATATATTTTTGGGTACTACGTCTTACTTCTGTCATCTGATGACCCCTGATTAATACCAGACCCCGGATCGTGCTGTTAAAGAATACTCAGTGGCGCGAATATCTAATTTATTCACTTTCGTAGGCTAAAATCCCGACGACCGCTTGTTACGGCTTGTGACTACAAACGAGATAGTGTGGGTCGACCTCCACACAAGGCCCGTTTTGGCTTTGAAGCACGAACGTGAATACACTGTCGAGCCACGTCGTTAGTGTCGGAGATAGTGCGTACGCCGCATTTTCACGTGAGACGTTCATTTTTAAACCCGTACATTAGGTAGCAGCTAAAAGTTGAGTTGACGTCTAACGATTCCATTCATGGCGTCTACGATGTGTCCGTGACAATGACGAGTTAGTGCGGAGCCATACTCCTGCCACCAACATCTCTGGTTGCTTCCCTACTACATTCCAGATTCTGTGTGGTGCAGCCCCAGGGTATGGTAACAGTTACTTCACTATTTACCAAAGTGGTCTCACGGTCTACACCCGATCACCGGCAAAAGTAGAATTAACCCGGACCCCGGGTGTCCACCGACTGATAGTACTGAATACCGATTCTCGCATAAAAACTTGAAGCCAAATGTCGGAAGACGGCGGGGGGCGCGTGGTGCAAGAGATAGACTTCCGCCGGGCTTACCAACGTATATAGATTTTCATCGATGCCACTATTGTAAGCCAGAGTCGCTGACGAACATTTGCTGATCCTGATACGCGTCCTTCGTGTATCGTGTGTTTAGCCTTAATCATCACCTTCGCTCTGAGGAAGCTCCGGAACGCTTGGCATCACGTGCTGATTTTTTGACGCAAAATGCCCTGAGCTTAAGAAGGGTTTTCGTGCCCAGGCACAAGGACGAGTCCTGCGATAATCGCGGGTTAATGGGGCTGGATGGCACGTCAACCTCGAGCAGGTTCTCGGAGTGCCTGTGCCAGATATTGATCTTACTTGCGATGCACGGCCAGTGGTGGAGCGATTACGCAAGTATGACTCGATTCTGGACGCGTCACAACGAAGCAAGTCGGAAGCCCAGGAATAGCTGGCGCTCGAATTGGCGCTCTCGACGGATGTGTTCTCTGCGCGACCTTTTGCGAAACCGAAGGCTGGTTTGACTGAGGACGACCGAGTCGGGACAACATCCAGCGCTGCAGAAGCAACGACACTGTCGGAGACTGGGCCGCCCACTTCTAGTGCAGTTCGGTCGCCTGAGCGCTACTCTATACCCACAACACTCAGGTCACCGTGAATGACGTGTCGACGGACCGAGACTGCGCCGCGCGCTCCAGGGCGGCTGCTCTTGGAAGAATGGAATACTCGTGCCGGTCCTGACCTAATCACCTATCACGAGCCATACAACGACAGGTAACCAGCAACCACTGGCAGTCACCAGAAGCCCCCTCGTTCCAGGCACCATGCGGAAAAGCGTAGGCAGATCTCAAGCACTTGTCACGCAGACCCAATGCCCACCATTGGTCGCGACCGCTGCACCACCGGTGATTGCTGATTCTTGAAAAGCCCCGACCAACTGCGATTTCTACCTCGCGGTTCATGATGAAGGGGATATTAGTCGGCTCTCAGAAATGAGGCCGACTGCAAGCGTGCTTCGGACCTTCCTTCTGACTCGCACGCGGCTGTGACGAGTACGCAGTGCGCATGTCTTGGTGGGCGGCTACCTGCTGGGAAGGAGGTGACAGCTGTTGGGAAAAAGTGGGGTCGGCGGCAAGGTCGGCGGGTTTGAGTTTGATGTGCCAGTGGACAGAGCGGATGGATGTGGATACAGTGTAATCCCCATGGATAGTTCTTACTCGTACCCTCTTGCGTACTCTGCTATTTTCTAATCATGTGCAAAGGATTTTACTATATGCGGATCCCTTGGGCGTAGATCTCATGAAGATCTTGAAACATTCTCTCGTCGTTGCGGTCGTAACAAGGGCTGTGATGGTGAATCTAGCGTCGGGTTAGAGCTTGAGTACTATCTTGAGTCCTCAGTTTCGAGAATGACCCGGGGGCATCTATTTGCCAGCATTCTCATCGATGGGCTGTGATGGTGACTCGGTCTGGCGTTGGTTCTCGTTTCATGCCAATCACCCGGTGGAGCGGATTGGATCTTATTCCCGAAGCCGCCGGGCCGGATAAGATGGGCTCAGTGTCGGCGTTTAGCCGGATTCGAAGCCGCCGTTTGCTCCAAACGCGTGGCAGATGCATCGCAAAATGTGAAGAGAGGCCGGTTGAGTCATGGTCGATATTTTGGATGAGGCCTATGAGGACGAGTGCGTAAGTGGGGGGTCGGGAATAAGAAGGTTCATCGGCGATAATGGTAAGTGAGTGAGTCAAGGCCACTCGGCTTCTCGATTAGGAACAATTACGCCTGAGACTAAAAAGTCATTAACTTAAGCGCGCAAGACGGCGTGTTCTTCTGTCTTGCTATTTGAGGTTTTTTTAATATATATATTCAGACCGCTCACACATGCAGATCGCTATTCCCCCTTCTCTCACCTCTCCCTTCCATGGGTGACGCGCACCGCTCCTCGTCAAGCTTACCCGCCGCGGGTAGCGTAAATGTAGAGCAAGCGGAAAGCTCGTTTCATGAACTCTCCCGTCAGCTGAGTCAAGGAACTACCGTTGGTGGAAGAGACCGTACCCAGAAGTCCCGCGGCGAAGATGGCCAAAAGAGTAATGACCTTGAGAAGGGTTCTCTCGACTTGGACCAACCCTTCGACCTCCGCGAATATCTCACCTCGTCGAATGAAGCAAACGAAAGAGCTGGAATAAAACATAAGCACGTCGGTGTCGTTTGGGAGGATTTTCATGTGGACGTACTTGGCGGTTTGAATTCCAAGGTGTGCCCACATGACCGTGTCGGTCATGTCCATGACGCTCATGTATCCGAATGCATAGTTTTTCGTACGAACCTTTGGAGGTTAGTCTGTCCGCGATTCGCACACAAGACCCGGCATCGTGCTTACTCGCCCGTTCCCCTACAGACGAAGCATGGCAATTCTGGCTCACACCTTTTTTCAAACTGCATACCCTCCTATCCGGCTTCCTCCCGTCGAAGGCTGACAACGCCGTCACCTCGACGATTCTTCACAAGCACGTCACATTAATGTGGTGTTTTAGAAACGTGTTTACTAACTTCGTTGATGAAGGTGTTCCGGCCTTCTGGCAGCCCGGACAAATGTGTCTTGTCCTCGGGACGCCGGGCTCTGGTTGTACGACTTTTTTGAAGGCCATCGCAAATGAACGGGAAGGTTTCTACCATGTCGGTGGTGATGTGCATTATGCCGGCATTGATGCCCAGGAAATGGCTAAAACATATAAAGGCGAGCTTGTGTACAATGCCGAAGGTGCGTTATCGCCACGATGCATCATGACCCCGCTAATGCCGTCCGTTGACATTAGATGACATCCACATTCCCACCCTTACCGTTGGGCAGACGCTCAATTTCGCCCTTTCCACTAAGACGCCCGGACCTCGGGGGCGCCTACCAGAGACTTCTCGTTCACAATTTAATGCATCCGTTAAAAATATGCTCCTCAAGATGTTGAACATTGCGCACACAGAGAATACTTTGGTCGGTGACAGCTTTGTTCGCGGTGTCTCTGGTGGCGAGCGCAAGCGCGTTAGTATCGCAGAAATGATGACAACACGCGCTCGCGTTCAATGCTGGGATAATTCTTCTCGTGGTCTGGATGCGTCTACCGCGCTCGATTTTGTACGCTCTCTCAGAGTTATGACGGATGTTCTCGGCCAGACGACGTTTACTACCCTGTGAGTTGGACGCTCAATTATTCCTTCGCGGGCTGACGGTGCACCTAGGTATCAAGCTGGCGAGGGAATTTACGACCTATTCGACAGGGTAATGGTACTCGATCAAGGACACACTGTGTTCTTCGGGCCTCCAGATCAAGCACGAGCGTATTTTGAACAACTTGGGTACCGGTCACTTCCTCGCCAAAGCACGGCCGACTATCTCACGGGCTGTACCGATCCAAATGAGCGTCAGTTTGCTCCCGGTAGATCAGAAGTCGATGTTCCCAGTACCCCGAGGGCTCTTGAGGCCGCTTTCCAATCTTCGGATCTCTTCAAGGATCTTGCTGATCAGCTTGCCAAATATAAAATACGGATGGAGACCGAGAAGACCGACCAAGAAGTCTTCCGCGCTGCCGTTATCGAAGACAAGAAAAAGGGTGTTTCGCGAAAGAGCCCTTACACCCTTGGGCTCAAAGACCAGGTTGTTGCTCTGACCCGAAGACAGTTCCAAGGGCGGCTACAAGACAAATTCTACATATACACTAGCTTTGGTTTCATGACTGTCAGTGAATTATTTTTTTTTTTGCGAGACCCTCTGTTGAGATATGGACATCGACAACTAGACACTTGCACTCTTTATTGGTGGCTGCTACTACAACTTGCCCCCTTCATCGGCAGGGGCATTCACTCGTGGAAGCGTGATTTTCGTCGCCATCCTTGTCTCGTCATTCGACACCTTTGTAGAGGTTTGCGCTCCTTTCGGCCGATGGCGTGGCGTTTGCTAATGTTTTTCCAAGATGCCCATGCAGATGTTCGGTCGCCCAATCATCAAGAAGCAATCAGGTTATGGCTTCTATCGCCCAGCCGCCATCCAGATTGCCAATACACTTGCCGATTTGCCTTTCTCTGCCTCACGAATTCTGATATACGACATCATCATCTACTTTATGACCAACCTTTCTCGTTCAGCGGGGGGTTTTTTCACGTTCCACCTCATCAATTACGTTACATTCTTGACGATGCAGGGCTTCTTCCGCACAGTTGGGTTGTTCTGCAGCAATTACCACACGGCACTTCGGGTGGGTATAACCATATTCCCGAACCTTGTGCTCTATGCAGGATACATGATACCGATCAACCGGATGAAGCGATGGTTGTTCTGGATTGTATGTTTATTGGCTACGGAGATATCGCCGTTTCCTCATTGGGTCCTATCAGTTCTACATAAATCCGGTCAACTATGCATGGTCAGCCCTCATGGAGAATGAATTCCACCGAGTCACTGTACGTTTTCTCCATTTCTAGGCTGTCGTACCATTTCGCTCAAGTTCTCATAGCTCACGTGCGACGGTGATTATGTTGTTCCGCGCAACGTCGGAAATGCCACCAAATATCCGTACGAGGTTTTTTCTATGTCGAGTATATTCCTCTGATCTTTCATGTATCCCACAGCGCCGAATTAGGACCGAATCAGATATGCACACTGTTCGGTGCGCAGCCTGGGAGTCGCATTGTCACTGGCAAAGATTACGTCCAAGCTGGTTACGACCTCAATACAGACGACCTTTGGCGCCGCAACTTTGTTGTCCTCGTTGCGTTCCTGATTTTCTTCTGGTTCGCCCAAGTAGTTGTCATTGAATGGTACCCAGTAAGTACAAACAGGATCACTATCAAAATGCGGCTCACCGTCATTGTTTGGAAAGCAATTCATCGGAGGCGGTGGTGTTAGCTTCTTCGCTAGGGACACTGCCGAGACAAAGAAACTCAACTCCGAGTTGGAAGAACGTAAGGTAGCAAACGCTGAAGAGCAACGTCGAGAGAAGATCCGGGCCATGGATGGCATCAAGAACAAGAGAGATCAGTGCGTCTTCTAACCGCCAGTGAGACACTGTACTGACGTATGTCCTCAGCAATTCCTTCTCTGACCGAATGGCCTTTACCTGGGAAGGGCTGAATTATCACGTGCCTGTTACAGGGGGCACCTTGCAGCTTCTCAATAACGTCTACGGCTATGTAAAACCGGGTACCCTTACAGCCCTGATGGGGGCATCCGGCGCAGGTAAAACGACCTGTCTAGATGTTCTCGCTCAGAGGAAAAATATTGGCGTTGTGGCTGGGGACATTTTGGTTGATGGCCGACCGCCCGACACCGATTTTGCCCGCGAAACTGCATATGGTTAGTGTATTTCTATGTGGTGTCTTAACATTGGCATTGACATCCTCTACAGCTGAGCAAATGGATGTCCACGAAGATAATACCACCATTCGCGAGGCTATGCGCTTCTCCGCGTATCTCCGACAACCCTTCCATGTCTCCAAGGAAGAAAAGGATGCTTACGTTGAAGACATGATCGAGTTGCTTGAGCTACAGGATCTCTCAGAGGCAGTCGTGTGGAGTCTCGGCGTCGAGGCTCGCAAACGGCTTACCATTGGCGTCGAGCTTGCAAGTAAACCCGAGTTGCTTCTCTTCCTTGACGAGCCCACGTCGGGTCTGGATGCACAGAGCGCATGGAACCTTGTCCGTTTCCTTCGCAAGCTTGCTGACAGCGGGCAGGCCATATTGTGCACGATCCATCAGCCTTCGTCGCTGCTGTTCGAGAGCTTCGATCGATTGCTGCTACTTGGAAAAGGCGGGAACACGATTTATTTCGGTGACATAGGCGAGGATTCACACGTCATGCGCGAGTACTTCGCACGGTACGGCGCACGATGCCCACCGAACGTTAATCCGGCCGAATACATGCTCGAGGCCATCGGGGCGGGTGTTACTCCTCGTATCGGGGACCGCGATTGGAAGGATATCTGGCTTGACTCTCCCGACTCAGCTCGTGCAAAGGCGGAGATTGAGCAGATTAAACGCGATGCGTTGGCTCGTGATCGGCCCGTTAACGTGAAGCATTCAACATGTAAGTTCACTCCCGCACCCCGTTTGTTTGTCGATCACGTGACTTAATTGCGCCTTAGATGCCACGCCGCTCTGGTACCAGCTGAGGATCGTCGTGCAGCGGAATGCACTCGCGTTGTGGAGATCTCCCGCTTATGTCTTCACTCGACTGTTCTGCCACTTGATTGTGTCCCTCATGGTGTCACTGCCATTCCTTCAACTGGGACACAGTGACCGAGATCTGCAATACCGCGTCTTTGCAATGTAAGCACTCGCCTTCCCCACAGGCTGATATAGGATATATCTGATTATGTATCAGTTTTTGGGTGGTCGTTCTACCTGGTCTCGTAATTCCTCAACTTGAACCCGTATTCTTGATGAATCGCCGCACTTTCATTCGCGAGGCTTCGAGTAGAATCTATTCGCCATACATATTCGCTATAGGTCAATTGCTCGGGGAGATCCCGTATTCCGTACTCTGTGCATTCATCTATTGGGTATTGATGGTGCGTTCCCTGACTCTACAAGCTACTGGGCCCGTTCAAGCGGTTTTTTCACAGGTCTATCCGATACACTTTGGTCAAGGATCGGCTGGCACAAACGGCACTGGCTTCCAGTTCCTTGTTATCTTAATCACGGAACTGTTTGCCGTGTCACTCGGTCAACTGATCGCGTCGATTTCTCCAAGTATCCAGATCGCTTCCCTCTTCACAGCGCCCGTCTCCATCGTTCTGAGCAACGTCTGTGGTGTGACAATACCTTATCCTACGCTCAGCAAGTTCTGGAGAGCATGGCTATACCCTCTGGATCCTTTCACCCGAATGGTGGCGGCAATGTTGGCAACAGAGCTTCAGTATGTGCCTGCCTAGTTTTATCTTGTTATTTGCGCTAAGTGGTTTTGGCAGTGGGTTAACGATCACGTGCAAGCCCGATGAATTCGCGGTGTTCAATCCACCATCTGGCCAAACTTGCGCCGCCTGGGCGCGTGATTTCGTGAATGCTGCAGGCGGCTACCTTGACAACCCAAATGATTCTGCGGCATGCAGGTATTGCCGGTATACTGTGAGTGGGATTGACACATAGCTGCGTGGTTTTGTACTCACCCCCGGCCAAGGTCGGAGACGAGTTTTTCTTGCCACTCAACATCCGATATTCGAATCGCTGGCGGGACGTGGGTATTTACTTCTGCTTCTTCGGTAAGTTCCTCCACCTTCTTAAGGACTCGTGGACCTGATTTTCCCCCCGTTTAGTCTTCAATATCGTCGCAACTATCAGTGAGTTGATCCTCATTTTTAGTTTTTCACAACGCTGACCGGCTTTTCAGTCGCTTCACGCTATCTTCGTTTCGCCCGGCGGTAGATTATGCCTCGTGTTCATGTTTAAACGCCCAATGCCACGAACAGTTTTCAACTTGTTACTTTGCTCTCCTTGCTTCACGACAGTATAATTCAGCATTATTACCAGTCATCCATACCTATAGACATAGCAGACCTACTTTACATGCACAAAAAACAGTTGTCCTTATTAATAGTACCACCAACGTAACCGAGGAACGTGTGATCTGTACGTTAGCGCGAAAAAGGCAAGACCTCAACGCCGTCCGCCGGGTTGTCCCTTCGAGCGTTGCAAAGCGTCACAAGTACCCGAGATCTGCTTGGCTGTCTCCTTCCCTCGCCGTCTCGTCGCCGTGCTGTTCGCCATTCGCCCTGATCTAGCATCACTTCCCCTACCGTGCCAACGCACGAAACTGGACTCCCGGCCAGCCCAGTATCTATGGATGGACAAAGGTCTGCCATCCAGTCCGTGTAATGTGGACGCGTTTCATTCGCCAACCACTGTCGACGCGTAGGCCGTCGAATACTATATTCAGCTCCATCTACATCAATGAGACTCTCAGACGTAAGCCAGACCCGGCACTCCTTTCGCCATGCGAGCTCTGACGTGTACGACTCGGCTTGTAACTTACCTAGGTAACAAAGCTGTCGTATGTGCACTTTCAGCGAGTTATATTTCCACATTTGCGGGGTATCCGGTGCGTGGAGACGTTACGGCTTTTTATTTTTCCTCATTGGCCCCTCTGCATGGTAGTTGGACTCTCTCAAGTCCCGGTTGCAAACAACGAAAACCCCGATTTCCGTTCCTCGAATCGCCCTGCTCGTCTACCGTGAGGAGGGCATCGTCGGGTTTTACCGAGGGCTGTGGATCCCCCTCATGACCATCTCTTTCGTCCGTACGTGCCGTACATTTCACCGTCAAGGGGCATGGACAAATAATGATCGGCCATGCGATGGGTAGGCGCGGCCTCGTTCACTATATACACCCGTACAAAGGAGTTTTGCCGTGATCACCAGCTCGTCGACCACACCAAGTTACTCGGCTCTGCTGTAGTTGGTGGACTTGGCGGTGCGATGGCCGGCTCGTTGATATCTTTCGGGAGTGCACGTAAGTCCGCACCCAATTCTGTTATATTATTTCGTTACTGAGGTGACCCAATAGCTTTCGAACTTGTCAAGGTACCGTACCTGAATGTGTGCACAACGCCGTGGATCGACAACTGACCATCGGCGCACTTTAGGTTCGGAGGCAGCTGGAATACACGATCGCAGAGAAGAAGGGGATCAAGTTGGTAAAGCCTCCGAGTACGGCCTCCGCCGTGCGTGACATCTTCAGAATGAGTGGATTTTTTGGGTTGTACAACGGCTTTAGCCTTCACTTTCGTAAGAGACCCTGGTCCGTTCTGGCACTTGAATCACCCGCTGACGTAGCAACCTAGTGCGTGATACTGCTGGCACAGCTCTCTATTTTCTAGAATATGACGGGATGCGTCACCTTTTAGGGAGACTTCCCTCGGGAGAACAGGGCCCGACTCCACCCTGGCTTCCAATACATCCGTCTCTTGTGCCGTTTGTCTGTGGATCTTTATCAGGCGTGACTTCTTGGGCCCTCATATATCCTATGGATGTGTAAGAAGATCTCTTTCTTTTCCCAGTTTTTCAACTCATGTGTGCCCCCCTACTTCAGCGTCAAAACCAAGGTCCAACAGCGAGCCCTGGCCGGCGAACAATATCGGGGTCCGGGGGAGACACTCCATCGCCTGATCAGAGGTGAATTGCAGTCCTTAAAAGTGGTGACCAGGGCTGATTCTAGAACCTAGGGCCGGACCCCCAAAACCCAAAACCGCTCGTTGCTGGTATCGCGCGCATCTACCGCGGCCTCGGAGTGAGTGCGCTGCGAAGTGTAACCACACATGGCCTACTCTGGACGTTTTTCGACCTTGTCTCGGGCTTCATCGACCAGCTCCCTGACTCGGAATCTCCTGCCTGACTCCGCACCTGTCCCTACTGCACGTCCTATCTCCAACACATCATCCCGCTACCAATCCCCGCATTTTTTTCGTTGTAGAATATCACACTATACATTATAACACACGAGTAAGTTACAATGAGCAGAGAATCTAGATTTCGTGCAATCCCGTTTCTATATCAAAACATCCCAGAGGAACATCGACGTTAATGGTGACGAAACGGGGTCGTGCTGGGAAGATTACCCGCTTCTTCGCATCATGACCGGCATCACCTTTCGTCCGGCCTTGGGCATCTCCGACGATGTGTATTCAAAAGAAGGGCTAGAGTGCGACAAATGGCGTCAAACAAGCACATTCGATTCACACGCCTCGACACCACCGGCGGTTGAGAGGGATGTCCGACTCGGACACATTGAGTGGAGAGTGATAGCACAGAAGCTTTTGCGCAGGAAGTTCTCATAGCCCCCCTAATCACGTCGGACGTTAACCATATACCGTGCAGCGAACTTTTCTCGATGCGTATACCATAATGCGCCTTGAACTTCCCAGCATTTCTCAGTTGTAGTAAGCGGACCATACATGTGACACAGACATGTTTCTGCGCATTACTACGGCCATACTACGGGCGCACAGTGATGAGGTATGGGGTGTGGAAGTGGAGCCACAATGGAAAGTTCTTGGCGAGCGCGAGCAAGGACAGAAGCGTCATCATTATGGTCTGTTGGGGTACGTGTCAATTCGACTTTTGACACTCTGTGGTGCTTATGCGGTGCTCGCAATGGTTACAGCCCAATCGGAATCCTGACGTATCCCTTCACCTACACCATCCATTTGCTGTTACATGCGTCGCATGATCACCAGACGATACTATATTGTTGTCGTCTTCTGAGCAGTAATATATCAAGATGTGGAATACAGAGGCCCGCCGAGTCATACCCACTCTGAAAATTCGAGGACTAAACGTATTCAACCCCTCCGTAGACTGGTATTTGCACCCGAACAATCGAAGCCCATGCGGAAACAGTCTCAGCACTTGCATGGGCACCCGATGGATCGGGGTTCATTTCGGGCTCACAAGATGGAAAGATCAATCTACGGGTAAGACATCTTTCTTCTCTCGTAGCTCGCTGCCTTGTGAACTATTTTATAATCACCCGCACTACGGTGTTCAGGGATTTGACGGATATCACCATTCGGATAGCGGATCTTGCGGTTAGCCCCGACTGCACAGGTCGCTGTTGGCGCATCTGCGAGGGATCCCGTATTGTCGACCCCAACTCCCGATAGCCTGGAGAATTTAATGGTCGTTTACGATCTGACCAGGAGCAAGACCAGGAGATCCTTTTGTGGAATTTATTCACAGGGCGCCTACAGTGGCGGCAAACCCGGCACGTGATTCGCAGCTGTTTTGGTGGCGTGAACGGTAATCTCATAGTCAGTGGCAGCGAAGGTACATGGTCCTGTTTATCCCTCTCCCAATTTGGTCCACTCACACATCGTTTATCCTGCGTGGGGCGATGCGTCGTAGATGGGAACGTGTATATATGGGATCGAGAACGCGCTGTCCTCCTCGACGTTCTGACTGGCCACGGTAATGGCAGCGTAAACTCAGTCGCGTGGAACCCCAGAAACACGCAGATGTTTACGTCCTACTCGGACGACTTCACCATACGCCTGTGGGAACCCTCGGGTAGCGGGGCCGAGGCCGAGTCCTCATCAGCTCTAGCTCACCGGATGGCAGACGAACAGAGTCACGAGCGCAATCCTAGTGGGGAAAGGTGAGGGAGATCAGGGAGCCCCAGGTTGAGGATGATCCTGCGTCGCGGAGTCCGTGAACATAACTAGCTGGGTGGGATTTCCCTTTCCTGCATCTGGACAGTCTGAATCCGCCTCAGCACCATCTATACTCATACACCTTGCTTTCCTCCACTTGTGTCGAGTTGAAGCAGCTAATCTACACCTTACTATTTCTGGATAGGTGACATCTATCTGCCAGTGCACATCGCGTCGGAACACCCTTTTTCGGGGATATCACTGGCACGACACTTCTTAGGTTAGGGAAGCACAACAATTGCTGACAGTCCAAGAGGCCGCGTTTGATGTGTTCTACAGCACATACGATGGGCACGCATCACGGGTATTAAATGAGCATTAGGCCCTCTTTGGGACTAGGGACCGACAACGTGGGATACCCCTTGCGTGCTTCGTGCCTTTCAAGAATAATGAAGACACTGGGCCTAGATAGACTCAGCACAAGCACACCCCGTAAACTGGTCCACTGGGAAACTGGGAAGGGTCACGGCGCCCAATGCCATACCGAAAATACGACCGCTGGGCTGGCGTTTGCAGGCGCATGAGTTTCTTCAAGTCATCAGGGATTCTATGTGTGGTGATGACTTCAAGTTACCACAGTCCACGACCACCAGTCGGGCCCCGGATCTCGGCGACTGCGGTGCTTCGATCATGGCCTACTGTATTTGACCACCGTCAGGCTGTCTGCCAGTGGTGCTCGCATTGTTAGTACCCAGTCGTGAGACTTTACGACACTGCAACTCCCAACCAAGCTCCCAACAACTGCAGTATTTTTCCCCAGCGGATTCGTCCAGTACCTCTTATTCTATCGTATCTTAATGCACAGTACGCCGGAAGTATACACTATGACGCAACAGGCGCAGTAGTTAGGGTGATCTGGCACACCAGAAGTTATTAGGAACGACTGGGGAGCCAGGTGCGCAAAGGGCGTCTTAAATACATCGTAAGGAGTGTATACTAGTAGCGTGTCTACATACTAACACGTGAAACAGGCGGAAACCCGCACTCCGTTAGAAACGAACGTTGACGATAACTCAGCTAAGTAGAGCTACTACTTGATTGATTGTCCTGATCATAACTAGTGATCGTGTTACGAGTCTATGCTCGTATCTCATCTCTTCCGGAAGATCACGCATACCCGCACATATCAAGATTTGTATACACAGTCCCCACTTGTAATCGCGTAATCGTGTGACGATCCAAAACGTGCCCACTGGCATGTGTTCCCTGGTCCCCCATTGGTGACATCCCCGGACGGATCTTTCGTATGGATTCTCAGTACCTGCCACATGACTGATGCATACCGTAATGTCCCCGCGTCGCGGTGGCCACCAGGGTGACGCTGGTGCCCTGACCACATGTACTAAGGGCGGAAGCAGGAGGACGTGTCATCCTGGTTATCCCTAGCCATCCCGACAGACACCGGACACAGCTTAGGGACTCAGGCGATCTATGACCGTCACGGTGCAAGATGGCGTAGAGAAAGACAGCTCGCGTTCTATGGTATTCCGACCGAGTTAACACTGCCATTGACGCCGTCAGCGCTTCAGAAGTCAGCTCATTTTCGTCCCGAGTCCGAGGGAACCTGTTTGCTGTGCTCTGCCGCTCTCCTACTACATAAGGCCAGCAACCACTATACATTTGTCCAACTTAGCACAACCCCGTCCTATGATTCTCCACCAATGAGCCCTCTCTTGATCGTGAGACGGCTGTGTAGAGAATATTACGGCGTGTTGATGGGGGCACACGCAGTTTTACAGTGAGGGGCCCCAGCTCCACCCCCCGTGTCCTCCAGCGTGCTGCACTCGCGCGCGCCCTTAGATACTAAGACACTGCTTGACAAAGACAGCGATGGACGTCTCCACGACGTGCGCGACCCCTCGCGCGGCAGATCTCCGTTGAGCCCAAGCGACTCATCTCTCGCATTCCCAGGGGCCGCGCTCGCACGCGGGCTTAGCAAATTTAGAGGGACACGAGCCTTGGACAACCATGCGCTGACAACAACGGTGAGTTGGTGACAACGGAAGGCGATGGGACGTCGCTGGCCACAATGTTGGCCCCCTTACTTACATTTAGTACTGCTATGGGTTCTCCGAGTCTTATCGAATACACGAGGTGTCTATATTTTTTTTTACTTTCTTCCTGTGTGATTGAATTCCTGAGGTCAGTGCCTCAACGCTCGCGTCGCGGCTTTCCGTTAATCTTGAAGATGATAAGTACGTTATATAAATACATTATGTAATTAATTACTACAATTAGTCTGTGCCAACTTTGACTTTGTGGGGTGGACAAAGGGGTGGAACAACTTTGTGGGGGAAGAAAACTTGGCATGGTCACCGAAATACCATTCAAATGCCGCCTATGTGTGAAAAATGGTTGCTAGATATCTACTGTATCGATTTGGAACCTGCTGTAAGCATAGTATGGATCTCGCTGTAGCTATCCCGAAATTGCGTTCACGCCCCAAGTCTCACAAATCTCGCAGTTAGAATTACGGGTTTTTTTTAATAAAAGTCCGTAGTCGAGTCGGGGCTCAGCGCTCAGCGCTCAGGCTCGGGCCTCGGTCGCTGGCCAACGAAGTTGTTGCCTGTTTTGTTGTTTTGTCTTTTGTTTTGTCTAGTTATTGGCGTGTCTGAACTAGCTCCCGATCCACCAGAGACAAACCATGGGAACCATTTCGAACGGCGCAGCACTGCCATAAATTTGTTTTCATGCCAAGACAAGTACACCACATGGACAGTCTAAGGGATGAAACCTAGACATGCTGTTACTTCAAGAATAGAAGACGCAAGGCTACAGTAATCTCGGCTATGCTCCATCAGCAAGCTTATCCGATACGACCTACAGTATCGCCCTGGTCCGCCCAGAGTCTACCATTATGGGACAGTCAGGGCAGTCATGCACGAGCTCACACCTTTTCTTGTCGACGTCCAAGCCCTCATCGAGGGGCGGACATTCACGCAATATTCACGAGGCACGTAGAATGGCCCCCTTGAAACCCTTGAAGTACCTCGGTTATTCGTTTTCCAATTTAAGGGGGTTGGCGCCCCATCAACGAGAAGCACATGCTGTACAGTGTACAGTAGGAGCTAAGCGGTCTCAGCATAATATATAACGATAGATTTCGAAGGAGCTGTCTTCTTTCTACCCCCCCTCCTCGCTTCGACTATGAGTGCAGAAAAACTCGAGAAGCCATGGACCCCCGCCGGCAGCCTGAAGGATGAGTTCGCTGCGCAGCAGTCTGATCTACGAGATCCGGTACACGACACACTCCATCGGGGGTTGAAAGCGCGCCAAATCTCCATGATTGCGGTATGTCCACCCCGCGGACTTGGCATTTGTCGTCACCTAACACTTTGTGGGGTCATAGCTTGGCGGCGCAGTGGGTACTGGCTTGATCATTGGCTCGGGCACCGCGCTTGTACGAGGTGGCCCCCTTGGCATCTTACTAGGCTATTCGTTTGTCGGTCTCGTGTGCTATCTCGTCATGGTTGCTTTGGGAGAAATGGCGGCGTATCTCCCACACAAGAAGGGCTTTGCGGGCTATGCTGCCCGGTTCGTCGACCCTGCGTTCGGTTTTGCGCTCGGTTGGAACTATCTCATGAAGTACTTGATCGTGACGCCAAATAACATCAACGCGGCCGGTGCGGTGATCCAGTATTGGACGAGACACGTGCACATTGCTGTCTGGATGGGTAAGCATTTCCCCTGGACAAAAAAGGATCGATGGCTGACATTTCCGTCACCAGTCATCTTCATATTGTTTAGTGCGTGCCTAAGTCCGTCGTTCCCCCGGTTGCGCATCTAATGGCTTGCAGTTGCTTGCATTAATCTCCTCGGTGTCCGAGTCTTCGGAGAGCTTGAGTTTTGGTTCAGCAGTATCAAAGTGGTAACACTGATCGGGCTACTTTTGATGGGCATCATCATTGATCTTGGCGGCAACCCACATCATGACCGCATTGGTTTCCGTTACTGGAAACACCCAGATGGGCCCATGGGCTCGTATTTGCTCTCCCGCGTGCACAACCCCCACCTTGCCATTTTCCTCGGCTTTTGGAGCACGCTCACCAATGCGTTGTTTGCATACATCGGCACGGAACTGATCGGTGTGACGGTCGGCGAGGCGCAGAATCCTCGTAAGAACATCCCGATTGCCATCCGGAGGACGTTCCTGCGGATCGTGGTGTTCTACATTGGTGGCGTCTTCGTCATCGGACTCCTCGTTCCCAGGACAAACAACGTAAGATATGGTGACCAGAAGGGCAGGGTATTTTGACTGATAACTTTTGCGTCCAGGACTTGTTCGTTGCCAACAAGTCGAAAACCGGCGCTGCTGCTTCGCCATTCGTGGTTGGTGGGTGCTGTTCTGACCCTCCGTCTCCTCAGTGAAGTTGACCCGTAGTACAGCTACCACTCTGGTCGGAATCAAGGTCTTGAATCACATTATTAATGCGGCTATTCTCATCTTCGTGTTGAGCGCCGCCAATTCCGATCTGTACATCGGCTCGCGCACCCTCTACGCACTTGCGATTGAGGGAAAGGCACCCCGCATCTTCCGCAGAGTGAACCGTATGGGCGTGCCGGTGCCAGCACTCCTCCTCTGCACGGCGTTCTGTGGCCTGGTCTTCTTGAACGTGCATTCATCCAGCCAGAAAGGTGAGGAGGAACAATACTTCCTTTGATGCGCACCTCGTCCTGACCTCTTCTCGAACAGTGTTCGGTTGGTTCGTCAACCTGGTTTCAACTTTCGGTGCCATCACGTGGATGTGTATCTGTTACTCACATATGTAGGCGCTTTGATGACATCGTTCCTTCGTGGTGTCTGATGTGGACTTCAGACGCTTTATGAAGGCCCTGGATGCTCAGGGCATCTCGCGTGATTCACTTCCATACAAGGCACCTCTGCAACCATTTGGCTCTTGGTTCGCCTTGATCTCTACGGGAATAATCACACTTTTCAAAGGTCAGAGCTCGTCTAATATGCGTTTCATGATGCTCAAGTTGCCGTCCAGGATATGATACGTTCATGCCATTCACCAAGGATACGTTTGTGACGTCTTACATTGGTCTGCCGACCTTTCTAGTGTGCTGGGGTGGTTATAAGTTATATTACGGTACATCAGTCATCCCCTCCGATAAAGTAGATCTAATTACTGGGAAACGGGAGATTGATGAGGAGGAGGAGCGATTTGTCGCGGACGAGGAGGCAAAGGGACCGCAACCACTGAGACGACGGATATGGGACAGTTTGTAACCGATCGGGTTATGTGTAATCCTACTTACCTAAAGCTTATCTAAAGCTTACACATTGCTTGAAATGGGGACTAACGAACGATGACACTCCTGCACATCGAGTCGTTCTCCCTAGTGTCATTATTGCGAACAGTCCGTCTCTCAGCCTATAACAAATATCTGGGTGCTTTCAAGTGACTTTCGGGATCTGTAGGGAAAGACTCGACGTTCAATTCAACGTCTGCGTCGTCGTCATTCGCAGTGCGTATGAGGAAGATGGTAATCTTGCTTACGCAGCGTGAGATACGTGGTCTTCGGTATAAAGAATCTCTTGCAAATGAGGTCAGCGTAAGTCATGAACCCGAGTTGGCGTCCTCTGACCAAGACAGGCGTTGGTATATTAGCCCTTCTCGGCGCTGTCGTCTCGTTGCTGTTCAATTTCTCTCGTCCGGACCACCTCTTGCCATTGTCTCCACCACCCACCGATACTATCTCTTCGACTATGGCCACTGTATCCAGAACCGTGGTGAAGAAGGTCCTCTCACTAGAAACCTCAGAGGTACTTGTGTTCTTTTCCCCGCGCTGTGCGGTCGCTGAAGGCTTGCCACAGGGAGCCGGCGCAGTCGTCCGCCGTTCAATAGGCTCCATGCAGTTGCGAAACCTGACGCCTTTCCTCATGCTTGACCATTTCCATATCGCCAAGGGTGCAGTGCGTTATGTTTCCTGTTCCTGCTTTCGTCCAGCGCTGATATCCAGTTAGGGCTTCCCTGATCACCCGCACCGCGGCCAAGCTACTGTCACCTACATTACGCAAGGCGAGAGCAAACACGAGGACTCAGCGGGTAATTCGGGCATCATTAGAGAAGGTGGTGTCCAGTGGATGTGCGCAGTGCGTCCTTTTCTCTTCGTGCCGCAAACCATAATCTAAGCCCCTTCCTTACAGGGTCGCGGAAGTAAGCATTTGAAAGCACAAACGAGTTCGTCTACTGATCTTTTTCTTTCTAGTCATCCATGCTGAGATGCCCATCAACGATCCCGGAAAGCCCGAGCCACGCGGTCTCCAGCTCTGGGTTGACCTACCCAAGCAATATAAGATGGCTGAGCCTTCGTATCAGGACCTTGAACCAGAAAAGTAGGCGGAGAACTCGCGGAACTCCGAATTGTATTCACTCCCTGCAGTTTTCTAAGCATCCCGAGTGCGTTCCCGGAAGGCCCCAATGGTCCCGAGATTCGCTGTGATCAGTGGCAAGAGTCACGGGCATGAATCACCTGTGCGTCCGCTTGGCGGATGCTGGTACTTCCATGCCAAGTTCAAGCGGCCTGGTAAAATCTACCAAGACCTGCGTACGTAGTATTCATCGAGGTCCCTCAGTTCCCCAATCTCATCTCCCGATCGAACCCCTAGCCGCCGGTTGGACTGCGTTCATCTACAGTAAGTGATCATCCGTC
The DNA here is from genome assembly GCA_021527775.1 of Lactarius sanguifluus. Taxonomy (NCBI): domain Eukaryota; kingdom Fungi; phylum Basidiomycota; class Agaricomycetes; order Russulales; family Russulaceae; genus Lactarius; species Lactarius sanguifluus. Next base: position 1,589,996 of record JAKEYF010000001.1, on the reverse strand, counting down.
TGTCGGCCAAATTCGAGGCGCTGAGGGTCTTGCACAGCACTGAATGGAAAGATCACTGTTGGCGACTCGAAAGACACGCACGACCCGTTCCACACGCTAGTTCTGTCTGCTAATGGCAACGAGACTGGCATTTCCGTTTCCGCCTTGGAGAATGACACCGACTTTGTCTTGGTGTGGATTCACGTTGGTCAGTTGGTCCCAGTGCGCTGACGCTTTGATTCAGATTGCCGGAGAGCCGCTCGACCAGCCGGTCGTGCAATACGGCCCATTTGTGATGACGACGAGGGAAGAGATCCAGAAGACGTTCATGGACTGTAAGTGCCTGTGGCAACAACCGCGCCAACTTCGTTGACTCCGTAATCTCTAGATCGTATGGGTCAAAATGGCTTCGAGAATGCTCATGTATGGAAGAGCAAAATTGGTGGTCTCTGATCCATGAGCATATCTTAGATGGGTCCTTGTAGATTCTTGGTCTTACGATTACACACGTAACTTACCGTACTGTATCTTATCGTTTCGGACTGATTAAATGCCGTTGTTACATTCAATTTTCTTTGAGACACAATACCATGATGGTTCACCAAGAGGCGGTTCATCCGCTGGTATATGTGCTTATGTATACCCCTGTGCAATGTGAACGTGCTTGACGGAAGGCAAGGAAGCAATGCGTACGCCACAAGGTCCGAGTCTGGACCGCTAGGCCGTGATGGGTGCGCACCTTGACCTCCCGCATTGAAAACATGAGCGAAACAATGCACAACAAAGGTTTGTTCAGCATGTTAACCGCTCCCTGGCATTTTAGTCACTACACATGAAGAACGGGCAAGCCCCATGAGCATGTCGGGTTTCACTTGGGGGCCTACCGTCTGCGGTGGACCTGGGGCTCGCTTTCGTCTCCGCTGTCCTCTGCCACCTGCATGCCCTCCCATACGTCGGCAGTCGCTGCCCTCGCTATCAGCTCCTGCACCATCCCGCCGCATTCCATCACTGTGATGATCTGTGTCCTCGCCCTCGACTTCGTCCCAGACGACGCACGTCGGTATGCTCTTCAGGTACACCTTCTCCAGCACTGTCCCCTTGTTGTCTTGCGGTTGGCCGGCTTCGGCAGGAAGGCGGATACGTGCTGTGCACGCGCGCATAGCGATCGAGCGCCGTGGAGACGAGCCCAGCGGGGCTTGGGGCCATGGATGTGATGGCTCCTGCGATGCCTTGGCAAACGTCGTGTAAGAGTCAGCACGAGGGAGACAATGCACGCGCGGGGTGAGGAGCACCTTTGTAGCCGTATATAACACGTCCGTTACGCGCGTCGACGGCGAACAAGCTGCTCGCCTGGTCCGAAACGAATACCTCGCTAGGTGGATGGTCACACGCTTTAGACAGAAAGGGGGGGGGAGAGCTGAGCGTATGCCGCACTGTTCGTCGTGCCCTTTCGCGATGGCACCGATCCCGTTGCCCTTGCAGATCTGCTTCCACTCGGCCACGGGCTTGCGCGCTGCGCGCGTGTCGTATCGGCGCACGTCGCCGCGCTGCGTGCCGGCGACGAGCTGCTGGGGCGTAGAGAGGTAGCTGAGGCACGTGTTATGTACGGGCTGCCGCAGGCTCAGGGAGTCGTTCGCGACCTATAGCCAAAAGAAAGTGAGGAAGGGCCGGAAGCGGCAGGGGAGTCATTTTGCAACGTGCGTTTTTCGCTCGCCACAGCTCTCCGGGAAGGAGGTCGTTGCCTCGTTTCCGCTTCTTGGTGCCTTCGGGTTGGGGTGCGCGCTGCTTTGGCGCGAAGGCGGCCTCGAGGTCCCAGATGGAGAGCTCGACCTCGTCGCCTCCGTAGGAGAACGCCTTACCGTCGGGTGCGGGTCGCCATTCGCACAGACGCATGGGTAAGATTGCAGTTTGCGATTCTGCATCATGCTCTCCGAACGGCGTGAGGCGGAGGGCACCGTTTGAAGTGCACGAATATACTCCACTAGGAGTCAAATGTGATGGACGATTCAGAGAGTCGTGAGACTGAGGAGTTGTGAACGACATACGCGGACGACGCAGCCAACCCGATGTATTTTTGACCAGGACTTAGACGAGGTTCGGTCCACTCACGTAAAGGCTCCAAACCCTCAGGTCTTAACTGAGAGACAGAAGCAGACCCATCAGCGCATACAGCCACTAGCTTTTCTTCAAAATCAGTAAGGCTGAGAACAGTATCACGGTGCATGACCTGAACACATACTAGCTGTACCGTCTGTTGGCGAGGTCGAAACGGCGATCTTTTGCACCGCGCGATGTTTCCCTTTGCCACTCCCATCATAAAGCGTGACCACAGTCACTTTTGAATCCGCCTTTGAGGCAGGGAGGTATGTCAATGCCTTGATGTTGCCCAACTCGTCACCAGAGAAAAAGCGAGGCATTGGATCAAGTCGATGGGTGAAAAATCACGCGATCACGACCGGTATTGAGTCGGGCCGAATGATGACGATGACGGAAGGAGCGGAGAACACTCGGAAACCCCACGCAACGACGACCGAGATGGACGCAGCTCTCAAGGAGCTCGACAAGCTTCAGTACCTAACTTCAGATTCACCGTCCACGAGTAAAAGCAAGACCCCCGCGATACAAGACTCGCTCAACTCCCTTCTGCAGACCTTGCACGCTCAAAAGAAACGGCTCGAGGCAGGCATTGCTTCCGAGGCCGAGCTGGAAACGCTCGCAAAGACGGTAGAGTCGAGGAAGAAGGAGATCGACGATCGTCAGAAAGAAATTTACAATAGCCTGGCTAGGTACGGGAAGGCACTGGATAAGGTGTGTTTGGCCTTCTGGTGCTACGACGTTTGGGCTGATGGGGAATCAAGTGATGCAGAGATTTACGACACCACTTCCAACTTATGAACCTCTTTTCGCATCTGACGATGGGCAGAAGGCGTTGGAACACGTTATTGCCACGCATTTACTCAGGACGGGGCGGTTCTCCACAGCAGAGACGTTCATTCAGGTGTGTCATCGCGTCGTGTGTCGCAACAGACACCACGTTAAACCCAAAATCAAGGAGTTTATGGTTGACCTTCCAGCAGGGCGACAGACTCAATTCGTAGATTTGTACCGAATATTGGTAGCCTTGCGAAACAAAGACATCAAACCTGCCTTGGAGTACGTGCCTTCCGTTTTGACCCGGACTCATATATCTCACTCACCTTTACGCTGTTTCCAGGTGGGTGGAACACAATCGCGACTTTTTGCGTTCCCGCTCCTCGTCTCTCGAGTTCTATCTCCACCGATCCGAATATCTCCGCCTTCTCCTTAAACCTAACCCGTCAGAACAATCGAAAGCCATTCAGTATGCGACTAAACACCTACGGCCGTTCTTCCTGACGCACACGAACGAATTCAAGCGTCTAATGGCTTGCTTGATCTTCCTTCCTAAGGAGCGCATGCAGAAATCTCCATACGAGGACCTCACTTCGGACACTATCCATCTCGATCTTGAGAACATGTTTGCGACGGAGTTTAGCGCAAGCTTGGGAATGAGTAAACAACCGCCATTGCGAGTCGTGGGGGACATTGGCGGTGGCGGTGCTCTAGCAAAGATTGAGAAGGGGAGGAAGATAATGAGGGAGAGGAAGAGCGAGTGGAGCCAGTCCGATGAACTACCAGTAGGCACTCTTTTCCCGCATCTCAGTATCGCTCGCTAACTTGCGCGCGCAGATTGAACTACCGTTACCTCCTGAAAACAGATACCATTCTGTATTCGCGTGCCCAGTATCGAAAGATCAGTCCACGGAACAGAACCCGCCGATGATGATGAGCTGTGGACATGTTGTTTCCAAAGACAGCTTACAAAAGCTGAGCAAGATAAACGGGTCAGTTGAACGCTTTTTATATTTCGATCCTCATTGTTGACCGGACTCCAGCCGCGTGAAGTGTCCGTATTGCCCTGTGGAGTCTACGGTGTCTGAAGCATTGCGTGTTCATTTTTGAATGAATTATTGTACGTTGTACATTTGTACATTACTAGTTGAGATGTCTCGGTCTGTGGACAGTTGAACGCGTTCACGTGGCGCTAAACAAGACGCGTCTCACGCTCATGTCCCCATGTCCAACCACTTCGCGCCCATCCGTTCCTCGACACCGCCTAACAGCTACAATACTACCCTCGGCCAACGTTCAGCCGTCTCGGATGTATCTCGCTCTTCGGCACTTTCGGCACCAGAACTCGCGAAACTCACCCCCGACGAGGTCGAATTCCTCGATGCCGTTATAAGTCGTGCGCCACCCTCTGCGACAACTTTCATCCACATCTTCAAGGCGTACAACTGATGTTATCAGCGAACGCGGGCTAGATGCCGAAAATGAGGTTGATTACTACAAAAAACTACTCAAGATCGGTACTCTCAAAGGTGAGAATTGGGCATCTAAATGGCGTACCGTCAGAGCGCAGAACGGATACACCGAGGCTTCTATACCCTCGAGGTCAAAACCACCTCTTCGCAAACCTATTTCTACACCTACACCTCCTTCTCGGGTCCAAACCCAGACCCACTTGCCTTCGTCCAAAGCTGCTCCAGATACCCCACGTCCTCAGTCTTCTACTGCACGTTTGTTACAACGTCTCAAAACATTGCAGCGCGAGGAACCCGTCGAACCTTCCGACTCTGCCCCTGACGATCTTCTCAGCCAGACCGACATAACCGATGCGGGGACTGACTCGCTGCTGCATGCGGAACCTCCGCCAGCATGCGGGCGCTCTTCATCTGAACTCACGGCCGACAACAACAATACCCTCGGTCTAGATATCGGAGCTACCTCCACCTATCCACCCTCTTCCACATTAGCACCCAGCAAGGCCACCGGATGGCGCTGGTCAGAACGAGACCTGGAAATCGAGAAATCGGTCCCCTTCCTGACAAGTACACCACCTCTACCAACCCACAAATTGGCTTCGCGGCCTACCCCAGCTTCGATTGTACAGAAAATCTCGAATTCATTACCTATAAATTCCACCCCCCGCAGACCGCCTGCCGATCTGCGTATCCCCAAGCAGCCTGTTGCGTACGAAGATGAGGTGTGGAACAAAATCCGCGTGGCGCAGGATGAAAAGACAGCGGACCGGTTTCGTAACGCGCAACTGCTTCAGCGGTGCCTCGACGTGTGGAAACAGGGTCATGACTGGGTAACCGTACGTCCTTTTTCGCCTCCGCGGATATTCCCCTACAATAACAACCGCCCTCTCCATAGACAACGGAAGTTCAGATCGCGCATGCGCGTGATACGTTCGTGCTACGCGTCGCTATTCATAAGTGGCGCGCTGCGCTGCAGCATCAGCGCGAGCGAGCGGCGCGTGCAGATGCTCTCGCTAATGCATATTGCCAGAAAGCAACGTTGGTACGCTGGCATGCGCACTTGCAGGAGAGACAGAAGGCTGCCTGGCGCGCCGACATGCGCACGCGCATGCAGACGGTGCGGAGTCTGCGCGATGCAGCGCTGCGGAGGGATGCGTGGGCGCACTGGCGCCGATTGTACCAGAGTCGCGTTTTGCAACAGCGCGTCGAGGTGCGTCTAGTTGAGCGCTGCTTGGTGCGGTGGAAGGGTAAGCTGCGCGAGACGGAGGTCTTGAAGGGGAGGGCGGACGAATTTGCTGCGATGAAGGAAGGGGAAGGTCGTCGATCGGTGTTGGGACTCGTGGAGGAGAGCAGCAGAACTGAAAGGCGCGGAACGCGTCATTACGGAGAGAGTTGGGGCACGCATAGTGAAGGAATCCGTGGTGTCTTGGCGGCAGCGAACGTACGCGCAACCGTGTGCCTTCCTTACCGGAGCATTTGTTGATTCGCTTCTGCAGACGTGAACAACAGAGGGCGGACGCGCTCCACGACGTTGCCGTCAAACGGTTCGCTTTCAATCGGTGGAGGAACTCCTACGGTCGGATACTGGTGCGTCTCTCGGCCGTGGTTATATGTGTCCGAATAACCTGTACTCTAGGCGCTGGAACGTCGAGCCGACAAACAAATTGCCCGCCAAGAAGGCGCTCTGGTACGGGCTGTCGTCAGAGTGTGGAAAGCACATGAACGCGGACATCTCTTAGAGCGCGTCCAACATTCCAGAGTGCTTCGGGAAGCTTGGGAAGCCTGGAAGAGGCGTTTACGGCGTCAGGGAGACCTTGAAGGTTCGCTACCCCTGCCTACTTATTGTTTCACCTATATTCACCCTAATTCACACAATAAGCTACCGCGCTCGCCTTTGCTCAGCGTTCCCAAGTCCATGTCGCTTCTTCCACACTCCGGGTTTGGCAAAGGCGCTTCGCCACAAAACAAGGCGCGCAGGCCTTTGCAGTGCAGTATGCCAATGCACAGCTACAGTACCGCGTTCTCTTTAATTGGCGTGTGCAGTTACGTGCGCACGTGAAGCATTTCCGTCAGGCTAAGATCCTCGAGAAGTTCTTCGTGGTGAGACGGGCCTGGAAAATGTGGATGGAGAGGGCGGTGGAGCGCGGGAGGGAGAAGCGGCTGAAGGAATGGGACAAAGGAAGAGCGGGAAAGCATTTTGCTGGTACGTCGGAGGTTATACTCAGCGCGCGACTTCGTGTTGAGATCCTTTGGTCTGTGTAGGCTGGAGAGAGAAGGCATTGAGGCAGCGCCGCCATCGACTTGCCGAACAGCAAGTTCAGAGTCCGCGCCAATACGGTAGGGCTCTCCTAGGACTTCGATTTTGATGCCTCTCGTTCTCACCCACCTGCTTTACACACAGCGCGTGCTGAAAGATGTTCTCAGCCATTGGACCAATCGCATCATCGCGGTAAAGCTCCGTGAATTGGAAGTCGTACAGCGGAGAGACAAAGCGATTGTTCTGTAAGTGAATCGATCCCATCACGTCGACGTAGAATTTGACAGTTTCCTGCGTACATGTAGATCTGCTTTCTGCAAGTGGAAGAAGTGTGTGCATCCGCCATGTGGAGGAGCTGGGCCTTATGGAAAGCTATCAGGATGTCAAGCGTGAAGGTACAGCGACTTTAGTCATGGTGGCTGGCTGGCGAATCTAATGCACTCTTGCAGAAAATATGCGTCGCATGTTCTACAAGTGGCTCACGGCCTGCTCGGAAAGTGAGAAACAGACGGGCGATTTTGCAAGAACGAGAGAGCGAGATGCAGAGGATTCAACTGGAGGCCGTGTGGGACAAATGGCGTGGTAGATTCCAGGCCGAGAAACTGCTCCCACTTGTAAGTGACATGCTCCAGTAGGACTAGAACTAAACTGATCGTTGATACAGGAGAGGACATTCATTCTGCAAAGCCAGCACGCGAACATGTATCGCGCGTTCGTGATTTGGCGCTCCAGGACGGGGGTAACTATCGCCACTATCATCGCGCCCCGCATGTCGCTCACTGTGGACCTATAGTCTCTTCCCGCCGTCCGTTTCCACGCGTCGTGTGTCAGGGCCAAGTTCTGGAAGGTAGTGGCGAGACGCCATGCCCCGTGCCTTACAAGCTAAGCTGGCGCGCGAGACGGATAAGAAGGCCGTCCTTTGTACGTCGACCACCAGTGCTAGTCTGCATCCCATTACTCATTGCATTTTTTTTTCAGCACGCGCTCTCGAGAAATGGCTCCAAATGTATCGTACAAAGGTAGCCCTCCGTGCCGTCGCGTAAGTGATCAAAAAAAAGCCGTTGCTCCACGTTGAAATGAATCCGCTGACTACCTACCACTCCAGCCGAGCGCGCCAAATGCGCCTCCCCACCTCATACAAGCCCGCTCCAACCCACCGATCCAACCCAATGCCCCCACGCCCCCGAAACCCACTCCCACCCACGCCCGTGCGCCCGCCATCTCCGGACGCAGCAGCAGCAACAGCAGATGAGACAGACGCCGTCCAGGAGCGCCCAACACGAGCAAGAGCACGAGCGCCCCCGATCACATCGCACCACCACCACCTCCCATCCTCCCCCTCCCGCCGCACTCCACTCCGTCCCGCAGTGGCAGTGGCGGCGGATACCAGCTCGGCCCGCCGGCCAAAACTGCCGTATTATATCCCCGCCGCGCCGCGTAGCACAGACACGACGCCAGTCGGTCTTCGCGAGCCGAGTCCAACGCGCAGCGCGGCGTCCCAGCCCCCAAGCACGGTAGCCGCCACGGAGGCGCGCGCGAGCCTCTGGGCAGAGCTAAAGGTCCTCCGAAGGCGGTCGCGGACGCCCGCGCCTCCTCCCTGAACCTTGCCGGATCCGGGTCCGGGAGGGGAGAACCATCGAGTGGGGTTAATTAAGACTTCCCCCGTATGGCTTGGTTGGTGGAGCAGAAACCCCACCCCCCTTCTTTTTTTTGTGTCACCCCGGTTGTCTCGGAACTCAGTGCCCCTCACCTCGTCCGCGCCGCCTTCTTCACTTCGGAGATTTCGATCGTGCGCGCTGGGGGGGAGGGGGCATTTACAGGTGTAGGATTTACTTAGATCCCACCTCCGAGTCTGTCACACCCGATCAATGCTCCCGACCTGACACCCCTACAGCCTACAACTGTCGGTTCTTACCAATATGTCGGTTTGTGACTGCTCATCGCATGCGCGGAGGTATCTTGTGAGCCTTGGCCGCGATACTAGTTTTGGGCGATCTGCGGTACGAGGTGCCCTACCCCGGAAGGGTTCCATGTTTTACAGTACTGATGCAGACGCAATGTATTACCTTGTACGTACGTATAATGTATCGCTATTCATAGTAACACACGAGATATGGAATGGAATTGCTGGGGGCGTGTTTCGTTTGTAATGTCCGCCCGCTATCCCGTGTTAACGTGGATCGGCAAGTGCCTGGATGCGTGTGCCTGCCCGCTTGCTGCTGGCGCGGCAGTCCCCGGACCTCATGGTGGTATAGTAGTAGGAGTAGGAGTATGCTCGCCCTCCATCATCGCCAGGACGGGAGTCTGCAGATATGCGAGCAAGACGTCATCGTCGAGCTCGCTCGCAGGCTCAGGCTCAACGTTCCCCGAAAGAAAGCTGACCGCCTTTTCATACACGTCCAGATCTCCCGGTTCCGGGCCCGACTCGTCGTCCTCCATGAGCCCCTGCGTCTGATCGATGTATCTATAATATACGCGTGGGTCTCAATATATATATATAATTAAACGGGGCGTGTGTGCCTGACCTTTGGTACTCCCCTTCTTCCTCCTCCGAGACGAACGGGGCGAGGTGCCGCGTGGCCATGACGCCCGTGTCGGTCGGGTCGATGCGCTCAGTTTCGTGGGGCAGATCTGGCGCGCGGGACCTCGCGGTTGCCTTGGTGTTCTGGTGCACTGGCGCGGGCTGTGAGCCTATCCATTTCCGGACGCCCTCGATGAGGCTAGAAACAGCATTTGGTCAAAAAATTGTGATGTGACGAATAGGGGGGGTGGTGTTCGTTCGGGACTTTATCGGATAGATAGATTGGACGGACGGACTAACCGTGAACGGTTCCTCAGGACCTTATCGTGGGGATAGAACGGGCTGTGATTGATGTCCTTGAACGTTTTACTTGTGGGGTAGTCAGAGGCAGCTTGGCAAATGATGCATAGGCACTACTTGCCCAGGCAACTTGAGCGTGCTGTTCATCGAGTAGGCAAAGTGCTTCCCGAGCGAGGTGAACAACAGCGGGCGGTAATAGCCCATCCAAAAGTCGCTAGAACGCTCGACGAAGTCGTTAATGCCCTCTTGGCACGTCTCGAGCGTGTAAGGGGAGTTTAGGTGCTCGTCATGGAACCACTGTTGGTAACCGGAGCGCTTTGGGCTGTGTACTAAGGTTGTGTCAGACTGGACGCCGAGGAAGAGATCGATGGCAGCTTGTTTGTCCGCGTCTGCCACATTTGATTCATTAGTTTTCTGTTGTTGGTAGCGACAGATGAGCGGCTTAATCAATCATACCTAGCAGGGAGTTGGTATAGAACCGTCTGAAATTCTCGATGATAGTCTCGGGAGTGGCTGTTCCAATGTGGCATGCGCCGGTAGGTCTCGACCCGATTGACAAGCGCGCTACCCGTATATTGCATGGCCAGGGCTCACAAGCAGATCTCAGCCGCGGGCTCGGACGTAGTAGGTAAGGAGAACATACTGTCACCGTGGTCATGATACATCTCTGTGAGCATGTTAACCGCGTCCGAGTCGAACGCCAGATTCGGATTGTCCACGACCCCAAGCACGTATAACTGGTGTCCCAGAGCGCGCTTTCCAAAGACAAACTGCGCCGCGTTTGTGCGGTCGAGGCAATCTACGCAATTGGTCCTACAGATCCCATTCTGAAAAAGCATCTTGCTACGCCAAACAGGGCTGCCAGTTTGGTAGGCGCGTGTTAGGGACGTCGATCCGACGGCGAAAGGGAAAACCGATTGCTTTACCTCGCGCGACTATACAGGAAGTGCGAATACGGTTCCGGGCCCGAGTGGAAGAAACCAGTGATCTGGATAGATTCTTCTGCAAGATCTTCCAGATAGCTGATGACGTCCTGAGTCTTCCTATCATACGTATAGAGGAGGTTAATCAAAATCGGGCAAGAATAGGATGGACACATGCTCCTTATACGCGCGCGACATATCCCACGCGTGGTATACCATTTTTTGGCCCTCGGGGAGAAATTGGTTCAAAAAGTCCACACAGTGAGTGTACTCCTCAAGGAGCTTGGATTCCCTCGGCTGTGGCTCGCGTTTCTTGATCAAGTTCAGGATCATGATCGGTGCGCCGTATCGCGCAAAAAGGTCGTCAAAGTGCCGTGCAGCGGCGGTGAAAAAAGGGTCGACGACGCTGACTGGGTGAGTGCCGGTAAGAGAGGAGGTAAGAGAGGCATTCGCCGACGGGGAGTACGCACTCTCGATGGGAGGTCTTGGGGTCATGTTATTTTGCTCTTGCATCCAGTAGATCGGGATGCTTCCGCGATACTATGGCAAAGGTGCGGTTCGTTCCGAGGACCAACAAGCGGCAGCGAGCCAACTTACTTGAACATAGCTAGTGTATCGAGGATTTGGGCGTCTGGGTGCCTCATCACTCGAATATCTTGGCTGAGGATAGTAGAACGGCGTCGTCAGAGCTTCTGACACTATCTGCTCGGTTTCCACCTCATTGGCAACATTTCCCTGCAAAATTGTCTCTCAGCTGGGGAATGAGGTAATTGGCAAGCGCGTGGACCTCCTCATTTACGCCTCGTTTCAAGTATCGGGCACCTGCGTAATGCCGCGAACGTCTTGCTATTAAGGTTACGTAGATAACACGACCGAGCACCGTCAATTCTATGCGACATGATCAGTTCGAACGAATGAGGGGAAAAAAAACGGAGATGTCGAACTAGCTTGATCGACATGACCATGAATGATCGGGAGGACCCAGTGTGCTTTGGGTGCGTCGGATTCAGGATTCTCAAATGCGACTGCGAACAGATGATAGTTCCAAGCAAAGCGACTGGTGAACGGCCACGGCCCTGGATTAGACAGGTTACGGGAAGTAGCGTTGCTCTGCAGCGTAGACGTGAGGTCATAAGTGTAGCTAATCCCGTCGTGAGCCCTGACTGTTGCAGGTGTGATAATACAACGTCGCGCGCACCTAAAGTAAAAGTTTTTCGTCATGTCGACCTGTTTGAAGACCCCCATGAGACGCTGCTCTTCGCTCGGCTTCTCGATCTTGTGACTAGATGGTATGGTGAGCATCTCCGTTTCCTCGCAGTGATACACGTAGTGGCCACCAAGAAGCGCGACGGGAGACCGCTTCTTGATGAGTATCATGTACCAACCCGCGGTGAACCTAACAAAGCCTATCGGCCCCCTGGGGGGTTAGATTCGATCAACACCGACAAAAGTGCATGCGTACCAAGGAGGCCGAAGAAGACCCTGGGCTTGCCGAGCCCACCGGAGGTCTTGTTCCCGTCTTCGAGCATCTTGAGCATGGCGGTCATCTGTCGGCCGGTATAGACGGCCTCGTCCTCGATGACCACGAGCTCGTCTTGCGACGTGCGATCTATCTTGATGATGCGGTGGAGCGAGTCGGACGCGTTGGACGCGACGACGTAGAACCGGGACCGGTTCTCATACAGGATGAACTTGTTGCATGCGAGACTGGTAGTAGTGGTGGTGGTGGTGGTGGCGGCAGCAGCGGCGGTGGTCATGCGCATCGAAGCGTTCGACGATTTCGGCCGGTGCTGGTGCTGGTGCTGATGCTGCGACCCGGACGAGAGCAATGATTTTGGCACCGCCTTTGGGGGCGGCGGAGAGGGTGCCACCGGGTACTCTTTGGCATCACTGGGGGCGGATGGCTGCTGATCGACCGCAAGAGACGATTTGGGACTTAGGGTGGCATCGGGGACGGATGGGAATGGGACTAAGTAGGTAGAGGACGGAGATACCGACGGACGATCTGTCATCGTTGACGACGCATCCCACTCGGACTCGGCATTCGCGCGCCCGGTCGCGTTCCCGCTGGAGTGATCACGTGTCCTTAAACATAGAATGGATGCACGGATCAATGCAGGCACAAATGGGTCGCTTCTCGGACTTGTCCGCACAAGTTCCTACTTACAAGCGCGCGCTCCAAGATCCGAGTTGGAAGAACCGTTGGCCGCCTCATCTCACTAGCCCAGCTAGTCCTAGCTAGGCCCGTCTGGGGTCCGCCACCAGCCACCGAAGGAAGTGAAGTGCCACCCGTGGGGGTCAAAGCGGGCAAGCAAGAATGGGTGTTCAGTAGAGTGCTCTGGCCCGTTCGCTTCTTGGAAGCGAACAGGGCGAATCCAATATATCCATAACTAATCGTCCTATGGTGACCGTTCCTTCTACTCAATTAATTGGTCCTGATGATCGATCAACTAGGAAGCCTTTTTTTCCCGCCCCACACCCCCACCCTCAAAACGCGTCCAAACTATCAGACCTGCGATACCATGTGAGTAACACCAAAAAAAATGCTATGCGAATGATTTATCCTCACCGCGCGCAATGTCAAAAAAAAAAGGCACACGCCCCCCCCCCACATGATGACCCCCCGTAGTAGGTTAACTTAAACACCACACCCACATTTTCAAGAATTACGGAAGAACTGCCATCCCACCCAGTTGGCAATTACGAAATAAGCGCAGACGGGCACGGAGAACAGCGCGAGGTACTTGTAATGCCCGTCGCGTTCCAGGGCGTTTAACGCCATGATGCTTGGGGGGCCCCCCGGAAACAGAGCGCCGAGAAGGATGGAGTGCGCGCCTACCGCTAGCAGCAGCGCCTGAGGCAGCGAGGTAGGATGTATCCTATGTAGAGGAGCTGGCAGCGACGCCCACACTTTCATTTGTCCCGTTGGGTGGGGGGAAAACGTTTAGCGTTGGTGGGAAGTTTGGGGCCTTGTGGAATCCAGGAAGGGCCAAGTCAAGGAACTCTACTTATCGGGGGCGTGGTGAGTCACGGTGGAGAAGAGGAGAGAATTGGAAACACGTGAGAAAACTGAATACACGGATAAGCTTCCGTGATAATGATGCCCTACTAAATTACTAGACGAACATGAGGCCATAGACGATGATCCAGCGATTCACTTCACCTAACAACGATCTTCATCACGCATGTGTCCTATGTGACTGACAGGATGACCGTATGTATTGCACAAATGAAAAGCGGCTACTGTACAATTTCACACCGTACCGAGAATCGCGACATCACCGCCCAGCCTACACACTAGTAAGAAAAAAGAAACAAAAACGGGGCGGTATAATATACTTCGAGAACGTATTGGTACACCATACAAACGTACATTTGGTGGGGGGGGGGGAAAGATTGGGGGAGGAGGATTGGAGGGAAAAACTTGATCGGTTGACGAGACACACGTACAAAATTGGAATGCAAGACATAGGGCGCAACGACGACATGAGCGTGGAACGTGAGCGGAGAACGGGCTGAGAAAACGATGGTGGTACAAGCATAGCAGGCGAGGTCCATGGGAAACCGTTAGTATCAGAGAGAAGGGTTTGGTCAGGGGACATCATCACGACAAAGAAGGTCACATGGAAGAAGGGAGAGAAAAAAAAGATGGTGGGGTCGTTGGGGAGGAAGAACCGAGAAGTAAGAGTGTTATGCGTTCGTGAATAGAGCCTTTACACTGGATTCGTCCGGGTGCGCTTCCGCCCGAGGCGTTCTTTTTCCGAGCGAGAGTCCGACAGGGGGAAGCGCTCCCCTTCCTCATCAGACGAATCTAATTCACCTTTCAAGTCCAGCAAGCGACCGTCACGGATGGGAACAGGGACGTCACTCTCACTGCGACGGCGCTTACGTTCACGCTCATTGACGGCGGCACCGTCGAGTGGGTCGGAGTTACTACCCCAGCATACATGCGCCTGGAATGTCGGATGGTAGACAGGAGCAGCGGCAGGTGCGACGCCGCGATCGCCACCGGGGGCACCAAAAGGGTCGAGGCTGGCGTGCTTTCCCCGTAGGAAAGGAGACGCACCTGTGCGACGCTTGACAGAGTCGATAAGGGCATCGAGACCTTTGCCGGTCACGTTGGGCTCTGGGGGTTCCTGGAAAGCAGGAGGGGGACTAGCGGAAGTGGGCGAAGTAGAGGTGAGTGAGGAAAGGGAAGATACGGGGGACGGATAAGCCGAATCAGGCGAACCATCGTAACGCGGTGAAGTGACAGCGACGAGGGGTCGGAGACGCCGGTCTAGAGCGACGGCGACCTGATACAAGGTCTTATCGTGAGGGGCAAGAACGCAGATGGCTTCGGCGCGGCGTGCCCAGTAAGAGAATTGAGTATTAGACCAGCCCGAGAGAGCGAGGACTGCGGCGCGGGTGAGAGTGACGTGCCCTGCAGGACAATCAGGATAAGGATGGGTCAGAGATTTGAAAGGATTATAAGGGTGGCTAGTGTGAAAGATTAACGAGAGCGATCGGGGCAGGGGACGGAGGGGACATACGGTACGTAGATTCGAAGGACTTCCTTGACAATCTCGACTTTGACGAGGAAATCGAGAGCGCAGGCACCAGAGGTTCGTAGCTCAGAATCGCCATTAGATTTTTTCCCGCGGGAGCGGGCTTTTGGACCGCCTAGGCGACGCTCGTAGAGACGAGCCGAGAAGATACCCCATTTCTCGGGGCCGATCTGTGATTGGAGGAATGCAGCTGCGTACGGATCCGTTTCCGGGGGCTGGGGAGCCTTTGAACGTTTTGGGAATGCGTGCGTCTAATTGGTGACATGCGGGGCAATGAAATTCAACGGCCGGGAGCGAGAGAAGAGGAGGTCAGGGGGGGGACGAAGAACACAAAACTCACCGATACATCGAAATTGATGACATGATTTTCAGGAAAGGACGAAGGGAGAATTGTGTGAACGAGGGTGCCCTTGAGGGGAGGATGAAGGGAAGCCGGGGTGGGATAATCAAGCGGGGAACGAACGTCTACAGGAGAATGGCAAGGGGTCATAAACTCGTGGACAGATACGGGCGAAAGCATCGAGTCGTGATCGCGTTGAGCGTGAGAGAGAAGAGTAGGCTGAGTTGAATCTGAAGAGTCGTGAAGGAGATGATTTCCGATGGGAATGTCGAGGATGTGCTGAAGGTCGAGGTCTGGAGAGGGATAAGAGAAAGAGTTGTTGACGGTGACGGGAACCGAGTCTTGAAAGGAGTAAGGATAGGTGGTCTGTACAGGGAAGGACATGGCTACTGGAGCAGAGGACGAGTGGGAGTTGTCGGGTGTGAGATAGTCAGGGAAAGATCTCCAGTCAAAGGATTGAGAGGGAGACATGAGGGGAGTGGGAGTGATATTGTGTTCAGTTCAGGGAGTTGTCATGAAGACTACACACACCACCCTAAGTTCTAACTCGGCAATCGTCCTGCGCCCCTAGCGATCAAGATTACATCGCCCCTTTAACGAAAACGGGCAGTCCAATATCCCATTCCTTCCCTTCAATGTCTTCTTCCAACTACGCTCCACCTGACAATCTGTCTCATCCCCTCCCCGACGATCCCCCCATCCCCCTCCCAGCACCCACCCTCCCAGAACTCCCCACCATTGACTTTTCGCTAGAGTCCGTCATAGGAGGATCCTCGTGAGTCTGCTTTTCTCAAATGTGACATCTGTTCTCGACAGCTGTCCTCCCACCCCTCAAAAGCCAGCCAATCGATCCTCTCCCTGAGGATTACCGTCATTCAGTCAAAATGCAAAAGCGTGCTAACCAGGTGCACAAGCGCCAAAGCAACGTATTGAAACTTTCTGAAGAGAACGATAAGCTAAAAGAAGAACTCCGTGCGATGACAGAGCGCCTCGAGGCAGCGGAGAGGCGACGGCAAGAACTCGAGAGGAGAGAGAAGCGCCAGTCACGCGGATGATATGATGCACAGCCTGTCGGACGGTACTCGGCGATGGTGTTTCGTGGTCCTTCTACTCGACCTTTTGTTGACCTGTTATCTCTGTATACCCTCTGAGAGATGAGCTTTCCAATGTGATAATCTCTAGACTTTATGACGTCGATCGCTGAAAATGCGATCCTACTCAGTATATTATCCCATCTTCTCTTCCTCTCCGCTCATCATCTCCTCTCTTCTCTCTTCATCATCCTGTGAGTCCCACTCCCTTGCAATCCCTCTTGGCCTCACCTTCCTTCTCATCAGAGGCGAAAAAAATTTAAAATCTAAAATAAACTACTCTTCATCAAATCATGGCCCACCACCATCCAGCAAGTCGTAGGTCTTCGCGCCGTGATTCAGAGGCCCTCTCAAGGCGCCCGTCCATTGATCCCTCCAGGCTGATTCCGATGGACAAGTATGTCTCTCTCTCCCACCGTAGCCCGCCGTCCGATCTGTCACCATAAATATCACTGGCTTCTTGATGCTATCACCGACCGGAAACTGATATCACCCAGGGTCTTTCAAATCCCCGGCTCTGATGACTTCAATGTTGTCTTCGTCGGCGCCGGCAATATCATGTTTGGTTTGTTCTTCTCCGGTCTCTCACCGCGATGAACTTCTTACCCTTACCCCATAGGCTCCGATGAGGGTCCTTGGAACCATTCTTTCCGCTTTGAGCAGTGCGTCACCTCCGCTTCTATACCGCCTTCATGCCTTCCATACCCGCCTCCTTCATAGTAAGCTCGGCCCCCGCCTCAAGGTAGTCGCCCTCATCGACCCCAACTTCGACCGTGCAACCACTGTCCTCTTCAAGAAGCGCGAGACCTTCGTACGCTCCGCGTATGAAAAAACTCGCATCTTCAAGACCCTCGAGGAGTTTGTCGAGAGCATGTTACCCCGTGATCGCCCCCGCGCTGTAATCGTCGGCTCTCCGCCCATGTTTCGAGGTACTAACCCGCCCGGGCCGCGATATCGAGCTTCAGATCTTGCGCCACTTTCCCGGCGTTGCGCTCTTCATCGAAAAGCCTATCGCCACTGGTCCTGAGGATGAGATTGCAGAGGCATTCAAAATCTCTCAGGCTATCATTGACAGCGGCGCGGTCTGCTCGGTCGGGTAAGCGCCGATCTAACTTGGTTCTTTTATTTTTTTTTGAGACACAATGCTATGCGTGTGAAACAGATATATGCTCCGTTACCTAAAGGGTGTCCAGATGATCAAGCAGATCATCGAGGACAACAATCTTCAGGTTATGGCAACGATCGCCTCGTTATGCGTGCGCCTACGAAGCGATCGCCAAACCAGACTGGTGGGACAAATCTAGGAGGTATTGTCCTCGTCCCATCACTCGTGGCGTGATGCTTCCTTCTAAGGCGATATTGTCGAAAGCTGTGGACCCGTCGTCGAGCAAGGTACCCACTTTTGCGACCTGTCACGTTACTTTGGTGGAGACGTCGACATCTCGTCCGTCACCGCCCACTCCCTTGAGTGGCATGAGAACGCAGGGCAGCTCCACAAGCAGGCAATAGACGAGAGCCTGATTGCCCCGGAGAACCGCATCCCGCGTGTCACGTCCGCGACGTGGAAATACGAGAACGGCGCGGTCGGCAGCTTCAGCCACGTCGTCGCGCTGCAAGGCCGCAACTATTCGTGTGAGCTCGAGGTATACGCCGATGGCTACCAGTTCAAGTGAGTGTCCCGCCGGTGCACCTCGTGTTTCTTTCGTGTTTATCTTCTGCACGACAGGCTCGTCGACCCGTATGTGCAGCCAGTGCTGTACATTAGGCGCCCGGGCTCGGACCTCGAGGAGACACATCGCTTCCCAGACGATGATCCGTTCTTCTCTGAGGTATCCAACTTGATTGACGTCATCGAAGATATCGAGGAGGACCCGGAGAGTGCGACGATTCTCAGTTCGTTCGAGGGTGCGTGTCTCTTCTGTGGGGTGTGACAGCGTGTGGATGGCTCAAGTTTGGATCCAGACGCGTGCAAGACTTACGAGCTCACTTGGGCCATCCGCCGGGCTAGCGAGAACTCGCGCAAGAACGTCTGAGAGGAGTGCAAAGTTGAACTTCTTGTACAAAGCGGGAATCCAACAAATATATCAAACCCGCGCTGGACTGTAAGAAAGTGGTGTAATCAGAAATGTAGATATCGTTCTCCTGTTAGAGTACGGCTTCCGAGAATCAAGTATTTTGCAACGTTACGACAGTCGTGCAACCTTCTTCCCCTTCCCTTTGGCGGTGCCGCCGGAAGTCTCGCGGTCAGACGCGGACCTCTGCCTCGCGCCTGTGTTTCTTCGACTTGCCTTCGCGCTTGCGCAGAGCGTCAAACTCATCCTGGAGCTGGAGATGCTTTTTGAGCGCGGGCATGCAACGAAAACATTCAAGCGCGTATTTGAGACAGGGCTCGTACTCCTCCGGCGCAAGGCGGCGCACCTGCAGTGGAGAGAAACAAGCAAGGCACGCGGCCAGCTGTGATCGACGCGACAAGCCAACAACGCGACATGAGAGCAATTATGCGATACAGTACGTAAAAAAGGTGTAATGGGTTTACGTATAAAATTTTGTATACAGCAGTACTGTACGTCACCAGTGTGATTTACAGACCACTTTTGCCAACTGCGGTGGCGCAGCGGCGTCGTTGAACCATGTGCGCACCTCGGCGAGCGGAACGAAGAACCCGGCGCGCGGCGAGAACGAGTTGTAGTGCCTCTTCGTCTGACGAGATGAGGGTGGCGCAAAAATCAAAACCGATTGGATGAACGAAGCGATTACACTCCATCGACGCAGACTGTCCCACGCGAACCCGTACCCCACGCGCGCATCTCCTCTTCGACGAACGACCCCGCGCAGGCGCGCACAGCCTCGTCCGCCAGCACGCGCAGCGTCTGTTCCGCTCGCCGTGCGCCCCCCGGACACGTGCTACCGCAGGAGCGTGCGCAGGTCCATCAGGTCGGAGGACCGTTCGTCGTCGTCGTTAGAGAGGCGGGGCAGGACGAGGAAGTGGAAGAGCGCTTTGGGGTAAGGCGTCGAAGATGGTGAGCGTGTGTTTGGTGTGTGCGAGAAGTAGACCGTGGGCGGGAGCGCGGTGATGGATGGGTCGGACAGTTTTGCGTAGGTGCGCAGGACTTTAAGTGAGGACGTCATGAGGAGGCTCCGTCTTTTGAGTTTGAAGCCCTGTCTAGCCTTGTGGTTGGGGTAATCGGAATTGGAACCACCGCCTCTCTAGTCACGATTCCTCGTTTGGTCAATGATGATTTCCAAATACCCAGCTTGTAGTCTAGACAGTCTCAGTGGGGCGTTTCGAGTAAGTGATCAGTGAAAAGTTCGGTTGTCGGTGAAGGCAAGTATGGTAACTAATCTTCATCGGGCAAGTTAGACGAGACCTGAATCGAAGTCCTGAGTCCATTCTGTACCCGGCTTCTGGCCCCGATCCTGAAGACATGCCTGACCCCTCCGCCGCCCACGTACCTGGGCTTTGCTACCCGGGCTCTAGGGCTCTGACTCTGAGCCGGGCCTGGTAAATCACTAGAAGTTCCGTATCAGCTAAACTTTCTGCGAAAAGTATTACCGTACGCTTACCCAGTCCCATTGGGCACTGATACGGGATTCGTACTAGTACCGACCACCCTCCCGAGGCCCGGGTTAGTTCCCGATGCCTCTGGGTTAATTGTGACGCTTCCTGGCTGGTTGCCGGACATGTTCTTCATGCCGGGGCGGGAGCTAACAATCTTCTCGCCCCGCTTGCGCCTGACTTCGTGCGCATGGTCCAACTGGGATACCCCAGCCTCACGCACGAAATGATTAGGAGCCTTCACCCGAAGAAGTGATGCCCGGCGTTCGTTCGAACCAAATATGCGTGCCAAGCAGAATGCCAAGAATGTCGACACACCGACAGGGATGAGGGTCGCAGCCAATTTCTAGACTCGATGATATCAGAAATAGGTTACGGAGAAGAAAGGGAGATGTGAATCGCACATTTTTATATCCCAATGCAGCACCCAAGGCCGTCACGCCGATAAGAATTGGGCTAGTAATGAGTGCCCAACAAGTCCATTGTGCTGTACGAAGCGCACACAAAAAGGTTGGTAAAAAAAAAGATCCACGGTGCATAGTAAAACTTCTCTCTTCTCACCTGTCTTCGCGGCTTCATTCCGCCCTGGGGTGGCAACTTTGATCATCGGCTGCGATTGGCCATCGACCGACTTGTCGCGGTACTAGTCGAGGGAGGAGGCACCAGCAGAAGTGTCAGTCTGGCCACGAGGGCATAAGTGGAGATCAGAGAACGCACAGGGTCTTTATCGTCACAATCATGCCAAGCTGTTTCGCTGTGCGACGAAACAGAGGTAGAAGTGGGATCGGCAGCGAATTGTGTTGCCAGCGCGGGTGGTATAGACACAAGTACGGGTGCATATGCTGAGATTCGTAGGGTTGACGTACGCGCTGAGTGAGGGGTTGGAGTACCCTGAGGCGATTGGCGGAGACAGTAGAGGTCATGGTTTGAACGACGCCGAGTGGTGCAGTTTGGAGAGGGTCAGTGATACGGTAGGAATCGAACGTCACTTGAATTCTCACCTCTACGACAACACCCTGGCCATGTTCTTCAAATCCTGACAACATCTCTGCGATTTTGCGGTTTCCCAGTTGTACTGCTAATTGCCTTGGGGTCTGACCATCGACGTCCGGTACGTCCACATTTGCTCCACGTTCTAGTAAGAGCCGGACAACCTCGAGGTGCACAGAATATAATGCGACATGCAACGCGGTGTAGTGGCTCCGCGTACCTACGTTCACATCGGCACCGTGGTCGAGTAATAACTTCGCGACTTCAAACTGTTCATATACCAACGCCGTAATCAGCGGGGTCCGGCCATTCCTGTCCCGGGAGTCCACATCCGCACCGCGCTCAATCAACAATTTTGCTACCTCGGGTCTCCCGTACCTTGATGCTGCATCCAGTGCGGTCGCACGAAAGGTACTCTTTTCGTTGATGTCAGAACCACGGTCAAGTAACGACCGCACGATGTCAAGCTGTCCATTTTGTGAGGCGGTGTATAGCGAGTCATGGTGCTGCTCATTGTCCGAGGATGTAGCATTTTCGCCTGGTGGGTGCAGAACATTAAGGTGCCTATTTTGTGGGCTGATAGTTGACGGAGTTGTGTTGGTCGTGTCATCTAGAGACATCATATGTCCGGATGGGGAGTTTGCAACTTCAGGTTTCCCATTGTCGGATGCCAGGTCCAATGACATCCTATCTCCGTCAGTACGAATGCTGAAATCAGCACCACACTCGAGCAAGAGCTTCACGACGTCAAGATGGCCTTTGCTTGCCGCTGAATCCAAAGGGGTCCAGTCTTGGCCGTCACCAAAGTTCACATCTGCGCCGCTGTCGATTAAGAACCGGACCACATCCAAATGCCCCCATTCTGACGCCCTTCTAAGTGGGGTCCTGCCAACCGAGTCCCGAGAGCACACGTCTGCACCCCGCTGGACAAGTAGCTGCGAAATCTCGAGTTTCCCGCTCATTGACGCCACGTCCAATGGGGTCACTTGGACGTCATTTGGCTTGTTAACATCTGCGCCGTGTTGAATGAGTAATTCCACAATATTAACACGCCCCCGCCATGATGCCATATGCAAAGGGGTCGAGCCTTCGTTGTTACAAGCGTTCACATCTGCACCGTTGTCGATTAAGAGCCGGGCGACATCTAGGTGTCCACGGTCCGACGCTATCTGAAGCGGGGTGCAATCGTCCTCGTCCTGGGAGTTCACATCCGCACCCCACCGGACAAGTAGCCATGAAACCTCGAGTTTCCCACTCGCTAAGGCATAGTGCAAAGGGGTCGCGCGGTCTTGGTCTGGAAGGTTGACATCCGCGTCATGCTCGAGTAACAACCGCACAATGTCAACACATTCACTGGGCGATGATCGATGCCAAGCTCGGTGTAGTGGACTCGTGTCCCCATTCTGCAAGACATACACGTCAGCGCTGGGATGACGAAATCACGTCGATATCTACCTTCCTGACCGCTGCGAGCAACGGGGTCCCATAACACCCTCCCCTTGCATTGACATCTCCCGGGTACGTGACGATTAAATGTTCTATAAGCCGGCGAAAACCACAAGGTATGGCATAGTATAATGGGGCCGCCTCTGGCTGCTCCGGGCGCTTCGTAGGCATGGGTTCTCGCCAGGGGTCGTCTATGTCGTGTATCCAGACCCATGCAGAAAAATGTGGCTTCTCTCGATCAAGCAGGCACTTTGCGGCGTCCTGGATGGTCAACAACACATTCTTGAACCGGCCATGTTCAAACCAGTGTCGTGCGGCATAATCGGCGAGGGGAAAGTTCTTGATGGTCTCTTTGTCGATACGGTCGTCGAGCTGGAGTAGGACGCTGAGAGAAGCTTGCGCGAGTGTGGACATGTGCCAA
This sequence comes from Lactarius sanguifluus, assembly GCA_021527775.1. Taxonomy (NCBI): domain Eukaryota; kingdom Fungi; phylum Basidiomycota; class Agaricomycetes; order Russulales; family Russulaceae; genus Lactarius; species Lactarius sanguifluus. The sequence continues at coordinate 1,567,282 of JAKEYF010000001.1, read as the reverse complement.
GTGGGGGACGATGTGATAGTAAGAGAGATTCTCGTTCGTGGTAGCAAGGCGATCCGATGTCAGGAACTCCTTGACGGAAAAGTGGGAAAATTGAGCGACCCTGAGACCCGTCCACATTGATGATAGTGATGAGACTAGAACATGCAGAAAGTACAGCTTCTTCTGCATCGCCTAGTCGCCAGCCCGTGTTAAACTGGGGAAGCGCATCTGAATCGAACCTGGATTGCCAGAATCTCCTGCAAGCTCCTCAATGCGAAGTGGTCTAACAGATACTGCGAGACATTGGAAGAGCCGGTGTGCGAACTGTCGCTTCTCCGCATCGATTCGGAGTAATGTGTGTTCGTACGTTGCGTCCAACGTCTTTGGCAAGCTATCCAAAACACCTCGGATACCTGAGGGAAAGCACCGGCGCACGGTCTCCAACTGGCAATAAACCCATCTGAACCTGCCGCATTTATTATTCAGCGACTATTCCAACAAACTTCCGAGAAGTGTCACTTACATCCCATCTGCCTTGTCTGAGAGTGTATCGATGACTAGCTGCTTATTCTCCGCAGACCATTTTCGCATCGTCCGATCGGAGTGGACGACCTGCGTTGAGGTATGCCAAGATGTCTGCCTTTTGTCCACTTTCATCATCCAGTGATACACGGAACGGCGCTAAGGGTCCAAGAGAGGTTTGGATGTCGAAACTCCGGACGGCTAGAGACACATATATGTACATTTGGAAGTTGTAAACCGACAAGATCCTCCAGAAACTCGAGCACCTTTTCACGAGCGGTCGGCATCCCAGAGATGTTAGGGCATTCATCGAGAGCATCTATAATAAGGTACATCGCAGGTTGTCCTTGGACTTAAGCATCTCCTTCAGACATTCGAAGAGTGCGTCATCTGAAGGTTGCTGTGTCCCTTCATCGTTATCAAGATATAAACGAGAGAAAATATGATAGCAGATATTGGACTTGGCACTGAGCTGGAAAAGGAGAGAGGAGAGGAGACCACGTCGGTGTTGCTTCTGAGTGTCCCTGAAATCGAAGAAAAAGTACGCCGTCAAAGCCAATCCTGCCTTGCGCATCCGGTCGATTTGCTGAATGAGAGAAGACCTAGGGCATGCGTAAGTATCTGCAATCGAACGTGTCCAAACACCACGTACATCAGAATAGTTTTTCCTGAACCGGCTACAAAGGGGGAAAGGAATCAGGGACTATTGCAATACTAATACTGATAGTATAGGAAACGCACATTTTCCATGTATCCACAACAGGGTGCCCTTCGCGTTCCACTCAGCGAAGACGCTTCCCTCGCAGAACCACATTGCGGTCCCATCCTGATGGATTTCACATGCATTATTATAGTTTGGCGATGGGTCTGGTGGGGAGAGCCAACGTCGGGACTCCCTTTGAAGTTGGTCGCCTGCAACTGGCTTTAGCGTCACTACTCCACAGTCACACGGCTAATCAATAACGAACGCCTGATCTTGTTTATATCGCTCGCTATTTGTTGCATCGTATCTAGCGCCCTCGTCAGCTTTTACACGACCAGGTCCCAAGAGTAAAGGCATACCTAAAGCCCTCCAAATACCATCCATTGATGCCTTGCCATCTACCATGACAACTCCTCAGTTGAACGACCATAACCAGCTATAAACTTTGTGTACCGTTCATGACTAACTTCACAGCATTCATAAGGCCGTGAACCACTTCCAGGGTCTGGGCCATAGTCATACTACCTTCTTCCTGGGTGAGACGATCCAGCCTCTGCAGGATGGTTTCGATCTCGCTTTCTCCTAGAAGCTTTTTTGCGAATTTCTCTACTGCCTTGTTGAGTTATCACATTTTGAAGACAAGGACCCACTTACTGAATCTGCCGTCTTTTATCTGTTTGGTGGCGAGAGCAAGCACGGAGAGTAATTCGACCAATATCTTCACGCTTATCTCCTTCATCGGTGCAGTCAACGGGAGATTGGTGTAGATTCGAAGGCGTTTGAGGAATTTCCGACGCAGTCAAACAAATCAACGAGCGCATCGTAACTCGAGCTAACACTGCTAGCTGCCTGTAGCACCCAGATACCATGAGGCTGTGTCGTCGTCGGATGTCAGGGGATACATACCGCGAGGAGAACACCCACGCCGACGAAGATTGCCTTTGCAGGTTGGAACGGCGCCTGATACCAGATCAGTGACGTTGTGAACAGGAAGAATGGGTCCTATTCGGCTCACCAAGCTAACGGCTTCGCCAAGAACCCCAGAAAATGCGTGGATGACGTTCACTACCGGTTTAAGACAGTCGATCAACTTGCGATTTCCCTCTCGGTGGTCTTTGAACTCGTTCGCCTTGGCTTCGAGTAGCTTAAGGACATCATCGGGAGAATGGCAAGGTTTGAAGCTGGCCGGCAAAGGGGTGTTCGGCTGGGTCTATTCCGATCTACTTGGTATAGTCGGCGAAGGCTGCATCGAGGATGGGTTGAAATGAAGTAGAAGGCATTTTACAGTCTGTCCAAGTATATTGGCCTATTTGCAATTGGTAGTGGAGCACTCCGGCGCCGGGAGCCTGTCATCTGACTTGATGTTTGTGCCAGTATTTTCTACCACCGAATGCGTCCACGAATCGTGCTCTCCAAAGTAAAAAAAAAAAACTTGCAGTCCTTTGACGATCTACAAGTCTAAAATGGGGTGATGTATCCGACAATCAGAGAAGCAAGTTTTTGCTATTTGGACGACGATGGAGAGTGGAAGAATGTCCAGACTGGATCACCAAAGCTGCGAACTCTCTTCATCATCATTGTCCGGGATTGATCACCGACAGATCCGCTCTCTCTATAAAATTGTTACAAACTTTTCCTTTGCGCTGGCAGCTCTCTAGACGTGGAGTCAGAAACCTTTCACTGGCAGCAGGTGCTATGTGCGATTTCGGCCTCCACCTCATCGAACAAAGTTGCATACACGGGTGGGAAGTCGATGAAGCACAATCCTGCGCCTCAGTCTTGAGTCGGTGACAACAATGGTGATATGTTAAATTTGCTACCCCAACGCAAGCCCGTGTTGTGTAGATGACTGCACTGTGAATGATTGCGTTGAAACCACGACCGGAACCACTCCCACCAACAATACAACAAAGCCAGCAAATTATGCTGCGCAAATATATGGACAATATGCAATCAAAGCAAGGATTGGTAGATCGGTGAAAGCGGTGTGGTAAGTTCGTCGTCAGTCAGATGTATCAACTCGTTTCACATCTAGAAGTTCAAGCCATGAGCGTAAATGCTGTTGCGAGCAGGACAAAAATATCAAAGGCACCGATCCGCGCGCTCCAGCAAGCAGAAGCTATGGCACAAGCGTGGTCGTCATCAGCACGAAGCTTGCAGCCAAAGAGAAAGGAGCACGAACTCGACCCGGCCCCGCCTGAAGAGGCTGTGGGCAACGTCCCGCCAGTGATGGTTACAGTTCCCGAAGCCGGAAGTGGATTGCCTATTAATATATCACCAAGTTATTTATCAGCAACGGTGCCAAAAGTGCGGCGAAGGCGACAACAAGTACGACTGGGCACGACAGTAAGGACGCAAATACACATCTACCTGCACGGTACCACACCCGACAAGAAAAAGGGCACATGGGGACGCTACTAACCAGAGGAACCGCCAGCCGCATTTGACAGTTGTGCGAAGCCGACGGCTGGTGGGCTGGCGCGGAAGACGCTGTACACGTTTTTCTAGCAATATTGTCAGGGTGCGGAGATGACCAAGCCCGATGAGAAAACATGTACAAGGAACGTGTCACCAATGATCCATGCTGGATTGCCCTCTCCTGGTGTGACATTCGTGCCTTGGGTGATATCGAAAATCGCGCCAAGGCACCGACCGTTACCGACGGTACCGAGATTCATGTCAGCGGGACTGATTGGCCACGACGGGCCTCCGAAAGACATCGAGATGGCCAAGTCGGCGTTGCACGCTGTATGTTTTTAATTTTAAAAAAAGACAGCAGACCCGTCAGCAAGACTAGGTGGATCAAGACCCCTACTCCTTGGCAATGGCGCAGCGCACCAGCTGAGGGGAAGGTGGCAAAGAGAAGAACGTACGGAAGGCGAAGGAACCAGCGAGGTTGCCGCCAAGCGCTACAGCGCCGGGGACTGCCGCCCAAATGGCGTTCACAGAAGCGGTAGGACCTCCAATGAGGGTCGTACCAGTGTCGATGGCCGCTACGGCCAAATCGCCACTAGGGAGACTGACACTCTTACCGTTCACGGTGACACCTACCAAACGTGTTCTAAGCCATGCTGCCTTGAGTGAGTGAGTGACGCACCTGTTACTGTCTGCAACCAGAACGAGCCCCCCCTTATGGGGGAGGTGAAGCTACGGAAGTCGATGTCACCTTGGTACAACGTTGTGTTTGTTCCACCGAGAGTAAGCACCCCTCCAGGTTCCTCATCCTTTGCAGACGCGTCGTCTGCAAACCGAGTAATGAAGAAGGAGAATTCAGGATTTGTGAACAAGTTGTCATTGACGAGAGCTTGCCAGAACGGCAATGCGTTAGTTGAGGCGATGCCTTGAAATGCGAGGCCCATGATACCAGCGAGCGCGCCCTCTATCAAACCGCTGGTGATGTCGGTAACAGCAACTGACACTCAAATTAGCACCACAGAAAGGAATGGCAGATGGCAGATGGGTGGATTGATGGGAACGGTAACAAATCTACCTGGCGCTTGCAATAATCTCTCAAAGGAACAGGCGCGCGCTAGTGAGGGTAGGGAGGGAAAGTAACGCACCAAAATTTTGTTGATCAACGGTGAAAGGGCCCATTGTGATAGTGTCCCGTGCAATAATGCCAGCGGCGGAACCGGAACCATACTTCAAGGAAATGGGGTCTGTTCCGGTTTGGAGGGACGTTGATTTTGAGGGGTCGAACCCTGGGGTGCCGGACGGACAGGAAGCGCAGCCGGTGGTTGCAAACCATAAGTCAGATGAACCGGTGTCGAGAACAAGATTGAACGATTGGGCCCTGCAGACAAGGGAGAGTTGAAATGGGAGCGCAAGAACATCTCGAGGTCTACTCACGGGGTGCCGACGTTGACCTGCGCAAAGTAGCTGACATCCGCACCCTTACAGTAATATGTGTACGTGATTAGGTCTAATTCGCGCACGTAATTTACGAATGACGCACCTGATTCGTTATCCCAATATCTGTTGTTTGCGCCCTACGCGACGCCCCCGGAGAATCATAGTTATATTTGTGTCTCAATCCGGCTAAGACAGCGGAATAGTGAGCAGTATCGGCCTCCTCACCTCGTCGTGCATGGTTGCGGCGGATCACGGGTATGTGGAGGAGGTCACGACGGGGTGGCACGACAGCCAGTGACAAGGGGCCGAAAAAAGAGAGGGCGAAGAGTATTGAAGGTAGCATATTGGAAGGGAACAAGGGAAATTTTGGGGGACCCGACGGGTCTTTATGTCGTGGTTGGGCAAAGAGCAACTTGAAGGCCGAATTAACCCTCCTTATTCCTCGGGCCCTAAATCGCCACAATCAAGTCCTAGAATAGATTCATTGCCGCAAACGTATGGGAGGTCGCAGCCTGGCGAGGAAATGGCGGACGTTCTCGCGTCTCGTTTCTTCGCTGATCTCCAAGAGGACATCCCAGACTCACTCCCCGGTGACCCTGCCCCTCCCTGCCAGACCCTTCCCATCACGGAGCGGGAAATCAGAGACCTCCTGGCCGCGGCATCGAACCAGTCCGCGACCGGAGCCTCTGGCATTGGTTGGTTCCTCCTTAAGCGTGCGTGGGGCAACCCTGACGCCGAGGGATGGAAAGGGCTTGGGGTCACGTTCACCTTCGACGCGTGTGTACGCCTCAAGACTCTGGCCGGAAGCAGGCGGTGGTCGCGGTTACGGTATTCCTAAACCGGACCGACCTGACACCCATCGGCACAGTAACAAGACCTGCCAGCCTTGCTGCCAGCACGCTGAAAACGGAAAACTGAAAACTGAAAACTGACTCTCATAACGCAAAGGTAGAGAAGGAACTTCCACTGGGAGGTTTTTTGACGCACCCATCAAGTTCCTTCCGCCAAACTAACAGTATATTGGTCTACCCTCTGCTTGAGGGGGAGTGTTGGGATACAGTACCCATTCAAACCCCACCTATACAGTAACCGTGACGTGTCACTGAGCATATCAGAAGCCTTCATCATGACCGCAGCGATGGGCGAGACCCAGTGGCTATTATTCCTCATTCTTCTCTTCTCTCTGGTTGTTGCATATCTGTTCGATATTGGTTGCTTGATTGGTTGCCCTTGTTACTGGCCAAAACCTCGTACCAGTCGTGACTAGACCTTGTGCCGCTCGAGTCCGCAGCGCATGGTCAACGCCTCCCTGTGCTGGATAAGCACCGGATTCCATCATCCAGAGCCAACTCAGGCGGCAACCCAGCTATAGGTGCAAATGATCCACTTGCTAATTCTCCTGTTTTCCCATTTCCATTATAGAAGAGCTCAGCAAGCGTTACCAGTGGTTCCCTTTGCATTCCCTCTCGCAGTTCACCCACCCTACCTCAATTGTTGGGGTGCCCTGGCTTTTGACGGTGGGAATGCTAAAGAGCAAAAATGCAATCGTAATTCCGACCAACGCCATCCCGACTCGGACCCGAGTCTGGAAGCACGTAATTTCCTCGCTCGGCATAGCACCAGACCTAAAGCTTTGACCTGGTCGTCCTCGTCCGTGTCGACAATAAAACCTCTACGTTTCTGGGATATGATTCTGACCCTACCATATCCCTGGTGAACTTAATCAACGTGGTGATTTCACCTACCCAGACCATGCTCATCGCAGAAGCTGGGCCCATGCAAATCAATCTTACCTTCTTGAACCCGATCGAGGTTTGAACTACAGTTATCTGTTGTTGCCATTCTATCTACTCATATATTGTTATAGCCCGAAGATTGGGTCAAGCAATCGATCCCATTATCATATGTCTCTAACTGCGAAATCGTTGGATGATGCAGCTCATTCTGTGCAGGTGTATTCGGATCTCAGCGCAGGTCAGTGAAGTCGTCGTCGTACCAACTCCGTTGCATCTCAAAACCGTTGCAGTGTGGGTTTCAGGGGATCCAAGCCAGGAGATTTATTGGATGGGGATAGGAAATGAGGGCACCTTCGCTGGCATCGGCCATTTGGTCAAACGTCAAAATCCAACCTTGCTCACTGACACTCTCGACTCTAAAACAGGACCCCAACCACCTCAAAAGGCAATAGGATACCAAAAAAATATAGCTGAGAGCCACATGTGAGCAGTGTGAAGCGGCGCAGGCGGTCGTGCAGGCCCCCACAGGGCGCAAGATGTTGTATGCATGTCCACGGTATTAACAGTGGAGTCGGAGAGCTCAGGCCGCGCATGACTGCGGTGGGGTCGGGAACATAAATGGCGGACCAACGCCGCTACATCACAACATCCTCAAGCTTTAAAGGCGAGGTCCGAGGAGACGAACTCGCAGTTGAACTTTTTGTGCGGGAATCCAACAAATATATCAAACCCGTGCGGACTGTAAGAAAGTGGTGTAATTAATCGAAGGTAGATATCATTTTCCTGTTAGAGTACGGCTTTCGAGAACCAAGTATTTTGTAACGTCACGATAGTCGTGCAACCTTCTTCCCCTTCCCCTTGGCGATGCCGCCGGAAGTCTCGCGATCAGACACAGACTCGTCCTCTGCCTCGCGCCTGCGTTTCTTTGACTTGCCTTCGCGCTTGCGCAGAGCGTCAAATTCCTCCTGGAGATGCTTTTTGAGCGCGGGCATGTTCTTTGCCGGTTGGCCACAACGAAAGCATTCTAACACGTGTTTGAGACGGGGCTCGTAGTCCTCCGGCGCAAGGCGGCGCATCTACAGAAAACAAGGCACGCAGTCAGATGTGATCGATGCGACAAGAACGCGACACGAGAGCAATAAGTCACTGCGATACGTAAAATAAAATAAAATATACCATGAATATAAAGAGTTTACGTATAGCCCGTACGTCATAAGTGTGAATTTACAGTAGTAACTCACTTTTGCCAACTGCGGCGCCGCAGCGGTGTCGTTGAACCACTCGCGCACATCGGCGAGCGGCACGAAGAACCCGGCACGCGGCGAGAACGTGTTGTAGTGCCTCTTCGTCTTGAGCGCTTGCGCAGTCAAGTCTGACGAGATGACATGCAAGTGGAGGTGTCTGCACCACAATTAACCAAAGTAGTGGGTGAGAGACGCGAACGAGCGACTCACTCCATCGACGGCACGGCGTGGAAGCCGGCCCAAACCTCCCACACGAATCCGTACCGCGCCCGCATCTCCTCCTCGATGACCCCGCGCAGGCGCGCGGCTTCGTCCGCCAGCACGCGCAGCGTCTCTTCCGCAAACGCTCGCTGCCGCAGGAGTGTGCGCAGGTCCGTCAGGGCAGACGGTGATGATCGTTCGCCGTCGCCGGAGAGGCGGGGAAGGACAAGGAAGTGGAAGAGCGCTTTTGGGTAGGCGTCGAAAATGGTGAGTGTTTGTTTGGTGTGCGAGAAGTAGACTGTGGGCGGGAGCGCGGTGATGGATGGGTCGGGCAGTTTCGCGTAGGTGCGCAGGACTTTGAGTGGTGATAGCGATGACGACGACGCCTTAGCCCGGACGACGTTATGAGGAGGCTCCATCTTTGTTCGCTTTAAGCTTGACCCCCCCTGTCTAGCCTTGTCCCGAGTCGGGTTAATAGGAATAGGGACCACCTTCTCTCTTGTCACGATACCTCGTTTGGTCCTCCGATGGGTAATGATGACTTCTAGAATACCTGGTTCGTAGTCTATGACGTCGACGGTCTCAGCAGCTCGCCTTCGGCCCATTTCGAGTAAGTGATCGGTGAAAGTTTGGTTGGTGGGTGAGGACCGTGAGGGTGAGTACGGTGTCTAATTTTCACCAGACCTTTTTAAATAAATGTGATGCATACGTTATTCCTCACAAAATATCCTATCACAAAATATCCATGGACGTGCGAGGGCGCGTAAAGAAAGCGGGTGAGGACGTAACGAGTTGACAAAACGGCTGTAGCGCTCGGTCTCGTCCTCTCGCCCACCCACTCATCCATAGATGAGTCCAGGATGGATTCGATGAATGCGTGGAGCGATGTGCGTGAGTGTGGTGGATCATATATCGCTTCACGTATCCTGGATTCTGCAATACCATTCTTTGAGACCGTCCAGGTAGTCGCTCTCCATGCCTTGGCTCAGGAAACGCGATACTTTATGTGAACAACGTCCAGGTAGACCAACGCCTTTACATCACCACCCCTGCAAGAGCGAGGTCCGAGGAGACAAACTTACTGTTGATCCGTTCACCATAGCAAGTCACGAAAGGACATGATATACTCAAAAGTGACACCCTGCAGATGAGAGCCTCGTCTGACGCTCGCGCGTTAGGCACGTCGACACGTTTGCGAGACAGGGATAGGTGTACAGGCAGCAGTGGATACGGTACAAGTCCGATGGGCCAACGATTGAATCTATGCGTGACGTGCCACCAGCAACTCTCGTAGCTCCTCACTCAGTTCTGGATAAGCCACCTGCGGCATCGATCCAGCCTCTCCTCCGGACCTACGATGGCGGAGACCATCCGTGGCCGAGGCACTTGCACTTTGCTCGACGCGGCGGTGGTCCATGTCTGCGACCAACTGATGGAAGGAGAGGAAGAGCACCTCGGCTTGGGCGAGTGTGGTGTCGAGTTCGATGGTCATGCTCAACTCGTTACAGTACTGAGAATCGGGGGTTTGAGCCTGGCGAACCGAAGATGACGACGGAGATGAAGATACGTACCTTCAGGATCTCGTCGAATTCGACGAGGTACCGCAACATGACGTCGCGATGCGACTCCAGCACGGCGAGCGCAACAAACAGGACCATTCCGTTCGTGTACTAATCCGTCCATAGAACCTTCCCACAAACGGAGAACGTCTTCGAACTGAGAACTCGCGCTTGAACGAGATAAGGATCCAACTACTCGAGAGATACTCGGGTCAAAACGATACGAATACGGAGAACAGCACGGGAAACCTGCCGGAAACAGAAGAACAAGTTCAACCCGTCTGTCTTCTCAAAGTGCCGATATAACTCTGGGTCCATGAATTGCAGCAGTTGCTGAAGAGTCGACAGCTACTTCTTCATCCCGCTCTGGTCACGGAGAAAGGTTTGTTTCTGCCAGGCCACATAGGTATCAAATCGCGCCCGAGTAGACCAGCTCGACTGTCATTACGAACCATTCGATTCATCACCAAAATGACAATGGCTCGTCCGACCCAGCGACGACATACAAGGGTGCGCAGAGATCTGACATGCCCTGCACATACCCTTCGGCGCGCTGTCAGATCTAGAGCTGACACTGTCCCCAAAACGCGCACCTTCTGAGTCGCCAAAATGTGCGCCCTGAAGACAGTAGACGTAGAGTAACGTTTTTGGGGATTAGTTTACAGTAGAAAGGCAATCAATTGGCATGGTTCCTAAAGCCTATGTATGTACAGTACTACCTCACAAATGGTAAGTACGCGCTATTGTATCCCCATTATCACCGTTGCCGCCTTTACCACCATCATAACTTGTCGCAGCCACCACCATTATTTGACACAGTCGCGGCCACCATTGTGTTGTCGCATTGTCGCATCATTGCAGTTACCACTGCAGTCGTCGTAGCGTCACCTCCACTGAAGCCACTGCAGCCGTCGCATCACTGGGACCGCGTTATCGCAGTTGGCTGTGGATGCGACTCGGAGCTGCGTTGTCGCATTGTCGCGCCATTGCGGTTGCCGCTGCAGTCATCGTCATCGCATTTGTTGAAGTCATTGCAGTCGCTGCATCACTGGGGCCACTTTGTAGTAGTCATCGTCGTCAGCCATGGTGGACGTGGTCTCTGTAGCCGCAGTCATTGGCGGCCCGTGCAGATTGGGACCATGCTGTCGCGGTCGTTGTTGTGTTGTTGCGGGCTTCGAGTCACAGTCGTCGTTGTCGCATTGTCGTAGTCATGGTCGTTTTGGTCATTGGGGTAGTCGTCGTCGATATCACGGTCGCGGACCTGCAGTCGTCGTCGTCATCGTCGTCGCGTGTTCCGTTGTTGCTGGCAAGAGTTCCCGCTCACCGTTATCCTTCAAGAACAAACCACTGCATGCTGCAGCAAAATCCAATTATCCAGCACAACATCAGCACCAATTCCTGGGACGAAGTGACCAATAAAAAAAAAGCAATGCACTGGCACGTCGTTCTGGTCGTTCTGCCGATGCTTCCATGCAGGACCAGAACAACCTGCACGGACACACCATTGGAGAAGGTGGTCCAGTCAGTCTCATATTGGGCTGGGCTTGAGTGAGAATTAAAGTGGTGATAGAGAATCTCAAACCGGGCATCGTCCTTGTCCCACAACGAAAAGCTGGGCCATATTTGATCTGAACAGATAGTCTCCAGAGTCTTGAGAACGCTCAGTTGCGACCAATAGTGACGACAACTCGTAGAAGAGCTGCGCTTGAGTCCGAGTCACGACACCACTGTAGTAGCACGCTGCAAAAAGTCCATGCTCAAGCCCACACTAACAGAACTCGCCGTTACACATTGCAAAATTGGCACGGCCTAGCTGCCACTTATTTTAGTTCTAGTAATACCAACAGCTTAGGCCACCAAGCACCAAGCTTCGACCTCGGGCCATCAAGTTCGTTCAGGTTCAAACTTAGGTTCCGGAATTTGCCGAATGATGAACGGAACCGTAGGTCCGGTTCGGGTCAAACCCGAACGTTCTGAATCCCGCATCCGCGTCACCACTCCTGGTTTCCCCCACCCACGGGGGCGTGGGACCTCGCATGCATCTACGCATCATGGGACTGTTACTATCCTTCGCTAATAGCTAATATATTGCTTGTCCAAAAAGTAGAAAAAAACACGTCACCCGCGGTGTCACCATGGCCAGCTTTGTTCTATATCAGAAGCCTTGATCTTGATCATGATCACAGCTATTCATTCCTCATTCTTCTCTTCTCTTCTGGTTGTTGTATTTCTGCTCGATGTTGGTTGCCATTGTTACTGGCCAAAACTTCGTACCAAGTGACTAGTAAACCTTGCGCTGCTCAGAAGCGCGTTGGTCAACACCTCCCTGTGCTAGATAAGTCACGGCGCTGGGTTTCTCCACCATCCAGAGCCAACTGAGGCAACAACCCAGCCAACCATAGGCGCAAATGATTCACTTGCTAATCCTCCCGTTTTCCCTTTTCCATTATGGAAGAGCTCAACAAGCGTTGCCAGTGATTCCTTTTGCATTCCCCCTCGCAGTTCGCTCACCCTACCTCAATTGTCGGGGTGCCCTAGTTTTTGACGGTGGGAATGCTATAAAGCAAATATGCAATCATAGTTCCAACGAACATCTTCCCGACTGGGACCCAAGTCTGGAAGCACGTTATTTCCTTGCTCGGCGTAGCACCAGACCTGACTGCACTTTAGAGCTTTGACCTGGTCGTCCTCGTCCGTGTCGACAATCAAACCTCTATATTTCTGGGATATGAGTTTAACTCTACCATATCCCTGGTGAACTTAACCAACGTGGTGATTTCACCTACCCAGACCATGCTCATCGCAGAAGCTGGGCCCATGCAAATCAATCTTACCTTCTTGAACCCGATCGAGGTTTGAACTACAGTTACCTGTTTTTTTACTATTCTATCTACTCATGCATTGTTATAGCCCAAAGATTGGATCAAGCAATCGATCCCATTATCATATATGTCTTTAACTGCGAAATCGTTGGATGGTGCAGCTCATTCTGTGCAGGTGTATTCGGATCTCAGCGCAGGTGGGTGAAGCCGTTGTCGTACCAACCCCGTTGTGTCATGAAATTGTTGCAGAGTGGGTGTCAGGGGATCCAAGCCAGGAGATTTATTGGATAGGGATAGGAAATGAGGACACCTTCGCTGGCGTCGGTCATGTGGTTAAACGTCAAAATCCAACCTTGCTCGCCGACGTTCTCGGCTCTAACACAGAATGGGGTACATTGTACCATATCATGGAGAAGGTCAATGGCAGTGGCGCGGTCTGCATTTTGTCACTCATAGTTGGTGATCTAGGGAGACAACATCACATGGAAATATGCTAATGGTTCAGTTCCCCGTAATTTATTCCTGCAAAATGGGGTGTTGGATGCCACAGGACTTGGAGGCGTTGGTCTCTTCAACCCTAACTCGACAGTTTTTGCCATGTCGCGCGACCTCGGCACTATCCAAGCGACGCAGGACTCCATTGTCTGGGCTGTCGGATACACCACAGGTCCAGTCATCAATTACTCAGACCAATCTGGAGCTCCTTCTCGGCAACGTAGCCCGTATTACAAGATCCAATATTCCGATGACCTGTCTTTGGTCGGTGTCTACATTCATCGATGAATAACGTGTCTTATATCATATCATATCTAAGATGGCTGATTTTGTGAATGATTTCGCGAATGCCTCTTCAAGAGCCCAGAAACTGGATCGGAAGATACTCCAGGATGCTGCTCCTATCTCCGGACAGCTTGGAGATTTGGTATCCTTCGCGACCGCACACGTATACGGCAGCACTCATCTGACGGTTGCGACTGACTCTAGTGGTGAGTTCAACAAGTCGGATGTGATGGCGTTTATGAAGGATCTCGGACGGTTAGTGAGTTAACTCTGTTCGTCGGGTGGAAGAGATGCTGACCCTGTGAAGCCGTGTTAATCCCGTCGAGACGCTGTATTCTGCCTTCCCAGCGTTCATGTACATTGACCCTGACCTAGGTGGACTGTTGCTCGAGCCTCTGTTTCGACTACAAGCGTCCCCAAAATACACCAACCCGTACGCTGCTCAAGATCTAGGTGCGTCCTGGAACCGGAGAGACTAGATCCAAAGTGCTGATTATCGCGAACACGAAGGGACGGATTTTCCCGATGTTTCAATCAGCGTCTCTTCACATAACCGAGGAGTGGAAGGTTTATATCTCTCTGGCCGGCCTTGCATGTCGCTGACCAATTTCATATAAAGAATCTGGGAATATGTTAATCATGACTTATGCTCACGCTCGCGCAAGTGGAAATAGTAGCCTGATAAGCAAATATGTACGTGCAACGCTCTTCTTGGGTATTTGTGAAGGACCAACAAAATCGGACAGTACGATCTGCTGACTTCCTGGGCCAATTACTTGTCTGACACGACACTGTTGATCCACGATCAGTGCGTTATCTCCGTCAATGGTTCTTATTGCCGATAACTTGAGAGACCATCTACACAGGTACTCTGCGGAGGGACGGTCGACCGACAATCAGACTAACCTCGCAATCAAGGGCATTATTGCTATCAAAGCTATGTCTCAAATGAGCTCATTTGTCGATAAGACTACCGATTTTGACAAGTATTCCGTTTGTGCAAATCTTTTAGATGTTGCGTAGCGAACTTGACCAGTCGATAGACTACATCCTCGCATCTTTACGCACAATGGAAGAACCTTGCACTTGCAGGTGATAAACACCTACTTGGAGTATACGGGAATACGAGCTCGTGGACATCAGGCTATAATCTATTTGCCGATGCATGGCTGAACACCAGCGTCGTCGAATCATCCGTCGGTGTCTACTGATTTCTGCCTTCCTTGACACTGATCCGAGTCGATTTCTAGGTCTACGATGGTCAAAGTAGTTTCATGTATAACCTCTCACTGGATCCGGTCTTTGCTTCTGGCATGCTACTCGACAGCTTCAGTCCGAAAATATTCAGACTTGGTCAGTGGAGTTATACTGTTATACTTGTCGTTTCAGCTAATATAGTTATAGAATGGAGCTTATTTGTGGCTGCTATGACCCCGAATCAAGACCTACGCACGCACCTTATTTCGGTGATTGATGGTAACACGACTTTCTCTACAACATATTAGTGAGCTCCTCGGGATTTGCATTCATCGAGTGTCAACTAATATCGCCGCGCCTCTCACTAGTATTCCACTGGGTGCAATGTACGCACCGTTAGCTCTCAAGTTCGTATATGGAAAGCTACGTCTTTAGAGGTTCCGACTTACTTTTCTCTCAGAGCACCCGTCAAATTAACAGCCAATCCGAGTCCCACCACGACCGGGACGTCATCAGAATCACACACCGGCGTGGTTTCCCGGAGTACCATACGTGGCGTCTTGAGTGGCGTTGCGGCTTTTCTCGTCATCGTGGCCATTGGCTTGGTAGTTTGGCGTCGGCGGAGACAGAGTCGTAGACGCACATCCGTTGGGCCTTCAAGTTTATCCTTTGGAGGAGGCATGTCCCGGAGCACGCAGATCATAGTGACGCCATTCAATCCAACAGGGTCAACACTTACCGAGGTAGCACCGCCGGACGCAGGGTCTGGGCCTCGGACAGATCTGCAACAACGGTTGATCCACCGCCTGTCGTCCTCGGAGGACCCAGCGCTCCCGTTGCGAGGTGTCGTGTCCGTCCCTGTTGGTTTGTCGAGCAAGGAACTTGCGCGGCTCCGACGCTCACTGGCAAACGGATCGCGTTCTCAACCCATGAACGAACAAACGACCACCCCCCCTTTACTTGCCACCACCGACAGTGGTGCGCTTGGGGGTGCGGCAGCCGCAGCCACAGCTTCGTCTGAAGCTCGGATACTTCGGTCGGAAGTCAATGTTTTGAGGGATGAGATACAACGACTGCACGCAGAGATATCTGAACTGCCGCCTAGTTATGCCAGTGGTGCTGCATAGTCTACTTCTTTTCACAGGCTTCAAACTATAACCTTGCCTGTGTGAGAAATGGTGTCGGGATTTTTATCTTTTGGTACAGATGATATCTCACTGATGTGGTGCTGAGTCAATGGTCCATTTATGGATGATCGTGGGCGTAGGACAGTATGGGTTTGCGGCAATGGCTCCTATTCCGTCTTGTATTGTCTTTGATACTGTCTTTGATACCTTTATTTCAATGGACATGGCGGTTAAACGTTAATCTTGGGGAACATCGATCCCTCTCGCTCCTCTCAGACTTGTACAGTCACGGTGCAAGTCCGATTTTGTTGCCAGCCGCTGGATGGCAATGCGATACTTTCGGAAAAGTCTTGGTGGAGGAATGGACTGGCACCGTTGCAGTCGCAGGCATCATTATGGACCAACGCCATTACGTCGCCACCTGCAAGGGCGAGGTCCGAGGAGACAAACTCACCGTCGAGCCGTTCACCATAGTCAGTTGGGGAGAGGGCGTGATATATTCAAAAGGTTTGTAGCGAAGGACACACTGTGTGTATGAGCCCTTGCGTGCGCGTTGGGCACGTCAACACGTTTGCAAGATAGGAATTGGCGTACAGACAGTAAATATGGTACAGGTCCGGTCGACGGATCGACAATTGAATCTATACGCGACGTGCCACTAGCAACTCTCGCAGCTCCTCACTCAGTTCTGGATAAGCCACCTGCGGCATCGATCCAGCCTCTCCTCCGGACCTACGATGGCGGAGACCATCCGTGGCCGAGGCACTGGCACTTTGCTCGACGCGGCGGCGGTCCATGTCCGCGACCAACTGCTGGAAGGAGAGGAAGAGCACCTCGGCTTGGGCGAGTGTGGTGTCGAGTTCGATGGTCATGCTCAACTCGTTACAGTACTGAGAATCGGGAGTTTGAGCTCGGTGAACAGAAGATGACGACGGACATGAAGATACGTACCTTCAGGATCTCGTCGAATTCGACGAGGTACCGCAGCATGACATCGCGATGCGACTCCAGCACGGCGAGCGCAACAAACAGGACCATTCCGTTCGTGTAATAATCCGTCCATAGAACCTCCCACAAACGGAGAACGTCTTCAAATGAGAACTCGCGCTTGAACGAGATAAGGATCCAACTGCTCGAGAGATACTCGGGTCAAAACGATACGAATACGGAGAACAGGACGGGAAACCTGCCGGAAACAGAAGAACAAGTTCAACCCGTCTGTCTTCTCAAAGTGCCGATATAACTCTGGGTCCATGAATTGCAGTAGTTGCTGAAGAGTCGACAGCTGCTTCTTCATCCCGCTCTGGTCACGGAGAAAGTTTTGTTTCTGCCACATAGGCGTCAAATCGCGCCCGAGTAGAGCAGCTCAACTGTCATTACGTACCATTCGATTCATCACCTCCACGAAGCACCAAAATGTCAATGGCTCGTCCGACCCAGCGACAACATACAAGGGTGCACAGAGATCTGACATGCCTTGCACATACCCTTAGGCGCGCTGTCAGAACTGACACCATCCCCAAAAACTTAGAACGACGCACCCAGATTCTTCTCGTAGAAGTTGTACGTCAAAAGAATAGAACCGAGCCGGTCTATATGCTCATTGGACGGCGACTGCGCGCCAACCTCGTTTGGCGTGGGCGAGATTGTAGAATAACGTTGGTGCTCCTGCTTCTCTGAATCGAGGGGTATGTCAGACGACTGATTGCTGGCGAATAGAGGCTGAGTCCGGTCCGTTCGACGGCAGTCGACGTCTATCCGATGACGTTCCTGTTCCTGTCTGAGTACGGGGACTGTAGCGCAAACAAATGCGAGAAGTACCTCAATAACGTCCTGTCTGTCAAAAACTTCTGGCCTGCCGAACCACTCATCTTTGATCTCATGGTACCGTTTCCTAAGAAAAGAGTTTAATTACTCGGGAAATAGGTTGGCGGCTAAAGGTCACCTACATCTTGGCTTGCCAAAGTCTTCGCCGTTCGTCTTCAGTAACGTCCCACGCGTAGACGCCAAGCAAATAAGGCCATAACTTCTTCCTTGCCTGACCCTTATCGCTGATTCCCCGTTGGAAAATCTCCATACGTAGCTTTTCCCTCGAAATCGTTGGGCGACCATCAGGGGCAAACCACTCGGTGAACGCCTCCACACCGACGGGGTGCTTCGGGTTCCTCGAGGACTTTGGCGTCGGTAGGTTCGCAGTAGAATGTAAGAGCTCAAAGACCCCGAGTTCTCCATTTTCCTCCGTCGTGGATGCTGAAGCATTTGCGGGCATTGCCCGCGCCTCGCGTTGCCGCGCACGTTCACCCTCCTCGGCAACGATACGTGCCCATCGGGCGAGATACACGCGCGCGCTCTCAAACTCTCCGACGCCACCCTTTTCCACCCAGCTGCCCCACTCCAAGTCTCCATTGACATTCACCAGAGACTTCACCGGATCAGGCAAGTGTGGTACGATCGGCTTTGCGAGTGGGTGCGAGAGGATATTCTGTGCGGCGTGTTTGGTGGCACGGGTGATGTTCGCAAACGATTGCAGAAGCGCGGCACGAGCCTGCGAAGAGGCACCCGGGGAGGAGAGCGGTAGCGGTAGCGAGCGATGTAAGACGGACGAGTACTGTGAATAAGGGTTCGGAGGGGTGTTATTGGAAGATAGAGGACGCGGCCGGCGGTGTGCTGGCACGGGCGAATGAGAGTTGGCGTATGACGATCGGGCGAGTATCTCGTCGACTGCGTCATCAGAGAACAGTTGGGTTGAATGCGCTTCAATATCCGCCTTGGAGGGGTCGACAAGGTATAGGGTAGATTGAAGGTTGGAGCGGAGGAGAGAAGGCATACGAACGCATTCGGGAAAGGAGGTCCTCACCACCCCACGACGTTATAGGCCGCCCGGTGGCGGCCTGTCCCGCAAGAGAGGGGGGAGGGGGGTAAGACTGTTGACGCACTGGATGACGATGGGAACTTTGATGGTAAGGTGAAAGAGTTTGACTCATCATCGTGGAAGAAGATTGTCGGAAGGGTTGAGCCGCTGCTAAGATTGATGCCGATGGACCCGTCTGGAGAGATGCGTCTAGGGCAAGGGAGTAGAATAAACGAAGAAAGCGCTTACACCAAGATGACAATGATGGTGGTTGAACAACGAGGGAATATATTGATGTTAATGGGATAGAGAAGGCGTAGGACTCTGGCCTTGGAGTAGGCAAGTCAATCAAGACGCCATCTGTAGTAGGTCTTTTTAGTACAACGACGATGACGGCCCTTAGAACGTGCCTTCATCGTCATCATCGTCAATTGGCCGCTCTTCCGTCCTGAGGAACTTGTCCCACTCTTCTTGTCCCTTCTCAGTTAAAAGGGTTTCTGGGATCCAAGCAAGAAGATATGTCGAAGTGAACGCGTCCTGTATACACACAATGAGTAGCACATTTCAGAGACAACGAAAGGGTTCCCGCACACGTTTGACGATGGTTACAAAGCCAGGGATATTGTCGCGAGCGTACGCAGTTGGGTTGACATAGACTTTTGACTTTGCATAGATCAGTCTGTACTTTGCGCCATCTTCCGCTTGCGGGGGTGGTGTATCCACTGTTTCTTGCTTTATTTCTACCATTGGGCCAGGCCGGAATAAATACTGGGTCTGACTTGGATGGCGTGCAGGTGTTGGGCGAGCTGTGCTAGAAGTCCTCAGTTAACTGGCTTGTTGCTCAGTTGCTGCGGCTGCGGCTGCCCGTTACCGGCCCGGATCCGACGCAACGTGTGAAGTGAAATAAAGGTGTAAAGGTGCTACAGACAAAGACTATACAGGTCCCAAAAAAACGGCTGCCAAATCATTTTGAGTAGCTCCACACGTTACGGAGTACTAGAGGGCATAAAGTGGTCAACACCTCGTTCATCACAATGGAAGACAGGAATTCGCGCTTACATCCTGCTTTTGTAGCCAGCCGGTTTAACGAGTCGTCGCCCTCTCCTTGGGCGCGCACTTGGCCGCTGAGTGCGAACGAAGTCGAGGTCGAGAGCGCACGGCCGTTCGCATCGACGTCGGCAATCACGACCTGCACTGATGCGTGGTCCTTTGAAGTGATGAGGCGGTCTAAAATCCACGCATCGTCAGATACTTCCACAATAATCTCTCAGCACCGCGGTTTACTCACTGGTTGCCGCACACTTGCGAGGAACATAAAGGTCAACAAGAAGGCCCTTCGCGAAGAAAGTGTGATCAACTAGTATTTGTAGCCATTCTACCCAAACGTACCTGGTCGTTTTCCATGACGAGTCTGCACCGATATAAGGAGAATATGAGGTGTTATTGGGATGGGTCTGAACCCGTGGGATTCCTTGTGAGGTGAAACTGTACAGTTGTGGCTCCCGCATGGTCGTATTACATAAAGTAGGTGCATGCAGAGCCCGGGTGTGAATTCGAATCATCCTTTTCATGGATCTGTCGTGTCTTCGGCACCACCTATGTCCGCGTCGGCGGCCGAGTCTGCTAATTCGTCTATGCGCTAATTGACGTATCGTTCTGGCGGAGGGGCACAACCTTGGGCACAACTTGGACTCTCGCTGGACGAAGAATGTATCACAGCATCGGATTTCTTTATATAATTCCACATCTTGATTTGCGTCAAGGATGTGAACCTGTTCTATCAGGAGCCTGACTTGGACTAAGAACCGTTATAGGCCGAAATAGTAGAGACAGAAGCGAATGGTAGATACGAGTACAGCGGCTAGCATTTTGTTCCGTATAGATACAATAAATGTCTTCTTTTTGAAGAATTCATTCAGTCCCCGACATTTTCACGCTCGCGCTTTCCAGACTACGCCGACTCGACTGACAGCGGATACAACAGCATGTAGACCAGATGCCGTGATGTCTGTATCCGAAACAACACCCCAACCAGACGTCTTGCGTTCCCGCTCGTTCTCTGTCACCCCGTACACGAGTTCGACATAGGTCGCGGCACTGACCTCTGTGCCCTCGCCAATTGCGTGCTCCGAGTACTCACGGATCACGAGAGCACCTTCGACGACTTGATGAAGGCATGCTAGCAGTGCCGATAACGGGCCGTTGCCGATACCCTTGACGGTTTCTACCTTGCCGCCAAGCACGAACTCGCCCGAGAGGCGTATTCCCCTCTCCACGCGATCAAGCTCGAAAGACTTGAGCGACAGCTGCGCCGGTGGCAGGCCATACCCATATGTCTCCTTGAATAACACGCTCAGTGCGTCCTGCGCAATCTCGCCGCCGGAACTTGCTGCGGCACGCTGTACGACCTCGAAGAATGTGGCTTGCAGGCGCCGTGGAAGTTCCAGTCCAAGCGAATTCAGGATGACAGATGCCACGTCAGATTGGCCGGAGAGCGCGTTGAACCCGACGGAGAGCTTGAGTTCTGGGAGCGGACGGTCCTCAATGTACGAATTCACCGCGGAGAGTACGGAACGAAGACCAGAGGCCGCAACGTCGCGATCAACACCAGCACCCCACCACGAGCGCGTGGACTTGCGGTCATTCGCAGGGACAAGCTCGATGAACGATGCTGCGCGCGAGTTTTGTTGATCAGTCTCGGTGTTGATTGGGTGCACGGTATATTCGCGTAGGGCGAGGTCAACGTCGAGGTGCGTCAAGAGTGCGTGGAGTAGGGCGGAGATGGGGCCATTGCCATCACCACGGATAACTCGCAGAATCCCATCGACCAAAATGGTCCCGTCAAATTGACGAACATTCCGTGCTTCGTCGGCGCCGTCCGGGTTTGGAGCAGATGTAATTTTGAAAGAACGCAGCGCGAGACGTCCTTCATACTTGCTGCCCCCGAAATGATACGCCTCGCAGAATGCAGTGGTGATGTCGTCGACGGTCATCTCACGAGCCTCGCGGTCTGCAACGGTTTGAACAACTTTGTAGAACGCGATTTGCATCTTGCGTGGGAGATCGAGCTGCAAGTATTGCTTGACGAGATACGCGATGCCACCCTTGCCTGACTGCGAGTTGACACGAATGACCGCCTCGTATGTTTGACCGAGGTCTGCCGGGTCGATAGGCAAGTATGGCATCTCCCAAATTTCGCCGTCGCCACGCGAGCGCGCAAGTGCGTGCCGTTTCTCCTGGTCCTCGAAACCTTTCTTGACGGCATCTTGATGAGATCCAGAGAAGGCGGTGAAGACGAGTTCCCCTGCATATGGGTGGCGGGGGTGAACGGGAAGGTCGTTGCACTGAGTCACAATATCGATGATACGTTGGATATCGCCGAATTCGACGTTTGGGTTGATACCTTGCGTGTAATAGTTCAACTGCGAGGTTGACGAGGTCAACAGTTCCCTGTACGCTCTCCGTTTCCGAAGAGACAGCCCTTCTACGCGGTCTGCTCCGGCAAGAATCCCGAGCTCCGCGGCGGCGATACCCGTCCCTATGTGCAGTGTTAGTATAAGATTGTGCGGAAGGACTCTGGTACCTGCCTCTGTCATTGTGAGGGTGCAGACTGATGAGGATCTTCTCGCGCTCTGATATGTGAGTGTGAAAATATTCCACCTGTACCCAAGTAAACGCGAGTTAACTGGTGAGCAGTGTGAGTGCGCACTAGATCAGCGAAATGATTCGGCGGTGCGATTTCGACAGTGGCTGGTAGATTAAATATGATTTTATTCAGAGTGTCAGTGCCCGCTTTTCCCCACGCGGCTTTGACGGCGTCGCAAATTTCCACGGAGAATTCGGGTTCCGTTTGCGAGAATGTCTCTGGGCTATATTCGTATCGGAAGACGGTTCCGTGCTTTTCTGTGCACTCTTCGGTGAGACGACGGACGAGTTTTGTGTGCTCCACTGCAAGCTGGATGGTCTCCTCTTTCGAGTTTTTGAAGACGACGCCTCTGAATAACGGGGATGTCGCATTGTACATATGGATGATAGCCTGCTTAGTGCCTGCGACGGAGTCAATGGTCCGCGTGATCAGATCCTCCCGTGCTGGCGTCAAAACCTATGAAACCCTCATTCGTCACTAGGCCTTGGGCAAAGAAGGACGGATCTAACCTGTATCCATACATCGTCCGGAACCTGCTTCTTTTCGATGAGGCCGCGCACAAAATTAAAATCTGTATCACTAGCAGCAGGGTATGCGACCTCAATCTCCTTGTAACCGCATTGAACGAGTAGCAGAAAAAAGGTAGTTTTTTGCTCGATAGTCATAGGATTTGCTAAGGCTTGATTTCCGTCACGTAGATCTGTGGAGAGCCATATTGGGGGTACAGTAGATCTCTTGGAGGGCCATAGTACGATTTTGGAGATGGAGAGGAGTGTACGGCTTGTACTTTTGAGATGGGTCGAATGCTAGATGCTAGAATTCAGATCGTGCGCACGACACGAAAAGAAATGCTCACAGCATACATGGCATGATGAATTATTGGAGATGATTCGAGTCAAAGTCAAGGAACAAAATGTGCTTTGAAAATGTGTCACAAAAGTTAGATTGGCCCTAAATTGTGGTTAGGAGTAATCAGAAGATAATCGCAATCTCCCATCGCTCACGCATACATCTACATCAACTGAATATCAATGGCAGTCGGAAACCTCGTCGTTTCGTCAAGGGCATCTCCGTTCCCGTATGCCGCGGTCGCGATAGCGTCGTATACCCAGAAGGCGGAGGTAAACTACGATGAATCGGCCACAGGATTCTCCTTCACTTTCGAAGGCACAGAAGTCACGACAGAGGAGGACGCTGTTAGGGCCCTTGCCAAGGCTGGAGGTCTAGCGGATGACAGTGTAAAGGTGCGTATAGTCAACTCTTAGGAGATCTACACTTAGTTGCCTTTTGCTTAGACTCCTGAATACTTCACTCTGGCCAACTCTCTTGCCAGTACCACAGCAGTACCCCAGATCATAACTTCTCTCGATTCTCTAGACGATCATCTTGCCTACCGCACCTTTCTTGTCGGTCACGACATTACTGCAGCAGACTGGTTTGTGTGGGGTGTCCTCAAAGGCATGTTGTTTGAGTCCTCGCATTCGGTGGTGCCCATCGGTTTCGGACAGGAAATTCAAGGCTTATCGGTCTCCTGAAAAATAACAACCATCAGCACCTCTTACGATGGTTCAATCATCTCGAATCTCTCGAGTCGACGCAGGCAGCATTGGCGGGCCTTGCCGAGGCGAAGGCTTCCAAGGCTCGAGTAAATCAAAAGACAGCGTCCTCATTTGCTCTGGGCCTCCAAAACGCCAAGGAGGGAGAGGTCGTCACTCGCTTCCCTCCTGAGCCCAGTGGCTATCTTCACATAGGTCACACAAAAGCAGCAATTCTAAACAAGTACTTTGCCAAGATGTATAAAGGAAAGATGATTGTTCGGTTCGACGATACGAATCCTACCAAAGAAAGGGTGAGGCGATCCATCTAATTAGGTCTCACGGACTCCGCTCATGCACTCTCTATTTGAGTCCGAGTTTGAGGAGACAATTCTCGAAGATCTTGACCTTCTAGACATTAAAGGCGACAGTGTCACACATACATCCGATTACTTCGACCAGATATACGAACTTGCCCTCAAGATAATCAAAACCGGGAAGGCGTATGCCGACGATACTGATCAAGCCCAGGTGGCCCTTTTCCTGTCCGCCGCGACAAACTTATGTGTTGACGAAATCCACAGATGCGGGAGGAACGTGGCAAAGGAATTGCATCTAGACGCCGAGATGCCACGGTCGTAGAAAACCTTTCACGATTCGAAGAGATGACCAAGGGAACAGAAGAAGGTGTTCAGTGGTGTCTCCGAGCCAAGATGAGTGTGGATAATCCCAACAAGGCCATGCGTGACCCTGTTATCTACCGTTGCAACGTTACGCCACACCATCGTACAGGGTACGCGATATTTTGGTTATCTGACGTTTCTCGCGACTCTAGCTTCCCCTTAGATCAAAGTGGAAGGTTTATCCTACCTACGACTTCGCTTGCCCCGTTGTAGATTCTCTGGAAGGCGTAACTCATGCCCTCCGCACGAACGAGTATCGGGATCGTAACCCACAATACCACTGGATGATCGAGGCTCTCGACATTCGCCCCGTGAATATATGGGATTTCAGCCGGCTCAACTTTATCTACACACTTCTATCCAAACGCAAGTTGCACTGGTTCGTCGACAAAGGCCTTGTCAGCGGTTGGGATGATCCGCGTTTCCCGACTGTACGCGGCATCAGGCGTCGTGGGATGACCGTCGAGGCGCTCACACAGTTCATGCTATCACAAGGCCCGAGCCAGGCAATCGTATCGCTTGAGTGGGATTCCATCTGGGCGCTGAATAAGAAAATTATTGATCCAATCGCGCCGCGGTTCTGGGCAGTATTGAAAACAAAGTAGTGAGTGTGATGTTATTCCCTTATTTTATCAGCGTTCTAAAGAAAGCAAAATCTAGTGTCTCGGTCACCATTCAAGGTGGACCTCCTGGACCAGAGATAAAGACACTGCCGAGACACAAGAAGAATCCCTGACGTTGGCGAAA
Source organism: Lactarius sanguifluus (assembly GCA_021527775.1). Classification (NCBI taxonomy): domain Eukaryota; kingdom Fungi; phylum Basidiomycota; class Agaricomycetes; order Russulales; family Russulaceae; genus Lactarius; species Lactarius sanguifluus. Next base: position 1,542,098 of record JAKEYF010000001.1, on the reverse strand, counting down.
AGAAGACGGTTTACAGTTCGAGCATCCTGATTGATCAGGAGGACGCTCTTTCATTCGGGGACAGCGAAGAGGTACGATCGAAATTATGGATAGTGAGACGACGGCCCGCGCTCACAAATGACACTAGATCACCCTTATGGACTGGGGAAATGCTATCGTGCGTTCTAAAACGACCGACAGTTCTGGCACGATCACGGCGCTCGCCATGGAGCTCAATCTCGACGGCGACTTCCGGAAGACCAAAAAGATCACCTGGTTGGCGCAGCCTTCGGCCGCGCACCCGCTCCTCGACGCGACGCTGATCGACTACGACTACCTCATCACGAAGAAGAAACTCGAGGAAAACGACGACGTGAAGGACTTTGTCACGCCGGTGACAGAGTTCCGCGAGGACGCGCTCGCGGACGCGAACGTTCGCGAGCTCAAGCGCGGCGAGATCATCCAGTTCGAGCGCCGCGGGTACTTCATCTTCGACGGTGTTAAAGACGCGGGACCTGACGGGGGCACGCACAAGACGTGGGAGTTCATCCGCATTCCGGACGGGCGCGCGGCGGGACTCGCGAGCAAAGCGGGTGCGCCTGCCGCCGAGCAGGCGAAAGAGGATTCTGGCGTCGCCAAGGCAACGAAATCGGGTAAGAAGGGGAAAGCGGACACGCCTGCGGATACGAAGATGTACAAGGTCGACTTGGTGACCGGGTTGGAGGACCCTGACACTAGCGATGCCACGAAGATGTACAAAGTTGACAGCGTGTACAGCATATAATACCTCGGCGTCTCGAAGCGTAGGAAATATAGCCGTAGAAGACAAACCTTTTTCCCACTTGTGCTGTCTACAATTTCATCAGACAACATGCGTTCCATGCAGTGACTATCCGATTGTCCCCTCTCAGACCCACGCACCCCGAAAGTTGTACAAGGACTTGGGATTTGACGAGTGTAATACACATTGTAGGATGTAGGAGCAGAGTTATATGACGTGCGATGGAATAGAGTCAAGCGGCTGCGGGCGCAAGACGGGAATATACAAGTGAGGACGAAATTCAAAAGCGAAAGGGCCAAAGAAAGAAAAAAAAAAAGCAACACGCGTAATGAAGACGCATGGCCGAGCATAAAAGGTGGGAGTGCATAAATGAAAACCATTTTTTACTTGGACTTTCGGACAAGCTCCTCGACCTCAGTCACGACTTCGGTCATGGTGGGTCGGTCTTGATGGTCCTGAGCCCACATATTCTCTATGAGATCTACAATCTCTGGACACCACTGCTTACGCAGTCCAGATACAGATGGTCTGAAGATCGGTGTGTATAAGTATATATGGAGAAATGGAACGAGTTGACTTGGTCGTACCGCTGACGTTTCGATCCAACAGCCTCGTAGATTGCGTGCTCGTTCATCCCCTGAGCCGGGGTCATCAGATGCTCAGGTACAGGGTCGAGTACGGGAGAACTCACCTCCCACGGGTACTTCTTATTTGGTAGGTGCCATTGCAGCATCTCCCAGTACACCGCAGCGCATGCAAATACGTCGACTTTGTGATTGTATTTGGGGTGTGGGTGCCACAACTCAGGCGCCTGCCAGTTAACGGTGCCGACAAGACTGCGGACCATGGAGCGCGTGCTCTGCTTCACTTTGGCCAGACCAAAGTCGGCGATCTTGGCTATGCCTTTCGATGTGATGAGAATATTTGAGGACTTGCAGTCACGATGGATGACGGAGGGCTTGCGTTGATGCAAGTAATCAAGACCCCGCGCGACGTCGAGCATGATTGAAAACTAGTCACATCTGAGCGCTTTAGACGTGAGAAAATGGCGTAGCGAGACGTACGACGCGATAAAGAGACGGTGGGGTAACATTGCGGATATAGTCGAATAGGTCTCCGTTTGAACAGAGCTCGCTCACAATCATCACAGGGGTGACGCGTGTATCCTCTGGGATGCTCACGCCGAGCTGCCGAACAGGTCACTTTCCGTCAGCTGACCACGTTGACGGGTGCATAGAAGCAATGGGCACGCACGAAACGGACGATATTGGGGTGGTTGAAACCCCCTAGAAGTTTTAGCTCCTTAATATCCACTGCAGATATAAATGGTCAACGCCTGAAGGAAAGTGGGGTTCAAAAATTACCCACTCGCAGTGAAGGTGCCCGCGGAACTCAGCAATCGCAACCCTGCGCCCTCTGAATTTACCTATAAACACATCCTTGAAGCCGCCGCTCCCAATTTTTTCAAGTTTCGTAAGTTTGTCAGGTGGGATTTCACGATCCTCTAGGCCGAGGCTTTCAAGGTCGAGTTCAAGCTCTTCATCCCTCTCTCTCTGCGCGGACGACAATGGGGGTGTGCGGGGCTCATCCATATGGATGTGCGTGCGCAGCAGAACAGGTGGGGTGCTACTTTTGCTCTTGCTACCCCCTCGCCGACGTGGACGTGTCGTAGATGGGGGGCGGACAGTGCCCGCAGACGAAGGGGAGGATGCTTCGGACTGACGGTCACGCCACTGGAGGAGCGCCTCTGCAAGTCGAGGTTTTGTACCCTCTACGCATAGGTCACGACTCTCGCACAATCGGACGAGATCATCCCGGCGTAAACGCACGAGGCTCCTGGCCGTCGCAATGGTTAAATCGACTTGATCCTCAATTAGCCAGGCCCTTGGAGAGGAGGTCGCTGCTCACCGTCTTCCGTCATTTCACCCATGTATTCTTCGTGTGAACTCTCGTCGGATTCGTCGTCCTCAACGTCGAGGTCGATTTCCTCATCGAGGGGAGCCTCTTCCTGCGCGGATTCGTCGCTACCCTCTTGCCCTTGTTCATCAGCATCTTCGCCCTCGGAACCTTCTTCCTCACCCACAATCTTCCCGTTGCGAAGCTTACGTGGCTCTACGAGCGTCACGTCGTCTTCCTCCTCTGCTTCGTCGCTATCCTCTTCTTCTTCGGCTTCTCCCACACTCGCGCCATCTTCGGTTGCACGCTCAACCTCTCCTATTCCTCCCTCTTCCTCACCTTCGTCATCCCCGTCATCGCTCTCGTCGGGTGGGGTATGTGTCTGGATTGGCCGTGGCCGGAGCCGACGCTTCACCGGCGTGCGATCGTTCAGTGTTGGACGTGGCGGCCCATCTCGCGACGAGAGAAGCTCGTCCACCTCGTCATCGACCGTGTCGCCATCCTCACCGAAAGCACTGGCCTTGTTCTTTCCCTTGCGCTTTAGTGGAGTTTGTGCTGTCCTCTCGCCTTGACTGCGTAATCGCCGTGGGGACGGCTTTATTGGAACATCACAGTGCTCGGTGTCCGATAGCTCGGTAAGATCACTAAGGCTCTCGAGGCTGGCAATTTCGACCTGATCGTTGAATTCGACCTGCTTTGCCTTGCCACTTGACTTGGTGGGGCGCAAGCTTGATGGCAAAGGTACATCACCTCCAGAAATCTTACGAGATCGTAGACGTGTAGCAGGTGGTGAGGGAAGAAACACCGATGCTTGTTGAGGTTGTTGGCGAAGAACGAAGTGACCCTGTTCTCCGTCTAAGCCACGGTAACAGCAGGCGTCAGTGTAAGACTAATCATACAATGGGGGAGGGTTCACCTCTTCTCCATTTGGCGATCTCCACCTCCACCGCCGAGCGAGAAACTACGGCCTCGCGGTGGTGACGGGGCAAGATGAGCGTAAACGGTCACGTGTCTTCGTAGACCGGCGGGATTTGGCCGTCGCCGGCTGCCAGCGTCTGTCTCCTCCCCGCCGGCAAAATTACCGTCGTCCGATGAGTACTCGCTCGAGTTGGCCCCATCAACTCCGTACGGTGAGGATGGAGGTAGCTCCGCTAGATCATCACGTGCCGTAACGATAGCATCCACGATTTCATGCTTTGTGAGGCACTCAGGGTCGTCAGACAGGCCCGCCGATCGGTGCAAGTCCTGAAGGCGGCACTTTTTTAACCGAAGGAGTTCACGGGTGGGCGCTTGGTTGACAAAATAGTCTACAGCTATAGAATTGCATTAGGACAGCCGCTATGAGGAAAAAGGATAACGTACATGAGTCCCAATCACTGGCATCCTCGTCGCTCGAGACGTCTGAGGCCTGACATCGCGTGTGATTATCAACCTCCATCGCTGCCACAGCCTCATCGTCGCTAGTCTCCTCACACCGAGAGGATGATCTCCGGCGCTTGAACCCATTGGCACCGTTGCGAGATCTCCGAGGGAAATTGTGCGTGTTCTCGTTTCCGCTCACCGCTCGCTTCCGCTTGGCGCCCACGTTTACGTGATCTGAACCACTAGAAACACGCATTACAACCTCGTTTGCAAGGGCAAGACGCGACGGTAGACGGCGGAGGTTGAATTGAAGGGGAGCGAGGATGGGACGCGACTCCGAGGATGAAGGGGATGTTGACGCGCTGGATGGGAGATTGACGTTGCGCAAAGAACGTAGAAGCGAAAATACGCGTCTGTGCGAGGAGGACTGGCGATGAGGCTTGGAATGATTGTGAGAATGGCCCGATGTCGTCGTAGTAGTAGTGGTCGCGTTGGATTGAAGTCTCGAGTGCAATCCGCGACGCTGAGACATGCCAACGAGTCCACTGGCGATGGAATGAAGGTGGTGTTTTCTTCGCGAAAAGGAAACCCTAGGCCTGTTGGGTATGGACAGCGCTGAGTCTGTAAGCAGAGGTTGGGTCGCTCTCTTCCTTCCGTTTCTTGTGGTTGCCAATGTTTGCGCGCCACTCTGAACCCACACCAAATACGTACAAATACATTGCTATATTATATAATAACCTTTTGCACGTGACATCTGCTTTTGCGGAATGGTGGCTTTGTGGATAAGTTACAGACCCTCGGGCACACTCAGACAGACACAAACCCACATCCCGAAGACATGCACACGCACCCGCTATCTGGGGGATACATAATCCCCTCTTTCCGTGAACATTCCTCATCCAAAATTCCCACTTAGCGATGCTTCTCAAGTACATGTCCCCCGACTTGCTCAATTCCTCCATCGCAGACATGGGCTCCGGCGTTCAACTATTTGTTGTCCGCACTGAATCCTTTTACACTACGGAACGTATCTATCATCCTGTTGCCGGTGCGAAGGACACCTGTATCCGCCGCCGCCGAACCGTCATCACAGACATCCATCAAAGACAAGTCGCTGAGATAGTGTGGGCCGGGCGCGTCCCACTATCGATTAGCTTAAAAGGCGAAACTCTAGATGGGGTTACGCCACTCTTTAATGGCTGCGAGAGCGTCACTATCGTGTATGTCACTGGTCCTTTATCTCCTACAATCACTCACTTCTGTTCGTTCCAGTCCTCACAGATCATCAGAACTAAAAGTGCCGACACGGATAGGCGCCGTGTGGGTAGCCACGCGACACTCCCTTGAGGTACGGACGCCCCATCTTTGAAATCTTGCGCCTCGTCTAACTTCTTTCCGCAAGCTCCGTTGCAGCAACTCTGGCAAGCTCAGATCTGCATTTTACCTCAACAGTGTCCAGATTGGACACCGACTCCGCCCCTCACCTATTCCGGGCATGGGGTCTCACTATCTTGAAGTTCACGATGTGCACTCCGCGCACATGGTTGAGATGATGGGTACCAACCATCACTTTTTCACCTAGCGAGGATCACATGCTAATGAACTCAATAGTTTCATGCTTGATTATGGATATATTAAGAAGAAATGTCTTTGACGTGTCCCCTCACGACTACCAGTATCTAGGACCGTGCAGACTGTCGGATCCAACTTCAAGATCACTGATAGCAAGACTTGCTGGTATCAGTAGAGCGTAGAGTGCGGTTGCTTGATACATCTCATTGGTGTGAAAAGGTCATCGTAGTACGTACAGTGGCTATGCCTAGAGGAAACCTGAAATCCTAAGTTACGTCTTGTTCGCGATACCCCGACAGCAACTGAGCAAGCTCGTCGTACCCATGATGCAGTGCAATCTGATACGCGGTATTGCCTTCATCATCCTCAGCGTCTACGTCCACTCCACGTTCGAGTAACAGGTGTGCAACCTCGAACTTCCCGTTGATCGATGCTACATGCAATGGTGTCGACCGGTCCCTACTTCGTGCCTTAGGATCAGCGCCGTGATCCAGCAGAAGCCGTGCGATATTGACCTGTCCTTCTCCTGATGATTCGTGTAACGGGGTGAATCCGCCGACGTTCCGAGCGCTGACATCCGCATTATACCTGAGAAGTATCCGAACGAATTCGAAATATCCGTTGGAAGCCGCCAGATGGAGTGGGGTCCAGTGGTCGCACTGCTGGGCATTCACGCCGGCACCGTGTTCGAGTAACAACCGCCCGATTTCGAGATGTCCCCATAGCGATGCGAAGTGCAGAGGAGTCCGCCCCCAATAACCCAGGGTATTTACTTCTGCGCCGTGCTCTAGCAGTGACTGCACAACTTTGAGGTGATTCCTTCCTGACGCTACGTGTAATGCCGTTCCACAAGCACCGCCCCTCGAGTTCGAGTGCTCCGGGTGCTCGCTAATGAGCTTCCCCACCATGTCACAGAACCCACAGAGGGCGACAGGAGTTGCTTCAGGACCACGGTAGCCCCGTGGAGGTGTTCACGAGCTCGAGCAGCCACGAGGAGAGCCCCTCGCGGGCAACCACCCGGCGAGCCCAAGTGCCGTGAGGTCGCCGTATTGGAGGGGCGCAAGCGCCGCGAACGTGTCGACTGTGTCGGACTGAGGCAGCGCGGCCACCTGCGTCACGGCGTCGTCCGCCGCCGATGTCGGCGCTGGCGTGGCAGTGACCGGCACGACCGCGGACACAGGTGCGACTGGTTCGGGGACGAGGACCTCTGGCGGCGGCGTGAGTGTGTGTACCTATTGAGGCGGACGTGGAAAGAGGCCAACACGCTGGTATGGTTTCAGCGACCTACCTATGTCAGCAGAATGGCAGCGAGCAAACCTGTGACCATAGTTGCACCGAAGAATATGTGAGATACCGCCGCGTTGACCTACGGGAAGAGTCGTTGGTTGAGAAAGCGTTCTCCCCACTGAGCCCACCATTGCCACGGACCTTGCCCCAACGCACTGAAGTCTCAGCTCGACAACATCGCAGCATTCTAGGTGACCTATGTGGTCTTTGGGACGAAAAAGGCGTCTGGAGCGGCTAGGGTGCCAGTAATTGGTCTGGCCGGCCCAAGACGCGTGTAACTTAGTAACACGGGATTAGAGGAAGAGCATAGCACTGGAGCAGTACAGTAGTTGATAAACTTGGCGTAAGCACTGGGCAGTGGGCTCTAGCCAGACCGGAGTTTTCTCTAGATTGCCGAGGTGCATGCCAGGCACACTGCTCACATAATACATTTTCTGCTCTAGATGGTATGACGAACTGCAAGCGATGAGGGATGTGTTGAAGGACCTGCGAGGGATTTGCGTAGACAAAGGCTCATCCTATTCCAATATGTTAGGTAAGATGTTCCACACAAGTATGCCTTGCCAAGACATACTTGCGTGGAAAATCTTGTGTTACTATCTGAAAGTCAATCAGTTGGAACCTCCCTGAAATGTGTATGATGTTCCGGGGTTTGGGATCACCGTGGAATATCCCCACTTTATGGAGGTCTCATACTATCCCATAGACCTGTTTTCTGCAGGGAAAATATTAACGATGTGGGGAAAATCACTTACATGACTGATGGTACTCACAGCTTCCAAATATTGAGGTTGTTCCAGTCTTCGAGAGTATGATCGCACTGTTCAAGAATTAGGACATCAAGCCTATCACCCTTATAAGCCCCATGACAATGCGGGGTGATGTGATCGCGTTGTACAGAGCCAAGTCCATGTGAGTTCAAAGGCGGGGTGGACCCCGCGCAGCAAGACAAGAGAAAAAGCTGGAGCGACGTAATTCGCCCTCCGAGCTGGGACGTGAGAGCACGGATGCGAGGTAGGAAGTGAGGTGGGAGGAAAACAAGGAGGATGGAAGGCGAGGAGAAGGCCGGCTTGTGCGAGATTTGGCGGATATCTGAGGATCTAGGCTGGCGGTGCTAGGGACGGTCGGCAATGTTCGGCGGCGAACGACTAAGGCGGCGATGGCTATAACGAAGGCGGGGTGTAGCTTCTACTAGGCTGACAATGGAGGGTTTCCGAGGTCAGCAGTTCGGAAGGCGATGGCGGCGATGGCAAGGGCTGGGCTATGTTTGGGCAATAGCCCTGGTAGCGGCTCACAGCTCGCGACGGACACGGAGTTGTTCACGGTGCACCAGAACACGATCACGGACATCCGCCCGTACGAAGGTGCTCCGGGTGCAGTGAGCCGTGTGAGCACGAGTGGCGTGGACGGGAAGCTTGTTATATGGGACGTAAATGCGGTCAACAGGGTGAGTACGAGGCTCAGCGGGATGCGGGTGGGTTGAAGACAAAGTAAAGGTACAATGTAGTAAAGAATACAAAATGAATTAAAGTGCGTTGGTGACACTGTCGTCCTGTGGGTGCGCCGAAAATGACTGGTCGCTCATAACGCCCCAGACAGATGCCTTGAACTTTGGCCGCGCATAGGTAAAGCAATCAAAAAAGAGAGTGGGGGTACTTACCAACGTCAAAACCAAGCCCATCTTCCTTTCCAAAACTCTAAGCTGTTCCAACATCGTTCCTTCGTGCGTCTGGTTCAGAGTGCGTGTTTGGGCGACCAACTGTAATCATTCATTTAGCCCATGTGTTGGGGAGCCGGACTGGGTGCGCACATCCTTGACATGCTGATTTAACTTGGCGTACTCCCAAAGGACCTCAGCCTCGAGTGGGGATAGACTCGGGTGATCTTCGTACGGATTTATTGCGCTGCTGGTCGACATTTAACGACTGTTGGACTCGCGCTAAATTGACAACCAATCACCTTTACCTTTGGATCGGCATGCGAGTGAACGCGACCACGTGATGGATCGTACTTATATCAGCAACGATAGACGCGTCTCCGTCCCCTCGAGAACTGAATTGCCTTGCACCATGGTCGACGCGACCTTTAGACCAACTGGCCTTCTACAAACCGAAGAATCAACGGGGACCGACTCCGTTCTTACCAAGGAAGACAGCTTCGTCCCCAATGGGCTTCTTGCGGGCGACTTAGCAAACCAGCCTCGGTCAGCCATACCAGACATAGGCGACCCGCCGCACATATTGTCGACTACCACTACATTACCCTTCAGACAGAATGGATTGTTGAGCTTAGCGAGTGCAGAGACTGGTGGGTTTCGATGTGGTACTATCATTCGTCTTACCTGACTGGTAACATAACAGATCACAGTTTCACACTTCGTGGTGTCAGTGACCTTCCACCGCAGTCTCAAGGTGAGACTTAATCGCTCCTAGATTACTCCACTAGTTGTCACCGTCTCTAGATGATGACTTCCCCGATATGGCCGATCTCCTCAGACGCTATCCTCGGCCAAACGCAGGTGCAGGTAACTCAGCTACAACGTCAAATGCACCAATAATCCTCCCGCGCCCATCGCTACGTTCTAGTACATTTGACGGAAAGACGGTCTTCATAAAACGAAAATCTCGCACGATTGCTCCTTCGGTACGCATCTCCGACGCAAGAAATTAACTAGGCTCACGCTTAACCGTAGCAGAAACAATCCTCATCTGAGAGACCAATCAAAAGCCTCCTCGACGTCCCCATTCATCGCCTCATGGATGAGCTTTCTGTTACTACTGCCCAGCGGCTCATGCAGCCAGACACTGGTCCGTCACCTTCCTCTGGTCCTTCCTCGAGGACAGAAGAGACCCTTTGGGTCGATCGCTATCGCCCTAAGCGTTTTACCGACCTTCTCGGAGACGAGCGTGTACACCGAGAAGTGCTTGCGTGGGTAAAGCAGTGGGACCAATGTGTATTTGGCAAGGGCAAGGGGAAGAAGCGTGCAAGAGACGAAGAGAGATTCGCGAATTTAGAAGACGAATCAGGTCGACCACAGGAGAAGGTGAGCTTTCTTTAGGAGAAAGCTTTCTGTGTCGGCTTAGGTCGATGATAGATACTATTGTTATCCGGCCCTCCTGGCCTAGGAAAGACGACCCTTGCGCACGTCGTTGCTACGCAAGCAGGGTACAGTGTCTTCGAAATCAATGCAAGGTATGCGTCCTGCATTTCTAGGCTTACTACGGGCCTAAGAAGCCTGTTTCAGTGATGCACGATCGGGTCAGGTTGTGGACGAGCGAATACGTCCGGCATTAGAATCGGGTTATGCCGTCGGAAGCTCAAAGCCTGTCCTCGTCAGTCATCGATGAAATCGACGGAGCTACCGGAGACAATGTGAGCCACGAACCCCTCGAAATCAAGTCATTTGTTGAAGTCGCCTCCAGGCGCACGGGTTCATCAACAGACTCATACAACTCACCTACGAGAAAACCAACAAGACTCGCAGTAAAAAGAAGGCGGATAAAGGCAAGCAGATCCTTCGGCGTCCCATCATCTGCATATGCAACGATCTATATGCGTCGTCGCTGGCAAAGCTACGGCCTCTGGCACGTGTGATTCGCTTCACGCGTCCGGCAGACATACACGTCGTAAGGCGGCTTCGGGATATTTGCGACGCAGAAGGTCTCAGGACCTGACTCAAGAGCGCTAAGCACGCTTGTCGGGATATCCCTCGGCGACTTGCGCGGTTGCCTCAACACCCTTCAGGTTTGCCATCGATTAAACATGACAGTACATCTTGTGGTTTCATGACTATCTCTCCAGTTCATCAAGGCGCGGTGTCAGGAGGTAACCGAGCAGCTGGTCCGCAGCGCGACGGCAGGCATGAAAGAAGCAGACACGAATTACCTTAACGTTTTGACCGATCTCTTCTGCCCAATGAGCAAAAAGCGTATCAAGGAGCGCGGTTTGGGGGAAGCCCAAGAAAACAAGTACGTGGAACGCCTCAGTCAGGCACTTGAGGCGACAGGCACACTAGATCGTGTCGCGCTTGGGTGCTTCGAGCACTATGCGAACCTCCACCAGCACGATGCGACGTTCGCGCGGTACATCAAGGCGAACGAATGGCTAGTCGCATACGATGTCCTCTCGGGCTCCATGCGCGCCGAACGAGAGTATGGCGTTTTACAGTACCTCTCGTACACCCTCGTTCCTTTCTTTCCACTCTTCCAAGAACGCGGCGGGTCGCGCGTGGAACGGCCAAAGGCCGATTGGGAGGTGGGCCCACTGTCATCGTGATCTGTATGCGCACCTAACAACAGAGCAGTGCCATGTCAAGACGCGTACGAATGAAGAGATTTATAAGTCGCTCGCGCGGGCGGTGCGTACGGGCAATGCGCGTTTGTCTGGTCACTTCCGTGGCCTTGTCAGCGACCCGGTGCTGAGTCTCGAGTTTGCGCCGCTTCTCAATCGAATCATCTCTCCGCCCATTCGTCCCGTGCGTAGCCCGTCCAACTTGCACTCACCTGCATCCTGGTGTAACACGCGATACCTAGGTCAATAGCCAGGTGATCCGCCCGGAGGAGAAAGCTGTGCTCTCCCGGCTCGTGAACATCATGGTCTCTCTGGAGCTACGTTTCGTACAAGAGAAGACCGAAGACGGACAGCCAATGTATAGACTTGATCCGTAGGTCCTACACTCTGTACAGGTGGACAAGAGCGCTCATGCCAGCCACAGTCCAGTGGATGTATTCGTGACATACGATGGCAAGCGGGCAGCCGATATTGCAGCACCGCGCTACGCTGTGCGACACCTTGTTGCTACTGAGGTCGGTCCGCGTTTATCGTCAACCAAGGCTTGACGATTTACGCAACTTACCACGTGCTTCCGCAGATCGACGCTCAGCTTGCCGTCCGCCATGCGGAAGCGATGGAGCGGACAAAGTCGACCAAGTCTTCTACTTTCTTCGGTGGCGCAGCGTAAGTTTACATTTGGAATCATACCACATTGGCGCGTGGCTCAATCTTGGGCACTTTGGCTGCTGCTAGGGCAAGGGAGGCCGCTGGGCCCGAAGAGAACGATCCCTCTCCAGAAGAGGGTGAGGGAATGCTTGTTTCTTCCGCTACCGCCATCGGAGATGAGCCACCACAAAAACGCACTAAGACTGCCGCAGCCGATGCGGACGTCATGGAAAAGGTCCGCTTCCTTTCGGTGTCCTATCCAACGTTATACTGAGTCTTATTATAATATGCGTACAGCCTCCCACCGACTTTTTTGGACGGCCGATCACGACAACCGCTGCGAATAAACCCCCATCTTCGCGGCGAAAGGCAATGCCTGCGTACCGGGTGTCATTCAGATTTAAAGAGGGCAACTCAGCGGCAGTGCGCAAACCGGTGAAGATGGCGTCATTTTTATGACCTGCTACGATTCATTTCCGGAATTGCAATTGTAACACCATTTACTCGTACAATCGAATATTGGACCAGTAGAAGAGCAGCGCATCGTTGCTGCGGGTGCACCGAGATTGGGATGTATTCTCTCAGCGTCAGAAATTCAAGGCAGAAATTGCAACATTCTCTGCTCACTAAGCTCTTTACGTGCTTTGGCGAGACGATTGGCAACACGCGAAGTTTGGTACAAAAATGGCCTACTCAGAATTGCGGGAGAGTTATGGACATGATGATTTACAAATTACTTGCACCATCGTGTGCCGGCCAAAAGTTGTTCTCTCCGGGCCGGTACGTTCACGACGCGTTGACGCCGCCTGTTTTCCTTCGAGTGCGCTTGTGTTCATCCTGCGTATCTCTAGGACCTAACAACAGAAGTTCACCACGAAATCTTGCCTGTTGACTCTCATATTCGAGTGATTTCTGTCTCCCATGTCAGCCAGCGATCCAGGCAGTTCACATATCAAAGAATGGGTGCTTGACCGAGAGACCGAGTACAGGTTTGAGCTCGATCCCGGAAGTTCTTTGGCCATCAGGGTAGGTTTCACGGGAGGTTTCACGAAAAGTGCCGTGATACTTACAGGTGTAATCCCTAGCTTCTGAAAGGTTTTGCTGAAGTGTTTGGCGCAGAGCTTGCCGAAGGTAAATACTATCTCTTCGGCCACGAGTGCAAGGCAGCCGTCTTCACCTGGCAGGGTTGTACGATCGAGATGAGTTTTGCCGTTTGTTGTCACCAAAATCGTATAGACTGTTGCGCACGTCACAGGAACGCCGTCAACGGAATATGTCTCTGACGAGACCCCGATGTATGCATACGCGAATGTCCATCTCGCCCTTGAAAAGATGCGCGTCCGCGCACTAAGCGTGCATCAGGGCTCGCCTCTCCCTCCTGGCCCGGATGCAGAAGTAGATTCAGGGCCTCCGCGAGTTCTTGTCCTCGGACCAGAAAACTCTGGAAAAACATCAGTGTGCAAAATACTCACCAACTACGCCGTGAGAGCCGGTCAAGGATGGACTCCGATATACGTGAATACCGACCCGAGCGAGGTGCGTGTCTCGGCGCTTTTCTTTGGAGTACCCTTGTTAGAGACAAGTACAAGTAGGGAGGATGGACAATCCCGGGTACCATCTCTGCCGTGCCTGTCACTGCTTCACTTGGTACTTCTTCTCCAGCGAGCCCATTAGGCTCTGCAGCGACATCAGCACCGACCATCCTATCCTCTAACGCGCTTCTCCCTTTGGTCTATTGGTATGGCCACCCTGAAATCAAACGCAATCCACTCCTCATGGACCGCCTCATCCGCAATTTGGGTGAGAACGTCGTAGAGCGACATGATCTCGATCCAGAAGGTTGGTCGCCTAGCTTCTGTTTGCTATTATGTCCCAAGACCTCGGCGTAGGTCGTGCCTCTGGCATCATTGTCGACACTCCGTCGAGCTTCGCATCATCTCCGTCGAGTACATCAGCAGACCACCGACAAACACTGATTCGAGCATGTGTGGATGCCTTCCGCAGTAAGTCTACTTCCTCGCTGCCCTCTAGGATGAACATTCACTCGGATCTGTAGTAAACGTGATCCTTGTCGTGGGCCACGAAAAGCTGAACGTTGAGGTGCAGCGCGCGTACGGCAGTCGGATGTCCGTCGTCAAGATTCCAAAGTCTGGTGGTGTGCGTGTACCCGGGGCCGTCACCGTCGTGCTCTCCACTGACATCCCCATCCAGGTCGTCGAACTCGACGTGCAATATCGACAACGCATTCACGCTCAGCAGATATACACTTACATGTATGGCCAGGTCGTCACGCCCCCACGCGGACTGTCGGCTTCGGTAATCGGCGACGCCGACTTCGACGGGCGCCTTGCGCCCAGCAGTTCGGTCATTCCGTTCGGTGAGCTCACCTTCCTGCGCATAGGCGAAAGTGAGTTTTTGTTGCTTGTTACCTTCTCCCCTCCAGGAGGGCCCGCTGACGTGTTTGTCCACTCAGAATCTATGGCACCGTCGTCTGCGCTTCCGATCGGCGCGACGCGTACTGTGAACGAGATGCACCCCATACAGCTCGACCCCGCCTCTCCCGGCTCGGGCCTACTCAACGCGATCGTCGCCCTCCTTGCACCACCAGTGCACCCAGAAGAGACGGAACGGTACGACGAGGAGGTGCTTGATCTGCAAGTCTCGGGCTTTCTTGCCATGTTTGTCTTCACAATCTGTTAACTTTGGCCGTTCTGATTGGGAGCCTAGAACCAACGTCGATGTACCCAATCGGAAGTTGACAATCCTTTCGCCCGGTCCGGGATCGTTTTCGGGGAGGACAGCTACCATAGGGTCGTTCGAATGGTCGGAGCCTTAGGCGGTTTCTAGTTAACTATTTTCGAATACACCGTCGATCATGTCATGCGTCTCCACGGTATGAGCTTTGTTATTAGGGTTTAAAGGGTCAACCGGTCAAGTGCACATGGGTGAAGAAAGGTTCAGTGGTGGTCTAGTAGGTGTATTATTCCTAGTACCTCCGAAACACGAAAATCTGTAAGTCGATCCCAAGTGTGGGGACTTCTATCCACTACAATCTCGACAGATCTCTGCCCCACACACCACTGGGTGTCCATACCGTAAATCAGCCTGGGTCCTCTACTACGCACGATAGTGTTGGCACGCACCGCACAACCCAATCGATCATCAACAGCGCCCTCGTTCTCATGCTCACCTGTTCACTCCAATAGATACTGCGCCACGCGTACATGGCCGCCAGTCCACCCATGAAACTCAGTCGACCAAAGTCGAATACCGCGGCATTGCCGATATATGCAAGGCTACCAAGATGGCGGTAGTTGAAAGCCCCGGCGACAGCTTCGTCGGTTGCCGGGGGAAGCTCGTTGGCAAGAAGAACATCACGCTTGGCGGCAAGGAGATGGAGTTTGTGGCCGAGGTATTTGCCTTGCTGAGACGCTACTTGCGCGGTCTATAACGGGTGAA
Organism: Lactarius sanguifluus; assembly: GCA_021527775.1. Taxonomy (NCBI): domain Eukaryota; kingdom Fungi; phylum Basidiomycota; class Agaricomycetes; order Russulales; family Russulaceae; genus Lactarius; species Lactarius sanguifluus. The sequence goes on along the minus strand of JAKEYF010000001.1, from coordinate 1,526,824 downwards.
GCTAGGGCGTGTATTGTGAATGCTGGCGCAATGCACTTACGGCGGGAAGGGCAGTAATTTTGTTGCCAATTTCTTGCAGGAGCACGGCGAGCTCATTAAGATTCAGCGTGTTGTCGGAATCCGAGTCGTAGAGGTCAAACAAGGACCGGACCTGAAGCTCCTGGTAAGCGGCAAAACGTACTGACACGAGAGTTACAGGCCTTCTCGAGGTGAGTGGCGGCCATGGGTATTTGTTTCTTGATCCGTTTAACTAGTCGCATGCCATTAGTGATTGATGATTTGGCTGACCGCCGAGGCTCACCCATAATCTCCCACTCTTCAAAGTCGATCTTTCCGTCTCGGTTTCGGTCCGCCTCTTCGACAAGCTCCAATAAATGCGACACAATGGAAGTCTCAATCTTTTGAACGAATAAGCCTACATCTCCACCTGATGTTACCATGCTCACCGTAGCGCAATCTCCGATAGCGTAAACATCCCCAAGGGGTGCTCCCTTTACGCGAAGGTGCGCATCGACCTCAATTGCTTTCTTGTGAACTTGATTTGGTAGAAGGCTGGATACGCGGGAAGTAAATGGGTTCATGGATATTCCAGTCGACCACAGGACGAAATTTGTGGGAATGGTGTGCTCGATAACTTTACCAGTGTCTGGATCTCTGGTCGTGTAAACGACCTGATCAGGATGTACTTCTCGCACGCTGAGAGTTACTCAGTCGCAATATTAAAAACAGGCTGAAGGACCTACCGCGCTGAGGTGACTAGCTCAACGTCATCACGTTGGAATTTGTCCTCCGCATATTTCGAGATCGCCTCAGAGTACTGCGTAGAGACGGGATCAATAAATATCATTAGGTCACACTTTTGAAAACGCACTGTGTTCAAGATGTGTTCCCTGGACTGAATGACGTGAATGGAAACGTCTTTTCTAAGTAACTTCGGGAACTAAGAAAATCGTCATCATGCTGGTCGCGTACTCAAAGGACTTGACGGCTTAGAACCCACGTAGTTGATAATATCTTCTTGGCACAGGTCAAAGATCTCCTGATAGGTGTGTGAGGGAGCGAACGCAAGCATATACAAAAATGCGTACAGCTGCCGTTTCCACACCAGTTGGACCTCCTCCACAAACTACGAAACTAAGCAATCGTCTACGCTCCTCTTCGGAGGTTGACGGAAGCGAGGCGCTCTCGAAGTTGTCTGCGACACAAAATGGGTGAATTGGCGGATTTGGGGAGTAAAAATACCTACCTAATATTCGGCGACGTATGGCTTGTGCATCTCCGACTGTTTTAAGTTGGAAACAATGCTCAAGACCGGGAACGCCATGGGTGCTGGATACTGACCCCACTGCTATCACAAGCTTATCATAGCTATGACAGTATATCAGGTTATCGAAGCATTCAAACGACGGTAGCAAGCGCACGGGAGATAGATATTACGATGTTCGCCGGTGGCACACACCGTTTCTACTTCAAGTAGACGGTCAGACATGACGATATCAACGGCTCGTCCATTAATGAGTTGTCCATGTAGGCGTGCTATGATCTTTCGGAGTGATTCGATGAGGGAACGAACAGAGACCGTTCCAACAGCCGCAGCTGAAACAGAGAATCCTTCAGGGAGAGTACACTTTAAGATAACAACAGACTTACAAGGGAGGAGTGGAGTGAAGGTAGTGAAAGTATCAGGAGAAACGATGGTCACGTGGTAGTCACCAGGATGGATTGTCTGCAACACACCCACAGCCTGACAATTCCTAGTGTTCAAGAAAGGGGAGTTCAAAAAAAAAAAAAAGGACGTACACCCCAACCTCCACCAACTATTACTAGTCTCGGTTTATCCTGTCCAGCTACAAGCGCACCATCGTCTTCATCACCAACAAGCACACTGGCGATTGGAAGGTTCTTCGGACCGCCACGTTCTGGATGCAACGCTAGAGGGGACACGGGGACACGGTCTACGTGCTTATCGGAGTATGTGAAAGCGTCATGAATGAATACTCCGCCGACAAGGACAGAGAGACCGAGAACGGCTGAGAAACAAGTGAAAGCCGTGTACTTGGCGGCAGTACGAGTAACACGTAGAAATCGATTGGGACCGGGTGGCTTTGACGTTGGTGAGACAGACAAGAAACGGAGGTTGCAGGGCGGTCGAGCACCAATGTTGATTCTCTGTAGGGGGAAGTGAGACCTCAGTGCAAAACGAGATATCATGATAAGGATGTATGGAGTTTCTCAACCCCAATTCAGCATGCCCGCGGGAACTGTGTACGGTGCAAGGAAATGGCAGCACAGACGGAAGTGTGACGAAGAACGAAAGGCGCGTGTTGGTTGGCGCTGATTGTAGATATAGAAGTTGACCCGTTACATGATGTCACTGCAAGTCTCATGCCGCTTCAAATCGCGTTCTTTCGGCTGCAACTCATATCATAGACTCCTGTTGTACATAGCTTACATGGCGAACGTATGGCGAATGTGTTGAGCATCAACCCGCCAACCAACCTGACAAACTCACAATTGTCAGACGTCGGGTCATACCGACCGTTATAGTCGGAGCTGAGTCTGAGTTTAAACGTCAATTACTATCCGGCGTCCTGAATTCTTCTTTCGCCAACGCATATCCACACCTTTTTCCCGACCTCGACCTCGTCTTCGTTGTTGTCGTTGCCGTCGCTGTCTAACACAATGCTCACTTCTCGCGGAGTTACTCGTCTGTCCCGCAGAGCGGTGAACAGCGCAAAGCGAACCAACGCCCTCTTTTCTACGTCCGCTTCCTCCCCCATCCTCTCCAAGGTTGCGCTTTCTGCCTCTGCCGGTGCTCAATCTAGCTTGCGTCCAACGCGCTTTTCGTCCCCAACTCCTGGTAAGATAGATTTTTCCCTACTTTTCTCTGCTACATTTTATCCTTCGCTTCCGCACTTCTCGTCGGTGCACTGCTCTCCCCAAAAACTTGACTGACACGTAATTCTCCGTGCAGCGCGCTCATACGCGACAGAGGCAAAGGCTCCTGTCGGTCATGTCAAGACTGTCATCGGTGCCGTTGTCGACGTTCAGTTCGAGACTGATGACCTGCCTCCAATTCTCAATGCCCTCGAGGTCCAAGACTTCCGTGGGGGTCGCCTTGTTCTCGAGGTTGCCTCTCACCTTGGTGAGAACTCTGTCCGTACAATCGCCATGGATGGTACCGAGGGTCTCGTTCGTGGCCAAAAGGTCGTGGACACTGGGTCCCCCATTCAAATCCCCGTTGGTCGTGATACTCTCGGCCGCATCATGAACGTCATTGGCGAACCAATAGATGAGCGTGGTCCCATCAAGGGTGTTGCCCGCAAGCCCATCCATGCTGAACCTCCTGCTTTCGTCGAACAGTCGACGACTGCTGAGGTACTGGAGACCGGTATTAAAGTGGTTGACCTCCTTGCTCCTTATGCTCGTGGTGGCAAGATTGGCCTCTTCGGTGGTGCTGGTGTCGGCAAGACAGTGTTGATTCAGGAACTCATTAACAACGTCGCAAAGGCACACGGTGGTTTCTCGATATTCTGCGGTAAGTCTATGTAGCTGATTGTTACTATCTCAACTCATCACGTGAGCGCGATTTTTGTAGGTGTCGGCGAGCGTACCCGTGAGGGTAACGACTTGTACCATGAAATGATCGAGACTGGTGTCATCAACCTCGAGGGCGACTCTAAGGTCGCTCTTGTCTTCGGCCAGATGAATGAGCCCCCGGGTGCTCGTGCTCGTGTTGCTCTTACTGGTCTCACCATCGCCGAGTACTTCCGTGATGAGGAGGGCCAGGATGTGTTGCTATTCATCGACAACATCTTCCGCTTCACCCAGGCCGGCTCCGAGGTGTCCGCTCTTCTCGGCCGTATTCCCTCTGCCGTCGGTTACCAACCTACACTCTCGACAGACATGGGTGGCATGTAAGTTGACTCATTTATATATTTATGGACCTCCCTTCATCTTGTTTCTAGGCAAGAGCGTATCACCACGACGAAGAAGGGTTCCATTACCTCCGTGCAAGCCGTGTATGTCCCAGCCGATGACTTGACGGATCCTGCTCCCGCCACCACATTCGCTCACTTGGATGCAACTACTGTGTTATCGCGTTCGATTGCTGAACTCGGTATCTACCCTGCCGTCGATCCCCTTGATTCTAAATCACGCATGCTCGACCCTCGTATTGTAAGTGCCTCACTTATTTGAAAAGAGTTCGAATCGCTTATGGCATCTGGCGGACAGGTCGGCAAGGAGCATTATGATGTTGCAACTGCGGTTCAGAAGATCCTCCAGGACTATAAGTCCCTCCAGGACATTATTGCCATCCTGGGTATGGACGAGTTGTCTGAAGAAGATAAGCTCACCGTGAGTGCCACAAGGCATATTCGTACCTGAACCTCATTCCATTACTTGCAGGTTGAGCGTGCTCGTAAGATCCAGCGTTTCATGTCGCAACCTTTCCAGGTTGCTCAAGTCTTCACTGGCTATGAGGGCAAGCTTGTCCCTTTAAAGGATACGGTCCGTTCCTTCAGGGAGATTCTATCAGGTCAACATGACTCTCTTCCTGAGTCTGCGTTTTACATGGCCGGTACAATTGAGGACGTGAAATCGAAGGCGGAGCAGCTTGCTAAGGAGCTTGCTAACTCGTAATTGCCTACTAAAATTTAATCTACTTTACTCTGCGTAGATCCCGGGAAAGAATTGTCTAGACGTTGCGATTGCTTGAGTAGATGATCATGATGCCAGTCGACTGCTCGCCTGCCTGGGGAAGTATTTTCGTCATTGGAACTTGGACATTGTTATAGCAATCAAAATCTTTTCTTTCCTTCCTGAGAGATGTGATATATATTCGATTGTTCAAAAGTATGCGCCTATTGGAAAGCAAAGAGGACAAGGAAAAATAAAATAGCTACAGCAAAACATTGTCTTCGACGCCAGCAGGACTCGAACCTGCGCTCCCAAAGGGAAACAGATGACTAAGATAGTTCTAATCTGTCGCCGTAACCACTTGGCTATAGCGCCTCAAATGAAGAGAAGATAATGATCCAATATTAGCCTGAAGTCATTACACAAACAATGCAGGTAGTTGACAGTGGACGGCAACTTGAAGCTGCATTCAAATTATCCCCATCGTCCCCGTTTGACATCCCTGCGGAATGGCCAAGGATGTTATCTCGAAGTCGACAGAAAGAGACCACCCACCGCCTCTTGTCAATGAGCCGTCACACTTAGGCAAACGACGATGTAGGCGCACGGTCCAACTCTTGGTCCTTGCGACGTTCTTGGGGTTCTGGTTGCGGATTATACCGTTCAAATGGCCAAGCCTATCGTTGCGACAGCAAGGCACGGTCCTTCCCGTCGATCATGTTCCTGATATTGGGTTACCCGAGAGCTTGATGCGGACATGGGCGCAGTACGCACCTTACATTCCCGTCACGAAGTATGTCCCCCCACCCCCTATGTGCACCATATCTCAAGTAAGTACCTGTTAGTATCACCTGAGAGTATCACTGAATTGCGTTCCATCAGGTACACGTCGTACGTGGGATCCTCCATTTCCCGAGGACTTGTGCACTCACGAACGATAGTTGCAACGACATGGCACGCGATGGCCAACTAGCAACGCCGCAGCGAAGTGCAAATCTGCTGTAGACAAATTGAAACGCGTCAAGGACTATGAAGATGATCACCTCGTTTTTCTCAAGAACTTCACGTGGGACCTCGGAGAGAATGATTTGCTCCCGCTTGGAGCCAAGCAGTAGGCTTGACCCCCTAGCTCTTGCCGCGAGCTCATTTGACCCCCCAGGTCGTTCGACGCTGGTGTCGCTGCATTCGACAGATATGCCCACATCGTCTCGAACGACAATCCCCCATTCGTTAGGGCGGCGAGTTCCACCCGTGTGGTGGATTCGGCTACGAACTGGACCGCAGGTCTGCTCAGTCCCATTACCTTATCTGGGCATTTTATTTAGTCTTGAGACTCTAGGTTTCAATGTGGCCAGCCACAACACGATCAAAGCAAGCGTAGATCTCATCCTTCCGGAGTCGGTTCGGCACATTTTATTTCTCTCCGGTTCTCCGTTCAGCTTTTCATGGTCCTTTAGGGAAATCTTACGTTGGATGACAACATGTGCCCTAATGCTGGCGATGGTGATGCGGAGAGTGAGAGATGGCTCGCTATATATGCACCACCTATCACACGGCGGCTCAATTTGGCCGCGCCTGGTGCCAATTTGTCCAACAAAGATACCTACAACTTGATGTCACTCTGCGCCTTCCACTCTCAAGCCATCATGGCGCCGAGCCCCTTCTGCGGCCTATTCACCCCGGAGGAGTTCAGAGGTTTTGAGTACTTTGGAGACGTCGACAAGTTCTACGACAACGGGTAAGCCGATTATGTCAGTGGTACTATTCTCGTCAGCTAATCTCGGCGACGCATATAGTCATGGGGGTAACCTCGGCCGCGTGCGAGGTGTAGGGTACGTGAATGAGCTCCTCGCCAGGCTAACCGGGAAGCCCGTGCGAGATAACACGCAAACGAATCGCACGTTGGACGCTTCGCCGGAGACTTTCCCTCTCGACCGCACTTTATACGCTGATTTCTCCCACGATAACACAATGGTGTCCATTTACTCAGCATTGGGCCTATTCCGACAATATCTCCTTCCCGGTCAGAAACTCAACCCAGGCAATCCGAGTTCGCTAAGGACATGGATTTTGTCGAATATGGTCCCGTTTGGTGGAAGGATGGTTGTTGAGAGACTTGAGTGTACTAGGGCGGCCGCACTGCCGGCGGCATTTGTCAGGATTCTGGTCAACGACGCTGTGCAGCCATTGAAATTCTGCGGTGGCGTTAGAGGGCTGTGTGAGTTGCACGCGTTCGTAGAGAGTCAGTGGTATTCCAGGCACGATGGAGGTGGTGATTTTGAGAGGTGCTTTGATTAGCCGTAGTCAAATAGTGCACGAATGGTGACATTTTTTACGGTCGTAGGGAGGTACTCGGTATAAAAGTGTCCGGCCTAGTAGCCAATCCCACGACGACCGAGACATCATCAAAATCACACACCAGCGTGGTTTCCCTGCGTACCATACGTGGCGTTTTGAGTGGCGTTGCGGCTTTTCTCGTGATTGTGGCCATTACCTTGGTAGTCTGGCGTCGGCGGAGACAAAGACATAGACGCACCTTCGTTGGGCCTTCATCTTTCGAAGAAGTCATGGGCACGCAGGTCACAGTGACGCCATTCAATCCAACAGGGTCTACACTTACCGGGGTAGCACCGCTGGATGCAGAGCCTCGGACGGACTCGCAACAGTGGTTGGCCCACCGCTCATCTCCCTCGAAGGACCCACTGCTCCCGTTGCGAGGCATGGTGTCCGTCCCTGTCGGTTTGTCGAACAAGGAGCTTGCGCGGCTCCGCTCAGTAGTAAACGAATCGCGTTCTCAACCCATGGACGGACAACCATCCAACTCTCCTTGCAACTCTCCTTTAACTATCACGACCGACAGGGATGCGCTTGGGGGTGTGGCGGGTGCGGCCACATCTTCGTCTGAAGCTCGGATACTTTCGGAAGTCAATATACTGAGGGATGAGATACAACGACTTCACGCAGAGATATATCTGAACCGCCGCCTAGTTATGCTAGTGGTGCTGCATACTATAATCTAGCTCTTTCCACGTGCTTTGAACATATTAGGGTTGTCCTCGGATCACCGTACGCGAATCCTGTCGTTTGTTTTTATCGGATCAAGGGGGGTCAAAATATTTTTAAATCGCACGGGGTCGGTAAATATTTTTAAGGGGCCGAGCCTCACAGGCCTCACCCCCGGTGAACCCCCAAAAAAGGAAAATTTATCCAAATATAGAACCGGGGCTGTTACCTTTCGCATTTCCGAACATGCAGCACTCGCGCGCAGCCTAACACAGAGGCAAATAGCTCCCATTTTTCAAGTCAGGGGGGTGCAGGACCTGCGACAACCGTGATACAATATAATAAATAAACACTACACTGTTACTACAGTATCTACTTCTTGATCTACTTCTTGTCATGGTCGTGGCACGCCGGTTGCAGTCGTCATCATCGTCATCGTCATCGTCGCCGTCGTAGTTGCTGCTGCGGTCGTCGTCGGTCGCGGTCGCTGTTGGGGTCATTATTGCTGCCGAGATTGTCATCATTGTTGAGGTCTTCGTCGTCGTCGTGATTGTCTCGCCGCCTTGCCATCGTTGTGGTTGTTGTTGCTGTTGTTGGTCATCACCTCGTTGTTGCAGTTCCGTTGTTATGGGTCGTTGTGGTCGTGATCGCGGTGGTGTCGTGGTTGTGGTGGTTGTGGTTGTGGTTGTGGTGGTCGTGCCGTGGTTGTGGTGGTCGTAGTCTGCGATTGCCACGTTTTTCGTCAGCGTCGTCACCACAGCTGTCGTCACCGCCCAGTCGTCGCAATCGTTGGTGCCAGGTTGGTCGTGTCGTGGGTCAACATTGTGTTTGGAAAGAGGAATGGTTAGGAGGAGTGATGCACCACGCAGACGAGTAGATGCGACACACCGTTATCGTGTAGCTCGTCTCGTTCATAGAGCAGGATCGGATATGGACATGAGAGCTCGGCAATGGAAATCGAGTGGTGCGCGTTAGAGGGCTCGGCGGGTGTCCACTGTGCAATTCCCGACCCCACATTGTCCAAACTGCCCTTGAAACTGCCAGCGTAAATCATCGAGGACATCCAGTCAAAGTTTCGTTGCGACCATCAGCAGAGGGATCTGTGAATCAGCTCCGGTCCTGCAAGAGACACATGTAAGCATATAGATGAAGCGCGATACTCGCCGACTCTTGAACCAAGCACCGGCATTGCCCACTTTGACACCTCCATCCCCGTCTTCAAGTGGCCGCTCTTCCCCCCCCCTGAGCGCGTCTTCTGAGTGGAATGTGTACGTGTATGTCTACCCGCTCGGATGGTGCTTGATCTGGTGCCCAGGGATGCCTGCAGGGCATCGCACTGGGCCGCGCTCGAGATTGGACCCGTCTGGGCAGTGATGCCTGCTGATGTCAGCAAAGGCGAGTCACGCACTCGCCCCACCGTCACGATTGTGGTGACCACGAGTCATCATGTTGAGTGGTCAGAGTCCTAGCAAATAGGCATGACAATGTCAGTGGAAAAACAACGTCATGAATCAAAACAAAAAACAGACTTAGCGAGTGCAAGAGTGAGTGACCGATGAGTGAGTGAGTTTCAAAACTCAACGCACCTTTCCAGATCAACGGGCCAGCCTTCCAGATGCCCAAAAAGTAAATTTTTTCAAGGACTTTCGGCCAACCCCCCCCACTCACATTTCTCTCTCCAGATCTTCGTTTTCGCCCCGTCATGTCTCCAGGAGAATCTCACATTGGGTGACAACATGCCAGTAATGGTGATGTGAGAGATGGCTATCGATGGCTCACTATGCTCCGCCCATCACAGAGCAGCTCAACCCGGCTGCGCCTGGCAATTTGACCGACGAAGGTACTTATAACTAGTGTTACTCTGCGCCTTTCACTCTGAAGTCATCATGCGCCGATCCCTTCTGCTGCCTATTCACCTGGAGGAGTCCAGAGGATTGAGTGCTTCGGAGACGTCGACAAGTTCTACGACAACGGGTACGCCGGTCATAGCTCTATTCTCGTCGGTTAATCTCAGAGACGCTTATAGTCATGGGAGGAATCCTGGCCGCGTGCAAGGTGTAGGAGGTGTGAATGAGCTCCCGGCAGGCTAACCGGGGAAGCCCATCCGCGACAACACGCAAAGGAACCGCACGCTGGGCGCTTCGTCAGAGGCTTTCCCTCTCGACTGCACTTTATTTCCTTCCTGGTCGGACTCAGATGATCCGAGTATGCTCAGGACACAGAATTTGTCAAATATGGTCCCGTTTGGCGGAAGGCTGGCTGTTGAGAAGCTTAGTGCACTAGGGAGATCGCAGTAACATTTTTCAGGATTCCGGTTAATGACCGTTGTGCAGCCACTGGAGTTCCGCGGAGGTGTTGGAGGGGCTGTGTGAGTTGCACGCTTTATGGAGAGCCATGGGTACGCTAAGCATGATGGCGGGGAGGTGCTTTGATTATCCTGTGCATTCGTGATTAATAGTGCATGCGCGTGTCAATTTTTATGCTTTTGTGCGGTCGTAGAGAGGCGTTCGGGATACTGTAATAATGTTCTCCGTGTCGTGTCGTGAGCCGGATCCGAAACTGTAATTGCATACAACTGTGCTCTCACGCGCGGCGCTGACACTCTCCTTGCTCCTTGCGCATTCGTCGCCTCGATGCCGATCTTAGAAAGCATACAAGAGTGCCTCGAGTCAGCAGAGGACTACATCTATGTGTCCTTCTCCTCGGTCAAGGCCGATATGCCTAACATTCAGGAGGCACTGAACAGACTATGGGCGGACGTTTCGCGATTTGGGCCAACCATTCCAGAGATACGCTTGCCAGTACTGGGTGACTTCGAGATCCCTCCTCCCCCCTCCTCCCCCACCCCCACCATCCTCCAACATCCCTCATCGATACCGCGACGGATTGGGCTGCCGAGAACCCATGGAAGGCATCAGGCCTTGGGGTTGGTGTCGTGGGCATTGGGTTGCTGGTAGCATATCGGGCGCGGACACAGTCCAGGTTTCACCGGAAGTCCCACACCGCGACCCACGAACGAAGACAGGTCGTCGGTATGTGATCAGATCAGTCTAATTTCCAGGGACCAATCTCATGATTAACCCTCAGTGGTGCTTGGAGGCGATCACCCAGTCGCGCTTCCTCTAATCCTCGCACTCGAGAAGAAAGGATTCATCATCATCGCCAGTGTCGCTACTCCCGAAGCAGTGGACGAGCTCGAACGTGTGGGGAATGGCTACGTCAAGGCGCTCGTCCTTAATCCTTTCGAGGTGCGAGAGGCATCACGTTGGAGCTTACATTTTCCTCTCACACCACGATAGCCAGGAACGATTCCAATCTTCCTTCGCTCCTTGGCCTCTACCCTGTCTCACAGATTCCCGATCAATATTCATGGTGATCCGCACGCTTCCCCCGCGGCCCATCCTTTCATTCATTCCGTTATATCGCTTTTCGGTCTCGTTCGTTTTTCTGCCCTCTCTCCGTTGGAGCACGTCCAGCTCCAGAGCGAGTATCTCAAGTATCTCAACGCGACGCACATTACACCTCTCCAGATTATCCAGGCTCTCCTACCACTGATGCGCAATTCCCCGTCGCGTGCGCGCGATTCCATCAAAAATGGAAAGAGCAAGAAAAGCATCGTTGTATGTGTCCAGGCTACCGACGCACACGTTGGGCTACCATTTTTGGGACCGAGCTCGATGAGCGCGGCCTGCGACTCTCCGTGGAGTTGAGGTTCTTCGTCGCGAAGTGCGCGTTGCTGCGGCAACTGGTGGTTCCGAAGGGATGAGCGATATCAACGTCGTTAGTTTTGAAGTTGGCGCACTTGACGTCCCACCCTTCGCTGGTCGACACCTGCTGGACCACAGTTCCAAGGAGTACACACAATCGTGGACGCCGTCGGAGAAGCTGGCCTACGGACCTGCTTGGGAAATTGCTCTAGAAGCACCAGCTCACTTCCAGCGAAAGGCCCAGAAGGCAGACGTTTTTGTCGATGATATTCTCCAAGTCGTCAGCTATGGTCGGATACGATCTGTGTCGTTTTGCGGCTTGCGTCTCAATATATGGTCGGTTTTCGATTGGATGCGTGGTGGCCGCTATGCTGTTGGGTCCGGAGGTGGTTTTCCTCCTTTTGTTCGAGCAGGCCCACTTTACTGATGCTCGTCTTTTTACAGCCTTAACGAGTTGTATTGTATCCCACCTCCCTGGCGCACTGCTCGATATTATTATCAGTATCCCGTACACCCTGCCTCTCTGTTCACAGGGCACTGTCTCAAAATCGCACACTCGCCATCGCGCCGGAACCCGAGCTGCCCGCCCCACCGTATACTAGGCCCTCCCCTCCAGAGGCTCCTGCAGATGTGGGAAAAGAAAGCACGGATTCACCGCAGACCTCCTCAGAACGTGATGGTTCTGAAAATGGCTCTGAAGCTGATGTCGAGAGTAACGATGGGGCTGGTGTAGGCGAAAGTTGGATCAGTCTCAAACCAGATTCGACGAGAACGTCCGAGTCTTCGGAGGGGACCGCAGCGTGAATGCCTATTTTCTGCTTCGATAACTTGCTTCTTGAATCTGGTGTCGTCGAGCGAACATTTGGTCCTTTACTCTCATTGTATACTATTGTAACTTTGACCCCTCGTATCTATCCCTACTCACAAAATGCAACTTCGAGTTTTCTCGTTGGTCAAATCGTGTCATTTCCCTCGATTAGGCACTTTCACTATGAGGACTTTCTTGTCTACATCTACATTTCGATCTTCAAATTTCTGAGGAACTCATCTCATCCGAGTCGACCCGGGCCCTGCGGCTGACAGTGGCTGAGGTGTTTTTGTTTTACCGCCAGTGGCGACCTCTTTGCGCGTCCTTGGTGGGTCCTTTCCTCTTTCCAACTTGCATCCACACGTCCTCTTGGTTCTACCTCGTATTTTCTCTCCTTCCTTGCATCCATCCCACCATCCCATATCCGCCTCGCGAAACCACGTGCTTTCCATTTCCTTATCGAGTAGACGTCAATTGGTACGTTCACTACTCTACATGACAATAAGAAGCGTATCAGTGAAGAACACACAGGCCAAGAAGACCTCACAATATCCAGTGCATATCCTCATACTCCTATGGACGAGAACTGTATCAATTTAGACGTGATACGAGCGATGCGGCAGATTCAAGTCTGCGCTCAGAAAGGGCAACATTACTCTATCACTGATTGACAGGTTTAAGGAATGCAACAATTATACCTGATTGGTCTATGTTGGAGGGCATGGTGGTTCGTCGTCGTTCCTTCTCTGTGTTGTAATCCTCATCTTCCTTTTTTGAATCCCAGAAATGGAGGATATTGAGGCTCAGGTCCATAGCGTTACTGGGGATCGGCCTGCAAGTACAACTGCAAATCCTCAAGGACCTCAACGTCCTCATCCTGCAGTTGTCGCGGCTGCTCAGCCTACTGCAACCACCGTAAATCCACAGACAAGAAATCCCACACCTCCAAATACCGCAGATGCTCAGCCTCAAGCCACAAGTGCCAATGGCCGTCCTCATGGGGATGCTCCTCCATCGCCAATTGCGTGGAACCCAGATCCCCAGCAGGGTATGTTGATTTGACATTTTCACGAATTGTGTTCTCATTCCCGCACCAGGCGAGAAGTTCGGAGACTCCTCTGACGGGCTGTGGTCGATGTACCTCACTGAGGCCGAGAAGCAGGATAAGGACGTAACTGAGAGTTGGAAGGGGGACGCAGAGGGGATCCTCGTATTTGTGAGCCTTCCACCTTGTGCATATTCACCAAACTAAACATATGTTGAAGACTGGTCTGTTCTCGACCACTGTCGCGGCCTTCATTATCGAAAGCTATCAGAACCTATCTCCCAAATCCGGCGATACTACCAATGCTCTCCTTACTCAAATATCTCAACAACTTGTCGACATCTCCAACGGGACACCTCTCACGAGCGTCGCAGCGCAGATCAGTCAGCCATTCAAACCAACGGCGTCTGCCGTCAGGGTCAATGTGTTGTGGTTCCTCAGTTTGGTCCTCAGTGTGACTTGCGCTCTTTCCGCAACATTGATGCAACAATGGGCCCGACGGTATCAGGAACTTGCACAACACCACGGTGCACCTCACAAGCGCGGGCGTATGCGAGCATACATATTCGATGGCATTAGCCGGTTCGGAATGGCTCGAGCCGTCGCGACAATGCCCAAGCTCCTCCACATATCTGTCTTCTCTTCTTTGCGGGTCTCATCGACTTTCCTTTTCCCCATCGACACGACTGTTTCATACCTCACCCTCAGGCTTGGTCGCGGCATTCGCTCTGGCATACGCAGTGTTGACGGTTCTACCAAACTTGTACCTCGATTGCCCTTATGCCACACCATTGTCCGGATTCACATGGCGGTTATCCCAGTTTTCCGTGATCGTAGGTTTAAAGGCCGCCCTCGGAATCGAGGACCTATTCCATAATTCCTTGCTATCTGGTCAGGTCGACCAGCACGTGACGAGACCCCGCGTTGAGAGGTGGAGGAGAGGCGCTCGAAAATCAAGTCAAGGTACATCGACAATGGCTTTCTGATGGCTTACGGAGGAGTGTGGAAGCGTAATGCAAAGGATACCCCACCCACAGCAGTCACGAGCGCCCTCGAATGGACCCTTACAGGTCTCGATGAAGACAAGGAGATCGAAACATTTGCCGCAGGCGTGCCAGGGTTCTTTGACTCCCGTACTGTCCCAAATGCCACTTCAGCAATCCTACCCCTCATGACAGAGAAGACGCCGACTGATGCTATCCTCGGATCCCGTCTATACGATCTCCTCAAGACTTGCATGCCAGGGACTTCGCCTCTCAACGACGAAGAGCGCAAGAGCCGTCTGCGGCTGTGCCTGAAGAGCCTGTGGTATTTTGGAAGAGCGTACAATCAGTCTCGAGTTTCTGAACCATTGCCATCCTATTTCCCCGCACCCTTGCCAGTCCGGAGATCATTCGTCTCATTCAGACCGAACAGGATCCCGTTTCTCGTGTGATGGGACGTTGCTTCGGTGCATTGGTCTTAGTGAAGCTGGCGGCAGACGTCAGATCACGCACTAGCTCAAGTGTTCAAACCAATCACGAGGAGTTGACATGCCTATCAGCTATCCTTGATGCCGAAAGCCGTGACGTGATATTTTGCCTCAAGTGGCCCGGCGCCGTCGAGCTTGCAAGCATGATTTCCCTCGCACTTGGTGGTGTTGGCTCCTCGGGCATCAGTGCATTGCCGTCGGATGTACTTGATGCGACCCAACAAACCCTCACTATCCTTTCTCAGACGGCCGAACAACTACTAGACCAGCCAGTCGCTCAACTCAACATTTCGGATGGGAAATTTGATCGCATCATCATATCTCGCCTCCACAGCCTCCTCAAGATGTGCATATCGAGCACCTCACCTCTCTCAGCCGAGGTGCGCAGGAGCTGCCTGCGGATGTGTCTGAAGAACCTGTGTTATTTTGGAAGAGCGTACAACCAGCCTCGGGCCCCTGAACGGTTACCATCCTATCTCACCCGCACCCTTGCCAGTCCGGAGATCATTCGTCGCATTCGGACCGAACAGGACCCCATTTCTCGTGTGATGGGACGTTGTTTCTGTACATTGGTCGTAGTGAAGCTATCAGGTGGCGTCAGATTACGCGCTGACTCAAATGTTCAAATCGTCGACGAGGAGCTGGCCTGCCTATCCGCTATCCTTGGAACCAAAAGCGATGACGTGAGGCTCTGCCTTAAGTGGTCTGGCGCCGTCGAGCTTGCGAGCATGGTTTCCCTCACATTTGGTGATGTTGACACCTGGGCCGTCAACACATTACCGTCGGATGTGCATGATGTGGCCCAACAAACCCTCGCTATCCTTTCTCAGACCCTTCCGGCTGAAGAGACGACCGGACTACGGCTAGATCTTCCAATCACTGGACTCGACATTTCGGATGGGAAGTTTGGTCGCATCGTCGTGTCCCACCTCTTCAACCTCCTCGAGGTTTACATATTAGGCACCTCATCTCTCACGGCCGAGGTGCGCCGGAGTTGTCTGCGATTGTGTCTGAAGAGCCTGTGGTATTTCGGAAGAGAGTACAATCAGCCTCGGGCATCTGAGCCATTACCTTCCTATTTCCCCCGCACCCTTTCCAGCCCAGAAATCTCTCGTCTCATTCAGACCGAACAGGATCCCGTTTCTCGTATGATGGTATGTTGTTTCGGCGCATTGGTCGTGAAGAAGCTCGTAGCTGGCATCAAATCAAGCACCGACTTGAATGCTCAAATCAGCGATGAGGAACTGGCGTGTCTATCAGCTATCCTTGGCACCGAAAGCGATGACGTGAAACTTTGGCTGAGACAGCCCGGCTCCATCGAACTTGTGAACACACTTTTCCTCGCGTTTGGTGACATCGGCTCCTTATCCGCCGACACAGTGCCATCATATGTACTGGATGTAGTCCCGCAGACGTTCAGCATCCTCTCTCAAGTCCTTCCGGCTGAAATAAACACCAAACCTGGGCCATATCAGAAACATGCACTGGCGGACATACCCGATGGTCAGTGTGAACTCATCCGATCGCGTTTCTACCGTCTGAAGAAGCGCATTTGCAGCGCCTATAAAGGGCGAAATACACCAGGGCCATTCAATCGGGTGTCTCAAGGACCTGTGGCGTTGTGTACGAGCGTACAATCAGCTCGGCAACTCGGCGCCCTTGCCGCCCTATGTTCTCACTGCTTTCGCAAGCCCAGCTATGTCTCGTCGCATACGCATGGAACGGGACGTCTCTGCCCGTGTAATTGGACGTTGCGTCGAAGCATTGGTCGTAAAGAAGCTTGTAGCTGGCGTCGAAATCAAGCACCGACTCAAATGTTCAAATCGGCTGACTGAGGAGCTGGCCTGCCTATCAGTTATTCTTGGCACCAAACGCGATGACATGAAGCTTTGCCTCAAGCGGCCTGGTGCCATCGAGCTTGCAATGCATGGTTTCCCTCGCATTGGGTGATGTTGGCTCCTTGGTCATCAATGCATTACCATCGGACGTACTTGATGTGGACTCAACAAACCGTTGCCATCCTTTCTCAAGCCCTTCCGGCTGAAGAGACTGCTGGACTACAGCTTGTCACCGTAGATCTCCCAATCGCTCGACCCAACATTTCAGATGGGAAATTTGACCACGTCATCGTATCTCACCTCCACAACCTCCTTCAGATGTGTACATCAGGCACCTCACCTCTCACGGCCGAGGTACGCCGGAGCTGTCTGCGGATTGTGTCTGAGGAACCTATGGTATTGTGCAAAAGCATATAATCAGCCTGGCGCTTCCAAGCAGTTGCCATCCTATTTCACCCACGTTCTTGCCAGTCCGGAGATCATTCGTCTCATTCAAGCCGAAAAGGACCCCGTTGCCCACGTGATGGGACGTTGTTTCGGGGCGTTAATAGTAAACAATCTGATAGCCTACATCAAAATCACGCACCGACTCGAATGCTCAAATCAACGACAAGATACTAGGGTGCTTATCAGCTATCCTTGGCAGCGAGAGCCGCGACTTGAAGCTTTGGCTGAGACAACCCAGCGCCATCGAACTTACGAACGCAGTTTTTCCTCGCATTTGGTGACATCGGCTCCTTGGCTGCCGACACAGTGCCACCATATGTACTGGATGTGGTTCCGCAGACGTTCAGCATCCTCTCTCAGGCCCTTCCAGCTGAAATAAACACTGAGCTTGAGTTTAACCAGATACGCTGCATTGGTGGATATACCCGATGGTCAGTATCTCATTCTTCATCTCGTTACTAATGGTCTGAAGATGTGCAATAGAGGCAGCGCCTATAATAGCTGAAGTATACCAGAATCATTCGATCAGGCGTCTGAAGAACCTATGGCGTTGTGTACGAGCGTACAATCAGCCCGGCAACTCGGCGCCCTTGCCGTCCTACATCCTCACTGCTTTCGTCAGCTCATCTATGTCTCGTCGCATACGCACGGAACGGGACGCCACGGTGCCCGCGTGATAGGACGTTGCGTCGAAGCATTGGTCGTAAAGAAGCTTGTGGCTGGCGCCAGATCAGGCACCGACTCTAGATGTTCGAAATCAGCGATGAAGAGTTGGCATGCCTATCAGCTATCCTTGGCACCAAACGCGATGACGTGAAGCATTGCCTTAAGTGGCCTGGTGCCGTCGAGCTTGCGAGCATGGTTTCCCTCGCATTGGGTGATGTTGGTTCCTTGGCCAACGCATTGCCACCGGACGTACTTGATGTGGCCCAACAAACACTCGCTATCCTTTCTCAGGCCCTTCCGACTGAAGAGATGACCGAACTACAGCTAGATCTCCCCATCGCTGGACTCAACATTTCAGATGGGAAATTTGACCACGTCATCGTATCTCACCTCCACAACCTCCTTCAGATGTGTACAGTCAGGCACCTCACCTGTCACAGCCGAGGTACGTCCGGAGCTGTCTGCGGATGTTTCTGAAGAGCCTGTGGTACTGTGCGAAAGGCATATCATCGGCTTGGTGCCTCCCAGCAGTTGCCATCCTATTTCCCCCGCACTCTTGCCGGTCCAGAGATCATTCGTCTCATTCAAACCGAACAAGATCCCGTTTCTCGTGTGACGGTATGCTATTTCGGTGCATTGGTCGTGAAGAAGCTGGCAGTTAGTGTCAGATCGCGCACAGACTCAAGTGTTCAAATCATCGATGAGGAGTTGGCGTGCTTATCAGCTATTCTTGGCACCGAAAGCGATGACTTGAGGCTTTGCCTTCAGTGGCCTAACGCCGTCGAGCTTACGAGCATGGTTTCCCTCGCATTGGGCGATGTTGGCTCCTTGGCTGCCGACACATTGCCATCGGATGTGCTTGATATGGCCCAACAAACCCTCGCCATCCTTTCTCAGGTCCTTCCAGCCAAAGAAACGGCCGAACTACAGCTACATCTGCCAATCGCTCGGCTCAACATTTTAGATGGAAAATTTGGTCGCATGATCGCATCTCGCCTCCTCAGCCTCCTCCAGATGTGCAAATCGGACACCTCACCTCTCACGGCCGAGGTACGCCGGAGCTGTCTGCGGATGTGTCTGAAGAGCCTATGGTATTGCGCAAAAGCATATCATCAGCTTGGCGCTTCCGAATGGTTACCGTCCTATTTTCCCCACACCCTTGCCAGTCCGGAGGTCATTCATCTCATTCAAGCCGAACAAGATCCCGTTTCTCGTGTGATAGGACGTTGTTTCGAGGCGTTGGTCCTAAAGAAGCTCTTAGGGGGCGTCAAAACAAGCACCGACTCCGATATTCAAATCGGCGATGAGGAGTTGGCGTGCCTATCAGCTATCCTTGGCACCAAACGCGATGACGTGAGGCTCTGCCTTGAGTGGCCTGGTGCCGTCGAGCTTGCGAATATGGTCTCCCTCTCATTGGGTGATGTTGGCTCCTTGGTCGTCAACGCTTTGCCGCCAAACGCACTTGATGTGACCCAACAAACCCTCGCTATCCTTTCTCAGGTCCTTCTAGCTGAAGAGACAGTTGAACTACAGCTAGAATTGCCAATCGCTCGACTCAACATTTCTGAAGGGAAATTTGATCGCGTCATTGTATCTCACCTCCACAATGTCCTCCAGATGTGCATATCTGGCACTTCACCTCTCACGACCGAGGTGCGCCGGAGCTGTCTGCGGATGTGTCTGAAGAGCCTATGGTATTGTGCAAAAGCATATAATCAGTTTAGTGCTTCAGAGTGGTTACCATCTTATTTCACCCTCGCTATTGCCAGTCCAGAAATCATTCGCCTCATTCAAGCCGAAAAGGACCCCGTTGCCCACATGATTGGGCGTTGTTTCGGGGCGTTAATCGTGAACAATCTGGTGACCTACGTCAAATCACACACCGACTCAAATGCTCAATCCGGCGATGAGGTGCTGGGGTATCTATCAGCTATCCTTGGCACAGAGAGTCGCGACTTGAGGCTTTCGCTTGGCCGGGCTGGTACCGTCGAACTTGCAAACATGCTTTCCCTCATATTCAGCGAGATCGACTCCTTGCTCCCCGATACAGCACCATCGGATGTACTGGATATGATCCAACAGACGTACAGCATCCTCTCTCGGACATTACTGACTGAATTGAACGACAAGCTAATGATCTTTCCTGACGGTCAGTGTGATGTTATCTTTTGGTCCCGTCTGCGGTCTGAAGTTGCTTATTAGGGCCGTTGCCTCTCACAGAACCATTATACGAGAGCCGTTCGTGCATGTGTCTGAAGAACCTGTGGCACTGTGCAACAGCATACAATCAGCTTGGGATCTCGGTGCCTTTACCGTCCTTCGTCCGCATCTCTCTCGCCAGTCCAGAGATCACCCGACGCATCCATACCGATAAGGACCTTACTGCTCGTGTGACAGGACGCTGCGCTTGCGCTCTGATCGTAAACAAGTTGGTGGACGATTTCCAGTCACGCATTTCCTTCGGCGATGGTGTCTACGATGCGGAGCTGGCATGCATATCATCAATCCTTGGTATCGAGCCAGATGAATTTTTGCGTTGGCCTCACCATTCCACCGCCATCAAACTCCTGAACGTCATTTCCCTCATGTCGGGCGAAATCGAGGCCTTGTTCATCTGGGAGGAAACGCCGGCGGACGTACTGCGCGTAATGCAACAGACTCTCAACATTATCTGCTCGGGACTTGTTCTAGGTGGTGTGTTCGCCAGCGGAGACCTGCGCATGGACCAGGTGTCGTTGCTGCGCGAAATTTGTTCGAGAATCACAAATGCGCAGCCTGCCGATCGGTTCAGGGACCAAACGGTGGAATTATTAGATCAACTGCAACAGATATCGAAACAACTGCCTCTGGTGGGGTACAAGATGCGGCGATGCGCAAGCTCTATTTTTGATCCGCAATTGGTTAGGGAACGAGGTAACCTAACACCTCGGCCAGAATACGAAGTGAGAAGGAGGCGCTCAAAGTCGATGTAGAAACCATCGTATAAACCTCCGTTTTATATTGTATAGCACAAGTCGTTCGTGGCGACGTTTTTGTACTACCAAGTCCCGTACGCCCTATAAAGAGTAGACCCTTGTCCCGTCACAGGAACTAAGTTCAACTCGAACTTGAGACTCGGAAGAGATTCGTTCATTAGAAAAACCACATTATCGAATCCGTCGCCATGGGGCGATGTCTTGCATCCACGGACAATTAAGTCCTCATACCTCTATGGTGTTTTCTTATGGTGACCCCACCATATTTGTCACACACATGACATTGCCGTATGAAACCTTAAAGCATGGAGTAAAGAGTGGATCTATTGTCGCTGATAATCGATAACCGTGCACGTCTCGTTGAGAGAGCAACAATGGGTACGTCACTACGGGGGGATAGGACGCACACCGACTGACTGACCAGTGGACCCTTGTCGCCAGTCGGTCGCAGCCATCTCACTCTGGCTCGTACCTTCTGCACCCGAATCGGCACTTCTGCAGCGGTTTATGAATCGCCACCCCGAGCCCGGCGCAGCACACTCTTTCCCGCATTTCCATCCGCACGTCACGCTTGCGACCCTGCGCCTCCCCATCGCATCCGAGTCATCGTCGGAGCCGGCCGCCGCGGCGCGTGACTCGACTATGCTCACGCTGCGCGAGGCCGTTCCACTGGGCCAGCGCGCCGTGCCCGTCCGCTTCGCGCGCGTCGTAGCGGGGGACCACTACTTCCGCTCCGTCTTCGTGGCTCTCGCGCCGTCGGCGGAGCTCGTCCGTCTACGCGCAGCGCTCGCGGCGGCGGGCACGCCGCATCCGCCCGCATTCCCGCACCTCTCGCTGTACTACATCGCGGACGAAGAGGCGCACACGCGCGAACGCCTCTTGCAGGAGCTCGAACGCGAAAATGTCATCCGGCACGCCGCGAACGGCCAGGAGGTCGTGCTTGAGTGCGGTGGTCCTGGTGCTGTTGCTGGCGCCGACATTGCATTGATAGGCCCGGGGATGACGGACCGCGGCGCCCTTGCGGGCTTCACTGGCACGCAGATCTGGATCGTAGACTGTGAGGGACCAGTTGACGGGTGGAAGGTTCTGGACAAGGTCCTGCTGGCCAAGTCAGATGGCTAAAGGTTGTACATTTGGTAGCAGATCTCAAACTGCATACACTCAGTCGCCCTTTTACTCGGTATGATGTCAAACCAATATTTTGTATTAACGTGCTCAGTAGCAGGAAGCTCTGAGAGTAAAACACAGAAGGCAAAAACGACAGGATAGGCCAGAGACATTAAAGTGCAATGGCCCGAAGTAGCTATGATACAGCAAGATGTGGTACGTATACAGCGGTTGTCTAAGAACGGATTGGGGATATGAGGACGAGAGAAAACGTCAATGGAGCACAATACAGGTGAGAGATCAGAGAGCAGCGCCGATGACAGCATGATCGAGAGTGTTCTCTGTCAAAGACAAGGGAGGGGTGAGGAAACGCGCTGGGCCAGAAGCAAAATGCTCACCCTCGCTAGTGTGGCCGAGTGTCGGACAAGGCGTATAGAGTGGCAAGGGGACAAAATCATCGCGCCTGACATCTCCATTTGAATGGAATAACTGCGAGTAGGCGGGGAGCTCGGGCACGTTGTAAGGGCTGGCCGGTGGTACAGTTACGGGTCGGGCGGGGAAATCAGACAAAGATAAACGCTCCAGAGGGAGCTGAGAAGGTAAGGAGTGGGTATTAGTGCGCGCTGCGCTGCGAAGGCGAACGAAATCGAGAGGAAGGGAAACAGAAATAATTGAGGTAGCGGAAGGCTTTCCGTCGCCGCCATCGTACGAGAATGTCAAGTTGACGCGCATCGAGTGTTTGACGTTGAACAATAGACTCTGCGAGGTTGCGCGGAGGCGAGGTATCCCCGCCTGTGCCGAGATCCCGCCCTTACACTCTGAAAACGTGTGCATAAATGGGACGTTGACTGTCATTTTGAACCACTTGGTAGGGTGCATCCCTTCGGCAGATTTGAGAGCCTTGCCGGCTTTTTTCAGAAGCTCGATTTTCTTGTACCCCGGGAGGAGGGAGTGAACTTCTTCGACAGAATACTGAGTCGGGGTAGCGAGTAAGCCGACGTCGTAGAGGGCGGAGAGGGGATGCGCGTCGCGCAAAGGCTTATACGGAGGTTGATTCTTCGCGGAAGGGACTGGAAAGCGCGCAGAATCTACACTCGCGAATGCGCTAGAATATAGTTCTCAAGGCGACGCCTGGATATCAGACGAAGGAAAACCCACCTATACTGTTCAATCTGTTGCGGTTCAAAAGACACGCGTGCAAGGCGAAGCTTGGCCGCTTCGCTCTCCGGTAGCGAGGGTGCCCGCATACAGAGGTCGAATAAGAAATTATCCCCGTCTACGCTGATATGCTCTGGGACAGAGGCCAGCAGCTCGATTTTGGAGATAACCTCTGAAGGGATCGGGTGCAGATTTCTATCTGGATGCCGTGCTCCACCCTTCAAGGTAATGGAGTAAAAGTTTGGAGGATACGATGCAAGTGCAGAGGGAGGCGGGAGCGCAAAGCGATTGAGCGACATTCTGAATGCTTCGGCGTGAACGGCCTTTGTCTTGGAAGAAAATGGGGTACACATGGAGGAAAGCCAAGATGAGCCGTACGTCTCTTCCAAATTTGTATAGTTCAAAGTGGCATAGAGAGTGTACTGGGTCCCTGAAAAGCCTTGCCTACAATCTCCGTAGGGATCACTGGCAGGAAGCCAACCCGGGATAGGGAGATCAAACATGACATGCCAAGTGCACGGCGTGTCCCTATCCTCATGACCCTCGTTACTGAGCTCGACAGGCATTTTTGGAACAAGTTCTTTGGAGACGGCGCAGAGACGGGCAGAAAAGTAGCCAGCTTCTGGTGTAATGAGCTCCGCTTGTCCCTCGAACGTGATAACAAGAGACCGGAGAAGAATACGGATGGCGCGCCGTTGTTCAAACAGAGAATGCGAGGGCGACAATGAAACTGATACGTAGCCAGAAAGTGAATAGGTTGACCTAAGTTCGCAAACCCATTGAGAAATCGATGCTGAATGAGAAAACGGGACTCACGATTGATCAGGGGGACCAAGTAAATCTAAGGATGGAGAAGACGGATGAATTTGTAATTTGATAGTCATGGCGAGCTGTGTTCGCAAGGGAGATTAATGCAGAGCAGTACTTTCAAGGCGTGCGTTATTATACGTTGCGAAGACCGGACGCCAAGGATAAGCGAGAAAGAGGCAAAACAAGGGCAAAGACCAGCCGAAGAACAAGAGCGGTCGGGGCTGCGTTCGGGATTCAACGTAAAGCAATAGGCAGTTATAGCTCAGCCGTTTATAGCGGGCCAAGTAGTGAGCCGAGGGGAGCTGTTCTTTTGTCCTGCACCTTCCTTTTCTGGAACAAGAAACCTGGCGGCGCAATTTTCTTTCTGGCCACACGTTTATCATAAACCGCGGCCAGAAACCGACCGCGGAGACAACGACCGCCAGGATAACTCGCATACGAAGGACCGCCAAGACAAAAAAGAAAGTGCGTCAGAACCACGTCTCGGCTTAACGCTTACAGTTAACGACACCAATTGATGGATGGACTTCGGGAGAAACATAAGTGATATTTCGCCTTCCGCATGCAGTAATCGGTGGTACACGGAGGCGGTCCCCATAACGATTTTGCCGGAAGCAGTATGGAGAGACCGATCAGATGCGGGCAAGGGGAGGGACGAGCATGAACAGGACAAAAACGAGTAAACAAACACCGATACACTTTAGGCGAAGACTTTAGCGACGGCCAGCGGGTCCTCCTCGCGCTTACGCTCAATTTGCCGGCTGGACCGTTCCTGCTGTGCGAGCTTGCGTTCCTTGTACCTATCGCCCCTCGCCTTGCGCCTTATAGACCTGACTTGTGCAGGGGATACAAATTCTAAGTGTCACGGCGATGAGGACAAAGTACAAGGTCACAGCAAATTAAGATGTGTACCTGGATTGGCGAATACTGTCGCGCCGCCGAAAGCGCCCTCAAAAATGCGGATGGGCGTGAGCACGAAGCGTGGGCCTATTTCGATGAGAGACATCTCGGGAGGGCCGTTAGGTTGCAGAGGATCCTTTTCAACGACCTGTCCGGTACGATCAGCATTCACGGCTTAAGCGTGAGCTCCTTCAAGAGCAAAGATTAGGTCATGCCTGACCTGGAAGTTGCGGAACCATATCTTAGAGTCGAGGATAGAGAACGTGAGGATGTGGTCGATGAAGGGTTTGGCTCTCCGAGCCTGCGACGGCACGCCGAAAATCTGCCCCAACCCGGCACTGAGTATTTGTATCTTTCCTCGCTCTCGCATCATTTGTGAGACACTCACATGGGTAAACAATTCTTTCGTCAGTCGTCCCCATTCCGTTTCCTCGAATGCAGCGTCGAAGCTCAATAACCCACGACTGCCCTTGAGACAGTTGCCGGTCATCTTGAGCTCGTCCATCGTGTGGACGTTCTGCACATGTAGCTTGATGCTTGGCCCGTTCGGTGTCTTCGCCGCCCAAAGATACAGGTCCTCGTGCCGACGCGCCTCAAAGTAGAGCGTGTTGTTACACGAGTGTAGATCCGCGAGCTCTGGCAGCAAGTGGAGGTGATTCTTCGAATCGAGCTTCGAATCTGAAATACCGGACTCCTGTCAGCATATAGCTTGCAGGATGTTTACACACACCTTTTTTAACGTGCGGTAAGAGTGTTTCGAGGTCATTCATTAGGTGCCGCATGCGATGCGTGATTCCACGAGACGATAACAGCAATACGCGCTGCTTGTTTTTCTTCTTTTTGGTGGCAGCACTCGCATAGGCGTCATCGTCACCGTCCATGTCCGAAGCCGCGGCCTTTCGCTTTCCCTTGCGCGCAGAGCCATCGTATTTGTTGGGATCCTCGAGTCCGGACACCATATTAATGGGGCAAGTAAGGTCAGTTACGGGTATTTACATGCACGCGTGTTGTTACTACTTGCTTACGTCAGGTCAAGCCACTCCCAATTTGGAGACTTAAATAAGATACGAGACCCTTGAGAAGGCATGCAGAAGCTTAAAAACATAGAGACGAAGATCATTGAGGTGATGAGGAAGGGTGGGGGTGAATGTTGAATGCGAATTCCATGCGTGGACGGAGTGGTTTCAAGAGGTAGGTGGCAAGGCGAATCAAGGGTGGGGAGGAGCGAGGAAGAAAGGAACTACGCCATTATCGTAAAACGTGATGGAAAGAAAATGGGAAACGAAATAAAGGATGATTTTCTTTTTTTTTGGTTTGGAAAATTGTGTCTGAAGCCTATGGGGGATAACCGCCCACCGCACGGACTTGCTTCTGCTTCTCCTGCTCCAAACGCTAAGGGAAACCCGGGGTGCTTGAGTAACGGGCGGGGATATGAGGACGGGTGAACAACGTACGTGATAAAGTAGCTGGACTGCCATTTGGATATTTGCAGGTGGCCCTGTGATAACCACCAGTCGTTCTCCCTCGCTGCCTCCCGGAGCTGAGCCGACAGGACCCGCACCTGGCTCCATGATCTTGATCTGACTGGCGCTCATGTGCCTAATTTCATTGATTTTACTCCCACCCTTTCCGATAATACACCCAACGAGGTCGTTTGGAATATAGATTTGTTGTGTCTGCAACTGTTGGGCGGGATTGCTGACACCTTGGAGATAAGGGTTCGAATACCCAGAACCACCGGGTACATAAGAAGAGCCGACGTAGCTCCCAGTCCCAGCAGATCGCCTGGTTGAAGAAGGTTTATAGGACGAGTGTGAACCCGACGGCATACGTTCCTGCGCCTCGATGAGGATATTGCCGATGTAATAAGTGGCGATATGGATAGCATCGGCGACACCCGCGACACTTAGGACGCGCTGTAGACACGATGTAAGTTTGAATGGCGATCAATAGAATGGAGAGAAGAACTTCAGAATAACGGACCTCCGTAGATCCGGGCAACATGCCCTCACTTGCATTAAGTCTCGCACCGGAAGCGTCTTGAATTTCTTTGATCTTAGAGCCCTGTTTCCCGATGACGGAACCCATGCGAGAGTTGGGGATCATAAACTTGATGGTGACGGCGCGGCTGCCCGGGACCGAGGGGACATCAAAAGGTTCGTCATTGATACGCCGGACTATGAGCCCAAAGGCCTTTCGTGTGGGGGGTAGCACGTTATTAAAGGGTTGGGGTTAGTGAGACAAAGACAAGACAAACCTTTGAGACAGCATCGAGGGGCCCGCTAACATTCAAGATGCGCTCAGGGTTTCCGGGGATGCTTTCGGAGACCATTACACGGGCCCCACTCTTCTCACGGATCTCGTTAACGTGAGCGCCACCTTTACCGATGATGATCGACGCGTCTTGAGTGACGATGAGGCATCGCATATGGATGTGGGCGGATGGAGGGGTCACGGCCGTGGAGGAGGATGTGGGAGCTGCGGATGTGAAGGCATTGGGATGTGAGGCGGAGGTCATAGAGCTGCCTAATTCTGCAGCGCCCTTTGCGGCGTCGGCGGTGGCAGAAGATGCGGAATCCGTTGGAGGAATCGGAGGATCTGTCATGTTTACGTCATTGTTCGCAGCCGATACGGAAGTTGAAGTAAGTTGAGTGTTACTGGTGAGGGGTAAAGTCGGTTCATCAGGTTGGGACACCACACCCGTGTTGGCGCGCTTATGCTGTTTCGGTTGTTCGCTGTCGGAGGGTGAACGAGAACGAGAGCGTTTCCTATTGGAGTCAGACATCGCCGGGGGATTTTTTAGTGCACGGTTCGATCAAGATTCAGATACTGGGTGGGGGGTGGGAGGCCAATGGGAACGGAAAAGTACACGATGAGGGGTGGATACTCAAGTGAATTATGAGGGGAGGTCTGGAGGATAGGGTGTGATCGGTGAGGGGAGAGTAGAGGGGAGAGAGCGACGACATATTTCGTTGAATGCGCACCTTGTGAAACGACAAAAAAAAGAGACAATGAAAAGGAAGAGGATTGAAGGGGGAGGAGGGGATGTACAGTGTACTGGTCTGCTATGCTACCCGCGGTTGGTCGAACCGAACTTCAATCCGCGGCAATCCCCGACTTATTTGGTACTTATTTACAAAATCATAAACAAACGCTTCTCTAACATCGACGCCGCCCTTGTCTTCTCTTCAGTTTCCAGGGTTAAGAACCGAAACGAACATCATTAATTCAACTGGGTTGAGCGCTCCGTCCATGTCGTACCTCTATACTATCCAGCGCTATTTGTTTGAGCGTTATTAATCCGGTCGTCTCACTCGAGAAGGAACACCCTTTCGTTCCAAACACAGACGGGTCATCTGAGTTTAGTGTCACCGGAACACCCTGATTAATCTTGGCTAGGTAGTGGGTGCATTGGCATCGAAGACGTAAGTCCCTTAAACCGTGTCAGTTTATGTTCGCATCGCGGTTGGTAAACACACCAAGATCTCGTTTCTATCAAAAAAAGTAGCGCTAAATGGACAAGTACCACGACGGATTAAGAAAGTGTACGCACGAAACGGGGTACACTTCCAGCGCAATCCCGTTCTCCCGGCACAGTTGCAACAACTTAGGGTGTTTCACGATCGAAAAGCTTCCCAGAATTCACCTTGAGCCGAAGAAAAAGCGCTCATCAACACCATTCCCTTACCCATGACCAATACGTTTCGTCCCAAGGAGCAGGGCATCGTACAAGTTATTGTCGGCTTTCCCTCCACCGGAAAGCGTTTTCCCTGCGTGGAGAAAGAGCGGCAGATCCAATCCAAGATCTTTGACACGTTGTTTAAATGCCAAAAAAGGCTTGATATAGTCAATCAAGGGCCTCGCACCGTTTTCATCTCCAACGACATCAAACTCAGCGATCAGGTCAGGAAACTCTTGCTTTAATGTGATGCAGGTCCTCCAGGTACCACTCTATCTCCTCAGGGAAGAGAATGCGGAGAGTGGTACAGATAATATCTATGAACAACGGATTACCATGCGTGAAAATGTTTCGATAGATCCCCCCACCTTGGCACTAACGAACACTTCCTTGCCGATCGCTCACCCAAAATTCAACAGCCATTTGCGATGGGGTACCGTTTCACTGACATCGGACCGAACATGTACCTTGGGGGGCTATGGCGCTTCTGATGGCAACAAGTCCGAGAAAAGGATCTTGTCGTAGAAGTTTATATGTGGCTCCATGTAGGATATGCCATCAGCGATTGACTCCATCAGAATATACTGCCGAAAGATATGGCGATACGAAGTCAAGCCCTGTCAGATGCATAGTGGCAAGAAGTAGAACCAGGCGCAAGATATATGCCAAAAGTCACATTTGCAACGTCGAAGGTACTCTCACACTTCCGTCGTATCTGATGCATCCTTTAAGTTTAGATGATGAAACGAAATAAGGTCTGATCCTCAGACCTTGGTGGCAGTATTGTGTGTGCCGTATGCCTCAGCCGGATTGATTGTCATCCCATCCAAAACCCAATTATCGAAGCCATCAGGCCCGCCGAGGGGAAAGACTCTCTGGCATGGTGTAGAGGAATCTAAACTCTGGCACGGCCGTCGTAGAAATGGCGGTCGTGACCGCGTTACCACGTAAGAGGTACGGACATGAAAGAACGGTTCTTTAAGAGCAAGCTCTAAAAGGTACCCCTCGTCCACTGTCGCGTCTACATGTGCGTGAAGGAGAGCACCCTGGGCATCTTCGCTCTCATGAATCAGAGGTGAGTAACAATGGAAGAAAGAAATACATGCCTTGGAGATGATTTTGAAGATCTTTGTCTGATCGATTGTGCGTTTCGCTACAAGTGAGTGAGCTGTAGCGCGCAGGAACCAATCCTGACCACATACATATTGGGAATTCCGTGCCAGGAAAAGCGGGAAGTCGTCCTGCTCGACCGACCCCCAATAGAAGCCGCCTCCTCGGCACAGGTGTCTCTGATACCTTGTCTGCTGCCAATTCGTCCTTGGTCAACGACTGCAGCTCGTCCTTGAGAAGTAATCTTGGATATCGCCGAGTACGAGCCCAGTTCGACTCACGATCTGTTACCTATAAACAAACTTCTGGGGACAAAACAGACTGAGGAGGGAAAGAACGAGTTCACGGAAGCCAACAATCATGCATAATGTCCGAGTTTTGTTGCAGTGACTTGCCAGTGAAAGTCGACTCGACTCGGTTATTCTAAGCTACGGAAGATACGGTCCGGGTTGTTGATTGGTGAGACGCGGTCGCGTAACTCAAGTTACACGCGAACTAAACCTTTCATGGTCATGTCCTCCGATGCAGACGAGCTCGGTGCGCACCCCTAACATCTGTGGGAGCAGAGAATCTTTGAATAACGCGCTCACTTAGGTGGCTATGACCCGTCAACCCCGTACCAACTTGCAAGGAAGAGGAAAGCCCCTGCTTCGCGTCCCGTCCCTGGTCCTTCTAATGCAAAGGTTCCGAGAACCACGAAGAGTTGGAAACAAAAATCTACAAGAGAGTCTCCTGTGGTAATAGAAGACGATGACAATGACGACGACGATGTTCCCGAGGTCGTCCAACCGGCAACTAGGAACGACGCAACGGCAAAGGTCCCTCCATCCACGGCAACTAACGGGAAGCCCGCGTCGAAGGTAAAAGGGAAAGGAAAAGCAACTCCTTCGACGAACGGCCACAGGAATGACACCGAGCTTGTAGTCATCGATGAACTGGACGATGACAGCCCACTTCCGGCAAAGAAAGGGAAGGTGTCTGCAGGTTCAACGGACTCCACAGAGAAGGGGGCTTCTTCTCAGGAGCTTGAAAAGTTGAGAAAGGAGAGAGACATGGTACACCAATCAAATATCTCGGTCCATTCTTACAAGGGTACTCAACGCCTTCTGCAGTACAAAGAAAAGAGCGAAAAGCTATCCAAAAGCCTCCTCCAGCTCATAAAGACAAGAACAACGGAGCCAGAGGAAAAGCTCATGTCCAGGAAGGCTCAGTACGATGCAACAAGCAGAGGTAAATGACTGCTTCTCGCACGTACCACCTTCATACTTACATTTGGATCCAGCGCAGGAGGAACTTATCCAGGAGCTGACCACTCAGGTCTCCCGACTGACTCCCATGTTGAAGAAAGACCGCACGTCCACGCTTCATTTCCTCACGTCTGAGGCGGCAGATGAGGAGAAACGTATTTTCGAGGAGCACCTGAGAGAAGTTCAGGAGGAGCTCAAACGGAAGGATGGTGTCATCAAGGACAAAGATACTCGGATTGCCGCACTGAATGACCAACGTACGTCCCGGCGATCTCATGTATTTGCCATTGACTCACGATCCAATTGTAGTGGAGACGACACAAGCGGACTTGAAGGCAGAGATTGCCCACACCCAGACCTTACAAAAAAACCCTAAGGCCCAAAGAGAGCACCCGGGTCCTGCCATGCGTGCCCGCACAAGTCTAATCAACGACCCGAAGCACGGTGCCACGATACGCCTCTATGAGGATCTTACGAATCTCATTGTCTCGAGCACCGGGATACAAGAGAGTCCTTGGGCTCACTTCGGTGGTTTGGAAGAAATCGTTTACACATGTATATTCAAGTCCGCGAATTCTGGTACGTATTGACAGCAGTGACTCTCGTGCTCCTCTACTGACAAGGTGTTGTAGTAGGTCTATCGTTCACGCTTACATCGATGTACCAACCCAAGCCATCACCTGATCCGAACTTTCACTCCCCTCCCGTTAACTCTAAAGACGATCTCCAAAAGATGGTGCAATATACCCCGCTGGAACTGGAAAAAGAGTTACCCGAACACATACAGAAGCTAGACTTCCTCGCGGACAAATTTACATTTGCGTATGACCAAATGGATTACTTCCTGAAGACGCTGAATGACCACTTTTCCTCGGCTTCTGAGGAGCAAGACGACTAGGTCTGACGGAAGGACGATCCCCATTTCATCCAGTTTCTGATACTATCTCTTCATTCAAATTCCTATGTTGTACATCTATGGGTCCATGCTATCCCTGCTCTACTGCTGCTGTCGATCTGGAATGCGGACGCCCGCCTTTTCCCATATTTTCAGTGCGGCACTATCTTCGCGAAAAATTGCTTTCTTTATGGCAAGGGAGGCAAATCCCTCGACGTCCGCGCCACCGAGATTCGCCCCGGCCGATACCAGCATACTCACTATTTCTTCCTGGCCCTGCCGCGCAGCCTGAAACATCAGTCAAGTTCAGTCCCCTCACATACGATATTACCAGGAAGATTGTACGGCTCACGTAATAAAGTGCCGTGTGACCCAACGAATCACGTAGGTGCACCAGCGCCCCTGCCTCGAGCAACGTACGCACGCTTTGCACACCACCATTAATTGCGGCGACATGGAGAGGAGACCTTCCTGACGCAGGGTTTATCCAATTAACGATCCCACCCGCTATAGTGTGCTCCTCTCCGTGGGCGGAACCCGTGGATAAACAATATTCCAGGCCCCCGACGTCGTTGGCCGCGGCAGCGAGATGGATTAGCCACGAGAGCAACGCGCCCTGAGTTGTGACCACCTCCGCGGCCGTCCACGCCCATGGTGCACCGGCGTCAGGTGGTTCGTCCGGTCCGTCAGGAACGACGATTCTTGGGGTCTGATGGCACACAGGCACAGCCAGCCGGACCACGTGGGAGAGCACGCCTCCGATAGCCTCGAGATTCGCGTCGATTGCGGCGGGTGCGCGCATGGCGTGCGGAGCCCTCGTCAGCTCGCCACGCAGCGGCGAGCCCACGAGGCTGCGCACTTGCTCCGCAGAGAGTTCAGGCTTGGAGAGGAGGTAGCAGAGCTTCGTGAGGGCGCACTGTGTTTTTATGACGTTTCTGCGTCAGGTCTGGGCGCATTTCGTGAGAGCGCGGGAAAGAAAAACGCACCTCTGGCGTCATATCGCCGCCGGGAACTACACCAGCCTGTAGGAGCGTGCGCCCGGTCTCGTAGGTGTTCGAGACCGAGCCTTTCGCACATTGCGTAATCGCGACGATGACTACACCACGTCCACATGCTTCGCGGAGGGCAGACATCAAATCCTCACGTTGTGGTGCGTTTCCGGAACCAAACGTTTCCAGGACAACACCCCGAACAGATGGAGCTAGGAAGGCGTGGACGGTGGCTGCGGTGATGCCTGGGAACAGGCGCAATGTTGCTGAACGGTGGTTGTAAGCCGATATCATATGCGAGTGATCTGAGAACTCTCTTATTTACCAACGTGTGGGCTAAGCCCTAGTAGGATTCGTAAATGGATGGTCAAGGGAAAGGGGACTGGTTTACTATATGTAACATACGTTTATGCGCTCTGAATCTGCGTAGGCTGGTTTGTCTGATGACGTCGTTCCAGTTCACCACAATAGTCTATCCCCACTATTACTTAGGGTCAATTATTTGCCGGTGACGGGGCCGGAAAATGCCCTACTCACCATTCACCAGAGGGGGAAAGTTGGGGCTTGTGAAAGCGTTCAGATCATGAGATGAGGATTTAGACACTCTGTTGCCTCGAAAAAGGGTATGATTAAAGAACAAACAACACTCTAAAGGAATAAGTGCACGCTCTATCATCAAAATTCCCAAATAACTGTCGGAATGGTACCTGGAATGATGTGGATGACCGGCGATGGACAAAGCACCCAATAGGTTATCCACTGCGTCATTTCGGAGCTGTGAAAGGGGTATTTGCGCCCCAGGTGACGATCTGCGCGTTTCCTCGTGATCAGAGGACCGGCGAGACGACTGCCATGAAACCATACGACGGTCTTTCCCAGATCTTCTAGAAGAAAACTGAGGGCACTGGACGTATATGCCATCGTGTCCGTGCCATGCAGGATAACAAATGCGTCGAACAAGGAGTAATTCAATTCAATCTCGGTGGCTATTCGGATCCAATCTAAACTACAAAAAAAAACGGATCAGATGCCTAACGTCAAGGGCAGGGTGAAGACGACCTTCGATCTCAATGTTGCTGCTATCCAGGAGAGGGTGCCACTAGGTAACGTGAGTAAGGAGCCGAAGTGTTTCAGCGCTGTGAAAAATACTACCTCCAGGACGGCGTAGCGAATACGTTTTCCAATGCCACCGGTGATGACGCTCCGCGGAGTCACGAGTGCTGGCACATGGGCCTCGTATACGTTATCAGATATTTTTTTAGAACGGGGCTGGACTCCCCGAGGAGGACCCGCGGCCAAAGGCCCAAGAGAAGGGGCAGGGTCCATTGGACGGGAGGAAACGCACAAGCAAGGTCGGCTGTTGCGAGACGGTCGGAAGAGGTGTAGAAAACCCAGTACTTATCGGAGAAGGATCTTCCACTGGACGACCACTGTTTGAAATCCTGGACTGAGCCGGCATGAGAGAATAGCGTGTCCTGGAGCGGGTCGTGGAAAGCGAGCCTGGCTGCGAAGAGTTTCGGTTAGAAAGTAGGGCACGGGGACGTAACCACGCTCCCCGATGAGCATTCCAATAGTTCCGCCGGTGTATATCAATAGAACTTTCGATTCATCTGAAGCCAGGGAAAGTTCCATTGCGTCGTCCCGGCCTGAGTACGGCGGTGGTTTTTAGCTGGACAAACTAGGCCTAATCGTAACCTAGGATTACCTAAAAACTACCACGAGGAGAGCGCCTCAGTTCGGTGGAATCTATATACGGAGTCTTCCCTGTCCACGGGTGGGTGGTGCTGTGTACTGTTCAGCTCACTGGCAATAATACCCACTAGAATCATCCAAACTTTTTATATGTTCGAATCCGGGGCCCCTATTATTATCCCAGGGATTGGCGACTGCCAAAGCAGCGCAGAGAGGTGGTGGCGCATCCACCAAGTGCGGCAGTGTAGTGATTTTCCGGCCCGACCCGTTCCGGGAA
The DNA here is from genome assembly GCA_021527775.1 of Lactarius sanguifluus. Taxonomy (NCBI): domain Eukaryota; kingdom Fungi; phylum Basidiomycota; class Agaricomycetes; order Russulales; family Russulaceae; genus Lactarius; species Lactarius sanguifluus. The sequence goes on along the minus strand of JAKEYF010000001.1, from coordinate 1,492,359 downwards.
CGGTGATAAGATACCTTTCCTTTCCTATAAATGCCACTGAGATCATTCCGTTTTAGCGATCATTTCGAATGGATCACATTAAAAAAGTATTCAAGCAAAAATCTGCAGAGGTAACGACAATCCACAGCTTCATCTGTTTTTCTCTCTTGACGTTGCCTGTAGGACACCCCTGCACTCGTCACTTTCGTGACTGCAGGGTATCCTACACCGAATGATACCGTCCCGATTCTGCTTTCCATGCAAGAGGGAGGGGCAGATATAATAGAACTCGGTGTACCCTTCTCAGATCCAATGGCCGATGGTCCTGCCATTCAAGAGACGAACAGCGTGTGTCCATTCTGAGGTATCCCATTATGGAAGTCTTGATATTTGAGAAGGTCGCTCTGCAACACAACATCGACTACGCGACATGCCTAAGAATGGTGAAAGAAGCGAGGGGAAGAGGGCTCACAGCCCCAGTTATTCTTATGGGTGAAGTTACGCACCCTCATTATCCTTTGGCATATATTAAGTCCTACCCCATCATCTAGGTTACTACAATCCTTTACTTGCATATGGGGAACAAAAGGCGATTCAGGATGCGTTTGAAGTCGGCGCGAACGGCTTTATTGTCGTCGATCTACCTCCGGAGGAGGCTGTGTCCTTTCGAGAGAAATGCGCCGCGGCGAGGTGAGTGAGTTCTTGCTACCTACCCGCATTGCAAAAACTCGGAACGCAGTATGTCTTATGTTCCTCTCATCGCGCCTTCTACCACCCTACACCGGATCCGTTTCCTCGCTTCAATCGCCGACACTTTTATCTATGTCGTGTCCAAGGTAAGAACAACTTGGAGCAGTCCGACGGCAACTGGCCTGACTGTAGATAGATGGGTACTACAGGATCTTCGGACAAGGTCGCCTTAAACTCTGCACTCCCCGATATCATCGCTCGCATCAAAGAATATACTAGTGCACCCCTTGCGGTTGGCTTTGGGGTGTCAACACGGGAACACTTCAATGTGGTTGCAGACGCCGGCGCAGAAGGCGTTGTTGTTGGTAGCCGATTGGTATCTGTCATCAAGCAAGCCCCTTCGACTCAGGTAGCCGCCAAGGTAGAGGAATATTGCCGTTCCCTCAGCTTGAAGGGGGAAACCCCTCAGCAACATTTCCCCACGAAAAGCGCAAGACAAGCCACAAAGCCGACTGCGAACGCAGAATCCTCCACTCCCAACTGGACGTCCGACACGGCCGTCCTTCCCACACGTTTCGGTCAATTCGGCGGACAGTATGTTCCAGAAGCTTTGTTCGACTGTCTCGTCGAACTTGAGGAAGCCCACAAGTCTGCCATGGCAGACCCGGAGTTTTGGAAAGAATGGGAAGGTTTATTCAAATATATGAACAGACCATCGAACCTCTATTTCGCCGAGAAACTCACAAAACATGCAGGCGGTGCTAAAATCTGGATGAAGCGAGAAGACCTGTTCGTGTTTTATTTTACGTGAGTAGCATTGTCCTGACATGCAGCCTTTAGCAATCACACGGGGTCACACAAGATAAATAATGCCATCGGCCAAATCTTGCTCGCTCGCCGGATCGGAAAAACGCGCATAATCGCCGAGACGGGAGCTGGACAACATGGCGTCGCGACAGCCACTGTCTGCGCGCGTTTTGGTTTGGAATGTGTCATCTACATGGGTGCAGAAGACGTTCGTCGCCAGGCACTGAATGTGTTCCGAATCGAAATGCTCGGTGCTAAGGTCCTCGACTCTGATAGTGCTTTTCCCTGAACCGTTCTGATCTTTCGAATAGGTCATACCTGTCCACTCGGGCTCACGAACACTGAAAGACGCAATCAACGAAGCTATGCGTGATTGGGTTACCAACCTTTCAACTACCCACTATCTCGTGGGCTCAGCTTTAGGTCCTCATCCCTTCCCCACCATTGTCCGGGACTTCCAACGTGTTATTGGCAAAGAGATCAAGCAGCAGTTGCAGGAAGAGAGGGGCAAGTTGCCGGATGTTGTTGTCGCTTGCGTTGGTGGAGGAAGCAACGCAATTGGAGCTTTCTATGATTTCATCCCCGATAAGCAGGTTCGACTGGTTGGTGTCGAGGCTGGTGGCGAAGGTCAGTCGCGGCTTGGCACACCCGATGCATCAATCAACAGTGTCGCTTTTAGGCATCGATGGAGACAAGCATAGTGCCACGCTGACAATGGGGAAACCGGGGGTTCTCCATGGGGTACGGACGTACATTTTACAATCTCCTGAAGGACAAATTATCGAGACGCACTCAATAAGTGCTGGGCTTGACTACCCCGGTGTTGGTCCTGAACACGCCTGGCTCAAAGACTCGGGTCGTGCAGAGTACGTAGTCGCGACAGACGAGGAGGCGTTGAGGGGATTCCGTTTGTGCACGCAACTGGAGGGTATCATCCCTGGTACGTTGTTCCCCTTGGCAACACGGTCGATTTCATCTTAGTATGTTGATGGAAGCGCTCGAATCCTCACACGCTGTCTGGGAAGCCGTTCGCCTGGCCAAAAAGTTGCCACAGGATCAGGATGTCGTCCTGGTAGGTGTTTGTTGCCATTTTCCAGCTAAGCCAAATTTCCTACATTGCTTGCCTAGTGTCTGTCGGGACGTGGTGACAAGGACGTAGAACAAATTTCTCAGCTTCTCCCAGGAAAATGGGGTGACGTTCTAGATTGGCACGTCTCTTCTTCGAAGTAATTCGTAGAAAAGCATATTTGTACCTTCAGTCGGTGGATACCATAGAAATTGTGTAGCGCCTCGGCTGTGTTAGTCCTTTGTCACGTGTTTTAACTGTCACCCCTCAGATCACGAATGGTACGGGTATGCAGTTTATGATACCACGCGCCCTAAAGGTAAATTATAGATGGCTACAGAACCCCAAACAGCTGCTGGACAACGCCCTGTAGAGACACTTGCTGCTAAACTGAGGAGACGGTATGTCATCTTTCCTCGGCCTGCTAGACTGAGTCCAGTACTAAAGCCAGCGACTGCTAGACAGGTAGTTGGGTCTCGTGAGACGGCATTGGAGACCGTTCTCGTTCTGCGTCAAGTTGTGACGAAGGCGCGATTCCGGAATATCAATCAGCTAGTAGAGATCATCAGGAGTGTGGGACAGAAGCTAATAGAGGCTCAGCCAAAAGGTGCCCTCACACAACCTCCTGTCTGTGTGGTTGCAAATGCGTTATTATCGCAGAGCATACCGTTGGGAATACGGTCCGCAAGTTACTTCATCACGTTCGAGAGGAGTACAACAATGCGTCCAAGGGCGAAGCCACGACATCCGCGAGCTCGTTCTCCATCGCGAACTTTGTGCTGCAGGGCCAGCCGCGCATACAGGCCGCGGGGCAAAAGGCGGAGTCGACGCTCGTTCTGAAAGAGGACGACACTGACGACCCCGACTCATTTGCGCGCACGCTGAAGCCCGTTGTGATGGAGGCAATCCAGGATATCCTCGACGAACTCGAGACCGTCTACGATAACATCGCAAAGAGCGCCAGAGATCACATACACTCCGAGTTGCGTGTCGCTTTTTCTTCTCTACGTACCCCACGACACTCGCCCGATATTAACCTGATGGGCGCAGCGAAATCATACTGACGATCGGAAGATCAAAGACGGTAGAGACATATCTCAAGTCGGCGGCACATTACCACAAGTTTACGGTCATTGTCGTGGAAAGCGGCCCTTCGTGAGTCCAGTCCGGTGTCCTAGTCGGCCCTTCACACACTGAATCGCGCCATCGTCCCACCATCTCCAAAGCTACGGGGGCCATGACATGGCGTGCTCACTCTCCTCTTCCGGAGTTTCTACGTTTCTTGTCCCCGATTCGTCGATCTATGCCCTCATGTCCCGCGTCAGCAAAGTCATTCTCGGGGCACATACTATCCTCGCAAACGGTGGCATGTTTGCCGTCACGGGCTCCGTTTTGACTGCGACGGCAGCCCGTGCGCACAGTACGCCAGTAATGGTGTGTGCGGGACAGTTCAAGCTTACACCACTTTGGAATCTTTACCATGAATACGGCGCACTGGACTTTGCCAACCCAGGCAGTGTGCTTGGGTTCGAGGAATGCGACCTGGTCGACAAGGTTGACGTCGTGAACCCATACTACGACTATGTCCGCCCTGATCTGGTCGATGTATATGTCACCAATGAGTACTCCCTGTCCCCTTCTCTCTCACCTGCCCAACTTAACAGACAAAAATCTTTAGCGGAGACCACCCACCACCGTCGATATACCGGTAAGTGAAAAGTCAATCGCGAATGCGTCTAGGCTCAATAAGCCACAGTCTGGTCAAGGAATCGTACGACGACGAAGACAACGAATTTTAAATATGCATGTATTATAGCAAATATGTTGTGTTCTAGATGTAGCGGTATGTATTGCCTCCGCAACTTCGGGCATATCACAATGGTTCTAGATGTCGGTGTGCCTCGTGGGATCCACGTATCAGGAGTGCTTAGAGCTCAGGATATCGAAGAAAGCCTCTTGAGGAAGGTCCACGCGACCGATCCGCTTCATTTTGCGTTTCGCTTCTTTTTGGTTTTCTAGGTGCTTCATCTTACGTTCGTAATGCCCTGTCCAACAATACCCGTCACCTTGGTGTGGGCTTCTAGCCGTAGAAAAGACGCACCACCATATAGACCAGCGGTCACATCTGCCCGTAGGGCTGATAGGGTCTCACGCGCGATGACTCTCTTCCCGACTGCTGCCTGAATGGGAACCTCGAACAATTGTCGAGGAATGACCTTGTCTAAATTCGTATCAACTGCAACTGTACGGCAATCAAGAGTGCCGCTGCTCACGAAGTTTTTTTACCCACATCTTCCCTATTATCTGCTCGGCACTCTGGTGTACAATCAGCGCCAGGGCATCTACGGGTTTGTTGTTGAGCAAGAAGATCATCTGATCGGCTATACGTGAGACCGCGAGACGGCTTCTGTGAAACAGTGATGATTACCTTCACAAGATTACTCCGTTTGTAACCAGCAGCCTCATAACTTGCGGTCATGTCGGATTAGGAATAGCCGACCATCGCTCAGTATTCAATCACTTACTCAAAACTGGCGAACCCCGAACTACGGCTCTTCAGCTTGTCAAAGAAGTTCGTCACGATTTCGCCGAGAGGTATTGTACATGTCAGCAAAGCACGGCTTGATATTTCCCCTGAAGACTCTAAGTAACGATGATCAACGTCCTCCGCTCTGTGCTCGAAACAAAGGTCCATCATCTCGCCTAGAAACTCTGTGGGTTGATCAGATCTGTGTCAATTGGTTCGGGTGATGGTCCAAAACCTTCTGGAACAATGATACTGGCTTTCACAATCGGCTCTTGGACCTCGCGGACATGCATAGATGTGTCCATAATGTCCGGAAAGTCCGTTGGATTACTAACGATGACCGTACGATCCCTGTACACCACTTCAAAACGTCAACTCTCATCTAGCTTCAGTGATCCAAGGACAAACCTTTATATGGAACGGTTGGTGCTGTGACGACAATATTTGTATCGTGTTCGTCTTCAAGCCGTTGTCGGAAGACGTCCATGTGCAACGAGCCAAGAAATCCAAGTCGACAGCCTTGTCCCAGAGCGGCCGAAGATTCCCGTTGAACAGTGACACTGCGGTCTGTCAACGTAAGCTATTTGCGAAGTTATACACGGTCACACTTTGAAGTCGACGAACCACTGTACCCTCTTAATGGATTCTTCGAGCTTGGGAAAATCATTAGAGTCTACGGGATATATTCCCGCAAAAACCTGTCAGCAAGATGTCTTGAGATCATACTCTCATTCTGTCGAGCGACGAACGTACCATAGCCTTGGCAGGTTGAAAGCCGGGCATGGGCTCAACCATTTCCCCAACGCGATGTAGTGTATCACCAATGTGAGCTACAAGCCTTCATGAGAGCCCAATTCGACACCCAACGTTAAGGACCCTACCCTCAGATGATTGTTTCATGTTACAGGCGATGTAGCCAACCTGTCCCGGAAGCAATTGGGTGGTCGGAACTTCCTCGGGATGCATGATGCCCAGTTCGGTGATTTCGTACTTTTTTCGAGTGTGAAAAGACGCTATTCTTTCCCCTTTGAAAGATGAAACTTGATCCGTGGTGAATGATCGGAATCTTCGTACCTTTACGCAACACCCCATCTTGGATGCTAACAAGAGAGATTACTCCACGGTACCTATCATATCTTCGGGGGCGTAAATAGCACTGATTGGCTTCGAAATTGCAGGGTACTGACGAGGAATCAAATAAAAAGGCTTTGAACTTCCCCGTCGGTTCTCCCGACGGAGGAGGGATGCGCTCTACAATTGCTCGTAACACGGCGCTGATGCCTTCCCCCGTTTTCGCAGATATATGCAAAACGTCAGAGGGATCAATTCCGAATATCGAGTGCATTTGTGCCTTGACTCTGTCAGGCTGAGCAGCCGGAAGGTCTATCTGCAACCTTATATATGTGTACCGATTGAATACTTCGCGAAAGGAATCTAACCTTGTTTAGAACTGGGATTATCTTGAGACCTCGTTCCCGCGCGGTGTGGAACACCGACAAAGACTGCGCTTGAACACCTTGGCTCGCGTCGACAAGTAGAAGAGCACCTTGGCAGGCAGCCATCGAGCGAGAAACCTCCCAAGAGAAATCAACGTGACCCTTTGCAGATAGGTCAGCACCAACCGCCGGCCGCAAAATGAAGAGAAGCACCGCATACAGGAGTATCAATGAGGTTTAACAGATACTGGCGCTCTTTCTGTTGGTAGAACATACTAACACCGGTCAGCACACTGGCGAGGATCCCAGAGCCATGGCCAACCTGGCGGTCTGCGCCTTCACTAGGGGACCTTATCAACTACGAAGCAATACGGGCTATCTGCTGTAACTGACCTGTAATCCCTCTATCTCGCTCGACCTTCAACTTGTCCAGAACCTGTTTGTTCGCACCTTTTGAACTCGTCTTGATGGTGCCAGTCATCTGTCTGCACCATTAGAGGACGACAAAATATTCGCGCAGTGGACAGACCTCCAGAAGCCTGTCGGCGAGAGTAGATTTTCCATGGTCTACAGAAGGTCATTCCGGGGTTATGTCACAAGCCGCCCTTGACACTACTGACCTATATGCGCAATGATTGAGAAGTTTCTGGAGACTCGACGTAAGAAAACAACAGGACTATGTATGAAGGTGGGCTCACCGGATGCTATCGCAAGGAAAATTCTCCAAGTTCACAGACGGTGGTGGTGCAGCTGCCAGACGAAGAGCGGCTGAAGTACAAAATGCATGAGAGTTTTGTCTACGAAATGTCGCCTGCCACCTCAGACGCATCGCAGAATGTGTAAAGTTTCGAAACTTGTCATTGGTCAGTGTAGTAGTAATTGATGACAAATATCTCAATTCAGCGCGTCTCAAAACAAGTTTTAAACAACTCAGTACTCTTCGGACCTTTTATCATAATGTCCCTCGCTGCAGCCTCAGAGGCGCGAAAGGCGCGTTTACTTGCTTTACGAAGGAAGAGAGCTGGTGAGGAAGTCGAAGACATCGAGCATGTTTCTTTTTTTTGTTATCTGGGAACTCATATTGACATGGCGTGTTCAGTGGGGATATTGATGAGTCCGTCTTGACGAATCGAAACTTTGACCCCCAGACGCGCACATTGCGCAAGCACCAAACCACTGCGGAGTTGGAAGATACAATCGAACATAATGTCAAGGGGTTGGCGGAGCAAATCATAGCGCAAGACGAAGCAAAAAGAGCCCAAGAACTAGTATGTGTCTTGTTTTGCTGAAATCTCTACCCAATTCAACACACACGCCCAGGATCTCTTGAACATTGCACCAAAAAGGCCAAATTGGGACCTCAAAAGAGAAATGGAAAAGAAGCTGGCGAGATTAGAAAGGCAGACGCAACAGGCCGTCCATACACTTATTCGTTTCGTGACTTCACTCCACCGTCCCTCACTCGTGCTTACGTGCGACACGCTAGGGCAACGACTCGCGGAACAGAATGGTCAGTCAGATGATCTCGTGGGTGCCATGCAAGCCGCGGCGAATGCTGGCAATGACCCCCCCTCCGATGACGACGACGACGATTAGGGCCAACATGCGAACTCTCCGTACTTTTGTATTCTCAGCGCCTCATTTAACGATATGTGGAAGAAGACGTCAAGTAGGGTATAACATTACACTGCATCGTATTTCGCTGTCCGTCTCATCGCAAGAATTCACATTCACCTTCCACGCTGCTCAAAGTCATCAGTCCATCACGACCTGTCTCCAACTCAAGCCTACATAACGTGACGCGAATTCAACATCCGAATGATTCGTTGGTCCTCCGCGTGTCTGGGGTCATGCCCTCTTCTTGGGACATTTGGATCATAATACTGTGGTGCCACTGCCACCTGCAACGAAGGCAATGCTGTTGACGAACCCACTTCGTTCGGAACGTTGGGGCCCGGCGGACCGCGGGCGTAAGGTGGCGGCGACGAAGGCGGAGATACTCGCAAGCCTGCATCTGAGTTCCTTGACCTTGCCTTCCCACTCCTATATATTCCAACTGGCACCGTTACCCCGCGCAGGACGGGATCTTGTTCTATGGTTGGAATTTGGTGCAGATCCGCGTACGTGAAATATGCCGTCAGATGCCATTTTCGGGGCTTTGCCCCCGGATTTTCGAGAATCCAGGCGGAATATGCTTGCTTGACGAGTCCCAGTGGGTGATGCTCGCTCCTGTCGTAATGTGAAAGCGCTGGTGAAACAGGTCCGCTCTTCGCTATTCCATCGACGAATCGAAAATTTCCTGACGACCTGCCTTGAGATCAGGCTTCAGGTGGATTGGCCGGTGATGCGGGCACGCACCGCGGAGTATGATCGTTTATACGTGTGTCATCTGGTAACTTCTCGTCATAGAAGAGGTACGGCTAGTAAGTAGCCAGTCAGTACAACTGAGAAGCGGTCGAAGTGGTTCGGCTCGCCTCGCGCATGCGAGATTGACTCCATACTCGTCCGTCCGTCCACCTTTTCAGGCCCAAGTCGTCATCGCTCTCCTCCCAGACGAAAACGGCTCCAGAGACGATGAACATCGACCTCTCAACCTCATTGAGGCGACGTGTAACAGGTCGGAGCAAGCCTTGCCGTACGGCCTCGAAAACTGTGTGCGCATCACGCGCATCACGGACGTGAAGACGGCCATGGGTTGGCCGTTGCATGAGTCGAGTCGGAGAGGTTAAACTTGTGAAACGCCCAAGTTTGGAGGCATGGCCTTTTTAAACAGCGGAAAATTCCGCTTCCATGACTTGAGAATTTCGTACTTCGTGAGATGAACCGCTAATTGCCCAGCGAATGTTGCGGGCTTGGTAGTGATAAGGTGCGGTTTTCCACTGCGGTTTTCCACCGCGCAGAAAGTCGACCATGTGCCAAACTTTTGATCTCCGGATAGTCGGTCCTCACTAACTACTAGAGATATGTTTTACTACCGGGGCGGTCTCCGAAGCTCATCCAGTTATGTTTTTGTTCATTTTGCCTTCTCAATTCCGGCATCACGCCGCCCTAAAGAGGCGGGTGTAAACGGGCGTCTCCTTGGCGGACACATGCGGCCACCTAGGGACTTCCCAAACTGTGCTCGCTCTCGCAGTTAGCCTACTAAAAGAAGCGGAACTTTCGGGAACCGTAAGTTTACTTTTCCTTAATCTGGAAGTCTTAAACCCGATCATATCTGTACACGCCTGTCGTAGTATTCCATCAAAGAGGTTCTTTCTCGGCCCGTTCGTATAAAGTGGTGTATACCTTCCATTATCGTTGCCTCGAACCTCAGATCAGCGTTTAAAGTATTCATTACCTGAATAGAATTCTGAGACGCCGTCTTTGTTTCGGCGTGGTACGTCGCAGGCGTGCATTTCCCGCCGGCCGTGTGTGCGAGAATTTCGTTCGAGGTGGCTTGTGTGCCTGAGTTCACGGAAGCTCTATACGTCACACGGAAGACAATGTCCCCTACTAAACCCATGCCTGCGGGGCGTGCGAATAGGACATTTTACTGGACCAGATACGGCGATTTGCGTGGCGGTGAACGGACGTTCTCACCCTAATGCGGTCAGTTGGGTTGAAGAGAAGTTCTTCGTCCCCACTACAGTCGGAGCTTTTCAAGAAGACGGGCACCTGAAAGTTTGTTCTATAAACAAAACACGACGAAGTTGGGGAGGGAGGGGACATTGTAGCAGGCGGCAAAACCCTCACAGACACCTTCTCCCGGCCATTCCAAGGGAGGATAAGCGGACTTAGCGCGAGTTGCACAAGAAAGGAAAATATAAGCGTGTGAGATATTACTGCTATACTGTGTCCGGACCTTGCACCTTTGCACATTCCACAGACTATTAATTAAAGCAGCAATGGTGACAATTAGGGCAACGACGACGACGGCTGCAACGATGACAACAAAGACAGCGACAAGGATGGTGGCAGCAGTTGTGACAGTGGCAACAACAACGGCAGCAACCGTGACGATGATAACAACAACATCCAATGGCGCTGCCACTACGGACTGACTTGCAAGTGGGCCCTGGGCAACACTTCAGTCATTTCTCGGACACCTAAAATATGTCCAGCTTTAGTGCCTTTCTTTTTTAAAAATCCCTTTTTTAAAATGGCCTCAGATCACCATCTTCCCATGGTCCTTTCTGTCCCCAAAAAATATAGTAGGTGTATTAGGATCTATAGATATGAGATCATAACAGAAAATTAAAATCTATTGAGAATTTTGACTACAGTACAACAGAGAAGAGAAGGGAGTGGTGAAAAGTAAAGACCCAGTGTTACGATCACCCGGATCGTTTCACTAGGACGCTAGAGTAAGCCGGTCCGGGCTGGTTCCCGGTGCTTACTAATCACTGAAGCGGACTTGACTGTTGACCTTTCACTCCAACAACTAGCTTTGTGGGCTATATTATTAGGAGACTCAGATAGAGACTACAAGCTAAACTACTCTTCTACTTATACTGTACTGTCTGGTTATTTTCTATACATTTTCTAGGGGACGCGCGTATGCCAGCAGAGTAAGTCTGCTGGCGCTTGTGAGCTGGCATACAGTGTGAGTCACAAAACATGAGGCAAGTGCTGGCAGTCGCGCTGTCAATCTGATAACAAGTCTATGCTACATCTAGAACTGAGAAGTCAAAACGAGTCAGGGAACTGAAAACGGAAACATGTTCGTGGGAAATGTCACGTGATCGTGACATACGCCCCTCTCTTGATTTGTTCGTCCTCGAACAATTTTGCTACTTCTTCTTCCACTGGAGTAGGACCGCGTGAGGTCCGGGTCGCATCGCGAATGGCTGGGTGACGCGTGTCGTGTCAGGGTCGGTCGCGAGGCGGTAGTCGAGATGTTGCGCGATGGCGTCGTACGCGCGACTTGCGGGTGCTGCGGCTGGAGCGGGTGTCGGCCGGGCTGCGTCGTACCTTCTGAGAAACATCTCCACCGCAGCGTTAGCGCGGTTTATCGCGGGTGTGGCTTCTGTTGTCTCGGCGCGGATGTGTTTGCGTTCCGGTGTGCGGTGTGGACGTGCCTGCTGCGGCTTCGCGTGGCTATCCGGTTCGGCGGGCGTGCCGTCGAGGGAGTTGCTGTCGGTGGTGCGTCTGCGGGTGCGATGGTCGACTGGTTGCGCGTTTGTTGCTACGCTTGGCGAGTGCGGTGGTGCGGCCGCTGCGTTAGCGCGGCATCGTTCTGTCGTATGCCGGGACGCGACTGGGGTCGGCGGTACGTCTCCGGGGCGTCGGTTGATTTTTGCGTGGTTGCGTGGTGTGGTAGGGTACGGTACGCGCGTACTACCGCGGCGTTGTCTGTTGATTACTCGGGTTGCGAGCTCGTCCGGGTCGCGAGGTCTCTCGAACGCGTGCCGGGGGAATAGGCGGGCGTGAGGTGGGGTCTGCGGGGGTGACTCTGTGACGTCTGGGGTCAGTGCCGGGGCCTGTGGGCCTGAGTTTTCAGTATGTGGGTTTGAAACTGCGTCGTCCTGGGCTGAAACCGGCGCGAAAACCGAGTCTTCGAGGGTTTTTACTCCCCCTGTTAGCGTGTTGTCGTCCTCGACAACTGTGCGGATCGGGGCTAGGGGTCTCGGGTCGGGATCTACCAGCGGTGGGGCGTGAACGGGGACATCTGGCGGGCTAGGCGGTCGACGAGGGGGCGGCGAGTGAGGGACCATGAACGACGGGGCGCTGGTTACTGGTGCCGAGGTTGCGCGGCGTTGTCGGTAGACGAACTTTCGTGGTAAGGGAACGCTGCGTCGTGCAAGTTGGGGGCGTGCGCGAGGTGGTCCAGCGTGGGTTGCGATGCGTGGGCGTTTGCTGGGGCGTGTTTCTTCCGTGTCCGAGACGTCGTCGTGCTGGCGTTTTTCAACGCGCGGCGCAGCGGGTGTGACTAGCGGGGTCGGTAGTGAGGCGGCGGTGGTCTGAGCGGGAACGGGTGTCGGGCGCGTGGTTGCAACTACGGGCGGCGGGGGCGGACAGGGGATGACGACGGGTGGGGTAGGGTCGTCAATCCAGGCAGTACAGAACGCGTCGAAGTAGTCATCCCAGATCGTTTCGTCTTCTGATGCGCTAGGGCCTCCCAGGCGGATGGTGTGTCGCCAAGAGGTGGTCAGAGGACCGTGAATATACGAGAGCGCGAGCCTGACTCTCAGCGCGGGGTGGATTATCAGTGGGTGCCGTCGATTTCGTCGATCGAGTTCCAGGAACTCGACGATGAAGCGCTGGGCTTGTGCGCGGTCTCCGGTGAAGGGCGTCGGCGTAGGCCCAGCCAGGCTGCGTGCTTCGGCGGTGATTGACATGGCGGTGGTTCTTCGAGCGTTGTCTGAGCTAAGAGGGTCGCGAGGGTCTAGATGTTATCCACAGTACTCGGACTGTGATAACGGAAGTCGGTGGATGGGTCTGTGATGTGCGCGCTGGGCTGCACGGGTCGTCTTGAGAGGTCGTCTGAGATCAGATTGTGTCGTCTGAGTCCTAAGGGTGTCTCTGTTCTGCGGTGTCTGCGTTTAAAGTCGATGCGACTGTCGTCTGTGTCTGTGTCTTCCGGCTTGGCGCGTCTGCGTGAGTCCCGGTGGTCTGTGTGTTCTTGTAGTCGTCCGGTTTTACGGCTGTCGACTCTGCGTTTCGTTCGTTCGGTTTATAGTCTGGCGACTCTGCGTTTACGATGAGCGGGACGGGAGTGTCGATGGTTGCCTCCGGGCGCTCGGACTTCCTGATCCGCTCAGGTAAAAGCGATTGCGACCTCGCGGCTGCAATGGAGTCTCGCGGCTCGGCGCGAGAACGACGGGTACTGGTGACAAGGAGTGCGCGTCCGCAGACCGCACTGGACAAGGATTCACCCTGTTCCGTACAGGTGACAAACGACTGCTACCTCGCGGTTGCAGCAGAGTCTCGCGGTGGAACGCGAGAAGTCGATGGGTGGATCTGAGTCTAATGTTACGATCACCCGGATCGTTTCACTAGGACGCTAGAGTAAGCCGGTCCGGGCTGGTTCCCGGTGCTTACTAATCACTGAAGCGGACTTGACTGTTGACCTTTCACTCCAACAACTAGCTTTGTGGGCTATATTATTAGGAGACTCAGATAGAGACTACAAGCTAAACTACTCTTCTACTTATACTGTACTGTCTGGTTATTTTCTATACATTTTCTAGGGGACGCGCGTATGCCAGCAGAGTAAGTCTGCTGGCGCTTGTGAGCTGGCATACAGTGTGAGTCACAAAACATGAGGCAAGTGCTGGCAGTCGCGCTGTCAATCTGATAACAAGTCTATGCTACGTCTAGAACTGAGAAGTCAAAACGAGTCAGGGAACTGAAAACGGAAACATGTTCGTGGGAAATGTCACGTGATCGTGACACCCAGACCCCAGATCCCAGTGGTCTTGAGTCATGATGAACAGCATACAGGGAGGAAGTCATACCCACAGTGGGATGAGAATATTGTGGTGAGTTACAAGCTGCACAGCCTGCACAGGGATAGCAGTGATCTTGCAGTGGAAGCAGAAAGAGTAGTCTGATACAGCAGAGCCATGGTGAGAACTGCAGTATCAGGGCATATGTGGTACACTATATGTACAAGATGAAGTAGCCATGATGTGTTGTTGTTACAGAAAATGAAAAGTCCATTTTTGCAGCAGTACTACTATGTGTCTTCATCATCAATATACAGTTCTCTTCCCGAATCCAGAACCTGCTTTAGTGCCTTATTGTAGAAAACTCTGATTGTCGGTCCCAAGTTTGTGATACAACAACAAACATTGGAGCCCGTTTTGAGCCCGTTCAGGGAGACGGGCAAGAAGTGAGTTGCCCAGGGGGCTGGGCAAGTTATTTGAAGCGTCCGAAGGAAAATCAGGATAGTAGTGGCGGCGCCAACTGGGTGCGAAGAATGTCGAAAAAACGGCAACTGAAACGACTTTTTTTTGTCACGAACACATACACATACGATTAAGGGACCATGCGTGGTGATCCGAAGACAATCCCAACATCTTCGAAGACTGTGAAAGGTGCTAGACTATGCAGCACCACTGGTATAACTAGGCGGCGGTTCAGATATCTCCTCGTGAAGTTGTTGTACCTCATCCCTCAAAACGTTGACGTCGGACGGTATCCGAGCTTCATATGAAGGTGTGGCCACAACCGCTGCACCCCCAAGCGTATCCCCGTCGGTAGCTAAAGGAGAGTTGAATGGCCGTGTGTCCGCGGGTTGAGAACGCGATCCATTTGCCAGTGAGCGGCGCCGCGCAAGCTCCTTGCTCGACAAACCGACTGGGATGGACACCACACGTCGCAACGGGAGCAATGCAGTGGACCAACCGTTGTTGCGAGTCCGTCTGAGGCCCTGCCTTCGGCGGCGCTACGTCGATAAGAGTTGAACCCGTTAGGTTGAATGGTATCACTGTGACCTGCATGCCCTGGGACATGACTGCTTCGAAAGATGAAGGAACAACGGAGACGCGTCTATGACCCTTGTCTCCGACGACGCCAGACTACCAAGACAATCACGAGTTAAACCGCAACGCCATCCAAGACGCCACATATGGTACTCCGGGCAACCGCGCCAGCGTGTGGTTTGACGACGTCTCAGTACTCAGTCGTCGTGGGATTGGCTGTTAGTTTGGCGGGTACTCTGAGAGAAAGTAAGTCGAAGCCTCGAAAAAAGTAGCTTTCCATAAATAAACTTGAGGACTGATGGTGCGTACATCGTGGTCAGTGCAGTGCTAGAGGGGGCAGTGATATTAATTGGCACTCGACGAATGCAAATCCCAAGGAGCTCACTCGAAGGTTCCGTTATTAATGTCAACTATCGAAATGAGGTTCGTGCGAAGGTCTTGATTCGGGATCATAGCGGCCACAAACAAGCTCCAGTCTAAAACTATATTAGTTGTGACGACTCCAGACAGTATAACTCTACTGACCAAGAAATCCGAATCCGTTTAGGTTGTCGGGTGGCACGCCAGAAGCAGCGAAGGCCGGATACAGTGAGAGATTATAGATGAAATTAGTTTGACTATCGTAAACCCGGAAATCGACTTGGATGAGTGTCAAGGAAGGCAGAAATCAGTAGACACCGACGGATAATTCGACGACGCTGATGTTCAGTCATACATCGGTAAATATATTATAGCCCAATGCCCACGAGCTCATATGTCCGTATGCTCCAAGTAGGTGTTTATCATCTGTCGGCGCAAGGCTCTTACATTGTGCGTAAGCGCGTGACGACGTATTCTATCGATCGGTCAGTTTCGCCACGCAACATCTGCACGAACGGAATACTCGTCAAAATCGATAGTCTTGTTGATAAATGAACTCATTTGAGACATAGCTTTGATAGCGATAGTCCCATTGATTGCGAGGTTAGTTTGATTGTCGATCGACAGCCCATCTGCAGAGTGTGTGACAAGTCATTCAAGTTATCGGCAATCAGAACCATTGACAAAGATAGCGCACTGATCTTGGATCAACAATGCCGAGCTTGACAAGTTATCGGCCCAGGAAGTGAGCAGATCGTACTGTCCGGCCCGGGTGTTGTTGGTCCTTCACAAGTACCCAAGAGGAGCGTTACACGTACATATCTGCGTATCAGGCTAGTATCTCCACTTGCGCGAGCACGAGCATAAGTCATGATCAACGTATTCCCAGATTCTTTATAGAGAATTGATCAGCAATGCGTAAGACTGGCCAGGGATACAAACCTTCCACACCTTGTCCATGCGGTGAATTACTGATTGAAACATCTGGATAACTCGTCTCTTCGTGTTCTCGATGTTCTGTGCTTCGGATCTAGTCTCTCCGGTTCTAGGACACACCTAGATCGCGAGCAGCGTACGGGTTGGTGTACTTTGGGGACGCTTGTAGTCGAAACAGAGGCTCGAGCAAATGTCCACCTAGGCCAGGATAAATGTACATGAACGCTGGGAAGGCAGGATACAGCGTCTCGACGGGATTAACAGGGTCAGGATCTCTTCCACCCGACGCACAAAGCTAACTCATTAACCTTCCGACACCCACCGTGAGCGCCATTACACCCGACTTGTTGAACTTGAACTCACCACTAGAGTCGGTCGCAACTGTCAGCTGAGTGCGACCGTATACTTGTGCGGTCGCGAAGGAAACCAAATTTCCAGGCAGTCCAGAGATAGGCAAGGCGTCTTCTGGTCCAGTTGCATGGCTCTTGAAGAGGTATTCACGAAATTATTCATGAAGTCATCAGAGGATTGGACCTTGTAAAACGAACTACGTCGCTGAGGAGTTCCAGATAGGTCCGTATAATCGATGACTGGATCTGTGGTGTATCCGACAACCCAGACGATGGGGTCCTGCATCGCTTGGATGGTGCCGGGGTCGCGCGAGATGGAAAAAACTGTCGAGTTAGGGTTCAACTTCAAGCGATCAATGATTCCAAGTTCCAGGGTCGACTCGGACTCCGTGACATCCAACACCGCATTTTTCAGGAATAGATGACGGGGACGTTACCCACCTGCGCTGAGATCCGAATACACCTGTACAGAATGAGCTGCATCATCCAGCGATTTCGGAGTTAATGACATGTATGATAATGGGATCGATTGCTTGACCCAGTCAGTGTGTCCAGCTTTCGCGGAGAGCACAATCTGGGTAGGTGAGACCACTGCGCTGGTGAGGTCCACCTGGGTTAATGTAGGGTCATATCCCAGAAACGTAAAGGTTTCATTGTCGACACGAACAAGGACGACCAGGTCAAATCCCTGAAGTGCAGTCAGGTTTGGTGTTACGCCGAGTAAGGAAATAACGTGCTTTCAGACTCGGGTCCCAGTCGAGACAAAGTTTAAGTTGGACGAAATTGAGAAGAGATACTGTCACTATACTACCATCCCCACCGCCAGGAGCCAGGGTACCCCAACAATTGAGGTAGGTGAGCGAACTGCGAGTGGAACTGCAGAGAAAATCAATACCTCCTAAGCTCTTCCATAATGGTAGCACTTATCTCGCACAAGGGGGTGTTGACCATCCACCGCAGATCGGCACGAGCATCTGTCACGACTGGTGCAAGGTTTTGTAACAATAGCAACCAACATCGAGCAGGAATACAGCAACCAGACCAGAAGAGAAGAGAAGAACGAGAAATGAATAGCCAGTCGGGTTTTGGTCATCGCTGCGATCATGATCAACACCTGCAAAAACCTAAAAGTTGACTGGAACTTTTAATTGATTCTAGAGTAGCTCAGAATAGAAAACCCATATGATGCCTTCAATAACCACGAAAGATGTGGTGACACAATAAACTACAACCAAATACACGAGGACTGGTAATTTGATAATAATTTTTCGGTTACAACCGGGACCAATTATAAGCCCTTCCCGATACACTGACCAAGATTGCTTCCGGCGATTGTGGCGACAGCCAAAGACGGTGCCATTGCCTTGCCTCTTTCGTCAACATCGCATCGACGACGCCCGCCGCAGCACATACCCTCTGTCTTGTATACTTTACCGAGAATGTCACCAGAAATTAACCCGCATTGTAGACGCGTACCGTCTCTTGTCTACTATTGTCGCCGAGGTCAGCTCCAGCTCGCATCTCGGCACCCATTCCTTTGTTCATAACAGTCCGGCCAGTCGCGGTTGCCCATGTCGATGGTGAGCACAGACGTGAAACGAAAGCCTCACAAGCTCAACCTTTAATCTCCTTGTAGGGATCGTCAGCCTCGGGGACAATGCCTCGTACGACCTAGTACGACCTATCCTAGACTCTTGCTCTGCTGAAAACCTGCGGCGACTTGAAGATGCCACTCCAGTCAGCCTTTTGTGTTCGGCTCTCCTTTTCTTCTTTTTCGCTGACACCTTACCTAGCACCTGAAGGCCCATACGAATGGTATGATGGATTCCTTTTGCGTACAAATTGGGGTGCTTATCCTCTTCAGAACTATGGCAGCAACAGTGTTTCCGGGAACATCCAGCCGAAGTGGAGGAGTACTCGTCTGGTTCATTAGACACCCCGGAGTCATGGAGGGATCTGTTCTTCGTAGGGGCCCTCTATTGCTGTAAAGGTCGATCTCACACCCTTGCAGGACCTCCGTACCAAGAAAGAGATCCGAGTTGCAGAGATTGGTGCACGGATGAAGAGTCAACGGCTCGAAGCAGAGGAACGCAAGAGACAGAAGGAAATCAAGTTCACGAACCGCGTCCCACCGATGAAGCGAGCACGAGGATGTGAGTTACACGTTGTCTACCCTTATATTCAAGTGTCTTATTTGCGTCTTAGGGTCTTCTGCTCCTCAGCAGCAGAAGAGTTTGTTCCAGAAAACACGTAGTGAAGCCTCAAAAATACAGAAGGCGATGTTTGAGCCATGTCTACGACCTCCCATGCCGACCATCCAGGCGAATCGTCAGCGCGTCCAGATCGTTACTTCCGAGTCGCCCACACGGGCACCTACCACTACCCACACCACCTCAGGTACTCGGGTGATCGTCCGACCGGTGCCTCATCGTCAACCACCGGCCACGCTGCCCATATCCCCGCCACCAGAAAAGAAGCCTGCTTCTTCTCTTGTCCACGATGCGTCGCTCGGACCACAGGATCCTCCACTGTTGGAACCGACTGCTCGACTAAGGCAGCCTTCTCTCAGCGCCAAGAAAGAACCAGCGTGTTCGCTGTTTATGCCGAGGCATCGCGCTCATTCTCAACTGACCAGTCGTCTGGTTCCTTCCCGTGCTTCTCCGACCAAGTGAACCGCCAAGAATGGATCACCTCGTTTACACACTCTGACCTTCTGTTCCATTTCACCTTTGCACCCGTGCTTCTCGCGAGCTTGTACACAGACTTTGGGAAGCCGTTGCCCTTTGGAGCACTCTGTAGCAGCATCTTGAAATCCTGTTCACTACTAACTTGTACGGCGTCTACCTTGAGCGACTTGTCATGCTTTAGACTGGGCTTATTCGGAAATGTGTTTGTCGTTTAGGTCATATCACCTTATCATAATAGAATATGTGACATGCACGCTTCATTAATTCCGGCCTCCGACCCTCCACGAATGGGAATTGCTGCCGAATATGTACTGTATATTCTGGGTGAAAATTGCTATTAAAACAACGAGTCTACATGCAGGTCGTGAGTGTTTCGGAGGCTAAGACGTAACGTAGATGAATGCAAGAGGATGGATAATGAATGCGTATGAGTGCAGATGGTGCCGATTCAGACTATCCAGATGGAGGAAAAGGAAATTTGACCTAGTCGTGTTCACAGACTTCGCGACGCAGGATCATCCTCAACCCAGGGTTCTCTGCTCTTCCCCTTTCCTTTCCCACCAGGCTCGCTCTCGTGACTCTGCTCCTCTGCTGTCCTGTGAGCTAGACCTGACGAAGGTTCCCACAGCCGTATGGTGAAGTCGTCTGAGCAGGACGCAAACATCTGCGCGTTACTGGGGTTCCACGCGACCGAGTTTACGCTGCCACTCCCGTGGCCAGTCAGAACATCGAGGAGGATAGCACGGTCTCGATGCCATATATACACGTTCCCATCTATGACGCATAACCCCACGCGGGATAGACGGTGTGAATAAGTCAAAACGGGAGAGGAATAAACAGGACTACGTACCTTCGCTGCCACTGACTACGAAATTGCCGTCCACGCCGCCAAAACAACTACGAATTATGTGTCGGCCTTGCCGCTGACCTGTGTACTTGCGGGCCAGGCGTCCCGTGAATAAGTCCCACAAATGGATCTCCTAATTCACACATTGACAACTTATCAGAACGATTCACAATTCAGTTCTAACACGTACATCTGGCGCGTGGTTCACGAGTGCATACTGAGAATCGCTTGAGATCTTCACGCTTGTTAATTGACCTCCTAATGAGACGGAACTAAGAAAGAAGGATCAACAAGTGGGAAATACGAGGCCCGAATCTGGCGCTACGAAAGGATAGCCCTACAGTTCTGGTTGTTTGGTGGTCAAATCGTAGACGATCATTAGATGCTCCTGTGTCCGAGCGCCATTGGGTGTCGGGTTATTACCATTGTTGCCGTTTCGGCTTGTGATGGAGGCGGTAACCGAGTCACCCCTTGGGGTTGGTAATACGGGATCCTTCGCAGACTCGCCAACAGCGACCAAACGTGTGAAATCGGGAGTAACCGCAAGATCAGTTACCCGAATGGCAGTGATACCCCAGGAATCGCGCTGCTTCCCGTCGGAACCCTGAACAGTCGTGCGTGTAAAATGGTTCACAAGGCGAGCTACGAGAAAGGAAATGTCTTACCCATAGATGGATCTTTCGGTCCTGTGAACCCGAAATGAACCCCGATCCATCGGGTACCCAGGCAAGTGCTGAGACTGTTTCCGTATGGGCCTCGATTGTTCGGATGCAAATACCAGTCTACGGAAGGGTTAAGTCCTTGAAGCTTCAGGGAGATATGACACGACGAACCTCTGTATTCCACATCTTGATATACTGCTCAGAAGACGATAACAATATAGTATCGTCTAGTGACCATGCGAGGCATCCGACAGCAAATGGATGGTCTTGTAAGTGTAGATGAAGGGACATATCAGGATTCCGATTAGGCTATGACATTGCGAGCACCATATAAGCACCACAGGGAGTTGAAAGTCGAAATTGACACGTACCCCAACGGACCATATGATGACGCTTTTGTCCTTGCTCGCACTCGCCAGGAACTTTCCATTGTGGCTCCATTCCAGACTCCACACTTCATCACCGTGCACCTGTAGTATTGCCGTGGTAATGCGCGGAAACAGGTCTGTGTCACATGCATGGTCTGCATACAATGAGAAATGCCGGGAAGTTAAAGGCGCATTGTGATATACGCATTGAGAAATCTGGCGTAACCGTGCTTGGTCCAGCAGCGTGACGAAACGCCGAGGAGGAATCATCAGAGAAGAAGGAATATAGCCTAGGGCAGTGGTTCTTCAATCGCGACAGATATTAATAGGGGGCAGACATACTTTGAAGATTGACCAATAGCCTCCGCCTCGACGAACCATGAGCACCATCCCAACCTGCCTTTTGCCTGAGATCTGCCGCATCTGAGCACATGACCAAACTGGATATTGTGGTGCGTTCTGAGCCAATCGAGTATCGAGAAGTGTAATAGTAACAGACCTTGAAAGCGGTTGTAGTTGTTCTGGATCCATGTGGAGGGGCGCAAGTTCATTTCTTAACACGTGCAATGCCTTTGTTGTCTTGCCTGTCTCTAAGTATTCGAGATATTTCTGTTGACTGATAAGGAATTTCGCCTCCTGACACAGCCAGATGAATGAGAACCCAACAGTCATTCAGCCGCGCACAATAAAACCATACCCAGAGACCATCATCCTCGGCAACGCCTAGATGTTCCAGCGCCTCCTCGGCCTCCCTCCATGCCCCTTCTAGGATACAACGGCGGAATTCTGCCACGCGCGATGTCTCCATGACATAGCCTGATTCGGCTTCCAATGTGGCTGCTGATTCGCTAGAGTGACTAGGCTCGAGCAAAACCGAATGAAAGGGATAGGATCAAATACGCACATGTAACCGATGTCTCGTAGGCTCTGTATGACGAGCCGGATGTACTCCTCCCTGTCAATGTAGGAATCGTCATATATCGTTGCACCAGGCAACTCCACCTTCGCGACTGGACCTCTCGAGCGCTTAGAAGATCCATTGATTGGGCTCCCGCAGCCATTCGCGACGTGTCCATTCGCCTTCGGTGACGGTGATAGTGATGATGAATTTGCTCGATGATGGAAGTGGGGTGACGTGGGGTTGGAATCATATTCACGCTCGGGAAGACGCATCGAAAACGTATGTTCTGAAAGGAAGTCGTGCTCAGCAGCGGAAGTTCCCAACCGACTGGACGAAGCAATTTCTGTGTCGGCGCTGGTAGTCTCAAGCCTTTGTCGCTTGCGCGATCGTTCGTTTGCTGTATCTGATGAGTGTCAATTTGAAGAAACACCGTCAAAGCGGTTTCTTCAACAAGGGGCAGGAGGCGCACAAGAGCGAATTTCTGGTAGATATGGGAATGCGTCGATCCTGTTTTCTCCTTCAAGTTCGGACCTCGGACGAGTCGCTGGGACGAGAGGGCTGGTGCCTGTAGTGTGTGATCTCCCAGAGGGAGGGGTGTTCGTCAGTGCAGAGCTTATTGCACTCTCAAACTGAGCTGAAGAGCTGGAGATACGATGGAGATTGGGGACTGCGTCCCGAGTAGGGGATGTCGATGGATGTAGGGGATCAATTGTGACAACGTGCAGTTCTCTTAGAGCTAAAAAAAAGGCATACACGACTTGGATTCGGAAGATGGAATATCTATGTGTCAGCAAGAGCCTGGAAGCCGAAAGTGACGATGAGGGTCTGAACAAGACTGGATTTGAGGCAGTCAGCTCCCCATCCATAGCGACCGCCGACCACCGCATCGTCGCGTGTCAGTTCGCACGATATTGTACGTTTGTCCGAACATTTATTGTCTACAACTGCAAATAAATACAAGGTACTGTGTCGAGCCGAAAGAAGTTCTGGGAACAAGGAGAAAGGTGCTCGACACAAACCAAATCCGTGCCAGACATTCGAGACAAAGAACTGCGGGATCTGGAAATTGCTCGATATGGCCAAGGAGAGAAAGCGGGTAACCCTTTGACCACATTTTCCGAGTGGCAGTATCTTTGCAGAAACACCCTAGGAGCCTACCTGCACGCTACGTGAGTGCACGATCTCACCAGCGCCCCGCTCTCAGCCCCCCACTCGACCACAACGAGAAATCACGTGTTTGTCATGTGACCATGACGCGCCAACGTTGCGGGCGTCAATATATCACCTATACAGTACCACCCATCATGCAAGCTCAGGCCGCTAAACCTCAAGAGGTATATAACACCCGAGTAGTGTGACGTTTTCTTAATCCTTTTTTAGCTCTCTATAACAGCTGCCCAAAGCCTTCAAACTGTCCACACCCTACTGAGGGCGGGGATGGGATGCATCGCCTATCTAAGGTGTCAAAGGCTTTCAAGGAAATTTAGGATGCGACGCTGATTTTCTTGGTCTACCAGGGACCTGCTACCCGAGGAAAATTTTGAGTCTAGTGAGTGGGTTCTTCGACCATACCTGCTCTCGCTCAGACCTGTCTTCTGCACAAGGGCTGCTCACCGCTGCAAACGATGGATCAATCTCCACCGAGTCCTCTGGTTCCAGTTTTTTCTCTTCCAATAGAAATGGGGCTTCTTCCCGCGCCATGAATGGCTTTGCCGTTACGACCATCACCCGAGGTTGGTCTGCTGAGGCCGACAAACTCTTAGATTACCTGGTTCGTTTGTTTGACCGCTCGCAGTTCCACATACGTATTCACGTCTCTCGGTGTTCTAGGAGAATGGCATATTCGATGCCATTGAGAAACAGTACCTTCGTAGCTTTATTTTTGCGATTTACCTCGTGAGTCTTCGATGTGTTCCTTGCTCTCGCCCGTCGCCCAGCATATATTCTTTGAGGACCCCGAAGATCCGAACAAGTGAGTGCGCATATATCAACGTTTATCGTGTCCTCACGCGTGAATTAACAGTATCATTGAGGCCTATACCTTCAACTTTGAGGTATACTGCGCGTAGTGTTCATAGATTCGCCTCTGATGTCCTCGTCATAGTATCGGCGTATCGCAGGAACGGACGTTGTTGTCCCAATAATGTCTTTGGGGGAAGACATGAAGAAGCTCTCCCTTGGCAACGGAGGTTATTCCAAGGACCCAATCACGCTTGCCAGTGCTGCAGGCCACCTCCCTACATTCAAAGACGTGAAAAGGAGCTTGAAAGTGCGGCGTCAACACTTCTATGCGCTCCCGATTAAACTACTTGCAGACATTGATCAAGACCTTGATTCAAGCGATAACTCAGATGGACTCTCTTCCAAGTATTTTTCATCACTTCGCTGCGTTCTTCCACTGATGTGCCCGGGACCCAGAACGTCGATACGCTACTTACAAAGTATTCTACTATCCACGAACACCATCAACTTACGAGCCTCCGCTCTTCACCCCCGGAGATTCAGAGGTTGACCGATTCTTTTTCTCTACGCACGGGAAGGACGAGGTCCCAGAGCGCTGGGGAGTTGGAAAGCTTGAGACGGGTTGGCATGGGTAAGCTTTCGAGTGTTAGGTCGTGCAGATAGTTGACTTTTACCCCAGTGTAAATGTCCATGTTGCCTCGGTCTCGGCCTACATTCCTCCCGCAGAGACTAATGACTGCTCCCCTCTTTCAGAAGCTGGTAACCTTGGAGCGCTTGCTCCCGATCAGAGACTGGTCCAGATCGAAGTACAGAAACAAGACGCTCGAGACCGCACCACCATCTGGGATGCAGAGAAGATCGGCCGATTAGACTCTTTGGATGTAGACGCAGAGTTTGAAGACGACCCGGATTTCCCGCAGCATACTTCACGCGACTCTGAAATTGGCCCTGACGAATGGGCGCCCATGGGAACCCGGACTGAGGGAGGTGTTATTGTGCCTTCTACGACGTTTTCCGGACAGCTGGAATCGTATCGAGATGTCATGGATGTCGACGCTGGCGAAGCCACACAGGAGCTCTTGTTCACTGGACGAGCGGAGTCCGTTCCTGATTGCGTTCAGCACTTAGTGAGTCCAACTGACCCTTTATCTCTCTCATCTGAACCTTCTTTTAAGAAGAACGATAATAGGTGGAGAACGGTCCGTCAGCCTTCCTCCAACACAGAAAGTCGTTACCGGCAGCAAATCCCCCGAAAGAAGTCTAGAATCACTTCCCCCTTCTGATATTCCCATGCAAGGGTGTTCTCTGCCAAATGCTTCTGGCAGCGACATTGATACTCAACTGATCATTGACCTGATGAAAGCACGAACGGATACCTCCAGGCCAGACGGTGAAGAGATTCTAAGTATACTGCAAACTCTAGCCGCTTGTTCTACAATGATTTACGGCCATATTCCAGACACGGACACGCAACCTTTTAGTCTTAACACCGATACCATAGAGTCGTTTCCCATCGAATCACCGGTATCATATGACGATATTCAGATTACACCAAAAGACTCCGGAAACGTGTCGACGGATGCGAATGCTTTGGATGGTGTATTGGACTGTGACTGTCACGTCTTGGTACTTCGCAATGACTACTACTCATTTGCCTTACTTACCCGTAATTCGTCCCCCACAGGTGGATGACGAATGCACCTTGTGTGAAGGCGGGTGCAAAAGATGGTACCACATTTGGTACGTAAACTTGCGGAAGAATTACTGTGTTTACTCCGATTGATTATTACATGTTGCACGTAGGTGCATGGGGTACGCAGTTGCCCATTCAGGTCTTGGTGGCTGCCACATGCGTTTTTTCCAGATACCACTCTCATCGCGATAAGCGTTTGCCGAATGTATTCGTGTGCTTCCATTGCAGCCTACGAAAGGACAAAAATTGGGAGATCATCAAGGTTCAGAACTGGTATGAAGAACTCCTTGGGAATTTCAGTCGTCTAGCCCTTTTCCGGTTAGTGAGTCCGAGAGCCTTGCTTTGCGAACGAAAATGCCTCTACAATTACCGCAGTCGAGCCATCAAAATTGCCGAGATCCACAAGCCCGAGTCTTCAAGTGCCTTTGCAAAGTTGATTCGTGCGTAGCTGTGCTTTAGAGTCGGCAATTACATCAGATGTTGGACACAGAGTGTGAGCCCATTGTGGCCGCACAATTGTTCAAGCGACTTCAGGTTGAAGGTTAGATCGTCTTACATGGACATTATCCCGCCCGCTGAGTCGAGCTCAGGGTTCGTCTCCCCAAAGATCAACAACGAGGGAATTGTCCACCCCGATTCAAAGCGCGAGAAGAAAAATGGCAGAAACAAGGTCAAGCAACAGCGGACCGTACGGCAGAATTACGTGTTCGTCACGGCCTCAAAACGAGGACAAAAATACCGCGATTACTTCGACCCAAATAACGCTGTGCAACTTCGGGTCATGGGTATGGAAGAAACCGTGGTACGTGTCTGAATGTCTACGGCTGGCCGGTCGGGCCACACACGCACCTTGATCCATCGCTGCGGACTGTCGAGCCGCCCTGACGTTGCGACCAGCCATCGACAGTATCTACTCATCATACATTACAGAACCGCGCATCGAAACCTAACACTTGCATCCCCCGAGTGGGCTCAGGCTCGCCATCGGGAGAAGCAAGCCGTGTGACCATGGGGCCAGACGTTACGTCCGTGAGTATTTTGCGCATTATGACTGATTTCCGACCTTCTGCCAGACATCAGCCAGAGTCTGACTGTTGCGATTATCAGACACAAGAGGATATTACGCCGAATGCCACCAACTCACCAACTTCTGTGAACAACGAACGCAAGCGTAAGACCAAGTTAAACGCGGCAGAAGAGATGCATGGTGAGCTCAGCGCGCGCAAGAAGATCAAGATCTCAATCGTCCCTGCTGTCAACCTATATGACTAACTGGGGCTCTCTCTCCTTGGGCACATCACTTTTCTTGTCATCTCGGCTCACTCGTATTCGTCCGGCCATCTTCCTCGTCCTTTGAGTTCCACCCGAACGGTAAGGCGCCCTACACCGCGAGATTCTCCCGGAACGAGATGGATAAGCGGCTTGTGTTTCGTTTCCTATATTGGCCTAAGTTTCAGAACGATGTGATGTGCTTCTAGAACCGAATGAATGCTATTATCCAATTGTGCTGTGACACGATCAAAGTGTTGCGCGAACATCTGAATTCCGAGTTCTATGGACCATTGCTATTGGCTGGACACAACTCAAGGGTTACATCCGGGCATTGACAAAGGGTCGAGCCTGTCAAGTCTAGAACGCCACGGCGTTAGAGCTCAGTTGATATTGGTAAGGACGACCCCGGTCGTCAGGTTTACACCAGTTGGATAGACCACAGATTACCTTAATGTGAATTTCCGTCATGGCATGGTTACGATTTCTCGTACGAATTCAAGAATTCAAGATGATGATCCCCAGAACGTGATCTTTAAATGGGGGAGGTTCTGAGTGACCCTGACCACGAGGCTGGGAAGACCAATATTGTGAGTGTTCGGGTGATAGTCAATCAATGGTAACGGTAGCGCATATTAGCGGCAGACCCGATGTGTTGGATGTATTGGACCAAAGAAACCTTCTGAACCTCTGAAGCTAGGAGAGGCCAATAAACTCATCTTGATAATAACTGATCTGTCGATTACAAGCTGTAGTACAACCACGCCGCCACATGTGCGCTATGCCTAAAACGGACGCAAGCTTTGAGGAAGCAGGGTTAAAATACTATTGAAAGCGAGTTCGATCTAGACCATGATCTAGCGTGAGAACGAAGTGTCCTTTATGGCAAGCCATGGGATGGGGTGTTTCAAAAAGCTGTACACCACACTAACGAGCCCTGTAGCCGTGCGAATAGCGACTAGAGGGAGATACGGAGGGGTAGTCTATGCCATGCACCATTAATTCATCTCCTGCGAGGGCCTCGTGCAAGAGTCGACAGGCCATGACTCGTTAAGAGTTGGATGGTTGACGACGGAAGAAGAGCACGAGGGGATATGGTATCGAAGGAAAGGCGGTAACCGACAGGGGATATATGAAAGCGGTTAAGGGCCGGCTCGGGGCGATGATAACGTGATGAATGGAAGGGCCTAAAGTGGCTCGGGGTCGAGACCAGTCGAAAGTCGGGGTCGGCGGGTCGTCGGTCAGTCGCAGTCATCGTTTTGATCGTGTTGTGTAGGCTAGATACAACACACGAATGGGGGCAGAGCGAACAAAACTGAGAGCAAAGAGGTCAGAGGTCCCATAATATGGCAGCGGAGTTATCAGATAGATTGAACGGCTTGTCTATAAACATGTGTGAGGAGTACATCTACAGTGACAATGCCTTCGACCGCCTTCTTTGCCACTTAGAATTCCCTCTCCTATTGTCTCCCTTTCCCTCGCAACATCCACCCCACCATCATGCCCTTCAAGCTTTCTGCTGCCCTACGAGCTCATTCAGCCGATGTACGCCGTTTTCGTCTTGACCATTCTTTTTGTCTAAGACGTTCCTCAGGTTAGAGCCGTCGTCTCTCCGTCAGACAATCTAATACTATCGGCTTCGCGCGACTCTTCGGCGATCTCATGGATAAAACCGCCGGGCTCCTCGTTCTCACCTGCTAACACCTTCCGCGCCAGTCCTCGCTTCATTAATTCTGTTGCCTACATTCCACCGACACCCGAAGCTCCACAAGGTGAGAACGCAACACCCCAATGCGCTAGCCTTTCTTCTAAAGGCGTTTTATTCAGGATATATCGTTACCGGCGGCCAGGACTCGATCATTAACATATGGTCGATTGAGCCTAGTCGGGAGGAACCTTTGTATACTTTACTGGGCCACTCTGACAATGTCTGTGCTCTGCATGTTGGTGGTGGTGGTACCATCATTTCGGGGTCATGGGATAGGTGTGTGCCTACTTCCCACCCCCTTTCCTCATCTAAGCCAAGGCACTCTTCGCAAACTCGAAGGTCTGCCAAAGTATGGACAAGGTTCCAGCTGGTCCATGACCTCGTCGGACATACTCAGTCGGTGTGGGCCGTCGTTGCGATGGAGGGGGACGACTATCTCACTGGTGCGCTCTCTCGGGCGATCACCCTGACGCGACTCCGTTCGACAATTACAATCCTCAGGATCTGCCGATAAGACTATAAAACTCTGGCGACAGCATAAGTGTCTCAGGACTTATCACGGCCACAAGGACGCTGTTCGTTGTTTGTCTCTGCTGACAGACATTGGATTTGCTTCCGGCTCTAACGACAGGTCTGTTTACCCTGTGTTCATGTTCATTATCCATCGATCGCGGCGCTCACATCGTATCCTCCCCTTAGCGAGATCACCATATGGACGTTTGAAGGTGATGTCGTTCACTCGTTTTCGGCCCACACATCTTTCGTGTATTCGATGTGTACATTACCAAACGGAGATGGTGCGTCTGGTGGAGAAGACAGAAGTTTGCGTATCTGGCGAGGTGCGTCTACACCCCCTACTTCCATTGGCTTCCGTGTTTTGAGTTGTTCCAACCCTTCCCACCGAGCAGACGGAGAGTGCCTTCAGACTATAGTCCATCCAGTGATCTCAGTATGGTCCGTCTCCGCGATGCCCAACGGAGACATCGTGACCGGCGCCAGCGACGGTGTCGTACGCATTTTCAGCGAAGCAGAAGAACGATGGGCCTCCCCTGAAGACTTGAAGGCGTTTGACGATCTCGTCGCAAGTCAAGCGCTGCCTGCACAGCAGGTCGGGGACATCAAGAAATCGGATCTTCCGGGACCAGAGGCGCTGGGTGTACCAGGCATGCATTCCTTTATTCACATGCCCACATACCCATCTCATTTTTGTTTAGGCAACAAGCCAGGAGAGGTCAAAATGATACAAAATGGCTCAATAACAGAAGCACACCAAGTACGTTCCATTGCTTCTTCCCGAACTTGCACCTGACAGGTTTTCCCATCAGTGGGACAATATGAGCCACCAGTGGCAGAAAATCGGGGAGGTCGTTGATGCTGTTGGTTCAGGGCGTAGAAAGCTTCACGATGGTAAGGAGTACGACTATGTCTTCGACGTCGACATCCAGGACGGGGTGCCACCCCTCAAGCTACCGTATAACGCCAATGGCACGTATCCTCACTTCATCACACTCACGTTGGGCCAGGCTGTGACGCACTATCCACAGAAAACCCCTTCTCCGCTGCTCAACGTTTTCTGGAAAAGAACGACCTCCCACTCAGCTATATCGACCAGGTAGTCCAGTTTATTGAGAAAAACACTGGTGGTGTAAACCTAGGCGGAAATGAAGAGTTTGTAGACCCGTTTACAGGTGAGTTGAGCTATGGGAGACCTTGCGTCGTTTTAATCGAAACACTTCACAATACAGGCACGACGCGCTATCGCCCTCCTGGTTCGACTTCTTCTGTCCCACCAACATCTGCATATTCGGACCCCTATCCCGCGGACTCGAGGCATATTTCGACAGGGTCTTCGGCTATTACACCACCAGTGTCCTCTTCCTCCTCGTCTTTTAGTGATCCTTTTACTGGCCCCAGTCGCTACGTTCCCGGCTCCACCTCTTCGATGTCGCAACCGTCAGCTCCGACTGTATCTGTAATCCCAACGGTAGGCCTAAAGAGCGACTACACGAAGATTACTCATACGTGTTACAGTCGAAAGCTCTGTCGTTCAAGCAGGCGAATGTCTCTGCCATGCAAGGCAAGCTTTACCAATTCGATCAGGCTCTGCGCAGCGAGATTGTATGGTTCCCTGCAGCCCTGACCTCGAATCCAGCTAACGTCCCCATAGTCGACATCAGCTCTCGCCATGTATCCGGATGAAATTGGGCACCTGGAAGAGGCGTTCACGTTCCTTTCAAAGTCTATCGCGGGAAAATCGCCGACAGTCAAGCTGACCAGTGCCCACGTCGAAACCGTGGTACAGATACTCAATCGGTGGCCGGCATCGCAACGCTTTCCTGGTGCATACTTCGTAACCCATCGCCCCGAACCCATTGCCCTGACAATGAATTTAGTGATCGACCTTGCCCGCCTTCTAAGCGGTTTCTGTGCAGATCTCATCGATAACAACAGATTTTTCGATGCACTGTTCCGAGCTGCAGAGCTCTCGATCGACAACGGCACTTCATCGTCGTCCAGAGCTAAAGAGACAAATGTGCTTCTCGTTTTACGGACTGTGGCTAACGCTTTTCAAGAGGGCACAAAGACCGGTGACAGTGCTTGGATCGAGAAGGTGCATTCCCACGACGTGCGCGTGACTCCTTGGGTTGCTCACACACCTCATTTCTTAGATCTTTGGAATTCTTGGCGGAGTTCCGTACGATAAATTCACGAGAGGACAACGCCTCGCCCTGTCGACAGTACTCTTTAAGTAAGTGCCCCCCTTTCACACAGGTCCCGATCATCGGTGTTTCCCCCTCTATTTTCCTTTTCCCCTCTGTGGTTCTCTACTCCGCTGCCTGGCTGGGACTGATTACTGATTGGATCGAACAGCTTTTCTTGTATAATACTTGCAAGGTGGAGTTGATGCGGGCTTGCGTGCGCAGCACGTTCGTCTTATTTCCGACGTAGGGGTTATTTATTTTTCCTCGCCGAGATGCCGACGGGTATGCGGATACACATAGGTGCTACGTCTAGAACGCGCAGACCCAGAGGTTGCCTATCGAGCACTCGTGGGCTTGGGAAATGTGGTAAGCCAAGGAATTTGGTGTTACTTGGCACCAGTCTCACGTGTTCTGGGACAGCTGTACGCCGCCAGAGAGCAAACAATCTCATTCGAAGCGGATACGGTTAGCGCCCTTAAGACAATTGTCGCTGCGCTGCCTACCAGATTCAAAGACGCGAAGGTCAATGATATTGTCAATGAGATCTTGGGGTTGGCAGAGCATACGTGATGACTGATTCGAGAAAGTTTTCATTGGGCTTTTGGGACAGTAGGGGTTCGGAAGTAATGACGATACAAAATGTTCCAGTCGCAGTACTATGTGCTGTAAGTGGTATATATGGTTAGAAGGTGATTCGGGATTTATAGCATCGCTATCACCCGCTGTGGTATCAGTACAATTAGCCAATCAAAGGCAATCAGATATATCAACCACCATCAGTTTTATTCCCACGCCTACAATCCTTGCTGTGCAGTGTGCACAGCATTAACCATACCTGTCCTTTCCTCTACAACCACGGATACCATCGGGACAACATACCATCAATGGACACCGTACGGATCTATATCGTACGACACGGCGAGACAGAGGAAAACAAGCAGAAGATCATCCAGGGACAGCTTGACACACAGCTCAATTCGGAGGGCGAGAAGCAGGCGGATCTAGTGGCCAAAGCGCTACGTGACATCCCATTCGACATATGCTATTCGAGCGACCTCAGACGCGCAGCAAGTACTGCCGAGAAGATCCTAGTACACCATCCTGGGGTGAGACTGGAGTCGGCGCCAGCGCTACGAGAACGGGTGGGTCAATCTGCGTCGTCCTCTCTGTTTTTTGACACTTGAAGGGAATGCTGAGCGATGAACCGAATAGTACATGGGAGATTTGCAGGGTCGTGTTTGGGGCAGCTTCCAAGGACTCGTTTCGGGTACCGGAGAAACGAAAGAAATCCGCCACCCAGAAAGCCCGGAGGCTGTGACGCGACGAGCTGTGGTGTGGTGGAATGCAACTGTTGTTGGGACGTCGGCCAAGCACATCTTAATTGTCAGTCACGGTGCTTGGATCAGGTTGCTAGTACAGGGATTACTGCAGAGCAAGGCTATCCGCGCCGAGCGCGGAGTAACAGTCGGGAGGTGTTTCAATACGGGTGTTACCGCGATTGAGATTCCGCGGGAAAGGGGAATGGGGAAATTACTGCAATATGGGAACGTGATGCACCTACGTGGAGGGGATGTGGTAGAAGACAATGCTGACGAACTAGGTATCAACTCGCAATCGTGACTTGCAATCGTGACCATGATCGTAATATCGGGTGACCTAGGGTGAACCCAGTTCGGACACGTTTCGGGTGAAGCCTAACACACAGCCACGAAAATGCCAAGCCCATTGTTTGTCGGAAGCAAGTACGACATAAAATCAACAACAGTCACTTCATTTCCTTACTCTTTCTTCCGTCTGAAACCCCCGCATGCCATCCACAGAACAGTCTCCTCTCCTGAATGGCCAACCGCGACAACGCAGGTCTCTATATCAGTCAATTGTTGTCCTCGTAAAGGCTGAGGGCGAGCCCTCCTGGCTGGCCTCCTATCGGTGGTTCATCTTTGGCTCATGGCTAAATCTCCTATTGTTCCTAGTCCCAATAGCTGCAGCGTCCCACTATCTGAATTGGGACGCTCCCCTGCGCTTTGGGTTCAGCTTCGTAGCGATTGTCCCCCTCGCTAAAGTACGCAGAGGACACCACCCAAGTTATCCTGTGCTTACGTGGTTTTTCTCCTCAGTTACTTGGCGATGCCACTGAGCAGATGTCTCTCTCCCTTGGACAAACCCTTGCCGGCTTGTTAAACGCCACCTTTGGAAACGCAGTAGAAATCATTGTCGGCGTCACAGCACTCCTCCAGGGAGAAGTCCGAATCGTGCAGACCTCCGTGAGTACCCGGCCAGATCTCCGTCTAACACACCCTTACCGCGCGCAGATGCTTGGCTCCATCCTATCGAACATTCTCTTGGTTCTGGGCTGTTCCTTCCTTGCTGGTATGTGGGTCACGGCGGTATGAACGTGTGCACTCACTTCACCGATCACATATAGGCGGAATCTATAATCACGAGAGTGAGTTTCAAGTCACGGCTGCCCAAACGTGAGTACTCCGCTTTTTCCCTCGCCGTTTGTTTTTTTTCCCGTTCTGACAACACTTGTTTATAGGAGCGCTTCGGTGAGAATTCACGCTACGTCTGCCAGTGTCCGTCCTGCTAACGGCCCCGACTAGCTCATGACTCTCGCGTGCATCAGTACGTCCGTCTGCAACCCCAGCGCCATGCATCCCTGATCCAGTACACAGCCCTCGTCATTCCCGCTGCGTATCATAGCGCGAAGCATATCGTTGTTCCGGGCGATGGGAATTTATTGGCAATGACTGATCCCCTGATTTCTGACCTGGATAAGGAGGCTCAGAAGGGTCTTCTAATCATTTCCCGTGGCACTGCTGTACTCCTCCTCGGTGTCTACATTGCCTATCTCATTTTCCAACTCAAGACCCACGCGCATCTCTTCATATCGGCGAAGCGGCAAGATCCAGAGGCCCACCCCGGTGAACATGTTGAAGTAGAAGAAGAAACGCCTGAGATGAGTGTGGTAGCTGCTAGCGTAGGGTATGTTCCGTCTAACACAAATAACAAACGTTCGCTCACGAGTTCACAGTCTTCTAGGTGTCACCGTTTTAACGTCGTTCGTCGCGGACTACTGTGAGTATTTGACGGTATGACTTCTATCCGTCATTGAATTCTAACCTCCGTCAGTGGTGGCCTCTATTGAGGAGACGGCAACTAGGTATAACATTCCAAAGACGTTCATCGGTCTCATTCTTCTTCCTATTGTCGTGAGTACACCTCTCCCATTTCCCGAGAGCGCTACCCATCATCACTTGTAGGCGAATGCAGCTGAACATGTCACGTCCGTGTGGATGGCCATGAAGAATAAGATGGAACTCACAATTGGCATCTGCGTGGGCAGTTCGATTGTACGGTGTATCTTCTCTCTTGTCTTCTGCTGACCCCTGACGATTTCGCGACAGCAAATTGCTACTTTTGCGGTACCCCTGCTGGTGGTGATTGGCTGGATGTGAGTGATTTGCGCCAAGAGTGGTCTAAGGCAGCTGATAGACCTCGTGTTTGTACAGCACTGGGCATGAGCTCACTTTGTTCTTCGCCGATTTCGAGGTTTGCACTGCCTGTATTTCCATTTTCAGATCCCCTTTGACACCTGTCCATAGACCGTCGCCTTTTTCGTCTCTGTGCTGTTGGTCAACCTTCTTATCCAGTACGTCATCACAACCCCGTCCGCTTCGGGTCTTCTGACCACGCTCTCCTACAGAGACGGAAAGTCCAACTATATGGAGGGTCTTATGTTGATTACACTATATCTTGTCATTGCTCTGGCCTGTGCGTTTCATTGTGCTCTCAGTCTTTTGCTCGAGCTAACAAAGTCTGTGTTTGTTGACAGTTTGGGTCTCCTAACTTTCCCTCAGCTTTTTTTTCAATATATATTTTCCGCTGTATCATCCTTCGTTCATCCTGCGTTACCTACACCCAATTTGTTGAGATCGCCACCGGCGCTACCCTCCTTCCACTATCCCCTCATCAGGTATGCGGTCACAGGTAATTACTCTTTTCAGTACACCCAAATTTCAGGCCTCTACTGTGCGGAGAGTACCCTGAGTAGAGATCTGAAGTTTGAACTAGGATGTGCTTGTCCACCTTATTTCTATCGACGTACTGATTCCCGTGCTTTCTTGAGTCGTTTTCCCTAATCTAATATGTCGATTACTCATAGACGGTAACTGGCTTGCCAATGTATAGCGTGAAATAACCATGCCGACTGTGAGCCCCCAGGGATCGTCTGCGACTTGCCGCAAATCTACTCCAGGAAAAATACTGCAGCCGAGCGCTGCGGGCGAACAACGATATTCGTTTCAAGGGTAAGACATAGACAAGATATTATACCACCGAACTAGAAGGGGTCGAGCGGATCGAGAGGCTGAGGCCTGAGATCACACAGATGGGCTTTACAGTAATGACGTGGTTTCGTATTTATGGCATGTGGTAGTGGTACCGTAGTAACTTAGCAGCGAGAGTCCTCGCGGTCTTGAGTGTTGCGTTGGTGTTAGTGGCTGTCACAATTCTCGACAAACACCGGCCTGGGGAGGACCGATGCCTCTATCTGTGGCTGTAAGTCAACCCCAGGAGATTTATACTTTCAAGCTGACGGTGGTCGATACCTCGATAGTCCACTATCCTTTTAGGTGTTATCTTGACCTCCTTGCCTCCCTTCATATATTTTACCGTAATATCCTTTGGGCAACGTGAGCAATCCCATAGTATTCAATGATCGAGCAACCTAACAAGTCAGTTTTCCCATTTTCCCAGCTCGAACAATCCTTGGTGATCTAAGAATCTCTGCGCAGTGCCCTTGGGCTTGGCGACGTGCCGCCATCAGTACAATTTCTGTACTTGGTACGCCTCATGCCACGCCTTCCACAATGAACCTTCCCCCCATTGAAATTCAAGTTAATCACCGTTCGGCCTATATCGAGTCAGGTTCTTCTTCCTGCGCTCCTAACAATTTTCTAGTAATTGAACGAAGCTGAAGCCCATGAGTATGAGCTCGAACCATGAAAGGTGACAATAAATCTCCAGTCACTCTCCGTGATCCCGACTCCTCTAGACGAAGGTTGTAATTCACGGTCGTGCTACTTGCACGGGTGCCGTAACTGGGCATGAGCACCGTATCGACGCGGGCGGC
The DNA here is from genome assembly GCA_021527775.1 of Lactarius sanguifluus. Classification (NCBI taxonomy): domain Eukaryota; kingdom Fungi; phylum Basidiomycota; class Agaricomycetes; order Russulales; family Russulaceae; genus Lactarius; species Lactarius sanguifluus. The sequence goes on along the minus strand of JAKEYF010000001.1, from coordinate 1,455,870 downwards.
AATGGAGCAGGGTGGGGCCATGGGACTACTCCCGGCGGCCGCAAAGATCGCAGCAAGCTGTGTAGCTGTGTATCATTATTACGGCCCTTGGACTTCCGGTTGAAGCAAGACATGATGGTTTGGGCTTCAAAGACAATCATTCAACTCACTAACGTGCACGTGGGGAGGAAGCGTCTTAGTGGTCTCCTCTGGGTAGTAACTCTCCGGGACCTCTAGTAACTCTCACCCCAAAATCACACGGCCACCTAAGGTGAGAATCGGGGATTGAACTCGGCGTTCGTGATGTCAGGTGACTATAGTAGTGGGTCGTTCGGTCGAAAACAGTCTGAGGACAGCTGCTAGTAGCCGGCGGCGGTGCGTTTTTTTTTTTGGGCCCACCACTGCATTAAGTTGGCGGCGACACACGACCGCAAGCCACACCCCAATTCCCGCCATCTGCCCCACAGTGGCACGCATACAGCTCCGAACAGTCCGCAATCGTCTTCTCAATACCCGTCAGACTATAATGGAAGGTTGGCCTAGGCAAGAAGAACTGTCAATGTTTCTTGGTCGACAGCATCATGGTCTGCAAGGCTTCTGGCTAGTCCTGCTAGTCCGGGTTACTTAAACGTCAGCGGGTCTGTCACTCCGCCAATTTCCTGGTCCCTCGCCTTGCAAGATGAGCGTCCATGACCCCGGCCTGAACTTGATTACATCTCTTGATCCTAACGCATATTTCTGGTCGCGTCCCTTGGGGACCTCTCTTTCTACCGCTTTATAACCACACTCAGCTATGTAAGTTACGACACGCGTCCGTAGTTCCTCGGTCGGCGTCTCGGCCTTCTTGGTCCGACGCAATGTGATGGCCGCCCGCCTCTAGCCACGTGGCACATTCCTCGTGCTGCTGGATCGTGCCTTGTGATCGGCACTGTTGTTTTTTTTTTCGAAGTGCACCATGGTGAAAACTGTTCTTCTCTGCCGCCGGCTGCAACGTAACGCTCTGTGTACTCTAATTTACCCTCTGTTTGGGTTGGCTACCCACCAGCACACTTCCATGAAGAACTGCAAACGGACAATTGACACTTTTTCGCCGGAACATACGACGACCTAGACTTATTGGCTATATAGTATTGAGCTGAGGTGAATTTGTTTCCTCGGCCTCAACTGCGTGTTTTCACGCTCAACTCAAGCAGAGCGTCACATGGTTAACCTATATTTGAACCTCCACACAAAGTCGCTGGGGTCCGCGTTTGTGGCAGCGGTAAATCATCCTGGAGCCAGCAAGTGCTTTCAATTCTATACGTTACCTCGGTGTTGATTCTTGAATGTAGGCTACGGAAAAAATAGATCTGCAATATTGACTTTTGAGACGCCGACGCCCTTCTTCTGCACCTGGTGTTGTTCGAGTGCCTTCTCGGAGAACGCTCATTGCGCGAGGAATGTTACCTCGAGGTCCTTGCCGACCTTGTTCTCGGTCTTTCTTGAAATTCCATGCGTTGGCTATCTGGAGATTTCTTTTGTCAAGCCTCGAATTTCGCGCCCCGCTTCTGTATGAAGGTATCAAGGAAGGTATCCACAAAGTTGGACTGTTGGAGCGATGCTAAGGAGGATAGACCCTTTGGTTCTCCGTGGTTACAGGAGTTTTTATACCCGTCCTAAAGGTAGAACAAGATTTGGGTTGAGCCCTAGGAGGATCCGCTCTCGGTGATCCAAGTCCTGGACGTGACATGTCGTTATCAAGATATTTACAGATATACCATCTTGGCCCGATCACCTTTCGAAGAACATGTCGGAGTCCCTGTTTTCAAACTCTATTTACATGTGCCCGATCGTTGCACTGGCAGGTAGGCTCCTTGTTTTTTTTTTCTTCAACGTACTGTATCTTTCGCACTTCGCAACCGCTTGTAGAAGCTGTGATTGCGTCTCGACTGTCCCTGGGGCGCTTTGTATGGACGTCTGAATGATGCGAAGGTGGAAGGCTTGCTTCACTGTTTATTGGAATGGTTAGCTTCTTTCACGTCCAACATAGGGCTCCGCTAAAATTGCTTGGCGAATTAACGGAGTCGTCAATGTCAACTTTAATCTGCCATAGCTTGCTTATACCTTTACTAGTTCTCCTGCTTGCCATGAACCCACTATGCCTTAGTTATCGGCCTTAGCTACTGGCAGCCCATTTTTCGTTTTACCCGGAGGGTGACCGCATCACCACTCATTACTACTGGAGCGGCTATTTTCTCCACAACTTTTGTGCTATTTCTGCATGGGATCGCGAATTTTACCCCTTCTATCCTATCTTCTGGTTCACTTTCGCCCTGCATCCCTGCTTTGGTACTCACGAGTGCAGCGGAGTTTTACAGTCCCTCCAAAGTCCATAACGGTCTCAAGAAGACTGCGCCCGTACATTATAATATTGGCGACTTTGTTCAGACTACGGTGATTTGCCGAATCTAAAGATCATCTCAGGTCCGTCACGGCGGTGAATTAAGTTTGTCCTTGTGGATCCATGTCGGTCCTGGTGGAACCTAGATATATAATCGACTACCCTGCTTTCTTGCATCCACAACTAGGTTTTTCGTCCCCTCCTGTCCCGAAACACTGCCCACTGCACCTATCCCAACCCCTCCGGTATGGACGAGTACGCTTGGTCTGTTCTTCCGGAGCCGCCATATATATTCCCAGTCCCCCCTACACCGAGTAATAATTCCAATGGTCCACCACAAAAGCAACCTGGGTTGCGCATGCCTACCACGACATTCCTCACCGAAAACCTGCCGAATGATACGCCGAATCCGTACACTCCGTGCGACGCTGTTTCTCCGCCTTTGGCAACGAACCCTGCATCACACGTCTTTAATCTTTCCCAGTTTTATTCTACGAACGCTAGCGCCCCCACTGCAGATAAGACCCTACCTACGCCGCCATTCGCCTTTGGCGATATCCAATCTTCCTTTGCTTTCAACGTGGACGAGTTTTGGCCTACGTTAGGTTACGAAGACCATTCTTCAACGTCGGATCTATCCTCGATCCCTGATCCCATTATCGTTCCCGGGGACGAACTCAGTCTCTCGCCCAAAAGCCGCGTTTCCAACCTCGTTTCGGAGACGTCTTTCCCCCCTTCAGAATCTGCGTCGACCCCAGGAAGTCCTGCCTGCAGCGAGAATTCCAAAGTTGCTACTGTGCCACGGAAGGCTCGGTCTCCTCGCCGATCAGCCACCCGCCCCTCCAAAAAATGCAAGACCGCCGAAGATGAGAGCGATGACGAATCGGTAGGCATCTTATAATTTCCAGTAGCCGATGTTGATCTTTTGCGATACGAAGACCCTGCTTCAGTGCTGCATGATGGTGAAGCCGGAAAGCCTGTCTAGACACCTGAAATCTGACGGGCACAAGCGCAATGCGGGCCTCCCAACGGACAGACCCGAGGTATGCACCACCTGTAACATTGCGTAGGTCCCTGTTTGCGGCCGGGTATAGCCTACTAACCCGCTCTCCCGGACTTCCTTCTGGAACGACAGTTTTGCCAGGCAAGACGCGCGAAACCGACATTTTCGTTCGCAGCACGGCGGGAAAGTACCTCCCGATGCGCACCCCCGCTTGCTTTACGGGAAAATCAAAAGACCTAGTGCAACTCACCCGAGCATTCTGTCCAGGAAGCATAAGTGAGCAGTTTTTTCAGTGATACAGAAAGGTGCCTTTCGTCGAAGCTCTGCATCTAGTCTTGGTTCTGACATGACACGAAGTTACTGACAGCGGTTCCGTAAGACTTTACCCCTTTGTTATAGGCCTTCTACCTTCGACGTTGGGGATACTCGTCCAAGGACTCTCATTTTTTTCCCGCTCGGTTACCTTGCGTCGCCACGCCGTTTCAACCACTATCAAATAATAAAGCTTCTCCCTCGCTCTACATAAATGCATTGACACCCACACCACCCCCGCTCTTCGCGGATCCCAAGGCCAGCACGCTGCCGCGTTAGGGCTTCCCTGCGTTTCTCTATGCAGTTCACTGTCCTCATCTTGGAACCCCCCATTCAAGTTATTCGTCCAGTCATACTGTCTGACTCTGTAGCTCCATCCTGTCCCACTCTTCCCGCTGTACTATTGATTTGCAACGTCTGACATGTTTGAATCTAACGAGTAAGGTCATAAACACCATATGGGAACCGTATATCGATTCCTGGTGTTTTTTGGGTGGTTGTGCTCCTGTGTTACTTTCCTGAGGGCTGCAGAACTGTCCACGCCGGATTCTCGTGACCCGGAAAGGGCATGAAGAAAGTGTGCTCGGAAACATTCGCGAGTGTGTCCGGATCGGCCATCATTGGAATAACAGAAGCTCCCTTGTCTTACTCCCCGGTTTGTTGTGGCTGTTACCTCGAAAGGCCTGGATCATCCCTTGGGCATCCTAGCTAGTGCGCCCACCTTGGCGCCCACCAAATAAGGAACTGCCAGCCACCAGTTCGAGAAAAATGCTTCCGTGGGGTTAAAATAATGCGACTCTCCAAAAGTCTACGATGCACTCAGATAGCGATGGCTCACAAAATTCGTGACGTGCTCGAGTTGTTGTTACTCCGAGAATATGGAGACAATCAACGATTCACAATGATGCATGGACCAGCGAGTTGAACACGATTATCGATATTCGTCAGTCTATCATACAGAAAGTTGCAGGGGTACGGCGCAGGCCTCCCTATGTCGTACTTCTCATCAGAATTTTCCTTCCCCCCACCGTCGTACTCGCGATGCCATCTCCACCGCAGCAGCGCCCCAGTCCTCGCCGTGGTTGTGCCCTTTATTCACTCGGCCAATTCCCGCGCGCTCCAAGGCTTGTTCTTCCGTGAGCGCGGTGAGGACGCCGAATATGACCGGCACGCCCGAGTCGAGCTGCACGCGCATGAGCGCGTGGGTGACGCTCTCGGAGATGTACTCGAAGTGCATGGTCGAGCCTTTGATGAGCACCCCGATCGCGATCACCGCATCGAATGGCCGATTGTGTGGGGTCAGACTCGGGAACGTCGTGGCTGCCGCTGCCGAGCCCGCGACAGGCGTGGCGGAGCGGGGCGTGTTGATGCCCAGTCCCCCCAACAGATCTGTCGCACTTGCGCCAGCCTGGACAAGAGACCCAGCGATCACCCTACAAAATTTTCCCCCGTCAAGTACCGTGGAGAGGTGGGGACTGATGCATACCGCTGGCAGGCCAAAGGCAGCTCAAAACTGCCGGGAACTGGCTGAAGAACGATGTTTTGCTCTTTGACTCCAGCTTCCTTGAGCTTGGCGACTGCGCCAGAAACTAGCGCATCGATTACAGATTTATTCCATCTTGCGTGTACGATGGCAATCCTGAGGGATGACCCGTCAAATTTGTCTGTGAATTGAGGGAAGTTCTTGACGGTGTCGCCCATCGTGCGATTGTAGTTGGTTGGGGCGTTCCCTGAATTTGGTAATAATAAGCGCCCACGTGTGGGACTCATTTCGGCGGTAGGATTAGTTAGAGCGAGTGAGCTCCTTTGGAGATGATTTGGCTGAAGGCACACGAGGAGATACTGGATTCGAGTATAAGACAGCCATTTAAATACAGGTTTACTACATTTTCAAGGAAAACATTCGTAAAGTAAAAGAAAGGGGACAGTACAAAAATAAAACGGGACTTAGAGTCACGGTGTCGATGGGATACGTGCGCGAGGCTCCTAAACGAGAGGCGGTGTCGAAATGGTCTCTGGAGAGAGGGGTGCGCGTGCCCATATGAGACTCGAATCAAGTTTGTAACAAAATGGAGTCGGAATGGAGTCGGAAAACAAGATTGTCCACCTCGATTTTTCTTTTATCCTTATCGGAAACAGAAACTGGTATCTCATGAGCTCCTGAATGAACGCGAACGTGCGCGCAGCGAATGTGTTTGTGTCTGGGTGTCGCTCAGGTCGAGTGTGTCGCGACTATTATCTTTGCACTCGTTGCCTACAAGTCATCTGACCGGCTAGACTTTGCCGAGCCCTCCCCATTTAGAACCGGCGTTGACCGGACCGCTCACTCTGCGTCAACGGCGATGGCAAAGCCAAAACCGAGGCCAAAGTCTGAGGTTGAGGCAGAAAAGGCTGACCTGACATGTAAGTTCCCATTCCTCGTCTCGACTTTCTTATACACACTACCATATCCCACAGATGCCTACAGACTGGTCCATGCCTTCTTGGCCCAAAGATCGCACAAAAAGGTGGCAAGCGCCCTCAAACAGGCTGCCAACGGTATTGCGATAATAGATAAGACAGTCAACTACAAGGGACCGACACTTCAACAAATTTTGAAGGAGTGGAAAGAACTCAAGGCGGCTGCAGACGCAGAGTGAGTGTACCGTCTGTTCATACTCCTTCGCTTCATTCAGACCACGCCAGAGAGTCCACCAGCTCCGATTCCGATTCTGGTGAGTACACCCGAGCTAGAGCCTTTTCTTTTTTGTTCACTGCCGGTCAGAATCATCATCCGATGTGTCTTCATCTGATGACGATAGTGAAGTTGAGAACGTTGCAACAGTCAAAAAGACGAAGGAGCCGGTGCCTTGTAAGATGCTTGCCTTTAAAACGTATCCCCGCAACTTATGACCATTGGAATCCATGCGTTCTCAGCTGATTCTTCTGGTTTGTTGTCCTTACTCCCCGAGGTTTCATTCTCTTACCACTATTCAGATGACAGTAGTGATGACAGTGACGAAGATACCCGTCCAAAAGCTGTACTGCCAGTCCCGAACACAAAGGAGTCCCGGCGTGACTCGAGCAAAACACTGTCTTCTGCAGATGACGACGATAGTGACGAAGAGTCTACGGACGAGTCTAGTTCGGATTCGAGTGAAGATGAAGAACCTGATGCTGACGCAGACAAGGACTCTGATTCCGATTCTGACGCTGGAGACGGTAAGAGTGAACAGAAGGCCGTGAAACCGAAGCCGAAAATCCCTTCGACATCGACCTCAGACTCCAGTTCCGATTCTGACTCGGATTCCGATTCCGACGAAGAGGAAAAGCCTTCAAAGGCAAACAGACCAGCGCCCAAAGCAAAAGCAAAGTCTTCAAGCTCAGACTCTAGTTCCAGCTCTGATTCTGACTCGGACGTGGCCAGAGGACCTACAAAGAAGACCGGACCGAAGCTTAAAGCAGTGCAACCCTCTTCGAGCTCAGATTCTAGCTCCAGCTCGGACTCAGATTCATCAGAAAACGACTCATCGGAGAACTCCAGCTCAGAAGACGCAAAATCGTCGAAAAAGCGGCCAGCCGCCCCGTCCGTTTCTCGGAGCTCATCGACCTCTTCGTCAAGTTCTTCTGAGTCTGAGGATGAACTTGATGAAACGCCTGCTTTGTCGGTCGCGACTGATCCCGGGGTGGTGCAAGTGACGAAGAAGCGACGAGCGAATGAGGAAGGCCGAGCCATAGTTACCGCGACCATGAAGATAGTATCAACACACATTGTGCAAAGAAGCAAAGCCTCGCGACAGATCAACACGCCTTTCCAGCGTGTCAAGGCGGAAGCCGTGAAGTTTCATGACGAGAGGCTCAAAGATAACACTTTCGAATCCCGGGTTCGTCCTATCTCATATCTGCGTATTAAATGAAACACTTCTCTGAAACGTTGCGTTGTCATAGGGTACACATGCAGACGACTATGGTGCGCAAGCGAGTCGGGATTTGGTCGTGACCCGCGGAGACGGTTTTAGAAAAGAAAAAAGCAAAAAGAAGCGGGGTTCGTACAGAGGAGGGCAAATTACAGTGAGCCTTGAGTAGACACGCGGGGTGCGTGCACGAGTCAGCTAACAGAACTACAGTTACAGTCACACAGCTTCAAGTTTGAAGATTGATACCGCAATCGTTCTTCGCATTATTTCTGAGTTAATACTTGCAATCCTTGACGCCTTCCGATAGAGCGATCACTGGCACCCTTGCATAGTCAGACATTACATTAGGGCTCGTCTAGAACACGTATAAACTTGAAATTAACTATATCTTGCCACGATGGGCACGCCTCCTCAACTTCCTCAGAAAGCACTGGGTGTGAGCGTGTGGAATAATTTCTCCTCACACCTGGCGGGGGTTCATACCAGTCTAGTTCTGGCACAGTTATCTGTGCAATCGTGACATCTTCCTGACCTTCGCGTCTCCATATCACTTTGGGCCAGAGCCATCTACCTCCCAGAACGATTAACACGCGCCCAGAGCCCTCTTCCACGCTAGCCATGATAGGGTCACCAGCCGGAATCCCGCCGAGTCGAAACGAGACCAGAAACCGGTTGTCATGTAATACCTTTGCGTACTGTCTCGAGGAGGCAGTCAGCAGTAGTGCACTGATATCGCGGTCAGAATCCGACCAGCAATGTCGCGGCGGCAGCGCACGCGACGCAAGCCACCCGAAACGTTCGCCCGATCTCGGTTGTCTGTGCTTCAGCTTCCCGTCTTGGGAGATTCGAAACGGCGTCCAGAGGACGTTCGCGCCAGCCCCGAACCCGGCGCGTGCTCCAGAAGCTGGGTCGGGATCCCATACCCGCTCGACGATGTGTTGCAGCCTCTCGCGACGGCGGCTTGCTTGCGCACGCGTCGAGCCCCACGGGTGGGGCGAAATGTACCGCAGTATTCGAAGGACCATCGCCGATTGCACGAGCGGGTCCGTGACCACTGTCGAAAGCTTGTCGCTGGTCAGGATGAAGGTTCCAGGGGGTGTTTGGACGGAGAAGCGGCTGAGAAAAGCGCTGGCTTGTGATTTAAGCCCACGCACGGGTGTGATGATGTCAAACGGCAAGTTACCTCTACTTTCAATGTCGGAGAGATTGTGCGATAAGCAGCGCACGGCCTCACGGAGGTTTTGCCGGCTGGACATAAAGTCGATTGGGACTGGAACTTTCATGTTTTCCGAGGCGGTCTTCATACGCGTGATCTGGTCGGCCAAAACTGGAGGAAGCGACGATGGGGAATTCTTATAAATGGTGGCCGTGTCAAGTTCGACGAAATGAATAAATAAATAAAAACGAACGAGTTGAGCAAGATGAGGTTTCTTTTCCCTGCTGGCGAGTACATGGCGAAGGGCATTGCGCAAGGTAAGCTCGGGTTGAAAATTTGTGCGGTCAAGCACGTAGTGGATATGATGCAAGTGGCAAGTTTCCAGAATTCTGTCCTAAAAGGGTTCATTCAAGCGTTGCTATTTCTGGGATCATAATACCCACCTTGGACACGTCGAGCAACGGGCGGACGATCCAGCGATTCAAGCCCTCATGTCCGAACCAGCCAAAGTCGTTCGCCCCCTTCCCGAGCGACATCCCGAACCGGCGCAGGGGCCGCATGCCCCCGAGCCCGAGCATCGAGCTGCCCGCGCCGAGGCGCATGAGCACCGTCTCGACCTGGTCGTCCGCATGGTGCCCCACCGCGAGCACGTGCAGTTTGCGGCGCACCATCTCGTCGAAACATCAGCTGGTAGCGCGCGTTGCGCGCCAGCGCCTCGACCGCATCGCCATCGCGCGGTCGCGCCGGGAACGGCGGCTCGCCCCAGCGCAAGTTCAACTCGACGTGGGACGCCACCTTGAACCGCGTCGCGGTGTTGCTTGCGGCGAGCGCCATCTTTGGCGCGTTAGCCTGTAGGTCGTGGTTCACGTGGAAGGATACGATGGCGTCAGGGGAGGCCGCCGCCGCCGGAACCGTGGACGTCCTTGGGCTTCAAGTCGATCATACGTCGGAGGAGATAGAGGAGACAGTGAGAGTCCGGCCCTGCGGAGCTCGCGACAGCTGGTTAATTAGATGGGGGACGTATTTCAATGTGTTGGCGGCAGAGAAGGTGAGTAACGACGGACCCAATGTGGTTGGCCAGCCTGTTGGAGGGCGACATCTGCCCATCATCTGCACGAATTCTGCATTTGTTATGGCCTGGATCTGTGGGAGGTGCATTTCCGCAAACTGAAGGTCGTCAGAATGAGGTTCTGCGTCATGAACTATCCCGGTCCGCTGCAGCCGTTGCGGTAATGAATACCATTTCTTGTTGGTGAACAAATATCCAAAATCCAAAATGTATCAGCCTACATCCGAACCACTGAACCATGCCACTGAGCTTGTTGTCACTGAATGCCGCTATCGTATGCGATGACAAGGAATTGGAAACGTACGACTGTGAAGCAAGAGGGTACGTCATCGTTGAGAGCCTTCATCGCAAGTGAGGCCGGAAAGGTGAGAGTTGCTCCCCGATCCTTACGAACCGCCCGCGGACACCAATCGTTTCGTGATTCAGCAATTCAATATCACATTTTCGAACAATCTGACCGACTGCGAGGTCGCCATTTACTTGTACGTCGATGGGCGACTGGTGCGAGCAGCGTGTGCGCGAGCCGGGTCGAGCGGCGAATTCTTAGGACCGTATAAGGGCTCGCGTTCGATCCTTCACTTCAAGTTCCAGGAACTACAGCTCGTTGGTACGCCTTCATCGATTGTCGAGTATGCCCCTCTTAACATGCCGAAAGACCCAGACTTGGAAGATGCACCCAGTCGCACCTGAAGTAGGGACGATAGAACTCAGAGCCTATCGCTGTCAGAGACGGTGCGTCACCGGACCATCAGTCGAGGTCTACCCACGAGGCTCTCCACCGGGGGCACGTCTCGGAGCGCAGCAAGAAAGCGGGGATGGCATCATGTCGCGTATGCCCCCTTCAACCGTACTTCCAAGTTTTCCCCTAGTCACCCCTAAGGATCCTTTTAGCACCGGAGAACGAGATACCCATCAGAGGGCGTGCCCATAGGGTCAAAGTAGACTATCTTGACCACCCACGGAAGGGTCCGCCATATGCGTCTATCAAGGTATTCTACCGCCCCAGAGGTAAACCTTTCGTTCCTTCCCGAAGCTTTTACCCATACTTCGTCTAGACCTGTTGAGAGCGCAAGGCATAATCACTGGGGACTGATGTGGGTGGGCAGGGACCCCCAATCAACAACACGAAGCGTGCCAGAGAGGATGGGTCGCCTGGTCCATCCAGGAGCCGTACGAAGATGAAGAGAGAAGAAATCTCAGTGAACACGCGCGGACAGCGAATCCGAGGGCTTCAGGTCAGTCAAGGCGTTGTGTGCTTCCTTAGAGTCGCGCCTGATGGGGCTTGCAGGCTGAACTGGATGCCTTGAAAGTCGCTAAGCAATCCCGCACATCCGTCAAGCGTGAACTGAGATCCCCTTCACCGATCGTCGTAAGACATGCCGGGGAGGTAGTTGACCTCACTCTTGATGATTAATTAATGCAACGCACTCTTCCGGGGTTCGGGTTTCTATTCTCTAGGGCTATTGGGGTACGCACCTCGATTATGAAGGATACTGCCTAGCTAACAATGCCCTATCACAGTATTCGCTCTGCCACAACAAAGTGGCTTGAACCCGAAATGGTTTCCATGCATAGTGTCGCAGTGCACAACATTTCTAGCACAATTTCTGTTAAATTAGACACAACACCATCTGGGGTCCTATGAGTACATTTGTATTGGGCGACATAGATCGATAACATCCCGCTTCAGTAATAAATAGAAGCTCCATCCTATGCGTAGCGTAATAGTACGACATCGTGCAAGTACAGGGATGACGAACACGGCCAAAGTCCACGTCCATTCGACAGTGTCCCTGTCCGTGATGTAATGCAATAATGCAGTATGCGTGAGTACAAACGAACCAACCAAAGGAAATGAAACGGGTCGCCGAGGGAGTTTGTTACGAAGAGATTAGTGGCGACCCAGAGGACGACAACATACAGACGAAAGAGGACCCAAATACTATCATACATGTCGAGAATTATGTTGGACGGAGATGAGAGCGACGCGATAGCGAATCTATATATATCCAGTGGCGAAAGATGATCAGCCCGTTTGGTGACGCGAAAGTGCCTACTTATGAAGGGAACCCAGGTACACCCCCCGCGAAGCCTTGATTGGGCACAGGGCTAGGGTTGCGCATCAAGCTTTGCATCGCTTGCGGGTTTACAAAAGGAAGGCCCATCTGCATTTGCATCAGAGGAGTCATCTGCTGCATCTGCAGTTGTGAGAAAGCGAAATTGTTTGGATTGGCCAGGGCAAACGGTTGCTGCTGCTGCTGGACCTGCGGCGGCGGTGAGTTATTCTGCTGAGACGGTGGGGACTGGGTGGCTGCCTGGCCCTGGGCCTGCATCCTTTGCAGAGACTGAAGCTGGAAAAGGATCGACTGGTTAGACGGTATGCGGGTTTTTTGTTTAATATGACCTACCTCGTAAAAGGCAAAGTCCTGGAGCAGCGACGTTCGAGAGGGGTGTGTGTGGAAAATTCGAAGCATCTCTTGGCCTGCATCAGGGAGCAACTCTTGGGTGTCACGCGAGTTGGTGACTGGCTTCCTCTCTTGCGTATTGCTACAAGGGTGCCCTTCGTTAGTAAAGGATATGGCGAAACCGAATGCTTCGTACTTCAAGCGTATGTGGCGCAGGTTGGCATTTGGGATATCACGCACGAAAATCCACCTGACTTTGAACACGCCCTTCCACTTGTCCGAAGCCCAGACAGTGCTGCTCCGTGTATAGTCCACGGGAGTCAACATTTCTGCCATACCGCAAAAGTGGCCACTGTAACAAAAATAAGCACAACAAAGACTAAAAAGCCAAAGGGAGAGAAGGATACCTCGCGTTGACACTGAAGAAGAGGTAGATTGGACCCCTTCCAGCCGTTTCCTTGAAAGCCTTGTCGAGCCTCTTGTTTCCGGGATCTGTTGAACTCCAGATTTCGTACTTGAGACTCTTTTGTACGTCATCCTCGGTGTATGATTTGATCACAAAGTAGCGTGCCTAAGAGACAAGTCAGGGTCACGATACATGGGGCAGCGAAAACAACCGACAAAAGCGGGGCGTGTGTCAAAGTTTGGGGGGTTGTAACCCTTCGTCGCGACAAGAGTGGGAACGTCGATGGGTGACGTGAGAATGCCCGGCTGCCCAGGCATAACACCGAGATTACCCATTTGCGTGTTTAATCCCAGCCTAAGATTCTGCTGTTGATTAAGGAATTGCGGCGGAATAGCAGGAACGCTCGGAATCCCCTGCGCCTTTGCTTGTTGCTGCTGAGCGTTGTACCCGTAGTTGATGTTTGGATTAGAGGAGCGGGTTTGGAGAACGCGCTCCTTTTGATCCCAGGTTCCTGAAGCCGTGAACGCACGCTCATCGTGGTCCCCTGTGCCTCCGCGTTGTTGTTGCCCAGACGATGAGGTCGATTGCGGTAATCCATGGCCGATAGGTGGTACATAGGCGGATGCACTGACTGGGCCCGATGAGCCTCCAGGGAGTTGGCCACCACGTTCATCAAGGTTCGTGATGAGCTGCAGCTTGCGCGAGTTACTGCCATCGTTGTCATTTGGTGCCGCAATGCGCAGCGCTGCGAGCTGCTGGGATTGCTGGGGCTGGTTTGGATTGAAGCGTGGCGGATTGTTAGACTGTGAGCCGGAGAGGGTGGAGTAACTTTGCGCCTGGTTGTTAATATCTAATGAAGATAAAGCTCGCTGAACGTCATCGATGGCGGAGCCGCCGTTGTTAGGTGCAACAAGGCCGGAAGTACCCCCGGAGGAACGCCACTCATTACTAGGTGTGCTCCACGGAGATCGGTTGATCGGGCTAGTTGGGTACTGGCCCTGGACTGAAGCCTGAGCCTGATGCTGAGTAAAGTAAGACTCGTCGTCGTGGCCAGTCGATCCCTCTGCAAACTCTTCATCGGCACCGGTAGGGCTAGGTGTCTGTGGGTGATGAGTAGACGCGCGGGCTTGAGTCTGCAAAGTGCCAGCACGCCTGAGGCCAGGGGGAGCCATCCTCTTCACACCACCAGTGGCAGCACCATATGTGAGCGATTGGTGCCTCCGAACAGCAGATCCGGGGGGCGGAGAGGGAATTGTACCATAATGGCCAGACATAGAGGATGGGGAGTTTTGAGCGAGTTGGTCCATCGACTGGTATTGAGCGTTTTCGTAGGTGACCTGGTCCCGAGATTAGCTGCTGTTAATACGGGATGTGTGGGAGGGGTACCTCGTCTTCGTTTCGCAAGTCCCGTAACTCGGACTCCCACTCATCCTCTTCACCCTCATGACCAGCAATCGCTGAAAGACTGTTCAACGTACGAGGGGTGATATTACCACCAGAACCGCGGTTTGCGTGACCATAAGCTTGAGGAAGGATTGTCAGTCATACTTCCCCAGTGACGCTTGGCAACACTACGGGGAGTATCGAAGGACCTGTGAAGAAGGAAACGACAGACCTTTGTTGTAACGTGCGGGAAGAGAATTCTGTCGATGGAGAGAGCCACCCTTCTCACCAACGGCGCCGACCGATCCCACCCATTCTTGATCCACGACTCTTTCGTCATTCCAAGTCTGCTGTTCCTGTGACTCTTCCGAGATCGGCGCTCTATTAGCTGCCCGGGCAGTTCTCGAGGCAGCAGTGATCGTATGATGACGCCGAACACTGGTGGACTGCGGTTCGGTGGCCACATGCCCCGGAGGCGGCGAGATGGGATGGGGAGGAGGTGCAGACATGACAAGAGGTAGATTGTGGGAGAAAGAAGAGAAGAGAGGGTGGTTTAAGGTTAGCAAAGAGAGTAACGAATGATATGGGGATGGATACGTGGACGGGCTCCCTCTCGCCGATACCCTCTGAGATCCCAGCGCTCAATGCGTCGATCGCCCATGGCCGCGGCACTTTTCTCTTATTTTCTCAAAAAAATAAAATTAAATCAAGAAAAAATATCTAGTACACCGAGAACCAAGAAGTACACTTGAGAGGATCGGATGGTCAGATGGTGGCCTCGTTGCAAACACACGGCTGCCCAAGTGACCTTGGACCCATCCTTGTCTCCCACCATCATATCCACATCAATATCCCCTTTTGGCGTCCACGCCCGACTTGCACCCGGCTCGCTCCTGATTGGTCTGAAGCCAAAATGGGGGACCAACAACCAGAGTTTTCGTACTATCAGATTGGTGGTTTCAGACCCAACATGTTCTTGAAAGGGTGCATCCTCACTTTTCCCCCCCAAAATTGAGGCAGCCATTCAGGTCTTTATGATGTCAGACCCGGAGCCACTCAATACGACATGCGCAAATTAGCTCAAGCCATTTTTGGTCCACGACCGGTAGTGGAATTAGTTCTTGGTAAGTTGTTCAACCTCACCAGCTGCAACTCTACGAACAGATATGAGACAGGCATCCGACCTTCTGGGGCATCGTCAATCCTTGTTCCTGCCTCTGAATGTGTTAGAAAGGAGGTCTTCAGTTACTCGCGCTCCCAGCCTGCATCCGACTTCCTCTCGCTCTCACCTCTGCAATACAGCGACGTTTCCCAGCTGGTAAAGAGGTTCAATGCACTCAAACCAAAGGGTAAGAGGCGAGGCGAAGACGACAGTGCCGCAAACAAGATATTTCTTGGAGATACAGGACAGGCTGGCCATTTCCGTTCCGCGTTCGAATACAACAGGTATCACGTCATTCCGCGTCCCTGCTTGCGTGACGATATCAAGCCACTGTGCCCAGATTGGTCTTTCATGCCCTGAACCCTTCTTCCAGCGTCTGGAGATATGGTTTGAATAGGTCCTCGCCGTGGGCTACTGCGCAGGTCGTCTCTATTGTCTTCAATGAGTGGTCTCACGAGAAGGGCGTAATCCTTGACATTGGGTGGAGTTTGCTGGATCGTTGCACACATCCTCCCACGTTTCGAAGCTCCGTTCATCTGGAAGTTGAAGAAAAACGAAACCTTGGAAACAGGGGAAAGCAGAGGGCGGTAAGCGTTCGAAAGATTCGAAGGCATGGGATATCCCAACGAATGCATTCATATAGGAATTCCGCTTTGGTCAGAGTGAGGTGCTGAAGGAAGCAGGCGTACCAGCAAGGATCCGGGACCTATTGAGATGCGAGCAGCCCTTGGTAATACTCACTTATAACGAAGGTGCTGCTCGTACCCTTCTAGGGAACCTTGGTATCCACACTGGTGACTGGGGCTCTGGACTTGCGGAATTGCTTCGGTGAGTTGGGCGAGTGCCTCTCTAGTTGATTGTTCTAAAAGTCTAACTAGGTCTGACCCTCGTGACAACAAGTTCCGTCACCAGTCCACCAAGTCGGAGTCACGACGTCGCTCACGTTCACCGCGACGCGACGAGAAATCCTATGATCGACGCCGACCCTCCTCTCCGCGCGCTGGGTCACCAGTTTTTATCGTAGACGTTCGCCAAATGTACGTCACTCTCCGCCGCCGCATAGCGGAGTCGGCTGCCCCCCTCACTACGGTCGCCACCGAGCTCGGACTACCGTGTGACGACAAAAGCATGTGCGCCGGAAATGAAAGCCGGTAAGCGGATCTCGCGCCGTGCAACGTAGTGTTTGTTCATGTGACTCGACAGTCTATTGGCCGAAATGTGGACCGCTATGGCAAGCGGCCCCGTTATCGATGAGCAATACGATGCACGATGGGGTTCTGACACATCCAGGTCTACACCGGTATCAGGGGCTGCATCCGGTCTATCGACGCCCCTGGACGCGGACCATGAAGAGTTCGACCCTAATGATCTTGCCCCGATGGGTTCGGGAGCAGTTGTGCAACCTCCAAAGAGTCAGTGGAAAGAGTGGGACGACCTATCCGATGATGAAGAAGGATTCTATGGCCGTTGAGACGCTGAGTACTTGTCGATGCAAAATTTTCTTGGCACACCCCCGCATTTTGTGTTGGCTCTGAGGTCTAAGACCTCATAAACTCGATGTTGTAGATTGATACAGTAATACCTATCATGTAATTTGTTCACGACGGACCATAAGCCCACATCGAAGTCCTTGCCGAACTGGCTATGAAGAGAGCTCTCCGAGGCCATTACATTCGGTTATTGCAAACTATGGCAACCGCCCCCTCCAGAGCCAAAGACGTGTCGGGTCCGAGGCCCTCCGCCAGTCTTGTCGTACTTAACGACAGAAATGAGGTTCTCCTCGTACATCGGAACCCAAATGCCACTGCGTTTGCGGGCATGCACGTGCGACTTTGTTCCGCTTGCCAAGCAATAGCCATGACCTAACGTCTCTTTACTACATAGGACTTTCCCGGAGGGAACTACGACGAGATACAGGATGAGTCGTATCAAATGACGGCGATTCGGGAGACCTTCGAAGAGACAGGACTGCTTCTTGCAACGTCACCTTCGGGCTCCCCTCCGAGCGATGCGGTCTTGGACGCATCGCGCGAGTCGATCAACACCAGGAAGACCCTTTTTGGAGATTTCCTGAGACGACACGCCCTCGTCGCAGATGTCAAGGCGCTGCTTCCTTTCACTGAATGGGTCACACCGCTCGGTGCCCCTCGGTGCGTGCGTGGGCGCGTTCCACCCGACACTGATCTCTCACCCCCTCCCGACACAGACGCTTCCACACGCGGTTCTATGTCGCCTTCCTGCCCGCCCTCCGCGCGTCCGGCTTCTCCTCTGGCGTCGCGCAACACCGCCTGCCCACGTCCGACGGCGGGCAAGAAGTCATCGAGGCGCGATTCGTGCATCCACGCGACGCCCTCGCAGAACACGGCGCGAAGCAGATAGCGCTCATGCCGCCGCAGCACTATATCCTTTCCACGATCGCGGACATCCTCGTTGGGCCGGAGGCACGGACGCATCAGCGCGAGCGCGTGGAGCGGCTGTCGGTGGGCGCGTTTGGCCGGATGGTCGTACATCCGCGGGCTGGGAAGAAGGACGCGAGCGGGCGGACGCCGCTTGTTTTCGAGGGCGATGAGACGCGCGGGGGTCCGAAAGGCCGTCTTCATCGTTCGCTTGTGCTGTTCAGTCCGGAGACCAAGGTTCGTCGTACTGTCAGCGCATTTGACAGATGCTGACGCTGACACTGAGAGGCACAGCTCCCAACGGAAGTCACTTTGCTGAGAAACTTTGATATCTTTACCGAAGTTGAAAGTGGTGTGGCAAGCAAGTTATGAACGTTGAACACCCCATGGTGTGCAAAGGTAGCTAGCTACTACACGGCCAAGTGGAAGGGCATACATTTTGGTGTAGCCGTAGAACTACGTAGTCCGCTCGTCGCTCTTTATATCCTGCTCCAATGCATAGACAAGTTCTCCGAGTTCGCCTGTTCCAACTTCTAGTGGCACCATCTGACGTTCCATTACCTGCCCGAACCTCTTCACTATTCCAGGAATTTCTCCCTCGACATCCAATTTCTTGCCCGTGGCGTTCTCGATCGAGGCCGCTTTGACATCCACGAGGCCACAAGCGACGATCTCGTCAAACCAAGCACGCGGGTCATGTGTGATGTTCATCGCAAAGCCATGCGACGTCAGCCGGTGGCGCACCTGCACGCCGATGCTAGCCACCTTCTCGTGCTCGCTGAGAAAGAGGCCCGTATGCGCCGATTCCACCGGGTTGAGTCCGTGCGCCTCACGGAGGTGCAGAGACAGCGTGCGCTGCAGCCGGCAGATGTACTCCCGAATGCCGATGGCGGGGCTCGTCCGTCCGAGATCGAGCAGCGGGTAGCCCACGATCTGGCCGGGTCCGTGGTACGTCAGCTCTCCGCCGCGCCGGGAGAGCACAAAGTCTGCGCCGAGGGCCGTCAGTCGTGTGCGCTGGGACTCGGTTTCGGACTCGGTTTGGCGGCGCCCGCCGGTGTAGACGGGCGAGTGTTGGAGAAGGAGGAGGACGTCATCGTGCGACGCGGACGACCGGCGTTGACGCAGCTGTAAGGCGTGGATGGATTCTTGTAATTGGAGTGCCCGAAGATACGGTAGAGGTCTCGAGAAATAATGATGAAATACGGGTGGAAGGTGTCGGTGGTTCAAGTTCAAGTGCATGGCCGCCCACGTGGCCGATACTGTAACCTAATGAGAACAGAAACTTTGCTGGAGATTCAGAGCTTCTTTGTCCAGCGAACTAATCGGGGGCCCTTGCGGGGGCCACCAACTGTTGCGTATCAGTCTGTCGTAAGTTTATGGACAAGCGTGTTTGATGACTGCTACCTTGGTCCTGGGTGCCACCCGAGGACAATATTTCCCCGAGCAGAAACGAGGCCCAAAGTTGCGCCTCGGCACGACATCCCTGGCGCCTGGCGTAAGCGTTACGATACTTTTATTAGGTCTCCCCCCCGAACCGGGGCATTGTATTGCAGCTCGAAGAAGTGAAGATCTCGGCGTCGACGGTTGCATGATCACGATACCACGCCACTCATTCAAAGGTCCTTGCGCCAGGTAAACAGCGAAACGAGCGCAACCCTCTACCGTGTACATAGCTCCACAGACATAGATAATCGCCGTTTGTGCGACGTCGGTCCAAAAAAAGCCAATACAATTCTTACAAAAAGAGGACACTAGCTGTACAGTCTAGTGTGAATTAAATGTCCAGCATCACGTCCACTTCAGCCCACACACGGGGATATGGTGGGGCGTGGACAGAGGTTCAACTAAAGTAGACAAATTGAGCATCGGAATACCTTAAAACACATGAAACGATATACAGCCCCGCGGGGAAAACGGGGAAAGCGCAATCTAGCGTGGAGGCACGGACGGTTCGTCACGAGAACGTGTGCGCCCGCGATGGGCGTTGTCTGCGGTCTCGTCTTCTTCTTTCGCGTCCCCTTGTTGTTGTTGGTGTGCTGCATATTGCAGCCAGCGCCTATACCAACGCCCGAGGAACCGCTTTATTTCCTCTGGCATCCCCAGGTACTCGACATTTCGTGCGAGGCCGTCCCAGCGGATCACGCGGCGCTGTAAAGCGTCTTCCAGGGCGCTCGTGTCGCCGAAATACATCCATGTCACGAGGTACGGGAAGGATGAGGCGTCAGGGACCGGGAGGTATACGATTGGGTGATCCGAAGAAGAGGGCAGAAGCCGTGGGAGTCGTGATCCTAGGCTCGCAGAGATAGAGGACCGGCCAGCGATATCTGGCACGGGCTGGGTGGTGGGGTGAATCAGATCGAGTGGGGATGAGCCGCTGAAGAGGGCACGCAAGAGCGTCGACTGTGCAGACAGATAATCGATGTGAAGCTGTCACCGTATCGGATGAGAACCATCTCCTTTCGCTACGAACAAGGTAGAAGGGGGCGAACCTTCATGAGCACGCGCACGCCCTCGCTGTTCAGACTGGGCGCAGTGAGACGTCTGCCGATACCAGACGGGTCATGGGGATTGGGTAACACTTCTGTCCGCGGTACGTTGGGGACACCCAAGTCACGAGTCGGAAAACCAGATGGACGGTTGCCGAGAGGATATACTAAGCAGGCCTCAGCGTTTCGACGGGGGCTGAGTGGAGGGAAACTCTGATGCACTCACCAATCGAACAGTCTGCAGTCTCAGTATTATTCCAGTACCGAGGAGCGAGTTTGCGAAGCGAGTCGATGATATACTCGAGGGGGACACCTGTCAGTGAAGGTGGAGGAAACGGTCTGGGGACAAAAGGCTGGGTTGATTCATTTGGCTGAGGAGGGGTGCGAGAACTCCGGGAGGAAGTCATTGGAATTCCGAGAAATGGTTGGAGAGCACAGGCGCGATACGAGGAGTAGACGTCGGGTCGGGAGATGAAGTGAAAACAATGCCCAGCCGTCCTTGAGGCAAGTGTCGTCTTGGACTGAGGGGTTGCAACTTATACCATTAATTCATGGCCTGGAAGGGAAACGATGGATCTCCCGCCAAAAAGGCAAGTCAGTACCGAGGGATGGGCGACAGCGACAGAGGACCGCTCGTCGAGTCAGCCGATGGGGAGTGCTGTGTGACCTGTGTCATGGTCAATGTCCACCCCGCCAACGTCGGGTAGCATTATTTGTAGTGGATTTACCACTGCAATGCACTACTAGTGCACTCTTGCATTCTACGGGAGAGATTAGACGAGATGATACCGACGCACAAACCTAATTGTCAGTCTTGGTCGTGTCAGTTGTCACGGTTGCGTCTCTACTCTATTGACTCTATTGTCTCTTTTAATTTGCCAGATCCTTTTCATTAGCGTTCATTCCTCGTGTACGGCTTCTCCTACCAAACCATTCCGTATATCTCATGCGCGCCATTATTATCTAAAGCACGCGACCTCTGGCCAGCAATCTAATCTACTCCAGTCCCTCATAGTAAAAATTTCCGTCAGGTGCGCGTTTGGGCTCCAGGTGAAAACCAGAAGAAGACTCCGGGTCTCCCGAACGCTCAACTCCCTTCGGCACCATCAGGTCAAGTAACTGACCGGAGAAGAACAAAAAAAAACGAGGAGTGACTCAGATCGGAGCGGCTTATTGTGTTGAAGAAAAATAGTTTGTGGGTCCAATCCGCCTTAACCGCACGATCCTTTGGTAACCCCTTTTCGACTTTTTTGGTCTTGTGCTGCCTGCATATACTATGTGGTTCGAAAAAAATCGTCGGTGTTCACACGCCTTTTGACCCGCTGCCATTCAGCACTGCCACTGTAACCAATGGTTCCCCGGCCCGGTCCTCCGTTTGAACACGGTGCGGTGCAGTCGGTGCAGTCGGAACCTAGCTCGGACTCGGAAGGGATTCCGTTCAGTTGGGTACAACGCTTTTTGCCCAGTATGTCATTGTTCATTCCATACCAAGCATAACGATACTATACAGAACTCCGCTCAGCACGGATGTCCACAATACATGCATACTATAATATATCGCTCAGACTGCTATATACATGACAGTTGCCGGGGAATGGAGAGTCTTCATTCCTGACACTCCACAAACACAAGCTACAGCGAGTTGAAGGGTAAAAAGATGTAATAAACAAAAAGAATGGGGTTGAAGTCCAGTAGTTACGATGAACGGGTATCATAAGGTTGGGTAAGTGTGGTGCGTTCGTACGGGGTCCATGCTGCATTGGTGTACCAAAAATTAATAAGGACCCCGTCTAAAGTTACTGTATATCAAATGGTTAGATGAGAAATACAGTCCGAACCCACGGGACAACGACTCGCCTTGGGTATCTCTGTCTGAGTCTCCGCTCCTTCTCCGTCTCCGGCGCTGTCGTCCTCGCCGTACTGGTCACGGCGGGAATTCGACCCCGAACTGGCTTTTGGTCATGTTGTTGACTCTGTTGCCGGCTCGAACTCGAATACAGGCTTTGCGGCCTTTGTTGTTGTGCTGTGTGACCACCGGGTATGGGCAGAACGGCGCGGGAAGGATGATCGTTCACTTTGAGCTGAGGGGTGTTGTTGGTTGTCGATTCCGTGCTCGACGCTGACTGACAGCTACCAGTTCTGCGTATCTTTAGTCTAAGGGGAACGATATGTCAGCGCGCTAGGCAGAGTGGCAGAGGGAATAAAGGAATTTACAATAGCGATTTGACCATGGTCGGGCGAGTTGGTTGAGTGCTAGTCGATCGGGTTGAGGGTAGCGAGATTTTCGGTCGGGGTTTTTTTATACGAGTGGGATTACCTGCCTCATGGCTCTTACATTGAATGAAGCACCGCCCATGGGAGACCGCCTTGTGGATTAGGGTACATCGCCCTCAGGCTCCTGTCCACATTACTACGGGTTGTGGACCTGAGTCAGAACTGCTTTCTCAAAAAGTGACACTGAACGCGTAGGCCGGCAGCTTGGGCAGTGCGTGCGGGTCAGTGCGGCGGGGCGGTGCCTTCCGATGTCATTGGCGGGGAGTAAGCGTAACATACGCCGGCGTTCACACACGTTCGAGGGGAGAATTACATCCGTGGGTATCCGTAGGCTTATCTAGTTGCTGTGGAACTGCCATCCGTCAAACTGTCCACTGGATGGACGTCGCGCTTTCAACTGAAGTTATTGCGGTGCATCATTGTACTCGGAAATGACCGTGACATTTGGGTTCCATCCCATGATCGCGTCACCTCTTCCGAGTCACGATTGGTTTCGTAGACCTCTTGATATCTAGTTACTGATACACCATCTACAAGATGAACAGTTACTTTATCACGACTACTCCGAGTCTTTCCCTAACTGCTGTACTACCGTAGTAGGGCGCTAATGATAGACGACAAGGCTCACAGCCCAATACTGCCCGTTACCGCTATGACTTTCTCCTGGACGCTGATAAGCAGTACAGTGTACTAATCACAGTAAAGGGTCGTGAATCCTAGCTGGTAAATTTGGACTCAGCGAGTCAAACCGACCGATACAGTAGACCGCCGAGGATAGAATGCCGGCACCGCATAATGGCTCCGCGACAGTTGTCAGGAAGACATATTCCGATTCGTTGGTGAGTATATGAATTATTGGCCGAATGAAAATGGTAACACTAAAGCACAAACACTCCAACGCACAAATAGCACGTTTTGGGGGGTCGTCGAGGCCAATGGCAGGACCATCAGGGGTTGTCGCCGACCACGTTTGAGGGGTAACAAGCGATTAGATTAATAACATAGTATGGGACGAGGCGATGCGCCCGTATGCAATAACTTAGAGTGGTAGCGGAAGGCGACGAGGGAACATAGGTGGATCATTTTCTATTGTTCTTCTGATTTAATGGACTAGCTCGTGGGTTCGTGAGCCTGATTTTTCCGGCCGCCGAATGAGGGTTCACAGACCATCCATGGATAGTTACGCAAATCCTAAGTCGCTGCAGGTGGGTTCGTCCAAGGTCCCCATGTAGACTTGAGTCGTTATACAAAGAGGTCTAGGATCCCCGACAGTGGTACGGGTCATATGTATATATAATTCCTGGTCCCTTCAGAAGCTCAGGCCGAGGAATCAAGATGAGTCAACTTGGACCACCGCGCATATGATACTCGACATAGGACTAGTCCGCTCGGAGCGAAGAAGGCGCTGCTCGCGCGCAGTCGTCTGTCAGCAGAGGGCTGTGCGGACTGAGCTAGGAGTTAGGAGCATTGGTACGCAGGAAACGATGGCCGAGGTTTTCGAATGCAGGAAAACATGTGCCAAGTCCAATATACCCTACGAATTGGCGGAATCCGCACTCGCCCTTGTGTCGGCATGTCTCATACGCCTGAGGAAGAGTTAACAACCGCCAATACCAGTGAACGTTCTCCAATGAGCGCTCAAGCGCTCACGGCAGAAATTGCTGCTGAGACGAGTTCAGAACCCGAGAAGAGATAAGTTCATCAGAGGACTACATCATCAGCGTGCGGTCGTAGCGCTCCGATAGCTGGCTGCCGTATTGGCATATATAGTTGCAATATTGAAGCCACGTTTCAGAGTAACAGGCGATAAAAGTAACATCATGATAGTACACGAGGTGACGCACCGATAGGCAATAGAGCGGTACGGGAAGGCAATGAGGGAACATAGAAGGATCATTCCGAACGTTTGCATTTTTTCTTCGGTATGAGTCAAACCTTTTCCGCCGCCATAATTTCAGACCAGCCACGAGGTAAGTCGCCGCAGGTGGGTTCATCCACGGTCCCCGTGTAAACTCGAGTCATTATACAGAGAAGTCCAGGATCCTCGACAGTTGCATGAGTCATGTATAGAAATAAAATTACTGGTCCCTTCAAAATGCCAGAAGCTCAGATCGACGAGTCAAGATGAGTCAAGAGAAAATTTCTTGAAAATTTCCCTTGGATCACACACATGATACATGACCACATGATATAGCTCGGGGTGAAGAAGGCGCTGCTCGTGCACAGATGGGGGGTCGAAGCTCTAGAGTGGTTCTAGGGTCTAGGATCTAGTGGCATAGGATACAAATCGCTGCGGACAGAAATAGCTGCCGCGCTGCGCCGCTGGCGGTGGTGCATAGATCCGCGAGACTCGTAACGATGGGGGTCTAAAGTCCAACCACCGATGATCGGCTCAGGACGTTGCATTTTTCGTGTGGTTGGAGAGATAAGAAGGTGAGGGAGGGAAGCGAGGCCGGTGAAGCTGGAAACCGGGCCGGTGACGGTTGACCTGGTTAAGGCTTGAAGTCGGATCATCACCGGCATGACCAGTAGCACAATAAATCCGTATGAAGATCACCCGAGTCTATCCCCACTCGAGGCTGAGGTCCTTTGGGAGTATGCCAAGTTAAATCAGCACGTCAAGGATGTGCGTACCGTACCCAGTCCGGTCACGAGCTAAATGAACGATTACAGTCGGTCGCCCAAACACGCACTCTGAACAAGACGCACGAAGGGACGACATTGGAACAGCTTAGAGTTTTGGAAAGGAAGATGGGTTTGGTCTTGACGTTGGTAAGTACCTCCACTCTCTTTTTTGATTGCTTTACCTATGCACGACCGTAGTTCAAGGCATCTGTCTGGGGCGTTATGAGCGACCAGTCATTTTCGACACCACAGGACGACAGTGTCGCCAATATACTTTAATTAACTCTGTATTATTCACTACATTGTGTTTGTACCTTTGCTTTGTCTTCAACCCACCCGCAGCCCGCTGAGCCTCGTACTCATCCGCTGAATTGACGTCCCGTATCACACCACCCATGCAGATACGCTTCAGACCGCCTGAAAGAACAGGGATTACTCAGGCTGTAGTAGTTCTCTAAGTGTTAATACAAGTAGTCCAACTGTGTCCATGCGCCGAGGCAGAAAAATCAACGCGGGTTTCGTTCTCGCCAGCCACCCAGATACTACTCGGACGGTGAAGATTTGCTCTATGAATTGGCGGAATCCACACTATGAGTTCACCTGCACCACCACATATCCATCCCTCGTCGTTAATGACGGAGTCATCGGTGAAGTCTGCGTCTCCTATAGTTTCTGGCCTCCTTGTCGTGGCACTCCAGAGACGAATTGCCCCATCGTGCGAGCCGGAGGCGATGCACCGGCCATCTGGTGAGAACGCCACAGACCTGACCGAATCCGTGTGCCCAGTAAATGGGCCCGCCACCGTATCTCCCGTCGTGGAGTCCCACACACGAATTGTTCGATCGTCCGAGCCTGACGCGATGTACTTGCCATCCGGTGAGAATGCCAAAGACCAGATCGAGTCCGTGTGCCCAGTGAATGGACCTGCATCCATCTCTCCCGTCGCGACATCCCACATACGAATTGTTCGATCGAAAGAGCCTGACACGATACGCTGGCCATCTGGGGAGAATGCCACAGACCTGACCGAATCCGCGTGTCCAATAAATGAGCTCGCCGCCCTCCTTCCCGTTGTGGCATCCCGCACGCAAATTGTCCGCTCGTCCAAGCCCGGGCCCGAGACGATGCGCTGGCCATCTGGCGAGAGTGCCATAGATGTCACCCAACGCCTCTTTGCAGTAGATGGGGCTGCTACCTTCTGCCCCGTCGTGACGTTCCACACGCGAGTTGTTCCGTCGTCCGAGCATGAGACGATGCGTTGGCCGTCTGGTGAGAATGCCACAAACCAGACCGAATCAGTGTGTCCAGTAATTGTTCCGGCCGCCGTCTCTCCCGTCGTGGCATTCCACACACGAATTGTCCGATCGTCTGAACCTGATACGATGAGCTGGCCATCTGGCGAGAATGCCACAGACCGGACCGAATCCGTGTGGCCAGTAAACGGGCCTGCTGCCTTCTCGCCCGTCGTGACGTTCCAAACAACAATCGTTTGATCGTCCGAGGATGAGACGATGCGCTGGCCATCTGGCGAGAATGCCACAGAATTGACTGAATGTGTATGCCCTGTAAATCGAACTGCCGCGGTCTCTCCCATCGTGGCATTCCACACACGAATTGTTTCGTCGAAAGAGCTTGAGATGACGCGCTGGCTATCTGGTGAGAATGCCACAGAGCTGACCGAGTCCGTGTGCCCAATAAATGGGCCTGCCACCGTCTCTCCTGTCGTGGCGTCCCACACACGAATTGTTCGATCGTCCGAGCCTGATGCGACGTGCTTGCCATCCGGCGAGAATGCCACAGACCTGACCGAATCCGTGTGACCAGTAAAGGGGCTTGCATCCATCTTTTCCATCACGACATCCCACACACAAATTGTTCGATCAGAAGAGCCTGACACGATACGCTGGCCATCCGGTGAGAAAGCCACAGACCAGACCTCCGACCTGTGATCAGTAAACGGGCCTGCCACCCTCTCTCCCGTCGTCGCGTTCCACACACAAATTGTTTCGTCGGAAGAGCCCGAGACGATGCACTCGCCATCTGGCGAGAATGCCACAGACTCGACCGAATCCGTGTGTCCAGTAAATGGGCCTGCCGCGGTCTCTCCTGTCGTGGCGTTCTGCACATGAATTGTTCCATCGGAAGAGCCCGAAACGATGCGCTGGCCATCCGGTGAAAATGCTACCGACAAGACCGAATGCGCGTGTCCAGTAAATGGACCTGCCTCCGTCTCTCCCGTTGTGGCGTTCCACACACGAATTGTTCCATCGTCCGAGCCTGAGACGATACGCTGGACATCCGGCGAGAATGCCACAGACCCGACCGAATCCGTGTGACCAGTAAAGGGGCTTGCCATGGTCTCTCCTGTAATGGTGTTCCACACGCGAATTGTTCCATGGGAAGATCCCGAGGCGATGCGCTGGCCATCTCGTGAGAGTGAAATGGAAAGGATCCTGCCCCCGACATTCGGAATCACCATCTCCGACGATGGCCAATGAGACAATCGCCCACGTTGCATGCGTAAGATTCGAGGAAATGAGCTGGAATAATGTGCAGAGACAAGAGAACGAGTCGGCGCAAATGGTAGAGCAGAAAGATAGACATGTGGAGCGCTCTTTGCCATCGCCATCCCGAAATACCGCACAAATACGGAGGCGTCATTGACAAACGACCTGAATTCCTCCAGCTCTTTCAGAGGAACCTATTGTGGTCGTAGTAATTAGTTGTTCGCCTTCCTCATCGAATCAACAATCATACTCACACCTTCACCAGACGCTAACCAGACGTTCAGAGTCGAGCACGCTGCCGAAGCAACACCCACATCGCTTGTCAAGCTAAGGGCCTCCAACCAAAATAAGAGTTTCTCCTTGAAGAAAGTTCGAAGTTTCTCGAATAGATCGGTTTCGAAATCAAAATGCTCCAAATGGTCGTCCCAGAAACGACAGGCATACAACAGGGCAGGCGAGATATATTTATCAATACGGGTGTTGAGGTTTTTGACGTCCTTGTTGGAAAGATATGGTGAATCAAGATGGCAAATGTTAAATCTGAGGTCTTTGAGCAGTAGAACGAGACAGGAATGGGCCAATTGACGATGACCATCACGAAGGTCGACACAAAAATCGCCGCTCTTGTCTGAATTTGTGAGGAAATCCCGGAATGACGTATGGAGAGGCACAATGGGAAGGTTTTCATCTGATGAATTGATATTACTCAACAACGAGCCGAGGCGACGAAGCAACATGACAACGGCATCACGGTCATCGCCGTCAACGTAGAAAACGTGTTGTCGCAGAGTGGTCAGGGAGCGGAGTGTGAGGGGTTCAATAGAAGTAATGAGCTGTCCCAAAGCAGAGCGGAATAAAAGCCGTGATTTTTGATCTGCAAAGTATCCTTGAAGGACTTCTTTGTATAACACATCCAACGGGTCTTGTCCATCGTGAGTTGTACTGGGATTCAAAAGATGGTTAGTGGCCATTCTCCCGCTATAACCAAAGCGCCCGGGAGGATCCAGGATGAATCGACTGGCAACCGCTGCCCACTGGAATGATCCCTCTGCCTTTATTGCCAGTGCGCCGCCATGATTTCTAAACTCGTCCGAGGGAAGCCTTTCCCGAAGAAAGGCGAGAATATCGTCGTGCGTCTCAGCAGCCAGCTCAGAATCATTCATAAATTTGATCCTGATTGATGGCGCTCCAACAAATGCAGACTCGATGCCGTCCTCTGGTCTCGAGGTGATGAAGACACGGAAGTTCGATGGGAGTCTGATGAGGTGTTTAGCAAGAAATGTGTGTAGTCCATTTCTACCCGTCGCATCTCCACTCTCGTCCAGGGCATCAATTACGACAAGGATAGGACCGACGATGTGCAAGTCTTTAAGCGGTTCCAGGATAAGGGATTCAAAGAGGGTACGATAGTCACGGGTTCTAGTTCGAAGAGAGGAATTGTCCTTCACGACTTTTCCAAGCGCGGTCTTAAACGAAGGATAGCGGTCGGAGAGATCGCGGGCAAGAGTCGTGAAGAGGTGATAAGACTCCCGCTTGGATTGCTCCTTCCGCAGAAATACGAAGGATGACGCAAGACGATGCACTTCATCGAAGCGACGTGCGATCTCATGCGCAATGGAAGACTTTCCCGAGCCTGCTTGCCCGAAAAGAACGAGACTATGTTCCGAAGCCGGATCATTCACCCAATTGACAATATAGTCCAAGAAGGCGGTGCGCGTTCCCGTAAGACAGCCCTTGTCGGGTGTGAATCGCGATCCTGTCCCATACGGGATTTCTCTGATAGCCGCATCTAATTCTATAAAGATTATCAGATCGATTACCCCACGGACCCACAAGTCATCAGGGCTACGTACTAGGGTCTGAAACTTGGCTTGACACCCACTCGTGTCGATTAGACATCCTGTTATCATCCACTTTGGTCTTTTCGGGAGGGCTGTTTGGAATGACCGGTCACTATCAAGAAAGTCCAAGTCACTGGTGAATGACCATCTACGCACTAATTCAACTTAAAGGGCACTTGCTGGTGCTCATCTTGTGCAGGGGCGGCCATACCGGTAGAAGAATGTTATAGGGGCAAGTGGGAGGAGCTTTTGATATCCGTCAGATTTTGCTTAGGGGACGTTGTCCCCTATTGTGAGCAGCGGGACGGCCCGCCGTCCTTTGCTGGTCTTCCGTCCTCATCCTCCATCTCAACCTAAAAATCTCGCTCACTGTAGCAGTAGCAACTGTGACTGAGATCAAGGTACATTCTGACCAGAAGGAAGTAGCATGTACGAAAGCAGCAAACAGTGAAGACAGGGCAAGTGTGAGCACATCGTGACCGTGTTGTGCTGATTCAACGTGAGAGATGCAAAGTCTGGATCAAATAAACTTGAAGAACATTTTTGTAAGGAACGTCACGGTAGAGCAGATGTATGAAGTGCGCGTGTGTTGTAAAGGGGCGACTCTCAGTGACAGTCCGAGGTCATGTGAAGACAGACACAACCTGCATTGCCAGCTGCCTGTGCTGATAATCGAAACCGACGTATTAAGGAGCTGTTGGCCTCCTCGATACCGTTGCCATCCGTGTGACAAAGTCGAAGGCTGCATGCTACCTCATCAGGTAGCTGAGTCCCGTCGCTATCATAATGACTTAGTCGGAAGGTAGTATCGAAGATAACCGCTAGCAGAGGTCAGTGGTTACATGTTGCGTGGGTTATATTTTGTGTGTAGGATGGGATTCCATCATGGGAAGTACTCGCAGAAGACCCGGGCGAGTCGTGATTGGCCCAAGTGACGGTAGTGACCCTCGTTCGCCAGGGCTATACCCATCCTCAAGGTACGGATCCGGCGTACACTCTATGTCCCAATACTGCGGTGGCCACCCGGTGACCCGGTCATGGGCCAGCTGGTGATCTGGCGTACACTCTATGTGTAGGGGTGCGGGGGTTAGGGTAGGCAAAGTATGTATTGTACGGGCCCAAACCCGCACAAGAAACCAAGAGCGGCTTCACACAAGTCCTGGCCTGAACCTAAGACGGGTATAGGTGGACCAACTTCGACCAAACGTGAACAAAACCGAACGGTGAGTAACCCGGGAGGACTCAAACTCTCAGGGGCCCAAGAGGGAGAAGTGTCGAGTCTAGAAGCACGCTGTGAACTCTGTATCGACGACTCAGATATTGAGTAAAAAGTTGAAAACATGCCCACGAGTACATCGTGGTCGTTGGTCACTACCTAGGAAACGAGAGAGTTGTCGTCCCAGTCATCAGGTAGGCGATCCTCCTTCCCGTTGGCCTCATCTCCAAGCGCTGCCTTGCGTGCACCAAGTCCTGGCTTGCGCGTACCATGAGGTACACAACGACGTCGTGCTCCACCTTGGCATTAAGGCGGGCAATGACAACAAAGGGCAGTTCTTGATATTGATCACCTACCCGAACGCTTTGCTGCCACTCATCTCACTACCTTAGCCCACGTGTCACGGCGCGGGAAGTGGACGCTTACATACGGTGGTGACTCCTGTAGTAAGCAGTATATCAGTCACGGACCGGTAGTACTAGGTAGCCGCAGTCTCGGGCCGATGTGGCTGAGACTTGCCCGATTCGGCAGTATGGATTCAAGAGGAGCTTTAAAGCTACCTCACATGTATAAATACAGTGGAAAGGCGACCAAGATTACCCATCTTGGTCTTCTTCTGACCACCATCATCTCCCCTTCATGTCTGAACCCTTCAGTACTTGTGTGCCGACCCTGGTGCCGCCTGAAGAGGACTCAACCTTTCCCCTTACTCATAAGGACTCGCTAGCTAGGCTATACAGCCGTTGACCTGGTTGGAAGTGCCCAGTGACCATCGTCGTCCTGGTGTAATAAGCCGCGTCATGTGCCATCGATATCGGGCCGTGTACCAACGTCACGTCACGTCACGTGACTCCGAGTTCGTCAGTTCTCAACCAGCTAAGTCGTGAACGCCCTTATGCAGTCCAAGTCGGACTAAACGCCAGTGGTAGCGTAACATTAAGACCAAGATCCCTTCATCGTGGCGTTCACAACCCGAGACTGTTGGACCAATTTCCAAACATATTCCCTCGAGCGACGAGGAGACCGAAATGTACCAGTACAATTTCTAGGAACTGCTAGGTGGAGAGAATACAGAGGCGACATCAGATATTTCGTGGACTTCGCTTCGGGACCAACCCGATACCGCCCAGTTGAGTTCAACTTTGAACATCAGTGTTGGGTAGAGATTACGTGGAACCCGATAGACAACAGGTGGGACGTAGTACGCCCGGCCGGAAGGAACTATAACTGCGACATCGACACCCGAACTCTACCAACGAGAGAGCAGTACGGACGCATAGACGGACAACCGGAAGAGGAACCAAGTACGTCGGAACCAAGAACACCGGCACCCTCAGAAACGAGCGGAGACGAAGACAGCCAGACAAGTGACGAAGAAGAAAGCGAAGAAGCAGTAGTTCGGAGAGCTGAGTCACTTCAGATCGACGAACCTGAGACAATTCACATACGATCACCAGCAGTAGCAGCAATGGCCACCGAAACAGAGATCATCACAGAGACCCTTAGAAGCGCCACCATTGACGACGAAATTCGGAGGATAGCCGAAGAAGCAGAAGAGCACCTACAACCGATAAACCCTAGCACAGGTCACCGCATGACCACAGATGATGCTGCATTGTTCAGAGCCGTAGGACCAGACGTACCAGACCCACCTTCAGGAAGAATCAACAACCCACCGCCGGGAGCCGGAGGAAGACCACGTGGAGGCGGAAGAGAACCCCCAGGAGGTGGAGGAGGAGGGGGACCGGGACGAGGACCCCCCGGAGACAGAGGATTCGGAGCAGGCTTCGGAGGAGGGCCACCAGGCGGAGGAATGCCAGCAGGAGGACCCGGAATACCAGGAGGGCCCACGCCGCGTCTGGAGGGTGAGCCCCCGTCAGTTTTCAGAGGAGACCGTGCTGAATACGAATCCTTCCTCACTCAATGGCACGGATACATGGGGTTAAACTTTGACGCCCCGGTAATGAGGAACGTGTACAAAAGATGCCTCCTCTTCCTCGGATTTATCAAGGGCCCGCTGGTCAGCAACTGGACACTAGGGTTCCTCCAATGGCTCAACAACAAGGTGCAGGGAGGAACGGATCGGTACAATGAATATCTCTGGGACACACTGACGGCGGGATTCGCCGACCGTTTCTCAAACACGTTGGAACAAGAGCAAGCCCAAGCAACGATGGCGAGAGGATTCAAAATGATCGGGGATGATATTGACGCGTACGTCACCAACTTCGAACAGTTAGCACGGAAAGCTAACTACCGTCTCGACGACCAACAAACCATCGACCGCTTCACCGCGGGATTACCGGGCAAGCTCTTCACCAAAGTTTACGAAATGGACGAACCGAGGACCTTCCAAGAGTGGAAAGATGCGGCACTTAGGAGGCAAAAGCAATACATCCACCTACGTGCAAGGCTCAACATCACGACAACCCCCAGAACCCAAAAGCCGCAATTCGCACCAGTACCGAGGTTTGGAGGACAACCCTGGAACGCACCCAGAGGTCAACCGCCCCGTTACGACCCCAACGCAATGGATACGTCCGCTGATCGATCACGCGCAAGACTTGCGGAAGTAGGAGACCCCAACTGCGAGCAATACCAGCCACGAACCCCGTTCATACCAAGGGGAGGACCGGGTCAGGGAAGAAGAAGCGGTCAAAAAAGGGACATGAGGGAAGTCATATGCTATAATTGCAACACCCCAGGTCACTTCTCACGCGAATGTAATCGACCTAGGAAACAGCGCCCGCAACAGTGGAGGCCCACCACAAATATCAAAAGCGCGGAGACGGACTACTACGCACAAGAGCAACCCACGGCGCGAGGAGCAAGCACGTCCACCCCGCAACAAGCCGCAAAAGACTGGCTCGAAGGAGTTAGAGGAGCCAGCGACGAAGTAAAGGACCTGATATTCCAAGACATGTGGAATCAGGGGGATTTTCCGGACGCCTAAACCCATCGGCCTGGGTGAGGGCAATTAATTGTAACTCTGTAATCATGACTCGCTTCCGTTCGCTTCGAATTCCAGTCTCGATTCGCACCAGTTACTCCATGGCCGACATAAAAGGGCTCGTAGATTCCGGAGCCACCGATAACTTTATAAGACCGGCGTTCGCCAAACGCATGGGACTCGGATTACAAATCCTAGAGCGCCCCAAAAAGATATGGAACATTGATAATACGGAAAATAAAGCTGGGTCAATCACACATTTCATCGATCTAGATGTGCAGACCAAAGGACATCACAGAGTTATGCGATTCCTAGTTACGGATATAGGAAACGAAGACTTAGTATTGGGTTACCCATGGCTTGCCACCTACGAACCAACTATCAGCTGGACGCATGCCACCATTCACGAAGAATCGCTTCCAATAATCATCCGATCAGTGAACCCAGCCGAGGCCCGAGTAGTCGTAGCAAAAGCCATCACGCAAGAAGAAGCGCAGAACATAGTGGAGGAGCTGGAGGAATCCTGTCAGATACGTACCACAGCCACTGAACTAGCCATAGCAGCTCACCAGCATAGCCCCACGACGGTAATCCCAGAGCCGTACCGACGATTCGCCAAAATCTTCAGCGAGGAAGCCTCACACCGATTTCCACCGTCCCGATCATGGGACCACGCAATCGACTTCAAACCAGGGACACCCGCTACTATAGACTGTAAAGTATACCCTATGTCACAAGAAGAAGACGGCAAACTCAAAGAATGGCTGGACGAACAACTCAAAATGGGATACATCCGACCGTCAAAATTGCCCTACGCCTCATCCTTCTTCTTCATCAAAAAGAAAGACGGGAAGCTACGACCGGTCCAAGACTATAGAAAATTAACGCATGCACCATACGCAATCAATACCCCCTTCCCCTGATGTCCGAACTCATCAACGACCTAGGCAACGGACACTACTACACGAAGCTCGATGTCCGATGGGGGTACAACAACATACGGATCAAGGAAGGACACGAACATAGAGCGGCGTTTAAGACCCGGTACGGATTATTTGAGCCATTAGTCATGTATTTCGGGCTCACAAATTCACCGGCGACCTTCCAAAACATGATGAACGACATCATGGGTGACACGATTATGCGACACCAAACGCGAGGCACCATTATCCGTGTATACATGGATGATATTGGCATCGCCACGCACAAAAATGCCGGGCTACAAGCGCATATTGATGCGGTATGTGATGTACTTCAAGTCGCCTTGGACCATGATCTGTACTTCAAACCGGAGAAATGCCTGTTCCACCAACCGCGAATGGATTACCTGGGGGTAATCCTTGAAAAGGGGGTAACTCGTATGGACCCGGTAAAAATTTCGGGCATCAAGGACTGGCCACGCCCGACAAAGGTCAGAGACGTGCGCTCCTTTTTAGGATTCTGCAATTTTTACTGACTCTTCATTCGCGGTTTCGCCACACACGCACGAGCGCTCAATAAACTCACGCGCAAGGACACAGACTGGAAGTGGACGGCTGACGAAGAGAAATCGTTTCAGACGCTCAAAGCTCTCGTAACACAAGAACCAGTACTCGCTCACCCCACCCTTACCGATCAATTCGAACTAGAAGTGGACGCATCAGGGTTCGCAGTCGGTGCAGTCCTACTGCAAAAGAAAACGGACGGCAAGCGCCACCCGGTAGGCTACTACTCGGCCACTCTGAATGAAGCGGAACGCAACTACGACATATACGATCTGGAGCTACTAGCGATAGTCAAAGCGTTGAGACACTGGAGACCCTTCCTAGCCGGGTCGCCACACAAAATTAAAATCTTCTCGGATCACCTAAACCTTACGCATTGGAGATCCGTGCAGAAAATAAGTCGGCGAGTAGCAAGGGAAGTGCTAGAACTCATGGAATATGACTTTGAGATTCACCACATTAAAGGAACGAGCAATGGACGAGCAGACGCGCTATCAAGAAGGCCAGACTACAACAAGGGCGACGGAGATAACGAAGGAGTCGTGGTCCTTCCGGATAAAGTATTCGCCCGGACCACAATCACCCAGTTACCAGAAAACCACGAACAAGATGAGAACCGAATACGCCCATGGGTAGACCCGCACCAACTCAAGAAGTTCGACGGCGTATGGTATCGACAAGGAGCAAGGGTCATCACGGGAGACGCACAGACAATCCGCACTATCATCAAAAATCACCACGACCCACCTATATACGGACACCCGGGCATCAAACGAACCGCTCGTATCATAGAGCGACACTACTGGTGGCCAAAGATGATGGAACACGTGATGGAATTCGTCAAAGGATGTGCAGACTGCCAACGTCACAAAGTCAACAATCGACCAACGAGAGCACCCCTCGTACCCATTACACCCAAACCCAACGCTAAGCCATTTGAAGTCGTCGCACTAGATTTCATCACTAAACTACCAACGTCCCAGGGATACGACTCGATACTGACCGTCACAGATCACGACTGCACCAAAGGATCGATCTTTATCCCCTGCGTGGAAGAAATCACGGCCGAAGAAACGGCCGCACTGTACGTCACTCACGTATTTCGAAGGTATGGGCTACCGGCAAAAATCATCAGCGACCGAGACCCTCGATTCGCATCTAAGTTTACCCGGGAACTCTGCCGAATTCTGGGGATCTACCAGAATATCTCCACGGCGTATCATCCACGCACAGATGGGCAATCCGAACGAACCAATCAATGGCTAGAGCAGTATCTCAGGTTCTGGGCCAACGAGCGTCAAGATAATTGGGCGCACTTCCTACCAATGGCAGAGTTCGCGCACAACAGCTGGCCACACGAGGCAACAAGGAAGTCCCCTTTCGCGCTCATGATGGGTTATGACCCGCGTGCTGATTGGCTCGATAAGCCGTCGCCCATCCCACAGGTGACCACGAGACTACAACAGCTCCGAGAAGCACGGAAACACGCCCAGGAGCTTATCAAGAAGGCGCAATTCATGTGGGTCAAACACCGAGACACGCCCAAATATCAAACAGGTGACCTAGTGTGGCTGGAAGGAAGACACCTCCGAACCAATCAACCAACTGCCAAGCTGGCCGCGCGAAGGCACGGACCGTTCAAAATCCTCCAGGTATTATCACCTGTCAATTATCGGTTGGAACTTCCAACCCAATGGAGTATCCACCCCGTATTCCACATCGATTTACTCACACCGTACCGAGAAACGACCCTACATGGGGAAAACTTCCAGCGCCCACCACCGGAGCTAGTGAACGGAGAAGAGGAATACGAAGTCAAGCGCATTCTAGACTCCAGGCGATTCGGCAGAAGTCGGAAACTCCAATACCTGGTGAAGTGGGCGGGATACCCCGACTCGGAGAACCAGTGGGTCGATAAATCGGACATCTTCGCGGATGCTGCCGTAGCGGAGTTCGAAGGAGGCTCGAGGGCCAGACAAACGGTTATAAGCCCAACTCACACAGCTAAGTTCCCCCCATCCTATCACACTGGACTCCCTTCGTACACCCACATGCCTTCCACCACTCAGCCCACGTCGTCCATTGTTGCTCCCCACCTCAGGGGATCCCTCACCTACCAAGAGCTCAGCGACACCATCGCCAACGTGGCCCCGGTCGAAGACCTCGACCACCCCAATGAGCCAGAAACCTACTGGCTTATATCCCAGGACGGACAGCAGCTCAACACCGTGCCCTACTCAGGAGCCGAGGTGTGTCGGCTTCGTGCAGCTCTCGCCGACCGAGAACTCCCCATTCCTGGACCTCTCCCGGTACGTGTCGAAGAAGAAGTCGAGGCCGAAGAAGCTCAAGTACGAGGCATGGATGGCGTGGAGGGACTGGAGGACGATGGCGGCAGCCTGGCAGGCGGAACACATGTCAACAGCAGCGACAAGGAAAATGAGGGTCCAGTGGAGGCGCGAGCGATTCACCACGATGATGCGCGCGCAGTGTACAACCAACCCGACGGAGCGTTGAGAGAGTGGTACCCAGCTGAGCACCCCTCCATCATCACTACCACCGATTCTGACAACCCGGCGGAAACGCCCTACACCTGCGATACAACGGGACGTGCCTTGTATAGAGGCAACTTCACCGCCGAGGTCACCCCTCTTCACACCATCACCCGCCTGCGCCACCAGCTCGGCAGCACTCGGGTACCTCCAGGAGGATTCAAGCACAACAGAGGGGACGACTATATCCAGTTCCCCATCACCACCCCGCAAGGGGACACCCAACAAGCCACCTACGTCCAAGTCATCATGGGACCGGACCCCATCGTCATCGGACTCATCGAAGATAGCGACAAGGTGTACTCCCGCCCGCTGTATGCCGAACCGCAAGTACTAGGAGCAGGCAAGCCCCACTATGAAGCCGAGGACATGCGCCTCCTGGTCAGCGGCCACGCAGGGCAGCACCGGTTAGACCGCACAGTCAACGAGCTGAAGGATAAAGGGCTTAAAGCTGAGTTACACCGCTATCGCGCCTACAAACACGAGGCTGAGCGCATCGAGCAGCGCCTTCATGTACTAGCCCAAGCCTTGGGTGGCGTGCAGAGCGAGCTTGCGAAGGGCAAGTTCCGGCTGGAGATGGCAAACATAGTAGATCGGGTATCAGATACGCAGGAGGGGTGGATGTCGGGCATCGGACCGATTAGGACGCGACATGGGCGTTGCAGCTGAAAAGGGGGTAATGTCACGGCGCGGGAAGTGGACGCTTACATACGGTGGTGACTCCTGTAGTAAGCAGTATATCAGTCACGGACCGGTAGTACTAGGTAGCCGCAGTCTCGGGCCGATGTGGCTGAGACTTGCCCGATTCGGCAGTACGGATTCAAGAGGAGCTTTAAAGCTACCTCACATGTATAAATACAGTGGAAAGGCGACCAAGATTACCCATCTTGGTCTTCTTCTGACCACCATCATCTCCCCTTCACGTCTGAACCCTTCAGTACTTGTGTGCCAACCCTGGTGCCGCCTGAAGAGGACTCAACCTTTCCCCTTACTCATAAGGACTCGCTAGCTAGGCTATACAGCCGTTGACCTGGTTGGAAGTGCCCAGTGACCATCGTCGTCCTGGTGTAATAAGCCGCGTCACGTGCCATCGATATCGGGCCGTGTACCAACGTCACGTCACGTCACGTGACTCCGAGTTCGTCAGTTCTCAACCAGCTAAGTCGTGAACGCCCTTATGCAGTCCAAGTCGGACTAAACGCCAGTGGTAGCGTAACACCACGCTCGAGCCCGGCGATTCCTGCAGTGCGAGGCGGAAGATGATGAGAGCGCCGCCGCATAGCGTTCGACTTGGTCCTTGTATGCGTCTCCGAGTAACCGTGGAATGGCGAACTCGGACCCCTTGACCCACAATCTTGTCGCTTCGCTGATTGTCTCAAACGCCACCAGTCAACAATCCGCCCCGCTCACGAGCGATTCGGGTCGTCGGGCATCTTAGCGGGCCTAGCATCTGGCTTCAGCTTCCCAAAAACCCCGTAAGGGCAATGTCCAAGTGATAGTGAGGGCACAATGCAAGTTACCAGTAAAGAGTCGATCAAACATTTCTGGAGTGTACGTTAGGCCTTTGGATGAGCTCTGTACAGAGGGGCAAACTGCATACGAAAGGATGGTAGAGGATCTAGGATCTCATCCACGTTGAGTTTGTAGAACTGGATAAACGCTGGGATATCCTGCGTCGACTCAGGAGAATAGTACTTGATGCCCTGCTTGACCGAGAGCGACTTGAGCAGTTTGCGGGCTGCAATCACAGTCAGAAGTGTGGGTCAAAGGACTGTTGAGCACAGAACTAACAAGTGAGGTGTGAGAGCAAAGAATGCTAATAGACAAGTTAACTTCAGAGGTGAAGGGAACTCTATTACAACTGCATACCTAATAGACAAGTTACTAAGGAACGTCTATGAGTAAAGGTAATATGAGAGGTAAAGAGAAAGGGACTTACACTTCAGAGGTGAAGGGAACTCTGAAGTGTAGAGGCGTAAACAGCAGTCCTTATATACAGGACGCTTAGGTAAGAATGGTCTGTGCGCACTGGTGACCCAAACACAATATATGTGGTCTGTGCGCCAGAGGGAGAAATGCCATTGGAGGGCAGAGAACAATAGCTGCCTAAAGCAGACAATACCGGTATCTTAACAATAAAGAACAATAAGAGCCATATATGACTCTGACAATAAAGATAAACAAAAGCGGTCCGTATGAGTCCGGAGTGTCCAAAAGAGTCCATAAGGGACAGATACCGTATTTAGTATGTGGGCTGACACAATCAGATCCCACGAGACATGTGACTTATTCAGTCGCGTCTCAACAAGGACAACTGGGCACGCACCTCGAGCACCCTCTAACCTTGAGCGGGTACGCTAACCGACGAAGTTCAAGTGTCCACAAGCCAATGCTCCACTGAGAGTGAGGCGTCAACTCACCTTGCATAGCAGGCGAATATCGAGTTCGCGCATATACCTGCGTCTTTTCTTCCTCGAGATCCGTCATCCGATTCTGCACGATAATATTGCCGGAATTCTAGTTGCACACCCCGAAACCGTGATTTAGCCAGGGGAGTGACACGACATGCCGAGCAAGACACGAACCGTGCCGATCTTATAGTTCTCCGCGGCACCTTGGACAAGGCGTTCGTGTACTATTTGTGCCTGGATTGCAATCACGAAGTTGCTGACCATGATGCAGTCGAAGCGCGCCCAGTCCTGCTTGCGCTTGCGCATACTGCGAGATGCGTGACGTTCAGACACGGGCGGTGACACAATGCAGGTTGATCACACGTCGATCACTCCTTCCCTGCTGTAGATACTCTCACTTACTTCCCACCAGAGTCGTCCCTGTCGTCACTATGTGAATCCATCCTCCTTCCCGCACCACTCGAAGTCTCGCGAAACCTGTCAATGTCGTCCCATTCGCCACCACCGCAACGACTGTTCGGAGTCACGTCGATCATTCCGTCCTTCTCGAGATCACACTGCCCGGCCCTTTCCTCGTTCCACCACTCACCCCCACTGTTACTGTCCAGTTTTGGCTTTGGGCAGTTCAACTTCACGCTCAGTCTCGTCGCGGTCATGGCCCATGTTTCGGCGCTCTTTACCGTTTCAGTGAGCATTACCACCCACCCACCCAAGTTCCAGAGCAAGACGGAAGACGTTGACAGCAGTCAGAATGGCTTCAAGACACGCGACGTTGTCGTGCAGCGACTCCGGCTCGGGAGTACACGTCCCGCGTCACACGGTTCGTATTCGATTCCGGAAGGTAAGCTTTAGGCGTTAGAACCAACACACGGAGACTCTGCGGCGACGCTTGCCAGCGAAAGCCGATGACACGTAACGGCTTCTCACATTAGATCCGACTCGGGACGTTTGCGAGCGCAAGTTGAAGACATACAGCGACTCCATCCCCACGCACGACACCATCCTCCTCTCCCCATTATGACGGGCAGGGATGCGGCCCCCACCCCTGCTGCAGCCTATCACTGCACCACCATCAGGTGACACTTTCTCGATCCGCGAATCTCGCTGACCCTTTGGCGCTGAGCTTCGTCACGGTTTCGTGACACTGGGGTGGGGGTGAATCGGGTAATGCTGGTACGGTGCAGCCGCGTCGCCGCAGTGCGTGGGCGTATTCACAGGTGCGGAACGTGGGATCAGACCAGTCACCCTATCCGAGTCCCCTGTCTCTACCAGGATCGAGGGTCGAGAACTTCCTACGAGTTACATTTGTGTATTCGAAACTCTGTTCGGAACTACGTTACTATTTCTTTCTCTCTTATGTTGACCAGTAATTACATTTGCGTGCGACGTATACGAGTAGTGGAAGAACAAACAAAACGGAAATAGACAGCATTGTCATCGTCATCGAATAGACCACCAGCGGAGAGGGGTGCAAGCCCAATATAAGCGTGCCACATGAGTGAGAACTTTCCCGTCTCTGAATTATGTCCATCTCGAGTGACGTACATGTCCGGGAACATAGCTGGAAGTCGTGAATCGTAGGCATGATGCCTACGATTATAGTTCAGTTCAAGGCGTCGTGTCTGGGGCGATATGAGCGACCAGTCATTTTCAGCGCACCCACAGGACGACAGTGTCGTCGACATACTTTAAACCAACTCGCTCGATTTTGTATTATCCATCGTACATTCACTTTATCTTCAACCCACCCGCAGCCCGCTGAGCCTCGTACTCATCCCACTGACCGCATTTACGTCCCATATCACAAGCTTCCCGTCCACACCACTCGTACTCACACGGCTCACCGCACCCGGAGCACCTTCGTACGGGCGGATGTCCGTGATCGTGTTCTGGTGCACCGTGAACATCTCCGTGTCCGTCGCGAGCTGTGAGCCGCCACCAGGGCTACTGCCCAGACCGCGCGAGTCTGCGTTGCGGAACGTGTTGAACGCGGCGCTGTTCAGACGGCCCACGGGCGATGACCCGGTCAGTGCACCGCGTGCGCCGCCGGGAGTCTTGGGTACAGAAGTATCATCGAGCGAGCCGACGGCCTGCCAGCCAGATGGTCCTCCGCTGAAGAGCACGGGCTGGCAGTCGTGGCCGGCCGCGACGAGGGAGTCCTCGGACGTCCACGTGAGTGTGACGTATGGCAGCGAAGTGGAACGAATCGTATAGATGGTGGGCCCGCCGGGATATACGACGTTGACGGTGCTGTCGTGGCCTGAGGGTCCGTGTTAGAGGAAAAATCACGATCGCGACAGTGCGACTTACTCGCAAAGGCGAGAACGTCTCCAGAGGGCGAGAACCCAACGGAGTGCACCCAGCCACCAGAACTGCTCGAGTATTCGCCGCATACGGTGTTAAACGGCAGTTTTTCTCCCCATACAGAGGGAGGAGGCCTGGCGGGACTGTGTGAGATCGTGCATGACGATACTGAAACGCTCACCTCTTGTCAACATCCTTGATGTAGGCGGAAAAGACCCGGGCCTTCATGTCCGCGCTTCCTGCAGCGAGCAAAACATTGTTGGGGTGCCAGTCGATAGAGAGGACGGTAGAGCGTATCGGCTTCTTGAGCTGCTTTGCGACCCACCAATTGTTATCGGGATCGAAAGAACAGACGGCGATCGCTCTTTGATAAGGAAGTCAGTGTAATTGTGGTTATATTTCAGCGAAAAATGGGCTCACCTCGCACCACTGGCGACGGCAAATTTGTCCTCCAACGGGCTCCAACGGACGAAGGTCGCTGCGCGGTTGATGCGCAACAGGACGAGCGTCGGCTTCCAGACGGTTCGCCCTGTTAGGGGGTCCGGTGCTTGCTGCCATACGTAGGCATTTCGATCTTGAGAGGCCGTCACGATTTGATTCGATCTCGGTGCCCAATCGATGGACGTGATAATCTTGTCGTGCTATAAGGAAATCAGGTCAGAAAGGTAACGAATGGTCAGAGATTTTAAATAAGTTGAGTACCTCTGAAAGCGTTTCTTCTGGCGTCCAGTCGATACCGCTGCGAGAGAGAATGCGGACGTCGCTTGTGTTCAAGCTCACGGCGACCTCTGAATGGACGAGATAAGGACAAGGGTGGGTGATGTGAACGTTCGACTTACGAGTTCTGTCAGCGTTAAACGCGTGACTAGTGATAGGCGACTGAGAGATGTCATAGACCTGAGGGGGAACCATCGCAGAGGACGAGCAGTCGACTACTGCAAAGACAAGAGAGAGATAAGCAGTGCGGACCGGAATTCCGGGTTGAAATCCGGTTCGGGTCGTCGCCTTTGGGTGACCGTGACCTTGGCTGACGACGATGCGCTCGAATCTCCTCCCCTTCCCCTTGTCCCGCTATTACGACGGCATGGCCGCAGGTCTCAAAAGTACGTCTTTCGTCACTTTCCTCGCTTCAGTATTCACTACATGTCGACGTCTCTCTAGCCGTCATCTTGCTTTCCTTCGTTCTTGCCGTGGGATTCTTGATGATCATCCTTTCTTGCGCACTCTGGTCGAATTGGCTCCCTCTCCTCGTGGGTAGGTTCAACAACCCCTCCCCTCCCCTCTGCATTCCCCATCCTCTAACAAAAGTCATGTTCGGACAGCGTTGACCTTTGTCCTTGCTCCTCTCCCCAACGCACTCTTCTCGCACTGCGGCGCCGACGACTTCTCAACGGACTACGGCGAGGGCTCTAGCCCCTATCGACCTCGGCCGCTTTATCACCGCGTTCATCGTCGTCACCGGCTTCTCGTTGCCACTCGTCCTCGCGCATTCAGAGATCATTACATCCGGTGCGAGTGTCATGTCACTCATAGGTGGCGGGTACGTCCGCAGCTATTCGGTTGTCCCCGCTTGCTGACAACGGGCGCTTTTACCTCACGCACAGCCTGGTATATGGTACCATCCTGGCTTACGCAGCCGCTTTCAGACAAGATGATTCCGAATTCGAATAGTCCATCTGCTCCTTGTGCTATTTGCTTACATAGCCAAACCCCAGTGACCCCCGTTGTCGAAATAAATTAAATGCACATGCACAGAGTGTACAATTACTGTGGATTGTCTTCCGATACAACAACCTTGAGCGTCGCGGATCCTACCCTTGCTTCCCTCCCTACACCGTCCACGGCTCGCGCCTCGACCTGTACACGGAATCGCCCACAAGCGACGAAACATAGCGGCGCCTCCAACTCGCGCTCTTCGCCTTTCTCCAGGCGTCCGATCGGCACGTCCGACAGCACTCCCTCCTGTATGACATGATCCGTGGGGTCGACTGTAATGTCCGCAGTCAGGACAAGGGGTTGGACTACACGTGTCCGACAATCAGTCGAGTGATAAAAATCCCGAAGAGGAGTTCGTTACTCACAGGAAAGGTTCGCGATGTGCACCCTG
The DNA here is from genome assembly GCA_021527775.1 of Lactarius sanguifluus. NCBI lineage: Eukaryota > Fungi > Basidiomycota > Agaricomycetes > Russulales > Russulaceae > Lactarius > Lactarius sanguifluus. The sequence continues at coordinate 1,411,569 of JAKEYF010000001.1, read as the reverse complement.
AGGTAGACAAATTGATAAGGAGCAGGGTGATATGTGCCATTTTTATGCATGACAGATATCTGCTCCTCGCTCGTTTCGCTACCGCGACGGTATAGCTCCAAATGTATGCGTATTGATTCTGTGCGTAGCGTTGCAAGCATGGGAAGCGTCATCCGTTGCTGTCTGAACGATAGTTCCCCCGACCGAGTCCCACCTGCCTGTATCGCCAGAATATCAAATAAATGAGAGACGACGACTAGAGCAACTCGCGACAGACCTCCCGCCAGTGCCCACGAACGCTTTTAAAGAGCTCTTCTCGATACCAGAACAGCTCGCGCTGCAACTTGTACTCCGCAGTCGACAGCTTCGTCTTGTCGACTACGAACTGGCGGTCAGAGAGCATAGGGATGGCCTGGGAAGTGATTTCTTCAGGCAGTTGGATCTTTTTCAGCGGCAAGACCATCCTGAGGCATGAATTAGTTGAAGCCAACCGGGAGATGGCACGAAAGCGTACCGTGTCGTAGCTCCCGGCGCTACGATACAAGTAGTCGATGTCGGGGGTGCGTCTATAAATAAAACCATAAAACGAAGGCCTTACTCCGGAGAACGTTTTCTCACTTTTCTGTACCCGATCGAGGGTGACCTCAAATGGCAAGCCGTATGTGTTTCGCACGTCAATAGAAAAGAGACACCATCCCTCTTCCTCGACGTCCTTGAACAGAACAGCCCTTCCGTCCTCGGATGTCTCCTCACAACCTCCTTGATCGAGTGGGAAGACGTCCATGTTGTGGCACTCAAGCATGTGATATACGGTGACAAGAACTGGGTATGAGAGCTGTCGCGTGTGGAACGTCTCTTGGGGCTGGGAGAGGGTCGTCTGAGGTCGGTGGAGATAGCCATAAGAGATGTAGATGCCGCCGCTCGTACTGCCTATTCGTTAGCAGCATGGTAGAGAAGAGTCACCAAGTGAAGACGTACCACCCCACTTTGCCGCTACACGTCAGGAACAATGGCTACCTTCCTCCCTGCGGGGATCTCGGTATCTTCCTGTTCCCGATCCCACGAGAAGACGGGACGGTTGATGAGCTGGTATTCTGTCTCATACGCGTCGTATATCGACAAGTCTCCCTCGGCTAGAGCCGCCTGCGCGGGACCTATCGTGGAGTCATCGAACGATAGTCTCAGGAAGTCGACGGGCAGATTTGAGACGTTCTCCAGCGTGAGCCGAAGCGTAGATCTGTCAGAACTTTTAGTCATCACGATGGCCAGGAATGGGCTTTCGGCAATCGTACTTCTCGCCGTTGTACAGCATGACTGCGCCATGTACAAGTGAGCTCCACCGTATGCGCAGCAAGGGTTGCTCAGGGACAACGGTACACTCCAGGAACTTAGGGGACTAGTCCGCTTGCTCAGTGCCGACGCCACAAGGGTGCTGTTCCTCTTTTCGGATTTTTTTGAGCGAGACTCTAAGCCACTATACTTGATCCGATCTGATTCGCATGCCGCAGCACTTCGTCGACGTAATCGGTGTTCTTCCTCCTCAGCGGTCGCCAGAGGAAGGAGAAATTCACGTGAAGCACCGCCGGGTGCTTGAACATGGCATCCCCTAACGACAAGAGAACCATCCTCTAAAGGTTTGCCAGTCAAAGTGACCGGGTGGTATGAGTTTGCCGGGATAGTCAGGGAGATGGGCTTCATGTCAAAGGCGACGCCTGAGGTACTGATGGCCTCACCTACATTTGCTGATAGAGAGGGTATGAAGGAGGAGGCTTACCTGAGGCTTAAGTTCTGAATCTCCAGTTCAAATACGAAAGGATTGCGTAGCGTAAGCACGAATTCCAACGGCTCGTTTGTCACGACGAGGGTGCTTCCCTGTAGGTGACTAATGAGAAAGTGCGTGAACAATTTTCTCGGCAATCTCACCCTTGCGGTTACAGACTTCCTAGGATTATAGAGGAAAGGGCCGGTCATTTGTGATATTTGGCCAGCTCCTTCTGACCTTTGCTGAGCGAGTACGGAGACGGGGTTCTCAACCAGCAATCTTGACGGTGGGGGTCTACGCGAGGCGCCGTATCAACCAGGTCCCTTTAGCGAGCGTTCCGTACAATCACGTACTGAAGAAGCTCGATACTGACAACTGGTCTCCCGGACCAATACTCTATCGAGCGTGTCTCGCCTCTTCGCTTTGCCGCGGTCAGCGCTTTGCCAGAGGTGAAATACATGTGATGCTGATCGTCGTCAGCCGAGTACAGCATGAAGCGACTTGAGCGCCGAAAGCGAAAACTGTGCCACAGACGGTGGATCTACACAACTGTCGGAAATGAGCGGGCTCGCACTGAAATTGAATCTACGCACCTGGAAGTGCTTCTGCTACAGCGAGGGCTTCTCGAATGATGCCGATTTGTAGTTCCGGCCAGCCATAGGGGTCTTCCTGCACGTCAGTCTGCATTGACGTCCTGGGGTGCACCACCTTCGTCTTGGGTACTCGGGTTCACAAACGTGACCGCCTCCACGTCAATGCCATGCACTTCACATACAAACTTGACCAATTTGAGCACACTCTCGTTTCCTGTAGATCTTTCGATCCCCTTGACGGCTACGACACTCGAATCACCAGATTCCTTGCCGTTAGCAGCGGATTCCGGGTATATAAGATCGATCATCTTCTTCGCGAGCACAGACGACCAGGTCCATTATACATCCGACCACTTCGCGCAGGATATATGCTTCCTTACGATGATAACCCAAAGAAGAGTACAAGTAGGCGATGCTTTCAAGAACGGCGATGCGCTCTCGGTGACCCAAGTGCAAGAGCCACGGCCCATGAGCCTGGGAAAGAACAGCCGCTATTTGCGAGCGGGTGACTCCAGAGAAGGAAGAGAGACGATCGCGGTTGCGAGGAAGGTGCGAGTCGGGATGTGAGAGTGTGGGAGGAATGTATGGAGCGGGTCCGGGATGCATCAAGGCGGTGAAAGCAAGCGGGACCCCAACCTTTGGCAGCCCAAGCGGCGAACAGAAGAGAGCTGTGTCGGAGAATTGCCACTGTATAAAGATAGGCAAGCAGGTCATAGCGCTGATCAGGACTCGGGCAACGGCCCAGGACGCCCATAAAGTGAGATCGCCTGGTCAAGCTTCTCTGAAATGTCGCTCCAGGGCTCTTTGGATGTGCTGATGGAGGTTTGCTATAGGCGCGGTGAGCACCGTTGATGAGGATCGCAAGACGGTCACGCACAAAACCCTGTCCGGACCACGCATCAAGCAACGACAACGTAGCTAGGCCTTCTAGCGTTGAGGCATGCCATAAGGAATCTGTACTTGTCTTGAACAAAGTAAGCGCTTCTGTATACCTAGCATTATCAATCAAATGCTGCATGCACATAGGGCCACTGAGCCACACGCACCAGATAGATGCATCCTCCGTCCGCCCCGCAAGGATGAATAAATCTCCTAGGACTTTGAAGAGTCGGCCGTGTGAAGACGCGGCACCGATGAGACTTTGGCGCTTCCGTGCCATGGGGACATTGAGAGTACTTTGGCGAGCCGACGCCATGGGCGACGACGGACCCGTGGACGGGTTTCGTTTCATCCCGAGTATTGGGGTGCTCACCCTTCGGGTGGGAACAGGAGAATGCTCTGATTGGTTGTTATGCGACGGAACGCGCGACAGACGCTCGGGTTCGTCGTCCACAAGCTGTCGGGGGAAATCCGAAGCGGACGGGAGAAACGGAAACAGTGTTGCGTTTAGATATTCGTTGCCCAGCGGGCTCTCCAGAGTATTGACCTGGACGGCGCTCGTCGTCATAACGCGGACACGAAGGCAACCCGACACGCACCACAGGTAGAAAATTCGGCAAGGATGTTTGAACACAAATCGGCGAGCAACGTTTCGATGTTCTCCTTCTTGTTCCCCATCATGCTTGGGATGATCACGAGTCCGGGGAGATGATCCCCAAGGTTGAGATTGGTGGTGCCGTCGTCCTCCTCGAAGACGAAGCAATTCTTCGCAAGTGGGTAAAGAGAATCGGGCGGAAAGAGGTCGTTCACGGTGGCGTTGAATTCGGCGGCGATAGACGAGAGAGAGTCGGTATGCGAACAGCTTGCAATTCCGATGACTCCTAGTGGAAAAAGAGAGGGCCGGAAGAGAGACATGGCGTAGTGCGAGGAAGGAGGGGGATGAGTTGGGAAGCAAAGATGAAGATATCCCTTGGATTTTGGGCTAGGCATAAATCGAGCTATACGAAGTACAGGTCAACACGGAGGGCTCGTGAACGGCGGATGCAGGTGCTCACCTTTCTCATCTCTAGTACCTGGTGGAATATCGCTGAGGCGAAGGTTCTCCAGGGTTCGGATCTCCGCCGCCCATTGGTCGAACGTCGCCCTCGAGATGGATCCTACAGGCACCAAGAGAATACGAAAGTGAGAAAGAGACGCAAATGCGTTGTACTCCATGAGCAGACCCAGACAACGCGAGTGCGGGTAAAACTCGAGCGCGCCAAGTCAGGGTCACACACAGCACTTTCTCACCTCTGTCCGTCATGGTACGCTCGACTTTGTTTTGCAAACCGAGCTATCGGTGTCTTAACTCTCCCAATAGACCATTTCAGACTAAAGCATTAGGCGGCGCCATGATGGCCGCTGCCAGCGACAATCTTCGTTTACTACACTACATGGTCTATTCTCGTCGTACGTGTTGTCGCACCTGCAGGAGGACTGACTCTCACAGTCGGAAACTGTCTACGTAGCCATTCTTCGACGCATCGAGCCCGATTCACGCGTGGTTCCCGCCGCGAGAATGGGCGATCCGCCTTCCTGCTTTTGTTCTGGTCGTTGGGCTATCTGCTATAGGAGCATTCGTAGGATCTACTATTATCAAAGAGAATAGGAAGCAGGCGCAGAAAGCCAAGTTACGGGCTGCATGATGCCTCGCCATATGTCACGTACAGTATTTCGGGTTACTGCTAATCAACCACGCCCTCCATCCCCACATCATCGACGCGTCACCTTAACGCATACCTGACAATCAAGCAAGAAAGCTCACTTTTTCCGGCTCTGTCCATGAGGGGGCACTTACATTTTGACCGTGAAGAGACCCTTCGGTAATCCAAGCTGCACCTGCTCACGCAAGATACTCAGACCAGCTTCGCGGAAAATCTTCTTCCAAAGCAAATCAGACCTGAACCGCGTTATCGAATCCCTTGAGTATTCAGGCAGACGACAAAACATACCGCGTTACGCTCGAGTCTTCCTCGTCGAATTGTATCGCAGGGACGCTACCTTCACCATCTCGACATACGTTCTCCTTGATGACGATGACACCTGGGCCATCCTTGCGTAGCGCGGCTTGACTACGTTTGAGGAATGCAATGAGATCGGCGTCGTTCATATACGTGAGGCACCACTGGCACCACACTACGTCGAATCCCGAATCATCGTCGGGCACAGGAGGTGTATATCCGACGCGGTCCAAGAAAGTGGCAGTTTTCGTGGGATTAGCGGGATCGCAGGCTTGAAGCGTACCCTGTAAGAAGGTGACGCTCTTGGAACCATCTGCTATGCCCTTCCATTTCTGCTTTTGTAGAGGCAACTTGTTCTCGTTACTCGATCGTGGTGCGGCGGCACTGGCCCGGCCGCGAGAGATTGCAGTTTGTATTAAAGATTCAACGGGCTCTAAGAGCACGACGTCGGAAACGAGGTGCAGGAGGGTATCGGACGTGACGCGTCCGATGCCGGCTCCTACATCGAGGGCACGGAAGCGGCGCGCTGGAGCAGGCTTTAGCGGACGTGCGGGAGAAGGTACGATGGATAGCTCCGGGAATAGATAGAGCAAGAATCTTCTTGATCCGAGCGACTCGACGCGGGGGAGTGACTGAGTGAGAATGTCAAGCAGTGCCAAGATGGAGGAAAGATAGTAGAATGTACGCCAGAGCCATAACCGCCTGTGAGCGACGTGAGACAGCGACGAGATACGACAAGCCGATGAGCGACAGACCGAGAACGCCGTTGTACGTCGCACTTTGCTTTTCCCAGTAAATTAGGCCGTCTTGAAGTATTGGTTCAGCCATTGGGATCGGCGTTAACACGTGCACACACTAGCATGGACATGGACGTCGACCACATTTGGGATCTCCCAATAGAACACCCCCCGGCCACCACCGATACCTCTAACCAGCCCCTGTTTCTCCCGTCGGACGATGAGGGGGAGGTTGCCGCGGCCACTACGCAACCCAGCGCTAACAAAGACCCAGATATTGACGCGCTTTTCGATGGGATAGACGATCTGGACGAGTTCGCTCCTGCGCTCGACCTCGACGCGCTCCGTCGCGAAGCAGACGCGCGAAATACGCGTCTTGTACGCGCGGAAATCAGCGCCAGCATCCCAGCGATCCAGCTCTCGACGGCGACGTCGACAACCAAGAGCGGCGATGGCCAAAAAGGTCCTTTAGACGGCGGCGACGAAAACGACGACGGCAAAAAAAAGCGCAGGCCGATCGCCAGGTTGGACGAAGCGCGTCTACTGGGCAAGAATGGGCTGCCCCAGCTCGTCAAAGACACGAAGAATTTCAAGCCAAAGGGGAAAGGTCATGAGGTCATTTATTACTTTCCCCCTACTCCCCGTCGTCCTATTCGATTGATGTGTCGCGACGCGTCAGGCAGCAGATCTGGATCGCGTGCTCCAGGTGTACCAATTCTGGACCCACAGACTGTATCCGAAGACGAGATTCAAGGAAACGGTAGACCGCGTGGAGAAGCTCTGCCACTCAAAGCGTATGCAGGTGCGCCGCTCGTCCGTATCTTACGCCGCGTAATGGGTGTCGAGCGTTCTCGTCGTGATAGGTGGCACTTAGCGTATGGCGCGACGAAGCCAAGGGACTCATCAACGGGGTCAGACTACCGCCCCAAGGAGACAACAATGACGACGATAACTCGGACACAGACTCGGATGCCATCGTCCCCCCGCCGGGTGACGCAGCTGCCACCGCCGACGACGGAGGCGCTACGTCATCGAGCCAACCACCTTCCCCCGCCCGGTCACGATTACGCCGCGCTCGTTCCGCCACGAGCGATTCTGAGAGAGAAGGCGACGGCCCGACCCTCTCTAGCGATGACGCATCGCGCCCACCGCCGTCGTCGCCCGATCGAGACGAAGCAGCCATCGAACTAGATGCGCTCCTCGAGGAAGGAAGCTCGGCACGCCGCTGCTCATGCCGCGCAAACGAGCCACAGCTTGGAAGAAATCGCAGGCCTCAGGCGGACGATGTAGCCATGGACGCGGACGATGATTTATGGGCTTGCATTGGATACCGCCCCCGCACCGGCCGCTGCTCCAACGACGGCGCAGGCATCTCCTAACGCAGATCCCGACGAAGATATGTGGGATATCGTGGCAGAGCTGGAGCAGAAAAGCGAAGCAGCCCCCCAATCAAAACCGGTGCAAACCCCACCCGCAGCTGTAGACTACTCGCGCAGACGACGACTTGGATGACCTGTATCTGTAGTTATCATTAATTCCACGCATCAAGAGAGAGTTGCTGAGGATATGTACATGGTGCCAATACATGGTCATACAAAGAACCATAAAGATTAAATCTACTTTGTGCGGCTTACTCTACAAGATCCGCAGGGGCCCAGAGCACACAACGTCCGCTTCCATTCCCGCTGGCGACGCGTTCGACAACGCTGGGGATGAGAACACTGTCACCGCTTGTGTGGCCGAGACCCTGTTGAATGTTTGAACAATGAATGAGAGAGAACACAGGAGACTGCCAGTACCTGTCCTTGTCTGATAACTTCGCCAAGAACTCACCCTTGCACCCAAAAATGTCAAGCGAATGGTCCAGATCACCTATCTGAGGTGGATGTCAGCAATCACGCATGCCAGAACGAGCATGGACCTACGGTGAAGTGCGGATAGACATCAGGATTTGACGACCACTGCGCTTTGAGCATGGTTAACCATTTTCCCTGCCGATTTTTACAGGTGGTCAAAGATCGTATGCACATACGCGAGGGACATCCGATGCCTTACAGTCTGGCAGTTATGCCTGATTCTGGTGACTGGCTTGAAGTTGGGGAAAGGCACGTCCGTTGCCATGAGTGACGGACGGAGATCCCATACTGTACTGGAATGAGGCCTTTTGGGGCTCACGACAAAGAATGGAATCGCATGGTGACGTACTTCTGAGCGCGTCGTCATAGCTCGTGCTCACTATCGAACGACCGCGCGGATCCCAGTACGCCGAAGTGACCGACTTGTCGTGCTTCCATTCGGCACGCAGAGTCGCCGCGCCTCCTTTGGACGCCTTGAACTCATCGACGCCTCCTCGATCGAGTTCGAAAACACCATCGTGGGCCTGTCCAAATGGGGGGGTAAACCAAAGCTACATTCGAAGATAGGTCGCGACTCTCACTGGGAGTTTCTGCAACTTTCGCACGTCCCAGACCCTGTTCACGCAAAACAAAAAAAAAGCTGTTAGAGAATGGAAGAGAGGAGATAGCGGCACGCTCACTTGAGCGATCGATTGTTCGACGCTGTGAGGATGAAAGTGGGGTTTGTTGGGTTTACGCTCACACAGCCGATCTTCTGGTCCGAAACTTGGTAAGTTCGGAATTTCGACTTGTGTTCACGCAGGTCTAGATGCGTGATCCATCCCTCGGCGTCTGACAGCCACATCTCATGGCTCGCGGGGGGAAGGTCCATGCTCGTGAGAAGCACTTTCTCCAAAGCAAAAACCTCGCGCGAGATACCAGAGGTGAAGGACAGCGAGCGAACGCTAGAGTCGTACGCACTCGTATATACCTTTTGTGTTGTGAAGGTGAGGGTGAATAGAAACAAGAAACTGTTTGGGCAACTTACGCTATGCGCGTCTATAGGATCGAATTTGATGCACGAGATGGACGACTGGGCGGTGGCGGGCCAATGCACTTGCAAACGCCAGTACTTCCCCGCCTCCTGTTGGTCCGGATCAACGTCATCCTCTTCGCCCACTTCCTCTGCTGGTGCACGTGCATCCCATAAACCGAGCTGACCGTGTTTGTCTTCACGGCGTCACCTTAGCCAAGAAATACACCAATTCAAAAACACAACTGCGCACACACCTCCAAAAAAGATTAGATCTTTTGTCGGTTCTGGGTGATACGCTGCACTGTACACTCTGTCCTGAGTGACCTTCGCCCTCGCGACGATTTTCAGGTTTTGCACCCTCGCACGCAGCGCAGCGACTTCGGCGTCCTCCTTCTTGCTGCTATCGAACACGAAGGCGTCTCGTTCGCCCCTGCGCCGAGGATATCGCGCCAGTAGCAGGGACTGAAATGCTGAGCTAAGGCCAGAAAGCCGCTCCCATTCCTCCTGCTCGACTAGTGTCTCGAGGTCAAGCTCGTGGTGGCGCGGCCGCTTTGCCTCTCGTGCGCGCTCTTCTGCTGCGAGACGCTCCTCCTCTTCCATACGTCGTCGGTCCTCATCTTCCCGCTATTGAAGGAAGTTGGTTGAGAGTTCAAAACTCAGTCGAGGCGAAGGAAGAACGTACTTCGCGCTTCCGCTTCTGTGCGGGTGTTTCGTCCGGATCAACAGCCGACGCTGAACCGCGAAGTCTCGCGGATGTTCTGCGCGGGGCTTCTTGCACAGCTCTTTTCTCCTTTTTGATTGGCTGAACAGGCTTGGTTTTCGGCTTCTGCTGCTGTTTGGGCTTGGGCGGTACTTTGGCTTTCTCGGTGATCGACGCAGAGGCACTCTTAAGCTGCAGCTGCTCAATGAGAGCACGGTTACGAGCGATGTTTGCCTCACGCTCAAGTTCACTATGGGGGCGATGGTTAGCGCGTAGACGAGGAAAGGGATAAGAGAGGTACTAGGTGGTCTTTGGCATGTCTACTGAGGCTCGCGACTGTGACAGAACTGAGTAATGAGTCGCGTACAGTCACGCATGACATCACAGGGTGTTGTCACACACCTACACCTACACAAAGCAATGTTGTGAACTACAGCAAACGTACATGACAATATGAGTAATTGAAACACTCTAGCGCGTGTTGAAAAAGCACCAGTATCGTATGTAATATAGTACTCCGAGGCGATATGAGAAGCAATACATCACATAATACAGGAATAAAGGATATCACGAACCATACAAGCCGAAGACACATTATACAGCATCCACACGTCAATTAGGTGATCTCCAACACAGATGTTTCTAGGACGCGGAAGAGCGATGAATCCTTCGAGTTCTCCGTCCAGCCGACGACTTCACGCCAGTTCTGCGCATTGGCTTCCTTCTCTCCCGCGCCAGAGAAAATCCCCATATCATCTTCGGGGATTCCGCGGAAGATGAGGAAGAGGCGAGTGAACACGCACGGGTCAGCCGTCACGGACATGTCAATGGCGGCTGCAATTTTTCCAGGGGAAAGGAACCGATACGCGATGTTTTTATGCTTGGAAAATTCATGGATATGTGTACTAAGAGAGTGTAGTTAGCACCCATATCAATGAGAGGCGGTCAGACCTACTTTATGAAATCGGTCCGAGCATGAACGGACATGCCAAGTTGGTCCAGTACATTCATGAAGTGGGGTATGAAATCTCGGAAGGACATAGCGAAACTGTTTCGGGGGGCTACAAACTCGTTTGGATCGAGGAGATTAGGATCGGGCCTGGAATCCGTATTTAGAAAAGGTTATGTGAAAAGGAAGGTGTCGTACATGGCTTCATAATAGATGGCGGTCGAGACCATTTCTGACTCGAAATGTTCAAATCCACCACCAGGGTGGACCCGCAAAAAGTACTTGACCTTGCCGTCTCCGAGTGCTTCGGCAGGGGGCCAGGTTATGCCCATCTTCCACATAGGCGCGCAGGAGAGTATGACGTCGCAGTATTGCATGGATGGGGCAAGCAAGCTCAATCGGCACTTGGCTACAGAAGGCTTTGCGGCAACTGCAAGCTTGGTAATGACCCGTTGATCGACCATCAAGTCCGGAGTGACGTCTTCGCCAAGCAGTCGAGTCCCAGTGAAATCCATGGTGTGAGTATCTCCATCGTGAACGATGACAAGTTTGCCCCAGAACATGCCATCTACGGTCGTGCCATCCTCCATACGGGCCATATCTAGCTCATCCGAGGACACAGTTGTGTCCAGGGCAACATACTGACCGGGATTTAGCTCAAGACTAAAGGTCGCCGGCATGTCTAGAACTGGCGGAGGGCTGCGTGGATAAGGAAAGGTTGATCAAGCGGATCATTCGAGAAGGGAACGGAACACGTACGGTGGAGGCCTATCTCATCGACGCATACAAGGGTGGGTAGTCAGACGAAACGGAAACACGCTCTAACCTGGGAAAACTCACGGTGGGTCATCTGGAGGCGGAGGCGCATCGCTGACAATCTCTACGCGAAGACCGGGTACCCCCATAGTTGCTATTTGGTATGAATCTTCTCCGGTCAACTAGAATTCTGTTAGGCAGGAATAGAGACGAAATGAAGTGGGCATACATAGACATAATCTCCCGAGACAAGGCGCTACAAGATATGAGAAAATAGGTTTATATGAAGGATTCCAATCTCACAGCAGTTTGGATGTGGACATAATCGATTGGAACGCGAAGGCTGAAAAGTGCATCGGGCGGGGGTTTGGCCCAATCTCTTGCTAGGGCATCCAGTTCCTGGGGAATGTGAGATATATAAATGAGCGGCGAAGCACACTAGATGTGGGCCATACGACAAAAGTGTTTGGAAGCTTCGAGAGTATGGCGTCAATCGAGGGCAACAAGGCGCGGCGAGGAGGTACAAACCATCCGGACGGTTTCCATATCGTCGTAGACAAGTGTTAATAGACGTTGCCTGCTGAGCGCCATCTGTTGTTGCTGCTGCTGCTGTTGCTGACGCATTTCGGCTTCCTTTACGTTCTTTCCGCCTGGCTTGAGTTTTGACCAAAAGCCTTGGGACGGGAGACTGGCGTTGCTGGTCCTACGAAGGAAGGAAAGCAGGTTGAATGAGGAATGTCGGGTAGATAGATTGAGACGCTCACGCGGGAGAGAGAAGCATGTTGGTGTGCGGGTGTGAAGAAAGGCGACCACGATGAGATGACCGTCCTTAAGGGCCCTTAACCCTGCTTACTCATCCGAGTACATCTATGCGCGTCACCACATCCGCGACACGCTCCCTTTCTCGCCACCTGAGCGTTGCCAGATCAATGTAACGTCTTTCTACTATCGTTGCACTGCTACTCAACCTTGCTTCTCATAGTGCCGCTCGAAATCCCGGCACCCGAGCTGCCTCCACCGTACCACCACCGTACCTCAATATCAAGCTTCCAGATATTTCTGCTCCCCCACCGGAGCCGCTCATCCACATCGTATGATAGAGTTATTCCATGGTCTCAAAAGTTGCTCAATCTCTCTCTCTTAGCCGTTTACCCCGGACTTTTGGGAGTCTTCTCGTGCTAAGGCGAAGGCTAACCCCGCCCCACCTGAAGAGCCGCATGTCCCGAAGGTCATTGTCATAGCAGGGGACTCCTCTCGCGCTGATTCTAGCCACATCTTGGAACCCGTCCGGGAGCATGTTGACCTAGACCATCACTCGTTGGATCCGAAGGTCTCAAACTTGCGCAGCCTCTTCCTTGACGTTGCGGACGACGTCGCCCTACCAAAAGACCTCGACGTTTTAAAAGTAGCCAAAAACCGACAAGGACCGCTCGATGACCTGATCGAAGAGACCACCACTTCTGTTGGGGACAGCACATTCCACACCAGAACGCTGGATAAGGACGAGGTCAGGGGTGTTTGGATTATTTTGGGTCTGTTTGCGGGCTCGTGGCTAGCCGGTGGCCTGTTGAAGAAAGAGACCAAGTACACTGGGTCCAGTGCGGAGCGGTCAGGTAGCACAGTAGCATCAAAAAACGCGTTCGTTTGTATAGAGACAGTATAGACAGCATCGGGACCTCCCGGAAACATGCTCATCCCGCGACCACGACCACCCCGGTTAACGCTGCGCTCACTCCGCCCTCTTCATTCATCCGCACGCATTTGTGACCATGTCGCCCCCCCTGACCCGATATCGAACATTCGTCCTATACTTTACGACGACCCAGTATCCGTGACCTCAGAGTCACTGCGGCACCCATATTCACTCGACGAATTCCGTGACGCCTCGGACACGCTCGAATACCAGTGGAGGCTGCAGAGGCAGCAGCTCGATGCCTTCAACGATAACTTTTGGCGAGATGTACGTTTTTCACCCCGTCTGTGCCTATATGCCCCCCAATTTTTGTCTAGTCGAACACGCGCTTCGAAGTGGCCAAGGCAGCTGCTGTGAGCGGCCTCCCTCCACATTCTTCCGCACAACAACGTGAGGAGCGTCTAGGCAAGTTCTATAGGAACTGGGTCTTGCAAGAGGCGACGCGCCAACTGGAGTATAACGCCGAGTGGAGACGGCGGAGTATGGAAGAGATCGCGCTCGCCCTCCGCGTTTCCTACCACAGGCTCAAAGCGCGATTCATGAGTTGATCTAGTGCTGTGCAGCACGTACACAAATAGCGAGTACAATATGTAAATATACACGCTAGGGTGCTCGACCCCACATCATCTCATCGAGAACAACTTCTCGTGCCCGACCGAATGCTTCCGACAAGTCATATCCTGCCAGGAGGTCACTCTCCTCCTGATAATCCTCGCGCAACGCTTCTATCTGCTCCGGCGACATGCCCGGCCAACGAGACGAAAGTTCTGCCAGGCTCGGCACTGCAAGAGCCTGGCTTGGCGAAAGGATGTAGCCCTCCGGCTGGTGGCGTTTTGGTAGAGTAGCCGAGAGTGCTGCGACGAGCGCGGTGCTCCGAAAACGGTCGTTCAGTTGCGCGTCCGATACCCCGGACGTCTCTTTGATGACGTCCCAGCTGTTCCGAACAAGAGTCAACACAACAACATACGGGGGCTGAGACGGCTGCGTACTTATCGTGGGTGTAAATTCGCAACCAAACCGACCTAAAAGCAGCCTGCCGCCTTGCTTCGGGGAGTTTCTGTGGCACAATTAATTTCATGAACCGCTCAAGAATCTCCACAACCAACTCACATCGGCACGTGCGAGAAGGTGCAACGCGGTGGCGTAATCACTGATTGTCGCGTCGTTATCTTTCATAGACAATGCATCAGCGACGTCTTCGACAGACAACGCCTTTCCTTGAAGTAGCGACCGCACTAGTTGCTTGAATACCTGCCTGGCTATTAGCATCCTGCTGTTTTGGAGCGGCAGGGAACTTACGAGTGGCAAGACTTTCTTGTCAGCAATGGCGGAAGCTTTCTGCTGTAGGATGGTCTCGATCTGTCGGTCAAACGATTGCCTATCGCGTACAGACGCAAGCGCAGACTTGAGCTCTTCTGTAAGCGCTTCGTGGACGCTGACAAAGTCAAGACCGTCATGGAAAGCTAGGCAAGGGTTTGTCATGGACATCTATTAACTTAACGCAGTACGCATACCATCAAGTATGCTTTCGTCAACAGCGGTGTCCTCTTGCATCTGCGCCAGATGCGTCAGTTTCCCTATACTTAGTATAAGCTGTGGTTCTGGGTCAGAATGTCGCCTCGGAAGGTGGAGCTGATCGAGCACCTCTTTAGCTGCCAAATCCCCAGCATTCTCCGACTCTGCCAACAATGTCTCTGCAGCGGAATGGAACCTCTCCTTTTCCAGATCTTGGATCCAAGAGACGAACGGGCGATTGTTTTTCGTCAAATACTTGTCGAGATAATCTTCGTGCCTCTCCCCCTGACTGAATAATGTGCGTAGTTCCCCTAGAAGGTCGGGTTAGCGGATTGTGAGGGCATAAGTAGTAAGTCCGTAGCAATTACCGTGCTCGATGTACCACTGGTAAAGTTCGTCCGTAAATTCTTCACCGAATCTCTGGATGTATTCTCCCATCTTGGAAGCGTGTGGATTTTGGTCGAGAGGGTATACTATGTCTTTGTTGCAAAGAGCTGCCAGGCTCCTGAAATCGCGGTATTTTTCGGTCAGTTCGAAAGCCCGCGCTGCAAACCCGTATTTGTCTTGCATTTTTTGTTCAGGTCCAGCTTTACACTCGTTCTCGAGAACGACTCACTCAACGTGTTCAGGATCTCTGGACGGAGCTGCTGGAACTGATCCGCTAATGCAGCGATTTCCCGGTCTGTTCCAGGGACCTCGCGACCAACGGCACTGAGAGATAACGACAATCAGAAAACAAAGGAAGAACGAATGATTTGATATACCTCTGAAGCCAGCTCATTCGTTCATGAACGGAAGCAAAGAGAGCGGAAGCAAGATCGGGAAGCTGGGAATTGGGTTCACGAGAGCTGTGTTCATCGGACGATTCCCCGATGCTTTGGAGATACGTCGTAGTAACGTCGAAGAGCTCGAGGACAACGTTGATGACCTCGGGCTTGCTGGTCCACGGTTTGACGAAGGGTAATCCGACACCGTATACACTGGCATTATAGTCGCGGTACTCGAATGCAGAATTAAGGATAGTCTAGGAGATAGATGTTAGCTTGCTTGCAGTCATACATCGCTGCAAAAACGACATACCAGAACGATACCATTTGCTTCAGATAAGATATTTGGTATGTTTGTGGGTGATTCACCGAGCAATCTTCTGGTACTGTCTCTGACGTGCGGGAGTAGCCTTCCGATGTCCGCGACTCGAAGCCGGAAAAATGCCCTCATGAGGTCTGCGTGCTGCCCTTCTCCAACCTGGTTCATGTATCCGTAAACGGCTTCGCTTAAAATATCGTAGGGACGCCCTCGTCTGTGGCGCATTAGAAAAGATCAGGCCTGGAGACGAAAGCGTTGACCCACTGGAGGGTTTCGTTAAGACGAAGCCATAGTTGTTGAGCGGCGTACAGTTTTTCTGCGTCAGTTGCGAGACGTTGGCGACTGCGCTGAGACATCTGGACGGCAACTTGAAAATGCTGATCATCGGGATGCAAAAACTGGAGCACTAACCTTCGAAAGAACGCCGTTTTCATTGATAAATTTGATGAGGAAACTGATCTTCTCTTTGCGACTGTTAAGTTGCACCGTCAGGTCGTTGTTTGATCGTACGACTGTGCTATCTACATTATGTGGGTCACCAGTGAACGGGCTATCAGATAAGATGCTTACCCGACTGCAGGATCGCGCTACTCAAAAGCGCTGCACCGGACATCAGACTGTCCTCCTCAATTTCTGGGGGGAAGCTAAAGTGCAAAGGATTCTGGGGGAGGTGTCAACACGTGGGAATTCACATATCGACCTCAGGACGAACTTCTGAGTACGAGCCATATAGGATGGCCTGCGTCATGATCGATTTAATCAAAATACTTCTCCCGTGTCTTGAGGAACGGGAGCTATCAGCTCACAATAATGATGTGATAAGGAGTCACTCACTCAGCATCGAATTTTCGGACTTGGTCGAAATCAACTGTGACTTTCATTATTGTCAAAGCGGTGAGCACAAGCAGGCAGCTCTGGGCTTCTACAACACAGACTCCCAAGGTGCGGTCCGTAGAAGACTTCAGTTCGATGCGATCCTGGTAGTCGTTGTCTGCGAAGAATCAGCCAGGTAGCCAAAGCGGAGTACTTAGGTGCGAACCTCGCGAGCAGATGGCGATTGCATCGCCAAACTGAACCACAAGAATTGCACCTCCGAGCATGAGCCGGAGTTGAGGATGCATAGGAGCTTCCGAAGCTCTGAAGGTCTTTTTCACAGCAACGTAAGTGACTGAATCAGGCAAATTCCGGGGAAATTATTACGAACACTCTGGTAAGGAACATTGATAAGTTTGTCGACTTGAAGTATACCGGATGACATGGAGATTTGCGCAACAATGTAGATTCGCCGAGGAGTAGAACTATAGCCCATTTCTTCATGCTCTCCGGTGTCACCATGAGATGTTAGGACGAGTAACGATCCCGAGCTAGTGAAGTGGTCAGCTAGTCAGATCTGTCAGGGATATAGAGACGGGACCTAACCTATCCACAGCCAGGTCAAGCAACTCAAGATCCAAATATTTGGATGGCGAACGCAGGGTACTCTGAATTGCAGGTTGGATAACCGCAGCAATGTCTTCCTGTAAGGCAAACTCTTCCCAACCTTCTGCGGCAATATTCCATCTCTGAACACGAGATTCGACAAGTGCCCAGATGTCCGTCCCGAGATTGGATTTGGTGCCGAGGGCGACAGCCGCGATATTTCCAACCTCTACTTGCGAAGTGGGCGAAGACCAAAGAGAAGGCAAGAAGCGGGACAACGACAACGAAGACTGGGGGCGGGAGAAAATGCGAGACGTTAGATGATACCTCCCCCCCGAGGTGGTCAGTGTTAGCCGAAACAAGCGCCCTAAAGAGGTTGACACCACGAAGGTTTGAGGCTGAAGAGATTTAAGTAGACATAGAGATTGCATAAGAGGCACGCACGTCAAGTCTCGTTAGGGAACTGACGATCTCGTTAGACTCTAGTTCTAGCAAGATTTTTGAGTATTGTTCACCACCCGCAAGACCAACACCGATGTTGTTCCAGAACCAGAGCTCGCCCGATGGGGACGCAAGAATGAGTCCCGGCTCGCAAGAACTACCATATGGCACGAATGCATGCAACGGCGCAGCCTGAGAAGGATCCGCCGGGCAAGGGAAGATATAGCAAGTGGGGACACCAGAAAGTTCCTGCGTATGCTGCCACACGAAACACGCTTGGGGAGTGGCAACAAGAGCGAATCCAGTGCCCGCGTCGACGTCGCCGACATACACGTCTCGGAAAAAGTCTACATCAGAGCACTGTAAGAAGCTTCCAAAGGTGGGGATGGGAAACGGAGCGCGTGTGCTCACCAGCATTTCTGAGAACATGCTTGACTTCGGTGGGTAGATGCCCATAGAATGTCACCAACATCTCTTCGGACTTTGCAAAGATAGTATCTTGTCTCAGACCGCGTTCTGTTGGCTGGAGAGTGTCTTCATCAACGTCCATGCTTCCCACCGTGACATCTTCTTTGATGAATGGGGATTGGTCCACAATGTGAGCAGGAGTTGGGAGTCTGGAAGCGGGTTTGCTATTCGCCAAGCGCCCGGCGCGTCGGGGAGGGGGTGAGAGCGCGGCCTGGCGTGATGGTGGCTGGTTTTTCCTTCTGGGAGGGGGTGAGCCCGCGAATGCAGCCATCATGGACACTGTTCGAGATTCGAGAGACGCGCCGTTGGCGTGGCGCCGCTAGCACGTCACGTGCCTCAGAGGATTCGGTCACTGTGCTCAGCTCTCCCTTTACACACACCCATCATGCTCGTCGATGCATACGGCAGCGACAACAGCGACGGAAGTGGCGATGAAAGTGCGCCTCAATATACCTCGACCTCTCAGAATAAACCGAACACATCTCTATCGCACCCTTTACCCATCCCTTCGAATCCGTCCGCGTCCAAATCTTCTACTCTCTCCTTACCCCCTCCAAAGGCTAAAAAGGCCCCCAAGAAGATTGCGATTGAGCTCCCCGCGCTCACAAAGGATGTATCTTCAGATTATGATGAGAATGAAGCCCGGCCGGCCAAGAGGTTACGCACGGAAGGTCGGGGAGCTGGGTCCTCTGCCCTCCTTTCCATGCTCCCTGCCCCAAAGTTGGCAGTACCTGTAAAGGAGGCCCCCGAACGAATTCTTGGTAGTGGGAAAGGTCCTGGACTTGTTTTTAAAGAGCCATCTTTTCAAAGGACCAAGGACATACCCGGTTTATCCTCTATCGACAACGTAGCCACTGTGGAGCGAGAAACAGAGGAGGTCCACCTTCCTTTTATGCCAGCATCAGTGAGGAAAGGAAAAGCCAACATATCTCTCGAAGAATCGTCAGAGAGGGTGACATCTAATACCCGGGGTCCACCGTCTCCGACCACGCTGGACCTCTTCTCGTTGAGTTCGTCCCACCACATCCGTTTCCTATTCAGTACCAAACATCACGACTACAGACCCCGCGAAGCCTCCTTCCTCCTCCGTTACTGCTTCAACGGGACGTCCAAATTCTTTGAGCATATCTTCTGCTCCCAAAATCGATGAGTACGCTCCTCCAGAGCCTACACCCAATGATCCCTATCCCGGATATTACCGACTCCCTTCCGGTACCTGGACCGCTTACGACTCGGCATACTATCAACGATTCTATGATAAATGGAAGGCCGATTACGACCGCGAGATCCGGGCGATTGAGAAGAAAGAGAAAGGCTTTGAAGGTGCCGACACGGGTGAAACCCAAGAAGTCGACGCTTTGCGGGAGATGGAGAAGGCCAAGAAAGAGATTCAAGAGCGGGAAGAGAAGAAGGCACTAACAAAAGGTGCTGGCGGTGAGCCAGAGGCGCCGAGGATGAATGTCAAGGTACTGCTATCCTCACTAACCTTTTGGATCCGGTATGCTGAGCAGAACGTAGGGTTCCAAAATTAGCAAAGGCGCTCGTAAACGCGGTCAGTTGGCCAGTTTACTCGTCGAGGCGTACCAGAACCGGGAAGTCCTGGAAGAGAGGATCGCAGAAGGACGGAGAAACCGCAAAGAGGCAGGGAATAAATACGGTGCGTTCCATAGCACTCTTGCCTGCTTCCACGTGCCATCTCACACTTCTTGGAGGTTTTTGATATCTTGAATCTCACTGCTATGTGAGAGATTCGAGTTTACACCTATCGGCCACCCGCCGCCTACCGTCTATCTGCGCTGGCTCTTCCCCATGTGATATAGCAGGTATGGACCCTCGAAATACTCCCGAGGTCCCATGCCAGAGCTTGCTACAAGTCTGCGTGGCGGTTTTGTAGGGATATCACATAGGGATGATGGTCTCGAGAAGGACGCGCTGTAGGCAACCCGGAATCATTCTAATCGTCGTATAATCGAACTGGCTGGCAAGGCCAAATTACAGGCACAGTGGCGACTTAACTCTGGTTCCCGTAAAGTGACACTTTTCCTTTCATTCCCACCACCCCAGCACCATTCTGCACCCAAAGCGTGATCTCTTTCGGGCCACTCCAAGTTCCGTTGAAAGTCAACTCCTCGTTGACAACAACAGGGTTTAGCGCTCGATATTCGAAGCTTTTCATCTGTGCTTCAGGGTGATGGTGTGCGAGAGTTTCGAGCAACATTAAGGCCGTGAGCGGTCCATGCACGAGACGTTCTGTAATTTCCGGTACGCGATGCTATTTGGCATTCACATAAAGTTGTTATGGATTTACCTGGATAACCTTCTGACTCACGCGCGTAATCGCGGTCGAGGTGGATGTGGTGGCCATTGAATGTCAATGCCGAGAACCTGAATAGGGTGGTGGGACTCGGCGTGAATTTGAGTGAAAAACCAGGCAGTGGCAGACCAAGCACTGTACAGCATACATTTGTCTGGATGGAGTGCATACACGGGGCTCCCGCAGGCTCACCTTCGCGGAACCTCCTCTGGTTGACTCCCAGTGCGAGATACACATGTGTCCTTTCTTCGAGGATCGCGTACTCTTCGTCACCCTCGTTCGATATTTCTATGCCCTGATTCACAAACACCATCGGAACACCATCGACGAAGCCCTTCTTAATCGCCGAGCGCACATTCATACATGCAGTCGCTCTCCCGCCTATGATGAGTGGTTTCCTCCACTCCATCCGCCCTCCTGCCCACATCCGTCGCACAAATGGTTCCGGTGGGCAAAAGTCGGCGTCTGTTCCATCTGGCCTCAAGTACTTCTCCGGCGTACGGGGATGGAAGAAGACTAGGTGATGGCCAAATCCCAATGCCTCCGAATTCTTCGGGCTCTTGTATGGGTGCCTCGTCCCATCTCTGGTCGGTAAAGTAACGTACAAATCCGATACGCGGTCGGTGTGCAAGGTTTCAGAAAGTGTGATACTTTTTTTCTGGCTGGCCCATAGATCGAGGGCTTCCGTGGCGGCGATCGTGTACGGGGAAGCCTTGACTCGCCACAAGCGGGGGACCAGGGAGGCGCACTGGTTCAGGGGTGTGTGCATCGAGGACGATGGTTATATGGCGGCGCCATTGGTCACATACACTTGCCGTAACGCGGTTGTGACCAACTCGTGCCTCGCGTGCCGCGTGCCTCGCCGCAGCAGCTGCAGTGGTTATAAATGGTAATCCAAACCGCCCCGGGGTCAATACTGTAACACGGCCTGATCACCAACCAGGTTTGTCCTCTGCCTCAATCTCCTCGGTATCGGCATCCTCGGGTGTTGTCACGAATTATCGTTGATTAGCGTGAGCACTTGGTCCGACCGTCGCCGTTGCCTTACAAGATACAGAAAGTGACTTGGAACCACTTTGGTACCTCCGTTTGAAATGTCCGCGCCTGCACCCGCGACTCACACCCGAATCCGAGTCGAGTCGAGCAAAAAACAATTATTAGAATTCGCGTTTGATGACACACATTTCACCGTTAGAAATTTATCCGAAGGTACGTTCGTTGACCGTCTTGCTGGTAGTCATCTCACATTGACCTTTTTTTGCTCCGTAGATCTACTAAACCTCGAGGTTCCTTTGTCTCACGTACTTTGGGTTGGAATATCCGGTCCAGCCATCGACGTACACCTACTCGTCAAGAATCGCGGTGGTTTTAAGCTCACAACGGTGTCAGCGTCCTTCCAAGGGGATGACCCAAATACGAGCAGTTGGGTACAAAGTGCAATGACCGCCGCATATGGAGGTGTGTTATGGTGCAAATAATACCTGATTCTCCTTCGAATAATTTTCCAAGGCGTCAAAACACGGCGACGCCTTTTAGTCATAATAAATCCTCATGGCGGTCCCGTGCGTTGTCTTGACGCCAATTATCTCCTGCCCAGTTCTAACCGTTTTAGGGAAAAGCGACCTCACTTTTTAAGGGTAAGGTCGAACCAATTCTCAAAGCTGCGCGCTGCGTGTACAAAGCTTTGTGTAAGCAGAACTGTTGCTTCTGGGGTCTGGTCTTCGTTTTACTCTTTTGAGCAGATACCGAGAGCAACGGTCACGCCCAGAAGATCGCATCAGAAATCCTGCCAGATGAATATGATGCTGTCGTCTCTATCTCGGGAGACGGAACGCTACACGAAATCATCAACGGTTTTGCACAACACAAGGAACCCATGCGGGCCTTGAGGCTCCCTATTGCTCCTATACCCGCAGGTTCTGGGAACGGCACTTGCCTAAACCTATTGGGTATCCAGGTCAGCCGCAAGCTGCCACTGTTCCGTGGCAGCACTCACGTTTCCGTAGGACGGCCTGGATGTCGCCTATGCCGCTCTGAACGTGATCAAGGGGCGACTGATGTCCATTGACCTAGTTTCGATTCTTCAATCTGGAAAACGCAGTCTCTCTTTCATGTCCCAGTGCGTTGGGCTCATGGCAGATCTTGACCTGGGTACCGAGCACTTGCGCTTCATGGGAAGCAATCGTTTCGTATATGGCTTTTTGCGAGGGGGTGAGTACATGTACTTCAGATGTAAAGCTTGTCTCCGAACTCTAAGCACTTCCCCAAGTCGTCACGGGGAAAACGTATCGGTTCAAGATCTCAGCTAAGATCGGAGCAGCAGACAAGGTCGCAATGGTAGAAACCCTGCGAAAACACGAGAATTCGGCGCCGGACGACGAACACCCGCGAGCGGAGGTAGATAGCCTTTCGACAGGGCTTCCCCCTCTGCAGTATGTCGACGATTACGATGGGTGGACCACCTTCGAGGGCCCCGTTCTATTCTTCTACGCTGGCAAGGCCCCATACATGAGCCGGTAGAAAATGTTCCGGCTGCTCCAACAGTTGTCGTCCCTTTGCCTGATCGCGTACTTTTCTTCTTCAGGGAACTGATGCAATTCCCCGTTTCCATACCTAGTGACGGGATGGTCGATCTTGTCATCCAGGGAACGGTGAGAATATGTTCGTTTTTTTTGTCATTTGGGTGCATGCTTGAACGCCCTCAGTTGCCCCGCGCTGAAATGTTGAGAAATCTTCTTGACGGTGCAGAGAAAGGCGCCGCGTACTGGCTCAGTCAAGTTAGCCATTTCTCTTGACGTACGCGCAATCCTTGATCGTCTTTACAGGCGCAATACTTTAAGGCTAGTGCTTATCGTCTCGGGTTCCTGCAAGAAGATGGCAATTTATCGATTGATGGAGAACGCTTCCCGTTCGAAGGGTATTATGCCGAAGTGCATCGCGGTTTGGGGACTGTCCTTAGCATGAAAGGTCGCTACGCCGTGGACTTCACTTTGGGTCCTCCTAGTTCTGTGTGAACATATACAATATATATAGTGGATGGACGTTTACGTCAACGATTCCTTGTTCGTGTCCCTTCGTGGTTTCTCGCGAACTTTCGCTTTCTTACGGCTTTTAATTGGTGCGAAATTACTAAATCAGTCGTAATGTCCATGGAAGCTATTGCGAGTTAATACACTCCTGAGGAGTAGGTCGTATCGTAATCATCGATAGGTATATGTATGTATGTGTAATGCAAGACATCGAAGCATGACTGAAGCGCATCGAGAAGTGAGGGTCCATATATCCAATACGGTAGAGAATAAAGAGAATGTGGTCAGCAAGTGCCTAAATACAGTCCAGAAATGCAAAATCACAGTTCAAAACCCAGGTGGCCTATGTCTATACCTCAAAAAAGAAACACTACAGGTACGGGGGCAGATGCAGAGAAGATATCGCCATCATGGGCGAGCTATGGGACAACGGGTTAATGTGAGGGACGGAGTGTAAGAGAACAGTCAACGTACCAAGTTGCTCCTTGCGGTAGAACCAGAAATACCCAATGACAATGATGAGTTGGCTAGCGAGTGCAATCCAGAAGGGTGCAGAAGCCATAGGACTCCCACTCAACCCATCCTGGAAGTCCCATTTTCCAGCATCTGGGAAGACGCTTTCCGGACCAATCCTATTCGGGGCGGTGGCACGGGCGACCATCACACATATTGAACCAATAATCTGCGAAAATGCTAGGGTCGCACAGACATGGAGTCGCGAGAGCGTCTGCATCGTCATCGTGTTAGTGCGAATGTGGTGTACAGTGACATGGAATGGACATTACCTGAAGAAGGATCATACCCAGGCCCACACCTTGGACAGCGTCTAGAACTCCCAGCCACAACCAAAGGGAGATGCCGAGATAAGGGCCCGCGCTACCGGCCCAGGGGATGTACAAGGCAAGGGAAGATGTACCCCAAAGCATCTAAACGATACCGCTTTAGTGGCGTCTCGGGTGATAGACACAAGAAAGTACGTACCTGGCACCATCTGGGGGCACCAAGACCGACAGCGAACACGGGAAGCAGCCACGTGTGCGTCTTGCTGAAGTGAGTGAGTATAACCAGTATCCCAGCCCATACGCCGACAAAGAAGATAACGATCAATAATGCGATTTGCCACTTGGGGATTGGCACAGCCCAAAGGAAGCCCCAGTTACGACCGTACGGCTGAAACAACGTTCAGGATTAGGGAAGACACAGACAATGCCTGTAGAACGTACCCCCGAAAGCCAGTAATCACGCAGAATTTCAGATGCAAGGAACCAGAGCACGAGCTTCCTACGGAAGAGCGTCTTGAGGAAATTCGGAACCTTTGGAGGAGTCTGGCGGTAATACTCTGTGTGCAACTGAGCATCCACGGTGTCTGCACTGTGCGGAAGTACTACTTACCAGGTAAGCCATATAGCATCAGGTAGGCGAATAGGAGGCTGATCGCCGCAAGTGGCCAGACAACGAGGACAATCCACCACGGTGTCAAGTACCCTTCATCCTGGTTCTGGAGTCGGAAACCCCAGTACCATAACGCGGCCACCCAAATTTGTTGCGAACCCTGCACTACGCAAGCACGTAACATCCAAATCTCGGTCGCAGCACCCTGGGAAAGGTGTTCAGTAGATAACAACCATGACGATGTCGGGAAATGAACTTACGGCCTCTTCTCCGAAGTTCAAGCCAAAGAAGATAAATGCCGCAGCAGAGGCTACGGCGTAGCACCAAGTGGCGACACTAGCCAGTGTCTTATGCGCCGGATGAAGGGCTGCTGTCAATGACGGTAATCCGATGAGGAAGAACGCGAGCGCAAAGAAGAGCCAAGGCGCAGAAAGGACCCAGACCGAAGGCTTTAGACGGAACATCGGGTACCACACTGCACTCGCAGCAAGGAAGACGCCGCTCAGGACGTAAAGTTGCAGATTATCCTGAGAGCTCTGCCCCGAGAGCAGTGTAATCTGGAAGCTAGTTGCGCTGAGAACCTGCCCTAGAGCAATGACGATTGTGTATAATGGCCAGCCTCCGATCTCTCTTGACATGGCAATCTGAATACCTGTCATAATAACAGCCTCTCCTTGATCATTCGGCAACGGGCCATCGTAGTCAGTATACTGTCCCGCAGTATTGAAGGATTGGATGTTGGGGGCTGCAAAAGTCATGAGATGATTCGCACATGCCGGTCAAAGTACACGTACAAGTTGGCCGCGATGGGTGATCGTAGAGGGAAGGAGTTCCCCAAATCGACTCGCGCCGTGACGATCGGTGACTTGCTGCACTAGAGAGCTTGTCTTTCCGAACCTTATCGAAGAAGGCTTCTTCGCTCTTTGTGAGAAATTTCTCGATGGACAACTCTCCTTTCGAGTTATCTGCAGACAGGTTTTGCAGCTTCGCGACGAACTCCTGAGCAACGCCGCCGTCTGAATCGGTAAACTACGGACACTGTAAGCAACACTTAATGGTGGAAAGCGAGCCAGACTCACCGAAGCAATAGCTTTGTTCAGAGGAGAGTTAGCCTTGTCATCCACAATAGAAGCGATTGACTCGACAGAAGAAACCCGACTATGAGCACCGAAAGGCCGAGAGGGAGCATCCAAGAAGGGGTCAGGCGCATGTCTCTGGTCCCTGGCAATTGTTCGGTTCGCCTTGTCCAAGAAGTTTCCGAATTCAGGTTGTCCGTTGCCGCCGCGGTTCGGCGCGGAGTAATCACCCTCAGTATCTGATGTAGTGCTGCTGATCGAAATACGATTGCCATCTTGAATACGCGGAGGAGCATGCAAGAAGGGATCACCACCGGGAGTGAGCGTCTCTTGGCTCCATTGACCAGGTGAGCCAGGAACATTCATCCGAGGACTGTTTTGAGCACTCTGCGCGTCCCAGTCAGGCTGCGATGGATCGGCTTGATGAACTGGGTTCCAATCATCGTGTTCTGCAATAGCTGTGGGACCTCCAACTGCACCGTCCGACGGACGCCATGCATCATGGCCAGCCAAACCTCTACTTGCATGGATACTGCGCTTGTGGAAATCTTCCATGCGCTGTCGCCACTCGACGACTGGGAAGCGCTGGACAGCTGAGCGAGCACGTAGTATAGCGCGTTCCTCCTCGGTCGATTTTAGAGCGAGTTTGATCGTCTTGGAGAGCTGTGACATCATATGACCCGTAGACATGGATTCAACGGGGAACCACTGGGAAGAGTCAACAGTCAGCGCGTAACCGAATGCAGACACAAGTGGCTTACCCATCCGGGCATCAAGCCGAGACCACCGAGGCGGCTGCCAACACCAAGTGCACCCTTACGACCGAACTCGACGGCAACTAAACCAAAGGGTTCATCGCGGGAAGGGATTAGAGCGAAATCTGCGCCGCTAAACAAATACGGAGGCAGCGCGGTGAACTCTGGCTTCGAGTGAACACGGTCGGGATACAGCTCCATAAGACGGTTGAGTTTCTCTGCTGCGAAACGCCCGTAGAGGTCAATGACGGGTCCAACGGTGATAAGCTGGATGCTTGGCCGTTTTTCCAACCTATAAAAAGTATAAATGACTGAAAGCGTAAGGCTGAAGAAAACGCTCACAGGGATGGCATAACATCGGCAATGAGGTCTACGCCCTTCTGCTTGGACCAGCGACCCACGAATACGAAAAGGTCTGCATTAGGATCTTGCTTGATCCCGGCCCACTCTTGGGCTTGTCTTTTGTGTTCGGGCCGCTCTGCTTCTGCTTTCTGGTCGACTTTGATGTCTGCTACCTTGATTGCGTTCTCATCCAGGGCGTCGATGTCGCTCGGATCAGGGTTCGGCAAAGAATCCACAAGTTTAAGAGTCCAGAGGGCGGGATACCTAGCCCAGGATCGTTTGCCGTATTTGTCCGACACACCAGCAACACCGACAGATTTCTGGTGCACACTAATAAAGGACGCTGCGGCATGGAGCAAATTGAACGTGTTTCCGAACTGCACATATTTTGTGCAGTGCTCCTTGCTGATATTGAATGCCGAACAGACTTCTTTCATCTCCTCCTTAGTGCGCAATGGCCAAAGACCCTGGAATTCGGCGTTATGAAGTGACAGGCAAACCGGGAGCACTTTCGGGAGCAGGTAGAGGGGGACCAAAGCACCGTGGTAGTCGTTGATGTGGTATATGTCAATGTCAGGATTGCGTCGAACGGTTGCGGCTACTGCCTGGTTCCAAGTGGAGTAGAAAATGGCCGACGAGAGGTCGTCCATGCGAGCCGGGTACGGGTCCGCCTTCGTCTGTGCGCGGAACACAGGGCTATCGAGGATGACGTACGTAATGTTGTCCAGGACGTGAGTTTCGACCTCGATCAAGTACGGCTCGCCGAAAATGATGACCTCAATAGGTTCCGCTGGTTCACCAGGGGGGTACTCGAGATCTTTGACTTTAGGAACAACCCAGATTAGATCGACATCTGTCATCGCTTTGCCCATGAGGCTTGACATGACACCGAGGCCACCGATCTTGACCTTGAGCTTCCAGTCTATGATCTCGTACTCCAGTGTTGAGATAATAACCTTGCGTCGCTTGTTCTTGTCTTCGGGCCAGCCTATGATTTCGGTCTGCTTGTGATGTCCGAAAAGCTTTTCAGATACAATAGAAGGCTCCTTCAGGTCAGATTTCGACTTATTGCCTAGGGAACCCAGGATCGGGAAGTAGCTGGCGTGCTCTTTGTTTGGGGCAACCCCCCATTTGTTGTGTTTGATACCGTAGAACGACCACATGAAGATCACCACGGCAAGTGTACCGGTGATGATAGGAATGGAGAGGAGGAGCGCGTACATGATTGCGCCAACTGCAGACTGTCCGCGAGGCTCGAGGGACCACGTCAAGTCAGCATCATCGACCACTAGGGTCCAGGCAAGGTGGGGATGCGGCGGTGCCGACATATTGATATAGTTAGGTGCTGCAGTATTGGGAGGTAGGCGATCCAGGACACCATCACCGTCGACATCTCCGTAGTAGTAATCGTCGTATCCAAATACGTTGAGTTGAACATAGGTAGGCCAGGTCGACATGATCTCAAGCTCCCATTTGCCCTGGCTGTTCTGAGTCATTTCCGCGGAGATACCCTTGTCAAAGCCCCAAGAATTAAATGGACCACGGGCGAGTAGTTGCGGTACGCGACGCTGTTGGTCGAAACCGTGATCGGCGTGAACGACAGCGCTGGCGGATTGCGCAAAATAACTCCAGTCTTAGGAACTTGCTCAGCATACGTACGAATAATAGCAACGCGAAACTCACATTGCATCATAATGTGCTGGCCCTGCCAGAAGTAGTCCGAGTCGTCAAAAGTGCTGGCATCGATGAATGTCGTATCCTCCCAAGGTTTCCATTGAGTCCAATTACGACCAAAGTTTAGCGAGTAGCGGAAACTATCCGCGCCAAATGCTTTGTGCGAGAAGCTGTACTGTCCATTCGACAAACCAAATGCGCTGTTGTCGTAATCAGAATCTGGGAAAACCATGACGTTGTTGGAAGTTCCTTTGCGGATCAATAACGTGTCCTTCGACTGGGAAGAGAATCAGCAAAGTATCGTGAAGTAGACAGTTTAATACACACCCCAGTTGTTGTAACAGTGTCATTTGCTGGAGCGTTGTCGAGAGTCAAAGCTAGAATGCCGTCAGGCACGTTTTGGAGTGTGACCGACCAAAACCAGGCCGACGGAAAATCGCCCGATATTCTAGTCGGGTCAGGGTTTCGGACTTGTCCGCACTTCACCGCATTAGGATCAAACGTTGGGTTATTACCATGGCCAGAGGAGGACATATTGAGTGACAGAGCCGTCGTGACACCGGTACAGCTCATGACAGTATTGAACTCGAAAGAGATTGTAACTGTGTCGCCGGTACCATTAGAGGGGATACGGGCGTCATGACCAGGAGAGAACTTGGTGAGTGCAGGCCGCGGCGGAACCCAATTATTGGCAGGAACGAGAATCTTGAAACTGTATGGATCCATGGTGACAGCGGAGAGACAGCCTTGGAACGGTGCGGTCGAGTCGTTGTTGAGGTGCGAAAGGGAGCTTGCAAGTGTATAGCTTTCGAAGGGTGCTACAAGATTTCGTATCGTAGTCCCGGACGCATACGGGGTCGAAATCCACTCAAGCGATTTACAGTCATACGAAAAAGTTTGAGTCGTGTTCTGGTTTGAGAAAAGGAGCCAGACTTGATCCGTGTTGTTATTGGTGACCTGCTGCACGCTAGTGATTACAGATCGAGAAAACGACCAAAGGCCCATCTCTGTCTGCGTTTGGTTTGAACCGGGGCGCTGAATGAAATACGTCCAATTTCCGCGCTGGAGAAGTTCGAAGCCATCTTGCAGAGAGCCATACTTCGAACGTAGATAGAGGAAATGCGCGAACATGCGGCGGCTGTCGGCAGTGGGATCAAAGTGATCCAAAGAGTTCCAGTCATCCATGCAACCAAGGAGAGACTTGTCTAGGGGGATGTTGAAATACTGATCAGAACCTAGACGGTAGCACCCGTGACGTTGCCAGGCCTTGTTGCTGAACATAGCTTGGCGACCATAGAGATAATTGGATGCGCTGGTGTCATACAGGTAGAAGTTCTGCTCCTCACCATAGTAGAACTATGAGTGGAAAAGTCAGCTCCAAGGGACAACGGAGAGGAATACTAGAAGACAGTACCAAGGGAAGGCCAGGCATAACAAGCGTCGTTACAAAGGTAGCCAGAACACTTTTTTGGGTTCCATTCTCCAGGCTAGGCCAGCGGAACACGTCGAAATTACTAGTTCCAAACATGTGCCTTGGATCAACCTTACCAGTGTTTGAATTTATCATGTCATTGTTGACAAACATCTGGTTCCAAGCGGTGACGAGGTTGGTATCAACGTCGAAAGCGACTTGCAGATTCCCGTCCATTCCGAGCATCCGGGTTATTGCACGGTAGGTGGAATAATGGAATGCTACGCCATCCAAACCATTAATCGGAGCGTCGCGCAAAAAATACTGATTCTGGTTTGAGGTGAGATTTGCAGCAGCGAGCAACCCTGGGGGCAGTTGCGTGGGAGTCCTGCCTCGTCCGCTGAAAAAGTGGGATATCAGTAGGCGTGTCGTGGGTGATCATGTGGTTTACGTACTAATACAGAGAACCGAAGGTGTCACCACCAGTTACCTCGCCAGTGATATAGAAGTTCTTCTTGCCAAATTTAGTGGCACACTGTCTAGCGCCAGCAGCCCATTCCGCAAGAGCGTCGACAGTAACTTGTGTCGACTTATCGATACGGATTGCATCTAGATCAAGTGCTTGAATGGCCATGCAAGCAAAAGTCTTGAGCTTAGCCATGACCTCGGGCTTCCATTCACGAAGACGATCCTGCACGGATGCAAACTTTGATAATTGACGCTGCCAGTCCGGATGGACACCGAAAGCTTCCGTGTCACCGTATTGATCGAAATCCGACTCCAGGCACCCATTGGTCTGCAAGGTGACGACAGTGCCGTCACTCTCCCAGAACTTCGGGAGTACACAAGACGTGTTACGGGTGTTGATGATCTGGTGGAGAGGTCGGTATTCTCCAGGAACCTGGAAACAAGCGTATCACGTGCCTGAAAATCCTGGTATTCGTCAAACCCCCATGGACTATATCTAGGATGCTTCCAAATGGCGTCATGCTCAGAAAGATCGAACGGTGTGGAAGTATTCAGGAAACTTGATTTAAAAAAATATGAACAAAAGTGTCACACGATTCCGTCTGTACGCACCTCGCGAAACCGATTAAGTCACCCATGGTGCCAACTGTGAAGTCAGCCATAAAGTACATGCCACGAGCATGAATCTCGTCGATGGTATTCCGCCAATCTTCTAGTGTTCCCCAGTGCGGGTCCAGTACGGTGAAATCGAGAGGGGAATAACCTTTAAAGTAGTTCGGTACAAGGAAAACCAAACACGTGAAAGAGCACCCACTATCGGCCTGCCACAACATGTTGAGGAAGGGGGTACCAGAGATGAATATGCCCTTGACGCCCATGCCTAGGAGGTAGTCCAATTTGGATACCAAGCCCTTGAGATCTCCACCAGCTCGTAACTGGGTTTCTCGCCAATCATATTCGAATGTGGTACCAAAAAAATCGTTATTTGAAGGGTCACCATCGGCGAATTTATCCATGAGGAGAGTGTAGAAGGGGATAGCCCGCCAGTTGGTGGGCGACGGGGTATAGGTAGTGTTTGGTCGGGACGTTTGGTAGTCGAGAGGAGACTGGGCATTTTGGTTCGTATTCAGATTGTATTGGACGAGGTCATCCCGGTAAGGCGACGCGAGCGTCGAGCTGGCAACGGTGAGTAAGGACCAGACGGTCCATGTGAGACGCATGTCTACACGACTGGGTGGGTGGGTCGACGGTAAGGGAAGGCTCTAGCGGTGAATATGCGGAAAAGTTGAAGAAAATGGGGGGTGTGGGTAAATGAAGGACTAAAAGAAGAAGGTGAATATGGCGGGTAAGAAACGAGAGGTGGAACGGAGAGTGCAGCACTTTTGACATGTCAGGCACACAGCGTCTAAACTGCTGCATGCATTCATTCAAACAAACTAAAATGCGTGGGAAAATATATAACCTTATAAATACTCGCGGACCTAAGCTGAACGTTGGGCGCTGTTAGGGACAAATAAATACACGCGGGTACAAATCACCGTCCGCGGTGCCGGCTATGCCGGCTTACCCAGCCCAGCCCGTCCTTTTTTTTGAAATCATATGCCCGGGAAAAAATGCCGGGAAAAAATGCTACCAATACGTCAACGGCAGTTTCGATGTGATGCAGAAGTAGAGAACCATAGTAACTCACTGTACTGTACAGAGGACAGACACAGAAGAGTGGCCAACGCTGGCAGCGTCGCCAATGACATGACAACATTTCCCGTTATTGTATATGACAACCGCGATCACGCATACACCCGCACCCACGGCGGCGCACATGCACTTTTCATTGTCTGACATCTGAAAGTTACTGCATCTGAGCCCACTGCCTCTCCACCGAAGAATTCTTCGTCCCCCGTCCCATTCATGGCCGCCACTGTGACCAGCAATCAGCCCGAGAGCTTGCCACAACCTTCATCACAGCCGACTTCTCCCGCTTTGTACTCTTCTTTCAACCAACCCCCTCGGACCCCGTCTTCTAATATGTACTCTGCCCGCTCTCAGGGCTCACTTCCTGGTACCCCAACCACCAGTACTTACAGCGGCAGTATATTCGACGTTCCTCCTGGCGCAAATTATGCTGATTTCTTACGAACCTGGTCCGACACGCACGTCTCAACTTGGCTCACCAACATCAAATGTGGTCATCATTCAGCCACATTCCGAGCAAGCGACATCCGAGGAGATGTTCTTCTCGAGTTAGATCAGGTTACTTTGAAGGAGATTGGGGTCGTCAGCGTCGGTGATCGGCTCAGGATTTTGAATGCTGTCAAGAATCTCAGGCAGAGATGTTCCAGTCGCGCCGAGCGAGCTTCGACGTATAGCGCCTTCCACCAGAGGGTAGTCGTTAACACGAATGAAGGTGATCTGGGACATCGACGAACCGGTTCTGAGACCTCGCCAACATCACGATCGGCTGCACGACGACACGAGCATGGGAGGCCACCTCCTCTTCAACTTGGGTCCTCCACGAACCCCCAACCTAATCTTCCTCATATCATCCGTGACGGTTCCAATAATTCCGACTCCTTTCGCTCAAATCCTGTTCGCCCGCTTCCACACCCTGTTGCATCTTCGTCCTCAACACCAGTCGCGAACACTGGAAGTTCTCAGTCGAGTAGCTCCAGAACTCCTCACCTTCCTCTCCCACCCGTCCCTCGTGGTCATCCACCCCCACCCCCGCCACCTCCTGCACCCCCTTCTAGTCGCCCAACCAATCGTAATTTGCTCGGACGGAAAAACCCCACCCAATTCGATGCTCCCGAGTTTACTTCGCAGCCTTTGCCACCTGCTCCGGCCCTCCTCACTCCCCAATCCGCTGGTCCTTGGTCTGGATATGGTCTTCCCCCAGATCCCAAGGCAGGAATTGCGAGTGCTAAAAGTCCCAATCGTTCACAGTCACCTCTCCCCAATGTTCCTCATCGAATAGCTTCTCGATCACCCGTCCCAACGGCTACCCATGGACGGAACCTATCTCTGTCGGGAAACCAAGGCGGTTCCACTCCTCCAAAACCTACTCAACGCCCCGCTGGTTCTACCCACCCTTATGCCCAAGGCGTTCAACCCTCGCCTCAAACTGCACTCTCCCCCATAGCAGAATCGTTTTCGCCACAGCATACACCTATTCAGGCTAATGCTCCATCTTCCTCATCTTCGCCACCAACCTCTTTTGCAGTGGGGCGTGGACCTTTCGCTAATGCTTCTTTGAATGCTACGCCCTCCCTTGTCGACCTTCGACGTAAATTGGTCAAATTTATGCTCGGAGATGAGGGGCATTCGGCCACAATAAATGTGGAAGATTGTGTAGGAGGCGTAGAGGTCCTCGAGAAAGTTCTGAAGAAGTTTGGAAAACTCAGTGCCAGAAATACGGAGGCGGAAGGACCTGATCGCGTCGGTACGAGTGATGGCGGTCTCTCGGTCGATGGGTGGTGCGTGTATCTCGATTGGGGTAACGACGCGTCCCTAGGTGCGCATTTACGTACTCTAAATATATTCCCTCGCTAATTTCGTCCAGTTCGCCCACTTACTGAGGCACAACTACTTTCGGTTTGCCATGCGCCTCCGAATGATCCCGCTCGAGAGCATGGTTTAACATTACGACGTATCGCTAAGGCCAAGCGACCCAAACCTATTGTTTACGCTGCATCTACCGTGGGCCAGGCCACCAGTCCAACCGGCTTCGTATTCCCATCCAAGTCTAACGGTCACGAAGACGATAATCTCCCTTTAACAGATAATACAGGGCTCACTCCCAAGAGGATGAAACGTGCTAGTACAGTCAGTGTACTTAGTGGACTCGGGGTTGAAGACCCGGAACGAGTACTTGAATCACCCTCCTCTCCTACGCCACCAGATAGTGGCGGGAAGGGCTTCCTCAAGGGTCGAGTCAAGGCACGAAACTTCTTTGGCCAGCGACCTCCCAGCGAGCTCATCACAAACCACCTTACGGAATATTTCCCTTTCACCGAGAAGAAAGTGCTTGAACGCACTGCACGACATAGCATGCTCAGGGCAGGCGGTAGCATCGGTCGGCGTGACAGTACCATTTCCTTTAACCCGCGTTCCTCTTCGCGCTTTAGTATCAGCACCGTCAACTCACGCAAGCCATCGTCGCTTCGCGGTTCGGTCTACTCTCTGGCAACATCAGGGCTCGAAATGTCCAACCAGCACATAGAAATAGAACCCAGCGGCACTGAGCCAACAGAAGACCCCCCCAGAGTGTCCTTGTCCACCGACGACGGTAGCTCACTTTTGGAAAGCGAAGACGAGAATCCACCATCACACGAGCATCTGTTACCCCCCGTAGACCTTGAATCTTTCACAGAATCCATGAGCAATTTAGCGGCACAGTCGCTGGACCGACGCTTGTCGACGAGCTCATCGATGAAACGGATGAGTTACATAACAGAGCTGAGGAGTAAGCGAGATGTCTCTGACAGCGCGAGCTTCATCACGGTAGACGAAATCACTGCTGAGGTCGAGAGCCGACGAGAAAACGGTGACGCGGACAACGGTTGGACGGCCATTAACGCAGTGGGAGATGAGGAACGCGCGCCTCCTCCACCTGAAGACGTCCCTGTTGAAAGTGTTGGGGAAGATGGAGAAGACGAACTCGATGAGGATATGGATATGTCTGACGTCGGGGACGATGACGAGGATGACGAAACTGGGCGTGCCATCGCTTCAGGAGGTGAGCTTTTACCGCACATTCTTGTACTTCGTGCTGACAGTCGCATTTAGGTATCAAATGGATCAAAGGCGCTCTGATTGGCGCAGGATCATTTGGAAAAGTTTACCTTGGCATGGACGCCACAAATGGACTGCTTATGGCCGTGAAACAAGTAGAAGTTCCCACGGGTGCATCCGACGAGCGAAAGAAGACGATGACTGATGCATTGGAGCGCGAGATTGAACTACTGAAAGACCTACAGCACGAAAATATTGTCCAGTACCTCTGTGCGTCCTTCGTTCGCTCTCTTTCTGTCGCCCTCTCATGAACGACTCTAAAACAGACTCGTCGTCTGATGATGAATTCTTTAACATATTCTTGGAGTATGTACCAGGGGGCTCTGTTGCCGCACTGCTGCGGAACTATGGCGCATTCGAGGAGCCTCTCGTGCGCAACTTCGTTCGCCAAATTCTAGAAGGTTTGCACTATGTCCATGAACGGGGCATCGTCCACCGTGATATCAAGGGCGCGAACGTTCTGGTAGACAACAAGGGGGGTATAAAAATCTCCGACTTTGGTATCTCGAAAAAACTAGAAGATAGTAAGTTGCGACACCTCCCGTTGTCATATGTGGATGTTAAAGACGTTTCGTAAGACCTCCTGCCGGGGAACCGCTTGCACCGCCCTTCTCTACAAGGCTCCGTCTACTGGATGGCCCCGGAGGTCGTCAAACAGGTCGCGTACACGAAGAAGGCCGACATATGGAGTGTCGGTTGTTTAATCGTCGAGATGCTTACAGGGGAGCACCCCTGGGCTCAGCTTAATCAAATGCAGGCCATTTTCAAGGTACCGTTCACTAAGACTATCTTGCCGAATCGATGATGGCTGACTTTGTGGATAGATCGGCTCTTTTGGTGCCAAGCCCCCGATCCCGTCCGACATATCTGCTGACGCTCAAAACTGCTTGGATTTATGTTTCGAGCTTGATCACGAAATTCGGCCATCTGCAGGAGACCTCCTAGGCCATGCTTGGTTGAAGAAAAAGGTCAACACGAAGGGACAAAAGACTAAGGATACCCCGTCGTAGGCAAAGGTGGAGTCATTCAATGTTGCGTTTATTACTTGTTTGTGTTGCTGCTGTTATACGATCGACGTCCCTTTCACATTACCCAACCTTTACCACTTCACTTGTACTTGGCACCCATGCACCTCAACGAACACAGGAATTTTATATTTATCCCTAGATATGCCATTTCTGCTATGACATACTCATTCGTCCTTTTCGTGTCGCTTTCTTTTTGTACCACTTTCTGCTCTCGTGGCTGGCCCCCAATTTGGAGTAGGGTTTGGTTGATACCGGACCAGTTTGATTTTAGATGACTGTGTCACCGTCAAGGGATGCGAGGTGAAATTAGCTTCGGCGCTGGAGCGATTCATCAATGAACATGCCACAATCCACTTATGTTCACAGATCTATACCTTGGTTCCTTCTGTAGTAGAGTACGGGCGGGGGAATTCGGGGGAATTTTCTCCATTTTGACGGGATGTGTCTTGACCCATGAACGATAAACATCGTGAAGATCCCGTCGAGTCGCTGTCGTCTTTAATGAGCCAGGTGCTGCATGCGACCTGGACACCTGATGTCCCGCGTGGAGGAGGGCAGAGCTATTATGCAAGCGTAAGCTCAAAGCGTCACGTCAATGCCATGCACTGACGCTATTTCATCCAAAGACGGGCACGTGCAGTGAAAGAAACCGGCAACTCTCGAAGGTGTGAAGTAGAACGGCGCGCTTAGTTCCTTCCCTTCCCAATAAGTGGTGGAACAGGTGCCATAGAAAATGTCAACACACCTCTTTCGCAACCGTGAGCATGCCTTTCATGCGAGCGGACGTTCCGTATTTGTCTTCGCTGCTTTCGAGGTGCTCCAGGATTCCGCCTATGAATTGCGAGTCATGTATTGGTCCGTTCCACATCGGTCCTGCAACGTGCAGGGGCGCTCCACACTCAGGACACTTCTCGGATACGGGAGGACCATCGTGAGTTTTGAACAAAGTAGTGGCGTTACCGCTGCGGTCATTGACTCTTTCGGTCATTCTACCTAGAGGTTGTTCATAAAAGGACTGACAGCCTGAACAAACGTAATAGATAGATGTCTTGCTGCGGACACCATGTATGAGGAACGTGAACAGTTGCAGAGCTTGTCTACGAACCTGGCGAGCTTCTTGACTTCAATGGGCGCCGTCTGCACCCTTACGAACAATCGCACATAGAAATCTATTGACAAGGACAGAAGCGGTTGGATGTATCGACCGTAGCGCGCAGCGGAGGTCGAGATGGTGTGAAGGACCAGCCGAAGAGCCTAGCCGTCTCAGCGTGACCTGTCATTGTGGTCCAAAGAAGCATCTTACCACTTCATGCGA
Organism: Lactarius sanguifluus; assembly: GCA_021527775.1. Lineage (NCBI taxonomy): Eukaryota > Fungi > Basidiomycota > Agaricomycetes > Russulales > Russulaceae > Lactarius > Lactarius sanguifluus. The sequence goes on along the minus strand of JAKEYF010000001.1, from coordinate 1,374,129 downwards.
GTATTCGGCCTTGACCGAGACACCACCATAGTTGGAGTAGCTAGGAGGTTTGCTGAATTACTGGCATCCGACGATATCATGGGACTCACCACTTCTCCGGGTAATTGTTGGTCGCCAGGACGGAGAGGTCGGTACATGTCACACACAGAAGCCCTGCGTTATCTGAGTGAGCTCGAGACAAATGGAGGGTTAGAATAGCCCACCTCCATCCGTGATGCACTGAACGGCAGCGTCAATGAAAGGGGCGGCGGTTCCATAGGGATCTAGATCAACGACGTCGACGCGACTGCGCTCGGGGGAATGCGAGTACATCAAAGCTCTGCACCCATGCATTGAGGATTGCTTCGAGGCAGCTGTAGAGTGCTTCTCACCGAGCATCGCCCTCGTTTACCCTGACCCTCGCTTGACTTTGCTCTGCGCCGTGTCCACTCCCCTCCGCGGCGGGTGCACCACCCAAACCATTCAGCTCTACATTCCGCGTCATTGCCGCTATAGCTGAGGACGATAGATCATTCGCTATCACGTATCTAGGGGAATAACATCAGAACAAAGGACGTAATGAGAACGGCCGGCCGACTTGACAAGGGGTATCTCTTTGGCATAGCGAATAGAACGCAGCCCCGTGGCAGACAGTGCTTCTAGTATGACGAATTTGAACGGCCGATACTACAAACGGGACAGTCAAAGGCCGCGCAACGTTAGGAGCAGAGGCCGATACCTCTGCTTCCTTCACTCTGGCAACAGGGTCGGATGTGGTGTCAATAGCGTCACCAGTATCCGCAGCCGCGGCCAGAGGTAATGATGCGCTGACATCCTTGAGGAGGCTGCAGAAGAGACAGACGTGGAGCACTCACCTATCTGGTGTAGCGTCCTCTCCAACCTTTGGTCGTTTCCTATCCGGCACGGGCAACTTGCCCATTTTTTCGAGTTTCTTCTCCCGCGTCTGTCTCCACCGTTCTTCCTTTGTCTTGTTCGACACCTCACTCCAGGCACGGATAGTAGCCACGCTCAGATCCCTGTTGAACTCCTGAATGGGATTAAGAAAGGCCTCATTGTTGGACGGAAGCAATATGTGAGAGGTGTTCTCCGTGTGGAGGGTAAACCCATCGGGTACCGTCACAGAACTTGACGAAGGCTGAGCCATCAAACTTCTGCACCACTTGCGTGACCTGGTCGCCGTGAGAGTAGGCCCCCGTCGGTGAATAATACGAAGACGAGGGAATGCACCGTACGCCGCCAGGTCTGCAAAGATCTGCAACAAGTACTAGCATTATGTAATACTCAAATGTTCATGACTGAGTCCATGTGTATGTACGACTAATGTCCGATTCCTCTGACAAACTCAAAACTCGAGCCTTGCACTCCAGCTAATCAGTAGGAGAAGTCTTCCACAACAAGGTCGATCGATCCGCCGTAGTCTCCCCGTCGAATTCGCGAGGGACTAATCTGAGCGGCAACTGCCTTCCGAACAACCGCGTTCAACGTCGCTGGCCCACAGCCTACCCAAATTAAGTCCCATTAACAAGTCGCGAAAAGAGGCCACTCACATGCTACGACAACACGGCCACTAGTCCTGCCCGCTTCATCTTTTAGAATCGAATCGATCTTAGGCCGCCCGGGCCGCGCAAATTCGGTCATAATGCTGACGTCTCGCATCTCCTGGGCATCTACTTCCAGTTCCACCCCTTTCGGCACTTCACGAACTAACGGCTGCAGGCTACTAGACATCTGAGAGAACGTGGAGGAAACCCTCTTTCGATCCCAGTCCAGGGATCCGTCCATGAGCCGGTCTCTCGGACTTGGTGTGTCCCAATCGCCCAGAGATGGGGGCCGTGGTGTGGTAGGAACCGAAGGCAATGATAGACTTGCGAGTTTAGGGTATGACCGACGCTTCGCAGAGGTGTCTGCACTCGGACCAGGGGAGTTCCGTAGAGGGTGAGCGGGTGAATCCAGTAGATAGTTAGTCTCGGCGTTGAACATCGGAGAGTCGGGCGGCCTTCTTGACTCGGGAACAGGTTTTTCTTCCAATGACGGTTTCCCCCTGCGACGCGCTCTCGCCTTGCGAGTGACCGCTCGCCGTATCGTACCTTCCTTTTTAAGCGTACGATTGAGGGAAGTCTCGCCAGGCATCCGGTCATCGTGCTCGCCATCAAAGTTCGTAAGGTCTAACCGGTGCTCTTCATGACCCAATTCTCCAGTCTCGTTGTATTCCCCTGTATAATAGCTTAGGTCCACAAAGTCGTCGTCGGGTATTTGGTCATGGATGAAGCCGTCTTCATCGAAAGAAACGCCATGTCCTTCGGATACTGAGGGAAGAGCTATGGAATCAAGACCGCCAGGTGACGTCGAATTCCCGATATCGTTATATCCTAAGGGGACGGAAGGATTGAAGTTCGTGACGAAGAGGTCGAGTTGTAATGATTCCCGCGGAACAAGTGATCTACATCGATGTAGAACACTTGCACACCACTGCATATGAGCTGTGCGGGAGTCAGTGATCCTTTTGATGAAGCGCAGACAGGCATAAACTCACCAAAGTCTCGTAATATCCATATAAACCGGATTCGTCGCATTGCGGAAACTTTGCCTACCTTACCACTTAAATAGCGACCGTCTCTCCCGGCCATACATAGGCAGAGAAACTCAAGTACGGAGATCCCAAAAGATACGCCCGATCCACCGGAGATAATCACGGCCGAAGAATACAAACCCCAATTGGTCCTCACCGGGGATCCAAATGGACCGTCCACCCAAGTCCTCAGCAGTACGCCCGATGATGGCAAGGTTCCCGGGGATTCTTGTGCTGGGTGCCGACGGCCATCCGCAAGAAGTGAGACCACCGTCGTCCACAAGTTCTTGGTCCAACCATTTCTGGCTCTGATGAGAAACGTGACCATTCTACCATCATCTCCGGGCTTCTGTTCGTCGCATACAGATGCGCAAGTGAATGGGTGGGAAACCAACCTAGACACTGACGGTATGCAGAGAAGGAAGTGCTGTCCTGGGGCCCAGGTAAGTTGGCCGGGAGGGATGAGACGTAGTCGTATGGTGCGACCGGCAAGAACTTCCGCATGGCCATAGCCGATAGGAATGGAGAATGGGGGTAGAATGGGGGTCAGGAAAGAGGTTGTGGACGATGTGGAGCGGTGCTTCGAGTGGTGTGGACGCTCTGAGTCTGGCGAATGGTACATAGATAGCGAGTCTCGATGTATATTCTTTGCATAGTGTTTATTGTCGATGGAAAAATCAACGGACTCCAGGTCTGGAGAAGCGGAACGCATTTCCAAGACTTGTCCGCGAGTAGACAGTCGGAGACCCGAAGTTGTTGGGGGTACGTGTACGGGACTACCCAGGAATCCATTGACATACACCCAGTTTGTTGCACGCCAAGTCCTCTCTCCGGCCCACAGTAGGAGAGCGAACCAACACCACCACCACAAAGGCGGGTGATGTAGCGCTGACATCACGATGGTGGAAGGGACAAGGATGACGTGGAATACATAGAATATCTCGTAGTGTTTCTCTCGAATAGGGCCCAGTGACAACAGGACAAGTAACGTGAGTAGGATATACGCCTACTCAATTCGTGAGCAGAGCCTGGGAATAGGGACACTAGGATATACACTCACAGTCCAAGCGTATATGAATCTTGGGAATTGCCACGCATAGACGTATGCGACTTTGCCCGTACCGCTACGAGTATCTTTGGCCAGCTGTACACTCCACAGAGCCGCGTGCAATGTTACCATGGCCCAAACGAATCGGCCTGTCCAACGGTGTAGCCACATGAGTTTGTCGAAGTGTATATCTGTGAGGAAGGATATGGCGAAAATGGCAAATGGTGGACGCTTGAGGGCGAAGAGGATACAGAGCGGGAAGAGAGCGAAGGACATAAGACCAGCTCTATTCCCAGAAGTCCACCAGGCCTTCTGGATTGTGTACTGCGGTTTATATGCCGTAATATCGCGCAGCATCAAACGCTTGACGAAGTCATTCGTGGGGGCGATGTAGTCTGGACCTACGAAAGTGGCCACCAGGCAGGCGGTTATGAGCGAAACCAGACAAAGTAGTTCTGCGTTTGAAGGCAGAAGACGTGGTTGTTTGTGTGGTTGCCCACTCTTCCTAGCTTGAGCTAAAGAATGTTTCTTTCGCCAGGTCCGACGACGTAATGACCATTTGCTCCAGTAGGCACCAAGGCGTCCTGATTGCAAAGCAAAGAGACGTAATACGGTGAAAGTGAGTGTGACGGAGCCTATGGCCAGCCAGAAGATGTAAGCGTATCTCCAGCTTGCCTCGCTGAGGGCGTGTATCTCTAGGTAGGCCGTGAACCAGTCCGTATCATCCGCGAAGGCAGGTGTAGTCGGGTTTGGGCCGTACTGTTGCGAAAATGAAGGGAGGGTCGACATTTTGACCGGCGGCAAGACGTCCGTTGCCTCGGGGGCGCGAAACGAAACAAAAACAGGCTGAGGCAGCCAGTTTGAACAGGAGGGAAAGAATATTAATATAGGTTTTTAAGAGCTGAGGCCAAAAGGGTCAAGACCATACCAGAGTCCAGACAGGTTTACACGGGGGCGTAGCCAAGAAATGTCAAGAGTCGGATGCGTCTAGCTCAGGCCCTGAATGCAAACTCCGAGTCGATTGTCAACCGCAGGCGGTGCACGTGCCACTACACAATTAACCTCAGCTAACATACTCCCCGCGGTGTAGGCGGCTTGGGCTTGTTCTGCCTTCATTATGATGCGCAAAGTTCACAAAGAAGGCGGTGAGCGGCTAAGTGCGTCCGCCAACTAAGAGCGATCGGGTCGCTATTTCATTGATGGTGGCGTGCGACGTGAGGCTAACTTACTCGGAACGTTGCGCCCTCCAGGCACACAGGTGATTACCGCACTTTAGTCAAGCTTCGATCGGGTAACGAATAGGAGTATATGCGGTGCAAGAGAACATGGATAGCAGTATATCCGGGGTCCTGAACATACAATGGGGTTATCTATGTATCCTCGGTCATTTCGATATCGTCATCACCCTCAGTAGCGACAGCCTGCCATCCAAAACCGGGTGTCCTTGTTGATTGGTCCTGAAGCCGCGACAACAAAGGGGATAAAGATGCTGTAGAACAGATGATAAGTAATGCATGTCGAGAGCTAACTCTGACACGATGCTCACGAAATTTTCTCTGCAGGGCCATCAATGCTCCGCGTTGGGTAATATAATACATAGGGATGCCAGCCAGGACGAACCCTAGTCTCGATGTAGCAAAACACTGTGAGCTAATGTCATGAAAACGCACCAAGAACAGCCAAGGCCTCTAATGGCGCAGCAATAATGGGCATGTAGAGCAGGAACAACGCAATCTGGACTATATTAGGCGTAGGTATAAGAAAAGGGACGGTGCACGCACTGCGCAGAACAAAAGAGGTGTTGTGATCCACGTTTTATACGGTCTACAGATCGAACACCGTCACGGAGGGTGCCATTCCAAAGGTGATTGGTTCTCACCTTTCTAACATTGGTTCCTTGATTCTCAAAATCACAAGCCCCAGAACCTTTGACGATTGAGCCATGGGAAGATGTGCTAGCTGAGAGACGTACCGTAAGGAAATAGAACGCCCACGACGCTACTACGGCGAAGTTTATGAGAGATCGGAAACCACCCCCCAAAAGTATGAAGGTAATAGTGATGCCAGCTTGAAGAAGCATTGCATTCAGTGGGGTATGCCTAGTGGGGTGTAGCCGCCCAAACAAAGCGGGAAGGTATCCCTCTCTACCCGCAACATAAATCAATCGCCCTGTCGTGAAGAAAGAACCTGACATTCGCGTTAGCTTGCCCGCGGCGAGCAAAAACCGTGACTAACCATTTAACGCCCCCAAACAGGAGAACGCCACCATGAACGCGAAGACAGAACCCCCAATCGGTCCGAAAAGGGCTCTGCCAAAGTCCAGGGCGACCGTATTGCTAAGACCTACAGTAGCCTAACTAATTTAATACGGGGTACAGAGATCAAGTAAAGTTAACACATACTTTGTCGAGGACCACGAAGTAAGAGACGTTGGCAAGTAGAAATAGCAACTGCAGACCACGTCAAGACCGTTTCAGCATCAGGGTTGACAAGAGGGTCGAACCGTCACGGTTATCATACTGAAATGTATAACTCGCGGGATGTTTTTTTCTGGTTCTGACATTTCACCGCCAACGTAGTTTGCCTGATCCCAGCCGTCGAACGCCCAAAGACCAGAATAAAGAGCAAGGGCGTACGTCGATGGGCTCGTGGACGTCCCATCAAATACCGATGTCGTGAACGAAGTAGTTGCCCGCCCTCTTGCCAGTTGGACCAGGCCAAGTACGGTTATAGACATCTAGGAGTAGTCAAAGCCAGTCGACAAGTAGGCCAAGGTGTGCATACCAAGCTGAGAACCTAGAATGAAGGGTGTAAGTGTGATAGGTACTGACATCGTACCCGCGTGCCACATACCTTTACAGTCGTGAAGACGACGGCAACCCTGGTCCCTAAGCTCCGGGTGACTACACACACCAAGGTGATTACCGAGACAGCTGCGATTGCTGTAACCTGAATGGCCCACTGTGGAATGTCGTCTGGAGAGACATCACTACGAGTTGCATGCCAAAAGAGCCTGTTGAGGTATTCTGCAAATATAAGGCTAATAACGGCGTTGGACCCTTCAAATGGAACAGTATGAGTTGTTTTGAAGCAGGGAAGCAGATAAAAGTACCAGGTTTCAACGCGGATATAGCGGTCCAAGCGAACAGATAGGAAACAATTGGACCGTACGAGTAAGCCAGGTATGCTTGGGCTCCACCGTTCAAAGGTATCGCGGATCCCAGCTCCGCAAAACTGCTTGCGCCAGTCCAACCCAACAAACCAGATAATAACCACACAATGAGACTAGCACCGACACTCCCGGTATTTGCAACCACCACTCCAGGCGATGAGCTACGAAGGCTTCAGTCTCCTGGATTCTCGAGATGAGGGATTGACATACAATATGCCCGACCCAATCTGTATGTGTGAGTCGATTAAAAGACCCAGTTAGTATAAGGAGAGTTTTGACTCACCTGTAAGCCTACGACCAGGGCCACGCCTAAAGAGCCAGGAATTACAACAACGCGAGAGTTCAGGGTAGTTGCCGCGTACCGTTGACTAACCCAATACTTTTCTCCGCAACAGCACCCTTAACTTCGTCCGGCTCACTCAAGCTTGCGGTCAACGGTAATAGGTCCCTCTCAAAACTGAGGCTGGACATAGAAACTGAACGTCCTCTGTGTAGAGTCGGGGGAGCTGCTCCTTCGAGTAGTTCGAGGGCCCTCAAAGAGTCATCGGAGTCATAAGAAGATCTCGAACGAAGTGGTTGTCCCGAGAACTCTTGCAGTGGTCGCGAGTCGGCATGTTGGCCTTTGGGAGATAAACTCATCGAAAAGGCAATATTTTTTAAACTTACCGGCATCAAGTCCCCCTTTATTTATTATTTAAATGTAATTTCCCATTCGTGAGCGCTTTTTGTCCTAACTAAGTTACATGTTTCGAGTCTCTACAATCATCATGATAGCGTGTCGTGTATACTCAATCTTCGTGAAGGGCTTGGGCCACAATCTGATGGATATCAGAACAACGATCTTGACATAGTTGCAGACTCTAGAGTTGGTGTCCAATTGGTCGGCGAGTCAACACGTAAAACGTCCTGTCGCTCACCAACAATGCCTTGGCTGGAAGCACGCGACCAGTTTGCCAGACGCTTGTCGTCATGCCCAATGCGGGCATGCATGCGCACAACAGCATCCCAGATGCCAATCGTGCCTCTTCTTCGTTTGGGTCCAACCAAACGTCCTCCCCAACCACAGCCTGATCGTTGTCCATGAGGCATAACAAGAATCGGTAGCAGTGAGGGCTCACCCCGGCGCATGATACGACCAAACCGAGCATCTCTACTCCTGCTTTCGCAAGGGAGGTAGATGCAGCGACTGTAGCAGCCGCAACGCAGCTCTCGATACCATCACACTCGATGACAGTCACGAATATGTCTATAACAGACTTTGGTAATGTGTCCAGCCTCACACTAGAGGCTAGTGCTTGATGAACAAGATTGCCTATGAACCTGTCTTCTGCATCCTGTGGGGTGAACAAGGTGAGGACAACAACGTCAACGGCGACAGATCGCCTCACTCGTATTGGCACTTTTCGCACCAGAGATGAGAATGGTGCAAATTTGACTTCGACACTCAACCTCCCGGTTTCGTGGTATGAGGAGCTTTTGGATTGACGAGGACCATATCTAGGTGTGATAAATGGCCCAGTTTTAAAACGCTGGCGGAGCATTTCGATTCAGTAACCCACACCGCGCATGCAATTTTGGTCCGTTCTGTCTCAATATAAGCAGAGCCATTAGCTTGTTTGATGAAACCTGTCTGCAAAACTGTCTACGACGCCTCGAATTAGTGGCGTGCGTAAGGGCAATGGCGATATCCTACGCGCATATAGGTCGAATGTCCCCAGGGTGTCGCTTTCGGCGCACTTCCCCTAGCTTCCAATTCTCGTATAAAACGCTAGACTCTTCGAGACCATCGTCGAAAGTAGGTTGAAAGCTCTCGCTTGGGCCGTTAACACGTCTCCTGTCAAATCCACTCTGTGCCATCGAGTTAATCGCACGAAGTAGGAGTGCAATTCTATCTTACATAATGAAGCTCTCTTTCTCTCTAACCAACAAGGCCGCCACTAAACCGGTTGGCGATGCTCCTTCACTCAAGCGTCCGGCCGCTTTTGCATCCCTCGATGATGAGACTTCCGACGACAATTTTATATCTATGCATAACGGCGTTGCAGGAAACAGTGACCTCGTAGCACAAAACGTCCAGTTGTCGAAATCAGCAAAGAAGCGGATGGAGAAGGAACAGGAAGTCGATGCTACATCTTATCAGTACGACGAAGTATGGGATAATATGCAAGATGCCAAAACACGGCAGAAGGAAGTCAAGGAACATGAGTCCAAGGAAAGAAAGGTAAGTTGCTTCAAATTGTGGCCACCCATCATGAACTGAGTTGCGTCCTATCTAAGCCCAAGTACATCAGCGGCTTATTGACGTCAGCCGCTACGCGCAGATTGGATCATCTAAGGGCAGAAGACAAAATGATTCAGAGGGAGAGGGAGGCAGAAGGTGATGAATTTCGCGACAAAGACGCCTTCGTTACCCAAGCATACAAGGACCAGATGGCTGAGGTCCGGAGAGCAGAGGAAGAAGAGAAAAGGCGCGAAGGTACGTACGACTTAGTTTCGCCCCGACAATATAGCTTATAAACGGCTAGAACTTGAGAAGAAGCGCGGCCCATCCACGGGCATGGCACACTTTTACCGCAAACTGCTGGATGATTCGGAGCAGAAACACGAAGAAACCGTCGCAGCTATCCAGGCCGCCTCAAAACCTGTCAATGTGCCCCAGGGGCCTACCCTTAATCTTACCATCATTCGACCTCCCGAGTTTATTCCAAGGTCAGACGCGGAGCTTGCCCGCGTGGCTCGCGAGCAGGGTAAAGACGTGGAGCTTAACGAAGACAATCAAATTGTCGATAAGCGCGAACTTCTGTCAGCCGGTCTTAACCTCTCTGCTCCAAATACAAGGCGACTTGGTCTCCATGCACCGAAGAAGACAGACACCCCCACTGTGGAGGCTCATCGCGCGGTCGGAACAGCTGCCAGCCGGAAAGAAATCGATGAACGAAGGATGCGAGAGATCAGCGTCCAGCTCGCGGAAGAACGGGAAAGAGTGGCGAAGGAGAAAGAGAGGCAAGAAAGCGAGGCCGCCGCCCGCCTGGTCGCGAGACGAAACAATGACATGGATATTCAAAGAGCGTTGGAGCGGTATCAGGAGCGAAAACGCCGGAAACTGGAAACAGGCTTGGAGGAGACGAATTCTCAATAATTCTACAGTTGTCGATTTCTTTGGTTATGATGCTACTATGGCACCATGTCTAGAGGCGAGCACGGCCTGCAAAATTAACGAAACCACGACGTGCTGCAAAGCCGGAACATATGCCACAATCCGATTTGAATCCGCCACGCATCACGGAATGACCCCCGAACAGTTTTGCATATGGACGGAACAAAAGGTGTTGTGATAATGTGATTATATTGTTTTTATCTGCGCCAGGTACAGTAAAAACGGCGTTCCTGTCAGTGTCAGTGCAAATTCATTTAACTGGAACACGATGCCCCAACGAGGGGCTGAGGTGTTCGATGGCGTACAAAAGTGTCGAAATTTCGTAATGATAAAGCCGCCTTACTGCGTAGCCAGATACCGTGTTCGATAACTCGGAACGACCAGACATGGGTATCATCGTTGGCATGGACACAAGAGTACTCGATGGAATGAGCAGCGTTGCAAGTGACTTGCAGCCGTCTTCGGAGCCGTCTTCGGATGCTCTGAATGACCTGCAGGGGGGTGCGTTATCCCAGTGGTCGCCGGTGGTAACTTAATGAGGAAGAATGGAGGGGAAAAGTAACGTACATTGTCGATTTTTTTGAGCCCAGGCAAACGATGATTAGGAGCGAAAGACTGACTGAAATCAATTCACAGTGGCGGACTAGTGGGGGATCGATCAACAACACGTCACCAAATGATGGCATCAATCTACCCCGACAGACAAGGGCTAAGGACGATCGCTGTTGCGCGAATGAAAAGGACAAAACCAACTGACTCCAAAGCAGAGAGCGACGATCAAAAATCAAACCTTAGGGGAGGAAGATGGTCGGAGTGAGAGTACTTTTTTGATGCTCCCTACTGAACAGATGAAAGGAATATATGGTGGACTCGAGCTTGGAGAGAGAGAAACGGTCAGATATCCAGCGGGGGTTTTTTTTTGGAACCATCCAGACTTCGCACAGACCTGGTCTTCTTGAGGTATCAAACCAGATCCAGAGAGAGTATATCATGCATCCAAAGAGCTCCTTCAGCGATCGGGAGACTCCGCGGGTTAAAGAGAGAAGTGAAGTTGACTTCACCGAGACTTGTATGACATTGGCCCACTACTGGCGACCTCAGCATCTCAACGTTCTCAACAACAGCACGCCTGTGTACCCCATGTAATTATAACGCGTTCGGGCTAAACAAGGTTCGCGTTCTCCTGGACTCGGTTGAGACATAGCGCAGGCCCGGACACCTACGTCGACTCGGAGGCCAGGGTGCCCTGATTTCTGATGACTCAGAAGAGCGCCCTTCCACTCACTCGTAGGTCTCTATGCCCCTACCACTTGCCCTTGAAGCTTGAGCTTGAACGTTTGAAACTGGCTACTCAATGGAAGGTCACGCGGTCACGTTATTTATTGTCCACACCGACCTAGCACCATCGATTCACTATCGGTACGTACCGACAGACCTTCCAAGTTTAGTCTGAACTTCACGCATACACGGGACAATATATTAGCCCCGCACGCATACCAAGACTATATATATAACCGTAGCCCGCAGCAGAATTCCTCCCCATGTCTGCACTCGACACCGGCATTTTTGTACTCTTCACTAGTTTCGTAGGTCACTTGTCTACTATTCCTGTCCTCAAAGATCCTGACCGCGACCCAGGCCTCCCATCAGTGTTTTCGCTACTTCGAGGCTCGATCCAAGCTGCCCCTTCTTACCCTCCTCTTCGTTGTCCCTGCGCTTCTCTCTGTCCCTATTTCCTATCACGTTCCACGGCCCTCCGCCGCCATCTTGCTTGCGTTTGTAGCTTATGGGAGCGCTGTCGCATCCTTCGCGCTCATGTACCGTCTGTCACCCCTTCACCCGCTCGCAAAGTTCCCCGGACCAGCAATCGCCAAGACGTCGAAGCTATGGGCGGCATATCACAGCGCCACCGGCGACCAGCATAGGTACTACAAGAGCCTGCACGATCGTTATGGAGATGTGGTGAGAGTAGGTTGGTGCCGAGTCGTTCCACCCTTCACACACGTCTGGTCGCTCAGCTAGCCTTATAGGGCCAAACGAACTCTCAATTCGAGATCCTTTGCTCATACACCCGTTACTCGGACAAGGTGGCCTACCCAAAGGTCCAGGTGCGTATGAGGCGTCTCAACTATTGCCTGTTAGAAATCTAGAATCATAATCAGGCTATGGGGGTTTGGATGGGTCACCGATGCTAATTTCCCAGTGTGATCCCATATTGCACATGCATCAGCGCAAGCCATGGAGTTCCGCTTTCTCATCGACGGCGATGAAAGAGTACGAAATAACTGTGGCAAAGCGGATCAGACAGTTGGTTGGTTGTCTAGAAGCCATGATCCAGAGATCGGATCAGAGAGCGAGTGCTGTGGTGGACATGACTAAGTGGTTGAAATACTTTGCGTGAGCTCTAACCTCCGGGTTTGATTTCATTCCTAACGTGTAATCACAGCACAGATTTCATGGGCGACATGGCGTTTGTCTCGTAATTGGTCCTCCGATGCAGCAGATATTGATTCGATTTCTCTCAGTTTTGGCGGTGGTTTCGAGATCATGAAAGCTGGCAGAGACACCGATGGTCTTTGGACTCTTCTCGAATCCAGCCTTTGGTATGTACTTACACGAGTGCGGTCTGTGTTATTTAACTTGGCCTACTAGTATCTCCGCCCCGCTGTCGCATATACCATACGTCATGCCTCCTCTCATGAAAATAATGGGCGATAGGAGCGCGATTGTGCGTTTCCGAGAATTTTGCAGAGAAAGGGTCCTCGAGCGGTTGCGGATGGGTGCAAACAGGAAAGATTTATTCTATTACCTGGTAAGCTCCCGCACAAGTTTTCGGCGTCTTCACCTCACAGAACGCGAGGACAGAGTGGCGAGGAAATGCCCGACAGTAAGCGCCCATCTCCCGCCACGGTTGCGGAGGATGGAATGCTGGCTATCATCGCCGGCTCAGACACAACTAGCAGTGTTCTCACAGCAGTATTCTACTACCTCTTACGAAATCCACTAGCATACGAGCGCCTGCGGGCTGAAGTCGATGGCGCCTTCCCGAGTGGAGAAGAACCTCTGGACGTAACGAAACTAAGTCAGATGGAATGGCTAAATAGTTGCATGTGGGTGTGCGACGCACTGAAGCGAACCGGAGGAACTAATTTTTGTTGCCGCAAACAGCAATGAGACACTTCGTCTTCAACCGCCAGTCCCAAGCGGATCGCAACGCACCGTGGGTAAAGGTAAAGGTGCGAAAGTGTTCGAAAACCTGTACGTTGAACAACACCCTCCCACCGATTCTTCTTCACGGTACCGCGTATGCGTAGGATCATTCCGGAAGAGACGCAGCTCTTTCTTCACACATACAGCATTCACCGTGACCCACGAAACTTCCACACACCAGATGCGTTTTTGCCAGATCGGTGGTTGAGCACCGAAGCGCCTGCTGGGGAGCACAACCCGGCGGCGTTCTTCCCATTCTCGTACGGACCGACGATCTGTGCGGGGAAGAACCTGGCGTTGATGGAGATGCGTATGCTTCTCTGCTGGGTACTTCGACGATTCCGCTTCTCCAAGCCCCCCGGGGTGACTCACGAGGAGTGGGAAGGAAGGATCCTGGACTGGTTTGTTGTGCATCAGGATCCTCTGTTGGTCGATTTCTCGCTTCGGGAGTGAACGCGGTGAACGGCAAGCGGCCTGACTAACCCAGTATGTCGTTCGCTCATTGGAGAAATCTCGAAAGTAGTTTTGATGTAGGATATTACAAAAATGCAATGGAGAACCGCTTTAAACCGACGATCCTCTCAGAATCCTGGCACCTGCTGGCCTACAACATCAGAGTATCCTCCCAAAACTTCTATGGGCAACCGTCGCAAGCCTCAGCAGCCTTGACACAATCTATTATCTGCTCTATACAGGGGCTTTCTGATGGCATACCGTCTCCTGCAGTACTTAGATCTGGCACCGAAGGCGAACCCAGGCCAAGAGTCGGTTGTCATGGAGATCTTGCGTATGCTTGGATGAAGGCTGCCTCCTCCGGTCTCGTTGTGCTATCTCGCGACTGATTAATGGCGATGCAAATCGATCAGCGCAGACAGACACGTGCATAATTCAGGGTTCGTCTGCCATCCTTCTGATGGTCTATGAGGATAAAACCGCCCTCAGTGTTCACAACCCCGAGCCGCAAGTCATCTAGTCATTGCTGGGGCTTTTGATAACCTTATCCGAGCACAATGATTGGGTGGATCTGATCTTGACCCCGTGATTATCCCATGCATCACAACGATTGGCATTCGACCCATAGTCCCAGCCACTCGAGAACTGAAGCGGGGGCAATATCCGCTCTCCTCTACAGCGGCCAATAAATACGACATCCAACAGCACTTGTCTCAGTGAGGGTATGGAAATGGAAACCCTGGATCTTCGACGTGTCCGCCCTTTACCGCCTTGCACACTCTCACAAAGGCCCACTGTTGGCATTTATGAATCCAGTGGGGATGGGGGTGCGACAACAAATTGCACGTAATACAATGTCCCCACCGTACCTGTCACCTTACTGAGGGCCCAGCGGTGTTCACTGCAGCACTGCCATGATTTACTGTATTGTGATCTTGTCTTAGTGACCGTCATTATCTCTTTTATTTCGTTCAAGATTTCGTTTGTTACTATGTCTATTGCTAGTTTGAGTTTTCTAGCGCAGGAAGGTTTTCCTGTCCGGCCCCTTGCGCCTCACAACGTGCATAGGTGGTTTATCATCTCGTTCCAAATGCCATGGAAGGATGAGGATTTTGACCTTGATTTCGACCAAGGATCCTAGTTGGTCCATGGACCATAAATATTATGCATAAATACCTAGCTAACCATTATTGGAACCGGAGCCGGCCCGCCATACGTCACAGTCGGCATCATTATCCCTGCGACATGGAAGAGGGAAGCAAGGCCAAGAAAACAATCTTCGTTGGAGGCATCGGCGAAGAGGTAAATGAGGAGATCATACTGGAGGCATTTTCGGTATTCGGTGTGTTCGGTCTCAAATGGTGTCCCTCTTGAATGTTGACCTCTTTTCCAGGTGACGTTATAGATGTTCAACTC
Source organism: Lactarius sanguifluus (assembly GCA_021527775.1). Classification (NCBI taxonomy): domain Eukaryota; kingdom Fungi; phylum Basidiomycota; class Agaricomycetes; order Russulales; family Russulaceae; genus Lactarius; species Lactarius sanguifluus. Next base: position 1,359,104 of record JAKEYF010000001.1, on the reverse strand, counting down.
CCCACTAATGCAACGGGTCGGCCACATGAAAATCGTGCGTCTAACTGTTTTCACCATCGTTGACGTCTTGCTCATCGACGCAGCTGCGGATTTGAAGCATCGTGGCTATGCATTCGTCACATATTCATCGGCGGGTGACGCACAAGATGCTATCGACAACATGGATATGAACGAATTACGTGGCAGAGTTCTGAAGGTCAGCCTTGCGAGGCCTCTGAAAGGAGTACAACAACCCGCTGGGAATCGTGCAAGTAAGTCATGTTGTTTGTAGCCGCCGTCTCGTGCTGAACAGCCCCTTCTTTAGTCTGGGAGTCTGAGGAATGGCTTAAACAACACGCGAAACCATTGGCCGGCAGTGGAGGTGAGGGAGAACCGCGTGATACAAACAATTCATTAACACGCATTTCAGGCTTGCGGGGACATAGAGGTGCAGACCCTGAGGATGCAGGTCAAGATGACGCGACGGACGCGAACGACGCAATTCAGGAGGATCAGTAGCTTACTTCCTGGTCAGCGGAAGTTGTGCTACCTGACTCAAAACACCACCCAACCACAAGGGAGAGGTCTTATTAGCACGATACGCATTTTCCTCCCTCTTCCTCTGTTGGTACTACGATGGCAGGCCATTGGATTGATTCATCTCGGAATCGTTGAACCGAGCCATCGCCCGCTTAATATCTAAAATCCTTTCGAATAATTGATAGGCGGGTCTTTGTCGGTGCGAGGGCAGTTTGACACTAGGTAACTCGTAATGAGACGATGATAAACACCGAGCGCATTCGCGATGTACTCCACGAGTATCCCCTCCATGACGTTGACTGTGTCATTAGATGAATTTCAGTCGTCTCCAAAACCAAACATCAGGTTGCGAGCTGAAACGAGTCACAAACAACCACGAAGCGACACCGAGCGCACACTCTTTGGTGAACAATCCGACGGCTTATTATATCTGCGAGGCGAGGTGCCACTTGTCTCAGCAGTTCCGCGTGATTCGCGGGAGTATACAATAGTAAAGTCGGGACAGTGGCAATCTGGCAATTGACGGATAGAGGGGTCAGGCGAATACTGTATCACCACGTTGAGTGGTGATGAGTAAATTCAATCCTTCAGGCTGCATTTACACTGTCGTGAAACGCAGCCCAAAATATATTTCGAAAATGGGGCAGCAGTTTGGGCAGCACTCAATCGGCTCCAGGGCAGGACTTTGACTCCACTTCTTTGGTTCATCAAAAACCACGACCAAAGTAACAAATGGTACCATTTTCCCCACAGATACTATGTCAGTCTATACTGCCTCTGCATTGTAAATGTAACAATATGACTACTGCAAAATAGAACACTTGAAGCCTCTTAGCGATTGTAGCCTATGTGTAATATATAAAGTATGTTGTCGTTATCACCATACAACTACAACGTTCGCAAACGCATCTAATAGATATGAAGAATGCCCGTTATCGCCCGTGTTCATAGAGATCTAGAGCAATCGAGGTGTCACTAGGCAGTAATTTAGCCGTCTGAATGGCGTTCGGTAGGAGGAATATCAGGTATTACAGCGTCCTTCCTACTGACACTGGAACGAGATGTCCCGGCAGGGGCAATCGGGGTGTAAATCAGCAGGCAATCCAGGTGTAACAAAGTTCGACCTTACGTATCCTTGGATTTCCAGTTGGGCTTGGGCCAACCCCAGACTTCACAGATCCACAGATCCATGCGCGACTCCTGCTTCAGAATTCTAACGGCCCATTCGTGAGCCAGCATTTCCTTTGGCGTTGGACGCAAGACCGGGTCGACTCGCAAGCTAGAATGGACGACGTCAGGACGAAGGCACAAGGTAAGGAGCTGGCGAATAGCCGCACGTCTCTTTGATGAAGTCCTTCATGGCGTCGCTCCAGCATACTTCTGCTTCGTCTTCTAGCTGCGGTGGCTAGACGTAAAACAAGCAGGGTAAATCGCAAACCACGATGTAGAAATGAAACACCCACCTCGCTTTGTGTAACATAGGCCATGAGTTCGATTGGAGGCATATCATTAGAGAAGGGAAAACGGTTTTGAACAAGCTCAAGAAGCGACAAGCCCGTGGACCAGACATCCGCACGGATGGAATACTCGAGGCCCGAAAGACGTTCGGGCTGCAAGGCAGGCGCACGTCAGACGCAGATATTACGCGACAAACTGAATAATACGAACGGCCATGTAGAAAGTGGTGCCAGTACTGGGCGTGCCCGCTGCAGATCCGATCAACTCTCCTGAAGCGCCGAAGTCGCAAAGTTTGACGACACCCTCCCGGGAAAGAAGAATATTGGAAGGTTTGATGTCACGATGAATGAGCTTTTTCGAATGAAGGTAAGCTAGACCTTGTAATATCTGAAGAGGATGAGGATGGCGTCATCACCAATGCGATGACAATGCGTACACCGTCCACAAGCCTCCCTGCGACCGTCTCGCTAACTCTGGCACCACGTTCTTTGATACGCTTGCCTATGGCCTCCAAACTCTTCCCCGGGCATATTTCCATCACTACCTTGACTTCGCTGTATGATGAGGACATATAGGCACCATAGAAACGAATAATATTGGGGTGCTTGACTTTGGCGATAATCCCGAGCTCGCGGACCAGCTGCTTCATTGGGGCCCCACGAGTGGTAATCGTCTTGCGTGCCATGAGTTTCCCGGTGCGTCCGTCTCTGACCTCGTGTACGGCACCACTGGCACCTTCTCCGAGGCGAGCAATCACATGGAGGACATTGTCTGACCATTCGGTTTGTGAATCGATTTGCTCCTCTCCGGGGTGTGGGTGCGGAGGGGGTGTAGAGAAGGCCTGAACCTCGATATCTGTTATCGTATGACCCACAGAGAGAGGTGTGGACGTGTTCATGGAGGGACGGATAGTGGTACCGATGGCGAGCTTGAGATTGCCTTTAACTAGGGCAGCGGATGGGGTTGGTATTTGAAGAACCAGCTTCGGCATAGGTGTACGAGATAAGGGAGGACTCAGAGGGGTTGGAAAGGTGAAATTATCCAGTTTGGACACTTTGCGTATGTTCAGAGGCTGAGTCTGTTGTGCGACCGAATAGGGAGCGGGGGAGGCAGACCCCTGGAAAGTGCCAGGTCCGTGAGGGTGAGCCGGAGCAGGGTGGTGCGTCTGACGGCCAGAGCCAGGGGAGAGTAACACGGAAGACATTGAGAAGTATGTGGAGACGGAGACGAAGACGGCGGATAGATAAGGACGAGGGACTGCCAGCGTCCGTGCCAAAGAAACGTGCAACAGGTGTAGTGTCTCCCCCCGGGCTGACAACACGAGATTCGCTTAGACAGCAATGCGGTATCGTCTGCTCGTGCAGTAACATTTAGGTTAGTAGTAAAATAGTAGGAAATGCAGCAAACATGCTATTATTGTTCAGGCTTAACTATATTAGGACGGAGCCGGCCCGCAATGTTGAATGGATGAGGGTGCGTAGAGGGCGTGTAGAGAACGCATAAATGCAATTTTTTTTGCCTCCCCTCTGAGCTCCACACGGTTCACATTAGTGTTGTGTATACAGTCGAAATTATAATGCATGTATGTTGTACAAGTCAGGCTCGAGAGTCAAGTCACGCAAAACCTGATTTAGGCCAAATTGACCAGTGTCGTGGGAGTCCGAGGAATGGCTTAAACAATACGCGAAACCATTGTCTGGCAGTGGAGGTGAGGGAAATTTCATCATGCAAATAACTTATTAACACGCCTTTCACGTGCAAGCCCTAATGCTATACAGGTCAAATGATGCGACTCGGACAGACGCGAATAACGCAATTCATGGGGATCAGTAGCCTGTTACTTACTGGTCGTCGGAAGTTGTACCACCCGACCACTAGGGAGAGCTCGTATTAGCACGATAGGCATCCTTTTCCTCTGTTGGTACTACGACGGCAGACCCTTGGACTGGTTCATCTCAGAATCGTTGAACTGAGCCCTCGCCCGCTTAATATCTTCTTGCATAAACAATAACTCCTCCATCCGTGCGAGCTTCTTGGCGTCGGCCGGTCGCGACAGCGCCCTGCGGAAATCCTCTATTGATAGGCGGGACTTCTTTGTCGGTGCGAGGGCAGTTTGACACTAGGTGACCGGTAATTCTGCAATGAAACGATGATAAATACCGAAGACACTTACAACATCCGCGATGTACTCCACGAGTATCTCCTCCATGACGTTGACTGTGTCATTAGATGGATTTCGGTCGTCTCCAAAACCGAACATCAGGTTGCGGACTGAAACGAGTCGCTTCTTTGTGAGAAAAAAAGCGGGAACCACGAAGCAACACTGAACGCACGCTCTTTGGTGAACAGCCCTTTGAAGTTGGACTGCTTTTTATATCCGCGAGACGAGGTGCCACTTGGCGCAGCAGCTCCGGGAGTTTCCCGGGGGTATACAGAGTTGTAAGTAGCGAAGGTAGTCCGCTGAGTACCCGTAGGCACAGTCGTCGTCGGGGCAGTCGCAGTTGTCTGGGCAGTCGCAGGCCTGGGCAGTGAACTAGCAGGCTGATGTTGGTAATAACTATAAGAATAAGGCCATGCGGCACCGTATCCCGTAACAGCGGTTCCGGGGTATGCACCCGCTGTATAGGGATAGGCGCCAGTTGTCTGTGGGTGAGTGTACGAGTAGGTGTTATACGGATACGCTCCTGAGGTTGCAGGGAGCTGCCCTGACTGAGAGGGATAGTAGGCCATGATGTAACGCGTGACTGTCACAAGTAGACAATAATATCGCCTGTGGCACATGCCTGTGATACTGTGACAAATCAAGTAGTAATACACAGATCAATCTCTTCCTTCTTCCCACGAATCCAAGCTACTAGCACGCTGCAATAAATCACACAATTTTTGCCACTCTGCTGACACAATGCCCCTTTTGTCCAACCATTCTGTGATATCATCGGGGTTGGAGGTATCCTCTGGTGGGGATAAATTCCAAGAACGACTAAATGGTCGTTTCTTGCCAGGACACTGCACAAGGTCGATTTCTTCGGACAAAGTCCCGTACAGGTGATACTGTGACATTGTCAGTGACGTGTGTCGACCCCATCGGCCATCGCGAAGTCGACTCACACTCCAGTGCGTCAGTCGATGATAGATTTGAGTTCGAATTGCGCAAAAGCGGCCAAAGCTGAAACCGGTGACACGGCGGTCTTCCTCGTCGGGGTCCTCCGAGTTGCGTTCGTCGATAATGGGCTGCGAGTGTAACTAGAAGAGTTGCGATATCAGAGAGAATAATCGTACCTCGAACGAAAGCTTGTCGTAAGGGGTGCCCTTCAACCACCCGGCTACGGTTGACTTCTTGCGAACGTTACACGCATCACAATGGGGAGTTGAGAAGTCCAGTTTTGATAATGTGAGATCCGGAAGTAGTTCCAAGGCCTCCTTATAATCACGTCTCCAGATAGAGGACGCTACTGAATCCCTGGCATCCGAGAGTTTTCTGCGAATAACCTGGAACGGGACCAAGAAGTAGTCGTCACCTAGAGGTCGATTAGTTAGCACTTTCAAGATCAAAGGTTTCTTACCCTTTAGTATTTGTTCCATAAAGCCTCGACGCTCATCCACTGGCATCATGGCAAGGTGCACGAACAACTGACAAACCACCTTGAAATCGTGGCTCGAGTCTTGATGAGTACGACGACTAAAGGCCACAGGGAGTTCAGGGATGGCAACTCCGTCATCCTCCACGACGAAATCGTCCGTGTCGTCGTCTTCGTCGTCGTCATCTGCATCTGGGTCTCCAATGTGACCGTCCTTCTGAGAACCCTGGAAGGGTTCATGACTGTCATGGCCGTCGTCTTCGCCTGTCTGCTCGTCGCTTGATTCGGTAATTCTTAGCTTTCTTTCTGTGGCGTAGAGTAGCGTCCATCGCTATTATCGCACTGTTATCACCCTGATCGGACAACTGTTGCTCACTTTTCAGCTTTTCTAGATTTTGTTGGAAACGTGTCCGCTTCTGGCGGTGGCGGAAGCGGGACTGTATGATATCTATTATCAGGGTTAGTTGAAACCTCACACGACTCGAAGCGAGATTCGCCTGCTTCGTTGACCTCGAGGAGTAAGTTGTCAGTTTCCTCCGGACTCGGGGGTCGGACCCCTTTGGCCAGCCGTCGCCTTTTAGGAAGAGTGACCTCTATACTCGGGCTGCGGGCACGAGGGGATTTCATCTTATTTGATGGCACCTTCCGTTCCGTACCCATGTCTGAATCACTGGACGCTGACATTTCACTGTCGGCCTGCGACTCAGCTTCGACCGCCGCTCTGCGCTTCCTCACAGGAGAGGAAGGCTGGACATCGTCACCGTCATCCGATGAGGCCACTTTCTTCGGCTCAAAGTGGATGGCTTCCACACCGCTGTCCGTATCACTTTGGTCAAAGGGTTCTGGTACTCGGGAAGGAAGGGATCTAGCTGTCCTGCCAGCTTGTCGAGGTTTTGTCCTGGCTGTGTTGTCACAAGAACCATTGGCCTTCAGAGAATTTGGTTTGAGAAAATCATTGAGAGACTGCTGCCTAAGCTGACTAGGGGCGGTCTTTCTGCGAGGCATATCTGGCACAACCACGATGGGGCACAAACTACGACGTGTGGTTGTGTAATGGGTACGCACGTGACATGCCTTCGATTGGGTTCGCCCGTTAATGCCAGCCTGAGTGGGCGCTGGTCTCTCGAACGACTTACGCAGAGACGAGATAACAAAAAGCGTTCACTAAGAATCATGTCATCTCAGAGGGAGAAGCTCTCGGTACCTGTCCTTCGCCTGCAGATTTCAGAAGCCCTCGACATACAATCATCGATTTCTCCAAGTGATGGCCTGTCTCCGTCATTTAGGGAGAAGGATCGCGCATCTCTCCGCCCTCCTCAAGGCACCGCTGGAAGCGGTCCATCTCCTCACTTGTCGCCGGCTTCTACTTTTTCTATACCTCCAGTGATTTCACGGGCACGAGATGAATCCCAAAAGCTATTAGCACACGTTCTTGAGCAACTTCGCCACAGACCGAAACCACATTCTCTTCCATCTCAGGCGATTCCAGTCGCCAAGTATATCATCCCGCGACAAAGTACTTCAAGGGCGAATAGCGTTAATCAACAGCCTGACCTGGACGGCGAAGACGATTCTGAGCGTGCATTTTCTCCAGACTTGGCTTTCGACCTTATGAACCGCTTGAGAGACGTCTTGATGATCTCACTGTCTCACAGGTGGCAATTATTTAACGATAAGTGGGTCCTTAAGAGGTTGTTCCTGAATTCGCTTCTCATGCATCGCTCCTACAGCACGCCTGCAACAGTATTTGGAGGTGGTGACGACACCGCAATTCCAGCTTCTCCCTTTCGTCGACGACGGCGCAGCGCTAGCATTGATGCGAGGCACCTATCGTATTCTAGAATTGAATCGACCGAGTTACTTTCCCAGTGCATATTCGTACTCCAATCTATAGTCTCGGAGGACTGCCGCTACTCATTATCTCCACCTCGTCCTTCCCGACCGCCAAACTCTCTACAGGCACTTTCCCTGGATATCGCACTACTGCTTGTGCATATGCATGCCAAGTCTGATACTGTTATCTCTCAAGTAGGGTTTGCCCTTCTGCCAGCGTTCACCACATTCAAGGCCGAAATGTACCCTCGATTGATTCTATTCTTTGAAGGCATACTTCGAGATATGCTTCATGAAGAAATGCATTTGCGTAGTCTTGTGACGGGGAGTGCAAAGATCTCAAGTGATCAAGGTGTCTAGCGAGAATTTTTGTCCCTCGGCTATCTGCTCACTGCTTTATCGTCACTAGGGTACTCCTCTGAGCTTCAAACTGATGGAGACTCGCAAGCTATCGTTTCTATCCAAGTGGAATCGTACGAAGAGACGTACCCTAGCTCCCAAGAAGGCACCCAAAGTCCGGCCCCTAGGTCACTCTACGACAACCTCTGCGTGCCCTCACAAGGCACCCCTGGCCAGTCCCTAACATCTTACCGTCTTCTTTCGCTCCTTTCGCCTCTGCTGGCCGCCATTTCAGACGCAGTCGACTTCAGCAAAGTGTCGGTGTTCACCGTTCACCGACTACGCTGCCTGTTCGACATGATTGTTGACCTGAGACTCGACACACCTTTAAACGTGCTCGAGGTTGTCGCATATCATACACACAAGGCTCGTCCCACTGCTCTCGGTTTTCTGCAATCTTATTGGCCGCGAGCACTTGGCCACTGCCTCGTAAGCAAGCCATTCGAAACGCTGATCGATGCTGGTGCAGCGCCTTCGTATCGACCCTACGCGCATCAGTTTGTCCTTTGGCGTTTCGAAGAACATTCTGGTCCGACTCTATTTGACGGAAATATATGGCGAGAGTGTCGCTCATGTCTTAAGCAAATTGTTGGACTTGGGCTTCTCTGTCCGTTTTGCGTCTGCGCCGTACACTTCGATTGTTATGACTACCCTGACGGCAACTTGCTCACCCAGTATCCTATGAAACTAGATCCCGGAACTCAGAGGGTGGCCGTCCACAGGTTCTGCCACGTTCAACCACCAAGAAGCGATCGTAAATTCGTACTACACACCTTGGACCATACCTTCAGGGTTGTCAATACGTTTACTCTGGCACTTTGCTTTATCTGCAAGTTGCCCTTATGGGGGTTCCACAGTCAAGGTCTTAAATGCGACAGTTGTAACCACTTCGCACACGCTAGGTGTATCATAGCCCCTACTGAAGTGGAGGTTCCACTGTGCCTTACAGTTCCCCTTACATCGGGCCACATGACAATCTCACCGCGCAACCTACGCAATTCTTTCAGAAGCCATTTTGAGAGCCTGCTAGAGCTCGATCCCGATTCCCTCCGACACCGTGAAGAGCTTATGATTTGCTCGGACGTTCTTTGGTCTCAACTGCAGATTCTGCGCAACGGTCTCGCACTGGGCTCCGTCGTCATCGAAGGTGGGGACAAGGCTTCTGAGTCGTTCAACCTCGAACTCAGTTCTCTCCTTGATCGCTTCCGGGCTACCTCCCTTTCCCAAACGTCTATTCTATCCGATCTGTTGAGCGACTACTTCCAGGAAAGCCGTTCTCCCTCACGGACGACCTTACTTTTTGACTGGTCAACTCTGGTTTTCTTCGTCTCGAGTACAAAGCTAGTGGATGAAACCCCCGATACCTTCGCCAGAGACACCCACGACTCGCACCTCCATAGTTACGATGTTGTTCCCCTCGGTATTCTCCGCGATAGGCTTGCTACCCACTTTCAGATACGCCTTGATGTCGCCGTCGAGATGTTACTCGGTCAATTGCATCATGTCGGCTTGTTCGAACTCCCGCAGATCCGCTCCATCGAACCAGGAGGGTGGCTGCGTTATCAGGAATCTCTTTGCTTGTTTTCGTTGCCTCTAAGCCTCGATCTCTCAGTCAACGTGGAAACACTCGTGACTGCTATCGAAGCATGCCTCTCGGATATTGATCTCTCTGTCAACGAAGCCGGTTTTTTGTTCCTGATCAGAAGGGCGTGGCCCACAGGGATGTCGACAAATTATGCCCTCCGTAGACTCATGAAATCCGTTTTTTGTTGGATTCTCACAGAGGTACGCTAATCTACGTTAACTTGAAGATCCAGGTAAATATCTCGCTCACCCTCATGGAGGATGAGAAATTAGCGACCATACTTCGGGACTATATCCCCTTTGGACGAGAGCTTCCCGGCGTACGGACGAGCGGCACACACCAACCATGGCCAAGTCCCGAGAAAAGGCCATCGTTTGCCGCATCGTCAATTAACGGCGGGGATTACCGTAGTCACCATAAATCTCTACTCAGGAGCCACGCCACCCCCTGGCTGCTCGCAGTCCACGACCAAGATACGGTGTTCTATGGGAAAACTTGCTTCGAATTGGTTGTTGAAATCGCAGAAGACACGCCTGGAACTGAGGTCGGTGAAGAAATGGCGAGTAACCTCAGTTTATTGATGGACTATCGTTTTTGACGCTCTCGAAGGTGAATTTATCTTTGCGTCACATCACCAGGCTCTGTCAAGCGTTCGTTGTCTTCACCACGTTCGACGATCTCTTCCTTCTATGGCTAGAATCTACTTCGAATCGGACATTGAATAAAGTAAATTCACTAATCTTGACGTTACCCGTACTGAAGGGACGTGCAGCCGATTGTGCCTCTACAACGGCTCCTAAATCGCGAAAGTAATATGAACCACCGGTCGACTAGCGCCGTCGATTTCACTGCGTCGTTGGCGGATGCCTCTAATATCACGGCCATCAATCCGTGGGGCGTAGTCCTCAATTTAGCATCCACAGACAAGGAGGGACTGGGTCGGTGTCTGCAATGGTTGAGTGTCTTCGCTCTCTCAGCAGTCGACATCCCGGAGGCCGTTTTCCAACGATTCAAAACTCTTACTGATCGCTTCGAGTTCTCTGTGGCTGAGATGTATCCACTGGTCCATGCTGCGTTCCTTTGTGTCTGGATGAAGTCGCTTGGTCGACAAGAGCTCTACAGCACAATCAGCTCAGTGCATCTTCGCTTGTCTTCAGACGTATCTAGGTCTCTCGGTGAAAGAACCGTATCTCGAACTACGTGAGGCAGAGAACCACAAAACGATATTTAGAGTTGACCCTTTTTCCAGTTCTGATTTCATTCGATTATCATTAGCCGCGTGCCTTCTCCTAGCGGGCTGCGCGCGCGGGGTCCTCGTTAGCAATGGTCTGATTATGGAAAGCGAAGTACATACACTACCCTCAAGGTTTGCCTCATTGTTGTAGCAGCAGTTGGTCATCGCTCAAGTGTTAAGCAGACGGACCGCCAACACAAGGGCATCAATGGTTGCAGACCCAATTCATGTGAATACGAGCTTCGTTCGAGCTCTTGGTGACTACGTCAACGTGGGGTTCGGGGAGATCAGCGTCGTTATTGCGAAGTTCTTCTACCTTTTCGTGAACGAGTGTTCATTAATGGAAGCGTACGAAGTGGATAACTTCATCCTCCGCAATGCTGGAGTTCTCACTTCTTGGTGAGATTCAGAATACATCATGACCCGACATCTACTTACACATGGGACAGTATATGGTCATTCTATGAAATGCAATCTAGCCATCTATTCTCAATCTGTCCCAATATTCTTATGCGCATTCTTGTTGTCGACTCTCAACCCCTGGAATCTCTCCTACAAACCTCGTTGTCTTCTGCGACGCACTGGGAAACACGGTAAGGTGGCAATGTTACAACACCGAGCTCATGGCTCTTCATCTTGCACAGACTTCGAACGTTGAAGCAGCTCTTTCGTATGATCCTCGATGTGACCAACCCGTCGTTCGTTATCGGAGACAGACAGTGGCAGTCTAGCGCGACAATTATTTTCCACAGTTACTTTACCGCACTGTGGCAGGATCCTCAGGTACATTTACATACAGATCTTTGTTCCTTGTATAACATAACAACTCCACAGGAAGAAGTTAAGGTTGCGGTGGATACTTGGTCACAAACATTACTTCCCGCTCATTTTGAAGCCATCACAAATTGTTGGAACGAAGCCTTGGTCAAGGCCCCGGCGTCCGAACGGTTGGGGCTCATTAACTTCCTCATAAAACTTCAGTCACTCTTCTCTAGCTGGAGAGGTACGTACCGTGTTAGACAAGTGTATATATGCACACATAGTCCCTTCTCCAGTACTTTCCTGGGACGTGATCATCGGGGTTCTTTCAGAAGATGATGACATACCGAGTGGCGAAGACCACAAGAACAGATTGATATCTGTTCGTGCAGTGAGTCCCCTCTAGTATATTATCTCTGAATAGTGCATTCATTTTCACAGTCCGAAATGGACCGTAGCTCGGCCGCTGTTGATCCTGACGTCGCCTCCTTGCACGTGGGTCGTTATACAGAATGCTGGGCTCCGCTTCGACTGACCGTTTTCAGATTTCTATTCTGCTCTTGAGCTTGAAAATGATTGGTTCCGGGATTAGCATTGACCTGCCCAACCTGCTCAAGTTGAAGAAACACCTCGTCCGTATCTTGGGGTTTTCCAACATCTCAACCGTCCGTGCACCTGGAAGCCATTTATTTTATGTCGCATTCGATCACACGAAGATCACTGCATATGACGTATCGCCCTGCATGGACGAGCTGTTGACCGTGTTGGATGCTTCTCATCCATTTTCACTTGTTGCTTCCGCAATGACTGAATCACTACCCCCTAACGACGCGCCAGCCTCTTTGCTAGTCGGGTCCATTTTTGTGGATATCCCCGTCGCACTCATCACCGGATCTGAGGACCTCCTCGATCTGCCAACTTTGACGACGAAGAGACTCATCGAATGTCTTCTTCTCGTGATGTATAAACACGACATGGAAAGTCTGCCTCTCAGACATCTACAAGGGAATCTTCGAAGGGCAGTCCGCCGGGTACTCAATCTCGTACCCACTGAGCTTAGCTACGAACTACGCCAGCTCGCCCTGACTGTAGCACAGACATATGTCAAGCTGTGGCCGAACACGGCAGGCAGTTTCGTCCTGTAAGTGATAGTCTTTTTTCATGAAATCTTGCAGGTGACACGCGGTGCAGTGAGTGCATTGAAGCGTGTTCGGAAGTTATCACAGATGTTAAATCCAGTAAAGAAGATCCGATCTCATCCCAAGCGACGATCCTTCATAGAAACTACTCTACTGATGTATGTTATTATAGAAAATTCGGTCTGTGGATACCAGCTAATGTCTGCATATAAAATCAGGTTCGCCGAAAACGGAATAATGATCGCGTTATTCAAGGCAGGTGTTTTCACGCTGCCGTATGCGTGCCTGTGCTGATACGCTTCGTAGAAAACACGTACAGAGAATTTCTTCAAGGTTCTCCGGACCTGTACAGATAACAAGACCCGCAGCTCCCCTGAGTCCCAGGGTTTGAGAGATATCCTTCTGCGAGATACTGCTTCTAGGATAGTTGAGAACGACCCAGAAAGTTTCAAGTTGGTCATGCATAACCTTAGCCTTTTCATTGAAAAGGTCCACACCAGTGCTTATGATCCGGGTCTCGTACGCCGTGAGTTTCCCCGTTGTTACTTCAACAGCTCCCCTAACCCTGCCACAGATATAGGGCTTTGCCTCACGGGTGTTGTTCGTCGCACCGCTGATTGGTCTGCAGAAAGCTTCGATCCAAGTCCCTTGCTTTTAATTACGAGCACCCTCATAGAAAACAATCCAGCCCAAACTCGGGTATGGAATCACCTCATGTAGCGTTCCCCACCCATCCTGAAGCTTCTCAGGATTTTCTAGTCTACGCTGATACTATACTCCGAGCGGTATTGATCAGGTTTATCATAAATCAGCCGAGTCTCGTGCGCATATTAGAAGTAGCAAAACACCTCCACGTTCGTATCAGGAAGCAGACAGCGCCAACTGATTTCAGGCTCGAGCACAATCGGATCATGTCCACGATTCTCGAATCCTATGGCGAGGGATTACGACGTAAGAGCCGAATCTCACCATCGACATTAGCTGCAATGGCCGAGGTATCTCCCCGTATAATTTAGGTTTGGTCGCTATTTACTAAGGCATATTTAGGCTATAGCGCAAACCAGTATTAACACGATTGAGTATGACAAGGACCTGGAAAGCACAATAGCCAAATTGGGGGCGGATGGTATTGCCTACATGCAAACGCGCGCTCTGCAAGGCGGAAATGCGGAAGCCGAGGTCAAGATTTCACTATCCATCGCAAAGCTGGTCCTGCATGGTTTGGAAATTGATGGAGAACCCATTCATCAGCTATTTTTGGAGCAGCCTCCAGAGGTACGCCTCAGAAATCATTCGATTCGTGAGCTGGCATGGATCAAAACGTAGAAATCCGCACGACTGTTGAGCATCCACGTGTGGAATGTGCTCTTGCTGACTGCATTGTCCCACAAATTTACTCGCTCGGGAGTCCTCCTGATGGGGCACTTCCCGACCTTTGTTATCGCTTATCGAGAAGCTCTGACCGTGTCTTCGTCCGCCACTCAAGGACTCGTGAGCGCAGCGGCAAATATTAACCACTGCTACGCATCTGTAAAACTATGGCTACTGCTCGATATGATGCTGTCGCAAGATCCGGGGTCACCGGATGGCCACGCTGCCGTATCGAAAGCGGGGCCCTTCGTAATCTGGAACGAGTTATGGCCACCCTTCTCGGATCTCATCAGTGCACACGAAGCGGAACGTGCCGAGGGGGCAGAATATGGTGCGTACTGGGTTGCGCAATTTTCTCGATACTCCCTCCGCTTTACCTAAAGATCTAGCCCCTCTGGAGCGCTACGTCGTCCGTAATTGCGGACCTCTTCCATTTTCTGCGGGAGATCCATTCAATTTTAACGTTGGAGACCGCGGTGCACGAGGCCATTCTTACCCGCCTACGTGTGCCCGGTCAACCGGAAGGTTCCAACACTAAGGTAGGTTTTCGCTGCATCTTTCGGGTGCCGCCGTGCTCATCAACACGCTTCTCAATGCTGTATCATAGTTGGCACGGACCTTGCGAATCATCCGTGAACCAACACCGCGGACTCCATGGATCACGCTCCTTGACCAAGTCAAGAGCGACATCATTACGGCGGAGAAGCTCGACATGCTGGAGTCGCGGGATCTTAATAAGGTTTCGAACTTGGAAAAGTACAGGAGAGATTCTCGCGCGGTGTGACAACAAGAAAAAAGGTTCACTGATATTGCAAACGAATTAAAACCGGCGGAACCCTAAAGTCATCAGATCATCTGAATCAGATGAAGACATTTAATAATAGCGAGACGCTGGCCATGTCCCTGCACTCAGGGACGGCTAGGACGAAGGGGCACACGTAAACAGTACATAAGATTGCTCAGTGATCGTGCCCGCTTTGGGTTCCCGGTCTGTGCATGCGGCGCTCCTCGTCTCTCGCCAATACAACTTCGCTGAGGCTGCTCTTTCTACGTTCTCTAAGGCTGGGTGCAACCGAGCGCACCGCATGCTCTAACACGGGCCAAATCTCGTCCGACGAACTACCACGCAGCGACACAAGTTTCGGCTTCAAGTCAGGGGAAAACGACGTCCGATGGGAACCGTAATACTGAAGGAGTGGCGAGGTCGACGTGTAAAATTGTTGAAGGCGACGAGCAAAAACTTCCTGAAGAAATCATCATATCAGGCACAACGCAATTTCGTTCTCCCACGTTCCCCCCACACGCACTGGGTTATCATCAGGCCGCTTGGTGAGGGGTTCGCCAGTCTCATCGTCGAGCCCGTCGACTCGGGGTCGATTGTAGGAGAGGTTGTAAACACGGCCAGAGGGAAGGTGGACCCATCTGTCTGAGATGCGAGCGAGAATGACTTCGTCTGGAACGTCAAGATTCACGACCAGACTGAGGGGCAGTCCTTGTTTCCTAAACCAGAGCAGCTCAGAGATGGGGGACACACGTAGAAGATGGTAATTGCCGCCAACCGAAGATGTGCGTCAAGGAGTTTTCCTTGGCCAACCGTCCGAGGAAAGCCGTCTAATATCCAGTGCTGAGCAACTTGTGAATCAGCGGCCGTTGCTTATCAATGATCATTCCACGCACTTTATGACGAAGGGTATCGAGTTTGCTTGACACGACCTTCAGCATGAGCTCATCGGGCAGCAATCCGCCCTTCGCGACGATTTCCTCAGCGAGTTGGCCGACTTCGGTCCTTCGGAGTTATCACACTGTTGAGCGGAGACGGAGGCACAGAAGTTGTTGTTCTGCTCACTTTTCCGCGATGTGCTGCCTCAACAGATCGCCCGTGGAGATGGATAGGATATCGTGTTTGCGTGCAAGGCGCGTCGTGAGGGTACCTTTTCCCGCACCAGGCTTGCCGAACATGATCATGCGCAATACCCTCCCGTTGGGGTGGGATGAATCCGGGCCCGTATCCGCATCAGGAGCGGCAGCTGAACGAGAATTGCCCAACAAAAATGGAAGGGCGGTCTGAGAGCGAGAAGTCGTCGAAAACTCGCGGGTACATATTCTACGACGGGTATTAGGACGGAGGCAGAGCGAGGTCATCGTTGGGTCGAACGAAGACGACCGACAATTTACCCCAGACCCCAATACGAATTAACCCGACCTGAACCCCGATCCGACAAACTCGTGATTAGATAAGATTAGGCTAACTGATTAATTCCCGCATCTCTCGCACTCCGTACACCCCGTGCACGTCAGGCCTTTCGCTGTCCGCCGCGATACATATGGCCTCCGCAACTTGATCGACATGTATAGGGGGCAAGGAGAGTGCCCTTGCAATCGAATCGAGGGCCGACGGTCCCCCAACCAACGTTTGCGACAACCCGTGGAGTACGTCCGAGGGAGTAGGCATCCCTCTGGAAAGCTTGGACTGCATCGTGGACGACAAGTCGAGTAGTGCTGCCATAGCAGCCGTGTACGGCCTGAGATGGGGGTGATATACAAGGCCTGACAAACATTCAATTTACGCTCCAATACTCGGGGCGCCACTCACTCGGTCGCAAATACACCCCACGATAATTTGTTCGCCCCCCGACCACGCGTTCTACTTGTTCCTCTGCTTCTCGTTTAGTTTCGATGTATGCAGCAGGTATGACAGGTCGAAATATGTCTTCCGCCGAGATGTAGACGAAGGGACGCGGGTGCTGTGTCCCTGCATGATCTACGTTGCTATTCACGAACGCAGTCGCCACTCGTACGGCTTCTCATGTCAGCCAAAAAAAAATCACAAACAGCGCGAATTAGCCGAGCATCACGGACCTGAGTCCCTGTTTAAGGTCTCATAAGCATTTCGATGTTCCTCGAGCGGGTTGCCACCGGCACCCGTAAGACTCCGAAAAATGCTTCCTGCTGCGCTCGCCAAGTCTTGCCTCCGCAGCGCGTCTTTGTAGCTGGTATCTGCCAAGAGTGTGCCTAGAGTATGCACAACCGCCGACACGCCAGGCAACAGGTGGGAATATGTCTCAGGCCGGAGAGCGTCCGCCGTCAACCACTCCACCTAGACGGGAAATCAAGGTATCACGATGTCAGTTACGATGAGACAGTATCTCAGAGTCTTTACCTTTTCGGTCCAAGCAGGTGTGTGGCCCTTTGGGGTCTGGAAGGGGCGCCCAGACGAGCTGCAGCGCACGTTCGTTTTTCAAATTGCAAAGAACTTGTCTCAGTCTGCTACTTACCTGATACTAGTGACCTGGTAGCCGTGACGTAGGGCCACTCGACAGACTGCAGAACCTGAATCGATGTCTAATTTACTCTGGAACGCGTGGTTGAAAAAAGGGCAGACCAATGAACCCGTTACCCCCGACAACAAGAAGTTTGTTGAGCGTGGGCTGAATCATGATGGTAGTGATGGTAGTGACAGTTCAACCAACGTTCACCATTCACAAGACGAACTCGGACGGTCGGAAGGGTTAGCGCCAAGCCATGTAAATTCATTGTTAAGTTACTATGGACCAATAGGTATCAGAACTTCCGCCCAGGGAAACAATGCACGTGAAACCAGCATCCACAACAATTTGCTAGCAAGTTGACAGCCGTGGACTACATGCACATCAGGAAATAATGAAACAATAAAAAGACCAGGGATAAAAATGGAACATGTAGCAACGCGCACGAGCGGGAGTGAGGTTCTCGTTAGTGGGTCATCACCGCCAGGGTCGTTAATCCCGCAACAAAGCTCGTCGCCTCTCAACAAGCACGGCCTCTACACACAAAAGGGCACGGCCCCAAGGAGAAAAATAGGAACAATCAACGCAAGGAAGGAAAGATTTGAAGTTGACGGATGACGACAACCACTCGTCAGACGAAGGACCATTCAATGGGGGCAATGCCATCGTCCAAGGATGCGATGGCTTTAAAAGCACCCTCGGATAGGTCGATGGAGTTTCTGTTCAGGCAGGTCGGGCAGTCGTCCGCAACAGTCACGGTTACAGTTTTGCCGTTCTTAGTGTTAGTAATCCGCACCTGCTGCCCACAGAGAGCAGATTTAGCGCCTGGATTGCCGTAGCGACGTTCGTCTTGTGGAGGATGAAGTTCAGGTGGCGCGAATATTATCCATTAATAAGTACTCACCCATTGCGCAAATAAAGTCGCCGTCGCTGTGCACCTTTCCGCATGCGCCGGCAACACCGTTCTGATAGAAGAAAGTAGCCCTAGGAGGACGTACGTACTGAGGAATTGGCAAAGAGAATGGGGAACACGTACTGGCCACCAGCGTTGACATCACTGCTTTCGAGGTTATGGGAAGCGGGGGTGGGACTGGCCTTGGGCTTGGGAGTAGAGGTAGATGGAGACGGCTTAGGGGTAGAGGTCGGCTTAGGGGTAGAAGAGGTAGACGAAGACGGCTCAGGAGTGTGTGTCGGCTTTGGGGATACATAGGTTGGCGTGGGCGTCGCGTTAGTGGGGCTCAAAGAGGGGGTATTGTCGCTTTGGTCATCACAATCATCGGGAATACACTGAGGAGGACGTGACTCGAGCTTCTGGGTGGCCTTCGAGGTATATGAGTGGACTATAACGCAGGGATCAAACTGATGATCTTACCAACAATGGGTGGCAACACTGGTCAAAGAACGGCTGACCGTGCTTATCCTGACACTGGAGAGCCAAGTATCGTTCGTGATACCGACCGTAGGGCTGCGAAACGAGCTCGGGAAAACAACAACAGGGCAACCGAATAGTGGACAGACCTCAAGAATATCAGTTTCCCAGCCATTGGGAGGGCTCAGGCGCGGTACAACAAGGCCGGATACGGCAGAAACGGCAGCAAGGGCAAGAGAAGTGATGGATAGGACGCGAACCATTGCGAAAGAGACAGTGGGGATGTTGCTAAGAGAGAGTGGGGAACGAGTGGGATGTCGAGGGATAGGACTGCTTAAGAGAGTGGCAATGGGATCGAGCTAGGAGACAGGTGTTAATGGTAGGTGCCGATGAAAAGAGGGAGTACACACTCTGAACGGCGCGGGAGAAAGATGAAGGGGAGAAGAAAGCGGGTGGTGGTGGGGAGAGGGAAAGGGGAGGTGGGAGGGAATGTGAATGAAGGTGATCAAGAGATAAATAAATTTTATAGGGATACGCCATTGTCCTTAATTAATTGAGGGCGACCCGGAATGTATGCGTGTTGCGAAGGTAGGTGAGATGAGGCACAGCAGTTGCTATAATAAACACACCCTCGTTGCCAGCTGCGGTGTGGCGCTCTCCGGAATTGTCCTCCGCGCCGCGCGGAATGGTCCCATTGCCCTCTCCCTAACCACATCCTCCCAACATGAGCTCAGGTACGTGCTGTACTTCTCCCCGCTATGTCACTACATGCACCATTTATCGTCAGGTTTCACAAAAGATCCTTTTGGTTCATCAGCTTCTCTTGACGTGAACCCGTTCGACGACCCTTTCGCGGACCAAGATTCGGTCAACAAGACACCACAATATTCACCTGAAATTGCCGCTTCACGAACCGCCGACCTTGAGCGTCGGGAGCAAGACTTGGAGAGAAGAGAGCGTGAATTACACCAAAAGGCTGACACTATCCGAAAGCAGGGTCGCAACAACTGGCCTCCCTGTGAGTACCTACCCACTGTACTTCATACACGTTTCTTAAGCATGCTCATCTCCGCCCGTACACGCTGCAGTCTTTCCTCTCATTTACCATGACATTACGGTAGAAATACCTGAAGCATCTAGGCCCCTCATCACACGGCTCTACCTCCTATGGCTCGTCCTTGCTGGAACTTTGATCGTCAACATGGTTGCCTGCATATTTGTTCTGACCTCAGGAGGATCTGACGGGATAAAGGATCTAATTGTCAGCATCATGTGCGTACCCATTTGGGCTCTCTGCCTCCTGATCGACTGACGGCAAACCACTTCCCTGTATTAGCTTCATCCCGGTAATTAGTGTTCTGTCCTTCCTACTATGGTACAGGTAAGACTTTGTATTTTTATACTTGTGTTGTATCACCCACATACATGACTTCAGACCGATCTACAACGGATATATGAAAGTGCGTTTCCTCTTTTCTTGATCAGCCGACCATGCTGAAAGCTACCAGGAACAATCGTTGTATTACTGTATGTGTGGCTGCACCACGTTTTCCCCTTCTATCCCCCAATATACCAGTTGACTTCGCGCAGATATTTACTTTTTCTTCGGCGGTTGGCACTTAGTTTTCAGCTTGTACATGTGAGCGCCTCCGTATCTTCTTCCGCCGGCTTACACTGATTTGATACGGCGGTTGCAGGCTACTTGGCATTCCGAGGTAATTCTAACCTTGTCTTCATAAATAATCTCTCATTCTGGATCATTCCACTAGTACCGGTTCTGCCGGCATAATCCAGACAGCTCAGAGATTCTCACATGGTGCAGTGGTGGCCGGAATACTCGGCATCATCGCCACCGTCGGATGGGCTGTTCAGGGTCTAGGAAATGCCTTTTATTATCGGCAGGTAAATGCTCTCACCCGTTTTGCATTTATCTGGTCACTCACTTCTAGGACAGATATGGACACATCACACCGCCGCGGGCCATACGATGGATAAGGTGAGTTCTAAACGAAAAAAGTGACTGTATTGCCGACTTCTTTTCGTTTCTCAGGCCAAATCTGAGCTGGCGACGCAAGGTGCAAAGTCTTATTTTACGCGAGGATAGCGAGTTTTTGTTTTTTTTGTTTCCTCCCCTCCTATATAGCTTAGTAGTAGTCCAAATGTATGCGACTTCTACGTTCTCATTGGCCTCTCATTGGCCCAGTAAGGCAAAGTGCATGCACCGGTCGGAGATTGAACACTGGAATGAAACAGTCGATTGTCAATCTTTTTTTTTCCCTTCAACCCATCATCGTCATCTAAGGTCAGCCTCCACGGATCTTCTGTTTTGTTCGCGTTAGTTTATTCTTTCTGTTCAGTCAAAAACCAAAATCGAAAACCAAAAAAACTTAGAAAACATATTCACAAAGCGGTTGTTTCATCTCTTTCCTTGGTATGCTCGTTGGTATCTTGTTTTCTGCTTCGTCCATCTGTTGACCATAGTTCACTCGATCCCAGAAAAACCCATAAAGCAGTAACGACCCACCCAACCCGCACCTAAAACATAAAAAATGTCTGCCTCTCCCGTTCCCAGCTTCGGAGGTTACTTCTCAGGTTCCTGATGCCCCTGCGATCCCTCCCCCGGCTGCGCCTTCCTACAACCCTCCTCCGCCGTCTGTGACGTCCGCTCCCTCTGCTTCTCTGTATGTCGGTGAACTGGATACCACCGTTACTGAGGCCATGCTATTTGAGATTTTCAATATGATCGGTCCAGTCGCTAGGTGAGTCTCAAGATGGTGTACCACCTTCCCCAGAGCGGTGAATTGACCCCGATTCCTGTGTTTTCACAGCATCCGCGTTTGCCGTGATGCTGTTACACGTCGTTCTTTGGGTTATGCTTATGTCAATTATCTCAATGCCAGTGATGGTAAGTGTACTCGTCCCCTCTGATGCTATGGGGTCTCATCTCCTGGCAGGCGAGCGTGCCTTGGAACAGCTAAACTACTCTTTGATCAAAGGGCGTGCCTGGTCAGCATTATTGTTTGTATTGAACTCTTCTACGTTGAATTCATCATCGCATCCAGCCGTATAATGTGGTCTCAGCGTGACCCCGCCCTGCGTAAGACTGGGCAAGGCAACATCTTCATCAAGAATCTAGATGAGGCTATCGACAACAAGGTTTGCTGGCCGTCAATCCTTGATAAGTGAACCTACTGACCACCATTAGGCTCTCCACGATACCTTTGCTGCATTCGGTAATGTTCTATCTTGCAAGGTTGCCACCGATGAGCAGGGTCGCTCTCGTGGTTATGGCTATGTCCACTATGAAACCGCTGAGGCCGCCGACACCGCTATCAAAGCCGTCAATGGGATGCTTCTCAACGACAAGAAAGTCTATGTTGGGCATCACATTTCTCGCAAGGTATGGGAACTTCGTAATTAGGGTTCTTCACCTTCCTCATGTTGTTTACAGGAACGTCAGTCTAAGCTTGAGGAAATTCGTGCACAATTCACGAATCTGTATGTCAAAAATATCGACCCTGACGTGACCCAGGATGAGCTTGTCGAGGTGTTCCAGAGATACGGGGCGGTCACTTCTGCTGTCATACAACTGGATGACGAGGGTCGGAGCAAAGGTTTCGGCTTCGTCAATTTCGAAATTCATGATCAGGCTCAAGCGGCTGTGGATGGCCTTCACGACACCGAATTAAAAGGAAAGAAGCTCTTCGTCTCCCGTGCTCAGAAGAAGGCAGAGCGTGAAGACGAATTGCGGAAGACATATGAAGCAGCAAAACAGGAGAAGATGAGTAAATACCAAGGCGTCAACCTCTACATTAAGAATCTCGAGGACGATATCGATGACGAGAAGCTTCGCGCCGAGTTTGAGCCCTTTGGCACAATCACCAGCTGCAAGGTTATGTGCGACGAGAAGGGGACCTCTAAAGGGTTCGGCTTCGTTTGCTTTTCGTCTCCTGACGAAGCTACTAAGGCCGTCGCCGAGATGAACAACAAAATAATTGGGACCAAGCCTCTCTATGTTTCCCTTGCCCAACGGCGTGAAGTCCGCAGGCAACAACTAGAAAGCCAGATTGCTCAGCGTAACCAGATCAGGTTACAGCAGGCTGCAGCCGCTGGCCTTCCTGGTGGCTACATTAATGGACCCATGTATTATCCGCCAGGTCCGGGGGCCTATCCCCCGCAAGGCGGACGTGGCGTAATGGGATATCCTCAGACAGGTACGCTTCCATAGATCAAAAGTACAAGAAGCCTCTTTACCATGACGCCTAGGAATGCCCATCCCTAACCCATACGGCCAAGCCCCTCCTCCCCAAGGTTATCCTAGTATGCCTGGGTATCCACGTGGGGTACCTCGTCCTCCCGTTCCCCGTGAAGGTGCCCCTGCCAACCAACCTGGTATTCCGCGTGGGACCGTAGCACCCGCTACTAGCAGTGCTCCTGGTCCTCGCCCTGGCCCTCAGGGAGGCATTCCACCTCCCCGCGGGACTCCTGGTGTTACTCCGACCACTGGTCGACCCCCGCAAGGCTTCAAGAGCAACGCACCTCTCCCCCGGAACGGACCTCCACCGCCCCAGGCTGGCACCGCCCCTCCTGCGGCGGGTACTGCTACCGTACCCTTGGATACCTCCCTCCTATCCAATGCATCTCCGATGGAGCAAAAGCAGATGCTCGGCGAGGTTATCTATATGAGGATTGTTCCGTAAGTATTCTTCATAGTTGGGCCTACCTACTTATCTCCATTTTGAATCCAGCGCGCAACCCGAACTTGCCGGCAAAATTACGGGTATGCTTCTCGAGATGGACAACTCGGAATTGTTGCATTTGCTCGAGTCCCCAGATGCCATGGCTGCCAAGGTCAACGAGGCCTTAACAGTTTTACAGGAGTTCACTCAGAGAGATGATGTTGCGGCCGGTGCAGCCTGAGTAGCTTTCAGCCAGGACTCATGTGGGTGTTGTTCTCGGTGAAACTGCTGTTGGTTGTCGGTCGCTGCTCGCGTTATTCTTGTTGGCTCTTTCCTTATGTTACTCCATCTCCGACTGATGGGTTTCGGTCACTGCTTATGCGGGTTAAGCGCTGGCCGTTTCTTTATGTACTCGGAGGGAATAGAGACGTTACAACCGCTTTATGATGTGTTGTGTGGCTGTACGAATGTGATTGGCGATGGTGATGAATTACAGGGTATAAGTGTGAGGGAGTATCAACATTTTGCTGTCGGCAGAAAGGAGAGCGGGAAATAACGGTATGCGGTATGTGCCGTAGGTTGTATGATGCTTACACACTTTTGATTGCGTGGACCACATGTAACCTGTTCTCGATATGAACGAGCGGAAAATACAGGTCCCTCTGTGCTGCCTCGGTAAGCACCTTGACCTCTTTCTCAGATAAACCCGATGACAACAAAAGAGGTCGAAGGGCGAGGATAAGTAAGTCCGATTCCATCCAGGCAAGTTGGCCGACAGTCAGCAGGGTCGGATCTACGTGATGATGAACAAGGCGCAAGGTACGCAAACCAAGACAAAGGTACCTTTCGGCCAAAAACCAACAGGGATGTCGGCATGCTGTTGGAAGACCTGATCATACCACCCGAGATCGTGAACGAGTTCTCCCATGCGTCCTGGAACCGTGACATCAACGCCACTCAACGTGAGCGCGTGCTGAATTTTCTCCGCCAGAGCACACCAGCCGGGGATCCCGGTTTTAGCATCGGCAGATGTGACTTTTCCGTCCGCGACGGGACGAAGATCGAACTCAATAAGAATGAGCACACCACCGGGGCGCAGAATTCGGGTGAGTTCGTGTAGGAAATGTGGATAGTTTTTGATCTAAGAGGGCAGTTAATGAGCGCTCGGCAAAATCAAAAATGGCACGCGACCATACCCCTGAGTGCATGTTGCGAGCATGTACGACATCATATGAATTAGATGGGTATGGCAGGCAGCGGGCGTCAAGGTCACAGAGTTCGAACCTAACTTGGTGAAAGCAAAGCAGACGGGGCCACGGGATTGAAGGATCAGGAATAGTCATAATGTGATGCCGTCAGTACTAACGTGCAATTGGAAGGTACCATCCTGTAGGGATCGGCATGTGAGATGGCTGGATGGGGCATTTCACGTCAGCACTTTGAACTTACCGGGGTTGGAGAGGAGCGAGGTCCACACCCGTGACCTCGACGTGGGGGAATTCGTCAGCCATGTCAACCTGCCCTGGCGGTGGTTCGAATAGAGTCCGTAAGCGCACGCACAATCACCATGTCATAAGGTTCAATTAACTTACCAAAGTCCCCCACCGGTACCCATGTCCAGAACTCGGAGCTTTTCCCCACCTGTGTCACGTTCGGGAGACAGTACTTTCTCCACTGGTCCGACGTAAACTTTATTGCCAAATACGAAACGGATCATCCTGTGAAACAGCTCAAATCGCTGTAGACGTGTCATCGTCACCATGCACATCATCAATATCAAATCAAACAAACAATATCATCAATTATCACTTCTCGTTACACAACGTCGTGACCAACGTACCCTCAACTCGTCCTCATCGGCTGGCATCACATAGTTGTGGTTGAGGTTGTTACACCGCCTGCCACCGATGAGGCGGTAGAACCGGTCATGGTCATGCGGTGTGAGGTTTACTAGTTCCGGAAGAACGCACTCAATGCACATGGACGCTGGAGAGGGGGGAGAAATGGGGCGCGTAAGCAAGTTTGGAGGAGTCTCGTCGAGGGGTTGATATACTTCCGGGGCGTGTGTAAAGATCTAATCGGACTACAACCCATTTCAAATGAAGTAACACCTTGAAAGTTCCCTATTTACCCCTCCCGAGAATCGACCTTCGACAGCGAAAACGCCGCGTATGGAAAGTAACAATAGAATTTCACAAGGTTATGCATTATACAATCGGCACAATCGGTTTGATGTCGTGCACAAATACCGTTCTCGTGGCCTCCCCGTGCCATCCCCTGTTCCCGCTAGCGCTAATGAGGAACCGGCCAGCCGGATCAACCACTGAATGGGACCATTGCCAGATCAGAGCCAGGTGCAACTTCTCGGTTTATGACTCACGCATTTGAGACACCATCCCCCCATGATGCCCCGGAATGATCTTGAACTGCATTCGTCCTTTGGCTTCGCTCTCCCCGGCTTCTGCCGCGTTCCACAGCCGAATATTATCGCTACAAGCACTAAAAAAGGGCATCAATCATTGAGTAGAATGGTCCAATAAAAAGAAGCGAAGGTCGAGTGTGACCTAGTCCTGGGGCCAACGCCGCCTTCTTAATCGTCACCAGATGTGCGCCACTTACCAAGCAATGTGACGCCCATCCGGGAATGCAACGACACAGCTGACAATCCCAGAGCTGGGGGGATTTCTGAGCGTCTTTAGAAGACGGGGTGACTCCGCGGGACCAGACCGTCCGAGTTGTCTGACATCCCACACGTCGACGGTGCCATTTCGTCTTCCTGCGAAGATCTGGCCACCATTAGGGGACCAGCAAGCCTAACAAGTAAGATTTAGCAACGTCTCCGCACTTGGCGGGTATCACAGGACACTAAATGCATTTAGGTAGAATTTGATGCCGTACCGAGAGACACCACGGGGGTGTTTTTTCACTCATCCATAGCCGGCCCACCCCATATCCGGCACCAGAAGGGACTCGGCAATCCCACAAAACCACCTGCCCATCCAAGGCTGCCGTCATGATAATGTCCGGAGAAAATGCTCCGAATGAGGCCGCATCCAAGATAGGAGGTGCGTTTTTGGGTGCTGGCGCTGGTATAGGGGGAGGTTTGGGGCTTTGGACTGCAAGAGGTGCGGACAAAGGCTGAGGGGGACCTGCGGAAGGGACGGACAACGGCGGCGCCGATGACGCCCCTTCGGGTGAAGTATTGTCAGGTTCTCCTTCGGCATCAGGTTCATCACCAAATAAGGAGTCGGCCTCTGAATGTGCGTCCGCGTCCACGGCCAACTGGGATCGGGCTTCTGCAGGGTCATGAGAACCCTGATCAGTGAAAACCAAGGTGTGCACCCACCACCTGGCGCGTTTGGATTGCTCGAGGCATCATCTACGGTCGCAGAACGGGATGATCGGCCCAGCTGTCCGTGGTCGGCCGAAGTAGTGGTGTTCTTGATTTGGCTGAATTGGAGAGGCACGTTGGGATAATCGGAGCTCAGCGGACGAACTGCAAGTGCGGCTAGCTGCGCACCATGGGCAACGAAGCGACGTGCTATCTGGCCTGTATCAAGGTCCCATTGCTAGTACAGAAGAAGTTAATGATTATTTGATTTATCCGCCAATGGAAATATACAACAACGCACTAGGGCCTGGCCGTCCCAGCCGGCGGAGAAAAAGCCGCGCTCGTCATGCTGAAGCGAAAGCGCCGACACAGGGCCGCGATGGCCCTGCATGTCGTGAAAGAAACGGCCTGGATCGTGCCTAACGGTGAAAAGATTGATCTGTCCTGTCAAGAGATTAGATAAATCACAGACAAGCCATGTCCATTCAACAAGGCACCTGCATTGGTCCCCGAC
The DNA here is from genome assembly GCA_021527775.1 of Lactarius sanguifluus. Classification (NCBI taxonomy): domain Eukaryota; kingdom Fungi; phylum Basidiomycota; class Agaricomycetes; order Russulales; family Russulaceae; genus Lactarius; species Lactarius sanguifluus. Next base: position 1,332,070 of record JAKEYF010000001.1, on the reverse strand, counting down.
AGGCACCACAATGCGTCACCGTGCAAGGCTAGACTGTGGACAGGTGAACGCTCGGCATTCGGAGTCGACATGGGGGCTTCTGGATTCTCCCACCACGACCTGACTTGACCGGCTTTGAGGCTGCCTTCAACTACTCCAGCGTGGTGACGTTGAGGGGCAGTCAAAAAGTTTTTCCCGTTTACGGCAGAGAATATGTCGTAGTCACGAATGTAACCATCTTCCGAGCCCGTGAGGAAGTGGGTCATGCACGGGGTAGAAGCAAGGGAGTGTGTCGGTACTGGGTGAGGTAAGGCGCAGATAGCCTCTACAGTATATGAACGGGGATATAGAACCGAGGGCCGCAGCTTGGAACGGCGCGTGTGTGAAGGGGAGAGTGAGCGAGTCCTTTGCGAGGGTGGTGTTAGACCTTTCGCAAAGTTGTCGGCAAAAATTATCCATAGGGTCTGAAGCGTGCGCACCTTTTGGTGGCCTCTGGGCCGCGAGAGGCGACGGCGGGCGCTTCGCTGGAATTGCCGCAGGCGCAAGTAGTGGGGCGACAGGAGACTCGATAGTCTCTGGGGCACCCGAGTCGAGGACAGCTTCGTCCTCCTCATCCTCGTCGTCCTCATCGTCCTCAGATTCCTCGTCATGAGATTCCTATGGAAAAGCAGTCAGCGGTACGCTATTGGGGTGGTTGGAAGAGCTGACTGGGTCACCGTCCGTAGCATCCTCCGCGCCTGCCTCGATTGCTTCGAATATCTCCTGATCAATATCTTCCTCTCCGTCATTGTCAAATTCAACGTCATCTATATCCTCTTCACTGTCGCTGCCGGGCATTGTAGACTGGATAGTGTGGAGAAGAAGACAGGCAGATCGACGCGGACGCGGCGGACCGGCGCGGAAGTAGGGCTACTGCTAACGTTTCGCTACTGTAATTCGGTATATACATACCATGGTGCTCTCCGACTTGGGCAGAAAGCTCAATGCGGCTCTTTCCTCCCTCAACAGAGTATCTGTAGTTGATGAAAAGGTTGCTTGGCTTCACTCTCCCCGCGCATATATTCACATGTATTGTATTAGGTTCTAGATGCACTCTTGAAGGAAGTCTGTGCTGCTCTCCTTGAGTCTGATGTCAACGTCAAACTGGTCTCCCAACTACGGCAAAAAGTACGCATCAAGGTGAAAGCCGCATTTGAGAGTTCTGGGGAGAAAGCCAGGGAAACAAATAGAAAAAACATTGTACAAAAGGTAGCATCGTTATGTGCGGACTTGCATCCGTGTTTCTGACCGTTTTCATAGGCAATCTTTGATGAGCTCGTCAATCTAGTAGACCCCGGGATAGATCCATATAAACCGAAGAAGGGCTATACGAATGTGATCATGGCCGTCGGTTTGCAGGTAACCATATAGCAATAATGTTCTCGTTACCCCATTGCTGATCTTGTTATAGGGTAATGGCAAGACGACGACATGTACCAAGTTAGCTGTACACTATCAGAAGCGTGGATTCAAATCTTCAATCGTCTGCGCCGACACGTTTCGCGCTGGTGCTTTTGATCAGACTCGCCAGTCCGCCACCAAGGCCAAAGTTGCTTACTTCGGTTCATACACGGAGACCGACCCTGTAGCGATTGCGGCACAGGGAGTCGCTAAATTCAAGAAGGAGAAATTTGAGGTAATTATCGTCGACACTTCTGGACGGCATAAACAAGAAAGCGAACTCTTCGAAGAGATGAAGCAGATCGGCAGTGCCGTCAAACCTGACATGACCGTGCTGGTCTTGGACGCGAGTATAGGTAAGTGGTCGTACGTTCCATTACGTCTCTTACTGAAATTATTTCAGGTCAGGCGGCGGAGGCACAGAGCCGCGCATTCAAGGAGAGCGCTGATTTTGGCGCCATTATTGTCACGAAGATGGACGGTCATGCCAAGGGTGGAGGGGCGATCTCCGCGTAGGTGGTTTTACTGCCCGGGTATAATGTGGTTTACCTTTTTTCTTTCTAGTGTTGCTGCTACAAAGACGCCTATAATCTTCCTAGGGACGGGCGAACATCTAACAGACCTAGACCGATTTGTGCCCCAACCTTTCATATCGAAGCTTCTAGGCCTTGGTGACGTGCAGGGCCTGATGGAACACATGCAAGATCTGGCCACCCAAAACCCCGATCGACAGAAGGAGATGGCCAAGAAGCTCGAGGAGGGAAAATTGAGCATCCGCGACTGGCGAGAGCAAATCCAGAATGTCATGAATTTGTACGTGGCCCCTATGTGGACATCGTTATTTCAAGTACAGACGAAGTTTCCAGGGGACCTTTATCCAAAATCACATCGATGATTCCAGGCCTTCCTCAAGACCTCCTTCAAGGTTCTGACGAAGAGGGCGCACTCCGCATGAAACGCATGATCTACATTACAGATAGCATGTCTTCAACGGAGCTAGATTCAGATGGTTCTCTGTTCATGGAGTTTGGAAAGGATGGGAAGCCCGTCGGTCTCACCTGGCGCGTGTCGCGTGTTGCACGCGGCAGCGGGACAACCGTACGGGAGGTCGAAGAGTTACTCTGTCAATATCGTATGATGGCGAACATGGCGAAACAAGCGGGCGGTAAGAATGGATGGCTTCAAGCCATGCAAAAGATCCAAGGCGCTGCGGGTGGACGCGGACGTGGAGCGGGCGGCATGCCAACCCCTGCACAGATCCAAGCGATGCAAGTACGTCTGTTGATACTTCGTCGTGTATTACCAAAAAAAAATTCAATGTCGCACTCAGAACTCGCTACCACCCGGTATGCTTCAACAAATGCAACGACAGATGAGGAGTGGGGGTGGCGTTCAGGAAATGCTGAAGACGTTGATGCAAAGCCAAGGCGGCGGCGACATGGACATGGAGGAAATGCAACGCATGATGGGTCAAATGGGCGGTCTAGGCGGTCTCGGGGGATTGGGAGGAGGAATGCCGAATATGGCTGACATGTTCAAGATGATGGGAATGGGAAGAGGCGCAGGGGGGCGGTAGGCACCTACCGAAGCCGAGCAGTGTGGTGCTCACGGCTTGACACGAGTGTGCTAACCTTGTCGCCTCATGGGGAGATCGAGTAATATGCCCGGGCGAGGTAGGTACAAACCTTCTGTACGTCGTACGTGTGCCCGTAAGACTAAGCTGACTATGAACTTACACGAAGACGACCCGATGTGCGGCCGTCAATGCCCCTTCCCTTTTTGTTCTCGTTTCCAAAACTTCTTCTGTTCCGACGCAGAGGACTTGTTTCCAAAGATGAAGGCGCTCGTGTGCTTGTCAGCCCCTGTCTTTCTAGAAACGAACTTAGGTCCTGCGAATGTAATCTGATTTGTCGCCAGGGACCGGGTGAACAATTGATAGGTGGTCCAATTGCAAGCCACTTACAACCCAAAGGCCCCAAATCCCTACCAGCCCTGTAAATGTTGAATAGAATTTGGGTAGGTTACCAGCACCGGTAGTATTATATGACAGGAAGGCGCTCAGGAGTGAGAAGGACGTAAAGGGTACAATAAGGGGGTGAGCTGCTGAGCCGTTGTCGAGTGCAGGGGTGGACCCGGGGCCAGTAGAACTTGAAGGGATCTACAGTCGATTCGTTGGTAAGTGTCACATCTAGGAGAGACCGAAGCAAGCACATTGATGATAAGGCCTACAGCCGAAAAGGCTAAGAAGAGGCCGAAATGCAATGCCAAGAAGGATTCCAACGGTGTTAAGTGTTGAGATTGTCCGACAGCGAACAGAAGGAGATGGGGGAGAAATATCAGCACAGAGGACCATGCCAACAAACTACCAAGGTTGTCTGGGTGTTCAGCACAGGCTCGAGGTGTTTGGATGATTTACGAACATTATGGATGTAGCCCAAGTCCATGAGGCAGTCGCGCTCTCCTTCGGATCGGTCTCTTCTGGATATGTAGGCGGTCGGGAGGGACCAGAGGCTGCATTTATCGGATGTGACCCTACCTGACCCTTCTTAGACAGGTCGTGTAGTTCGAACTCTGAGGACATGGAGGTAGTGATTATTGCTGTGATAACCTGGGACCGACGTGTCCGCAGTATTCCTAGTTAGCGCGTCTGGGTCTCTCAAAAGCCATGGCGCAACAAGTGGCGCAACGTCGTGTGCTGTCCCACTGGTCAATCATAATCACGACACAAATTTGATCATTGCATGCAGTAGATATAGGGTGAGCAAGTGATGCAACATGGGCACAAAAAAAAGGAAAACAATGTAGTATATAATAGAGAGCTACACTAACTAAGCCAACAAGTCGACTCTACCATCCCCCAGATGATCCTGCGCCCCACCCACCATCGTTCTGAATCAGTGCTGGTCGCGGATTCATACCAACCGAGCCAGTTTGTCCAAAACCAGTGGGAGGCGGCGCGGCTCTCTGTCCAAATGGGGTCTGATATCCAGCAAGTGGTGTCTGCGAATACCCAGACATTGTCGGCTGGGCTGGTGTTGCGCGTCCAGCCGTAATAGATGGATGGGTACTTTGCCCACCGTACGGGTTTGGAGTACGTCCAGGTTGGCGAACAGAGACACGCCCCGGGGTTGCCATTCCGGACAGGGCTGGTGTGCGACCTGGTGTGCGTGCCGCATAGGGTGTCTTTCCGCTGGCAGCACTCCCTAGATTTTGAGAGTCGTGAATCTGACGGAGTTTAAAGGCGTCACATAGTTCAGGAACGCCAGTCGCGGGAGTGTCGAAAAGGTAGAAAGCCTCTGGAGCAACGCGAACAGGCTAAAGGAAGTTAAGTCGACCCGCGCACCTAGTCAGAATCGAACAAACACACCCAGGTTTGAATTGTCGAGCTCTTATTGGCCAAGAAACAAAGATTGAAGTGGCCAGGGCGTCGCCGGTTGAGGGTAAACCCGTATGCACTTTTTGACGGGTTAGCAGCGACGAAGTTCTTCAAGAAAAGATCTAGTGGGTCAAGTGTATTAGGACTTGTATCGCTGTGACTAAAAGAATACGGACGAAGTTCGTCTTCTGGGCCGGGTTTGAATTTCTCAAATGCCATGAGCTCTTCGACTCGACGTGCTAAGGCTTGAACGTGGTTGACAATGAGCTCGTCTAGGTCCGAAAACTCATATTTCCCATCAACAACCAGCTGTCCCCCGATGTTTTGCCCGTTCGGGTCCGCGTTCGGCTCGACGACGTCTAAGGATCGGAGTCAGAGAGGAACATCAAACACAGGTCAACTATCCAGTAAGGCCTTGGCTCACCGATGTGTTGGTAGAGTTTGTCGTCAACCTTCCATGTCACTGCAAGGTGGTTCATACCTTTGGATGAAGGTCGGATTACTACGTCGCCTCGTTCTTGGCGGTCGAGGTATGCTTCGGCGTCTTGTGAGTTGAAATTATGGAAATTCGGATGCTTGACGATGCGGCGGGACTTATCGACTTCCGCGCGCTTCTTTCTCTCCTGCAACTCTTTGTCTCGTTCCCATCTTGGGAAATTCCAGCATTCGTCATGTTTCACCCGACGGAACTGACTGTCCCCACCCTGTACATCAGAGGGCCTAGCGGAGAGCTCAACGGAGATATTGTCGTGGGACACGTCGAGCTTGACGTTAGCAATCACCGCGGCTATTGTCTGACCTTTCTTGACGACATTGTCCACACGCGCAACGTCACCGTCCGCGAGGTAATGGGAATCGATGATACCTTCGATGCCAGAATCGAGGCGCACACTGACAGCACCTTGTCTCATCCACACGACTAGAACGGAGACGATGAGGCCCGCTCGCAAAGTCCGTTCCGTTTCGCCTGAAAGCATGATGACGACTTCCCAATCGGTGGGCCGTGAAAGTGGACGTCGATTGTCGCCAAATGGCCTGATTAGCTCCGAACGGATCAAGTTCAGCGTATGACGCTTGCGTTCCCCTCCAGATTCCATAAGATTGACAGCGAACTCATCAAGATTGAGCTCATCTAGCTTCTTAACGTTGTCGTCGTCGTCCATAATGAGCGAAACGACATGGGAAGGGAGTTCTCCGTGGACATCTTCCTCGTCGAGTTCAAGCGCGTCGGTGGCCATTTTGCGTGCGAGGTCATAATCTTCCGGGTGGATCCGTGTGTTATCGAGGGGATCTTGTAGATCAGAATCTTCGCTGTTCCTCGCCTTGGATGACTTAGAGAAAGACTCTTGTGGGATACGAAGAAAGCCGGCTGCGTTCATGAATATCTTCGTCGTTAATAATGAAGCTTTGACAAATTGGTCGCGATTCGAGAGATTTCCCCCCTACAACGGAAAAATTAGTAGGTTGCTTCAGAATATATTGTCACGGGTAAAAACTTACCAGCGACCCGATCTTCTTGACCAGTGCCTGGGCTTTCCTCGGGCCCAGACCACAAACATAGAGAAGGAGGTGTTGATAATAAGGATCTGTTACGGCACGATTGATGTCGACTCCGACACGGTTGACACAGTCAACCAGTACTCTTTCCAATGCCACGAATAGCTTCTCTCTTGGGATGAGATGCTGGTATTGTTCCTCGAAAACAATCGTAGTAATGTCGGGACCCAAGGCAGCGTACTCGTTCAGCGGATTCTGCACATAGCGAGAAAGACCAATGCAGTACTTGATAATCGGAGAAAAGGATGCGAGTTCGTCGGCCACACGGTTGCTGTGCTGGTACTTGCGCGCGACCTCATCGGAGACGTAGGTGATAGCGATACGAGAAAACTCTTGAGCATCACCAGGGTTGGCGAGGGTTCCGTCCTCAGCTAAGTTTTGATGTAGCGTTTCCTTGACTTGCGAAGACAATCTAGTCGTGGCGACGGAAAATCCTCCGATTGCAATAACGTCGGGTTTGCGCCGTCGGACAAAGTCCCTGAACTCGTCCTGATACTCGACATCATTGAGATTGTCGATTCTGGTGTGCTCGCGAAGACGACCAGCTTCATCTAGAAAGACAAGCGTTATATGATCCTTCTGAGGATCACCTTTGCCCCAGGATACGGCCAAAACAGCAGGTGTTTCTCCGGGTTGGAAGTCGTCCACCTTAAAAGGTGCCACGTCTATCCTCTGAGCACCCTTAGCCAATTGCTATATGATTGCGACGGGTGAACTTACCTCTCGTAATGTTTCGCCACACTGCCGCGCCAACAAGTCCTCAACTTCCTCCCGTAACCACTCGCGTGTCCACTTGGCTCCGTGAGGCATAAGGTGTTGGTCCATAGTCTCCGCGATGATTCTTCTTCTTTCAGCATTCCAGGCATTCACTGTATCACTGAAACTGTCGGAAATAAATGCCGTTGCAAGGTCATTCTCAAGATCGCTTTTCTCGTCGTCCAACATGGTAATCGACACGGTCACGAAATGGTTTGCTTCAGCTGCGAGAATGTTCAAGAATTTATGGGTCAAACGAAGGTCCTCCACTGGTTTGTTGAGGAGATATTTGAATGCCTATTTGCAATATCAGTCCCCGTGGCGCTCGTGAGATGAGAAGTGTGGACGCACGAAATAAGGGTGGTGTTCGTCGATCTTATTAAGACCCCTCTCGGTTGGTTGAACGGAAACCCGGGCAAAACTCTTGAATTTTTGCCGAACCACTTGGCGTAAAAGCGGATCCTTCCCCAATTCCGTGGCGATAATCATGCGCGCGCGGCGGAGTAGCTCAGACGCGGGCAGTGCTTTCGCAGGGTCTGGATCCACAAATTGTTCTGCATACGCTTCTGGACCCAAGTCTTGATCATCTACCCAGTATGACTTTGTCCTTGAGACGAAATTCATAACAATTTCGTGTGGTTTGAGGCCAAAACCCTTCACAAGATATTAGAGAGAAAAGATTTGGCAAACGGAACAATACCTCGGCAAGTTTGGAGACCACACTATGCTTTGCGAGCTCGTACGAGGAAATTCTACTGGGCAGCTTTTTCTTTTTTACGCCCGTGGCCTGGTCCTCGTCATCATGGAATCGCAACTCAAATTGGTCCTTGTTTTTGCTAGCGCTTTTGTGCCTTAGTCCTAGCCATTCAGTGGCATCTGACACCATTTCGACGCTGTCGACCTTCCGCCTGATTTCCACCTCGTAATACTCATCGCTAAGACCGAATTGTTTATAGTAGGCGTCGAGTACTCTTTTTCGCTCAAGGAGCGACCGGTATTTCTGGCCCAGATCAAAAACACGCCAGAGTTCGCTTAATGACAACAGTTCCACGCGGGTTCGAATGTCCTGAGCGCTAAAGTACGAGATGTAGTCGCGCTTGTGTACCCAGATGTACGGAACCTCGAACTCTTGAAGAAAGAGGGATCTGAGGGAAAATGTGATAGCCGAGACGAGTTCTTCGAGAAGGTGGAAGTATTGGCCGTCTTGACGGAAGTAATCACGTTCCTTGCGGTCTGATAAACGAGTCAAGACCCAAGTCGACGCATCTTCCAGATCATGCTTAGTAAGTGGCACAAGTGTGGACAGGCCCGACGATTGTGAGAGTGTCGATGCTGCGAGTTGGAGGCGCTCCGGAGTATCTTGGTAACGAATTAAGTCATCTTCTTCAGTCAGTAACCTATCGCGAATTTCGGACGGTTCGAAGACCTACTCGTGTTAATGAGAGCAGGAAACAAGCAGTACAATAACTCACATCCTGGAAATTCGTATCAGGTTTAGCAGGTGCGTCGTGGTAATTGTCATCATCTTCGGCCAATGCCCACTCGTAGTCCCGGCCGTCGCCAAAGACCTCGTAGATTTCATCCCAGGCACTATAAAAATATCAGTCTTCGATGCCAGTGATACGTGCTTTAACGCTCGCCTTGCGTCAATACCAGTTAGCTCTGGGTGAGAACCAAGGGCTTTTCGTCGCTCCTTCTCTAAACGCCGACGCTCCCTCCTTCGCTCCTCTCGTTCTTCTTCGTCCATGTCACCGTGGCCTTCTTCTTCGTCGTCATAGTCAATGAAGTTATCCATATCGTCCAGGTCTTCCTCCTCCTCGCGCCCTCCTGCGCCCTTATCATCGTCCCAGATACGAGAAATGTCGTTTGGCCGCAAGGTGACAGGGGCACTGAGATCAAGATCGTCCTCTGAAGATTCGACTACGGACTTGCGTCTAGACGTAGATGCGATAGGTGGGGATCCAGAGTCGCGTCCACGTCTGAGGCGAGTTAGTTTAGTCTTGCTACGCGCGAATGTTTCCCCGGTGTTCTCTTCGAGGAGTTCGAGGTCGTCATCCTCTAACATCTCCTCCTCGTCCAAGGCTTACGGGCAAACAATGCATGTCAGGCTTTTACCTCGAGAAAAACGCGACCAAGCTTACCCCGCCGATGGTGATGTTTTTTGCGCCTTTTGCGCCTTCGCCTTCTCTCACCCTCGTCGTCTCGATTATCTTCATCGTCCTCGTCTTCGTCCACTATGAAGCCCTCCCGGATGCGCCGCGCCTCTTCCTCGTCGTCCTCAAGTTCTTCAGAGCTATCTGCTGAAACGGCATCATTGAGACCCCCTTGTTCACCTTCGGCTGCATCCACAAGCATCGTATCCTCTCGTCGCTCTTGAGACTCGAGCTCTGCAGGAGGTGAGGACATGATGGGATTAACGGTGGAAAGACAAGCCCTGTGCGGAACCTCAAATCAAGCCAGCCACGTGCAATTGATGAGTCAGCATACCTCACAACTACCTCCTCGTACTTTGCAGCAGCACGGTACAGTCCACATACATGCGTATCGAAAAGTGTTACTTTTGTTCAAAAAGCGTGTATCCGGGCCACGGAACTGCCTTTGTCAGAAATGATGCAAAGGTCTTCCGCTTCTGCACTTCGAAGTGCGTCATGTCCCTTCAGAGTCGATCCAATGCTCACAACTCATAGATGTCATAAGAACTTCAAGTACGGCAAGGTTAACTTCTCTCTTAAAACGTATCTTATTTGTAATAGGATGAAGCGAAACCCGCGCAAAGTGCGGTGGACCAAAGCCTTTAGAAGGGCTGCCGGGAAAGAGATGGTTATTGTAGGTCCCCGATATCTCTTATTAATCCCCCCCTAACGCATCGGCCTGGTACCATCGCAGGATTCCACAATCGATTTCGAGAAACGCAGAAACGTCCCTGTTCGCTACGATCGCGACCTCATGCGGTCTACTCTCCAGGCCATGAAACGGATCGCGGAGGTTAGAAAACGGAGAGAGAACGCATTCTGGAAGAACAGGTAGGTATAATTGATGAGGTGCCCACGTCCTTTAATGAAGCGGAACTTTATTCAGGATGGCCACGAGTCGGGAGAAACTCAAAACTCATCAGAAGAAATTAACCACCAAGAGGCAATCACCTGTCCGGTTACTCGAACCAATACCCGGACCATCACCCTCAGAGAAGGTCAAAATAAAAATCAAGGCAACCGAGAAGCCAAAGAGTGCTTTAGTTGCTGGAGAAGGTCGATCCATGGGTATGGAAATCGATCACGATTAGTCCTAGCTCGAAAAATCGGTCTTTGGTATAGTGTGTATATACAGACGGGTGAACATTGCCTTGTACAACAACCTACATGCAAAGAGTAGTGGGAATTGCAGTGCATCTATACATCCAGAGATAAAACCAGTGTTACAGTGACTATCGATGCTTGTACTTCGCGGCATTCTCGTGACGGATCTCTGGGTCCATGGAATTATGGAGCCCAAGTAGGGTCTTGCTGACTGCCTCACTTGCACCGATCATGGGCCTTAAAACAGCAATTGGCACTGCGCGAATAACAGCTCGAACGGGTCCCTGTATAGTAGGTAAGTAGGCGTAGCATCGAGAATTTGGAACGTGCCTCGCTCCCTGAACGCTCAAATACTTCCATAGGGACAGCGAGGATTGTTTGAGCCGCGGAACTGAGGTTTCGCCTCATGCTTGTATACGCGGTTTCTATGCCATCTCGAATGTCGACAGGCTGTTCGGCATACTTGCTAATAGGATCCGTAGATTCATCGTTCGACGCCCAGTCATCGGTCCCTGCGTCGAAGACATTCTCGGATGGGTGAGAGACAGTTTCGGCAAGGACAGTCTCGTTGAATTTGCTCCCAAGCACGTTCTCAGCCTGTTCGAGAATGACTTGCGTCCCGGTTGCAAGCTGTGCACCCAGTTTCACTGCTTCCATCGCAGTGGACCTAACGAATGCTTTCGTTCCTTTCTGCAGCCCACGCACGACACGGCCATCCTTCCGGTACTGAGCGATGGGAAGTAGAACCAGGTCTGCAACACCCGAACCGACATTTACAACTGAGCGGATAGGAGAGACGCCGGAAATTACATCCGCGAGTTGGGTAGCTTTAACGTCGGGGGTCCATAGGTCATTGAGCATATCGAAGAACCTTGGCCATCCTGCAACCTGTGGGGGAGTTCAGACGTTCTCGCGGACTGAAGAAGATAACGATCGATTGCCAACCCCAAAGAGTGTGATGTGTCTCAATGTCATTTCCGCACCGTCAAAATGGAAGAAATTCATTAATTCAATGGTTCTTCCATCGCGCAACGCTCGGTAGTCGACTCGTCTCGGTTTATAGTCCAACTTCAATGCCACGGGAAATACTTCTGCTCGTTCTGTGAGGACGCATAGGAAGTCAGAGCAGTGGTGTGAATCAGCGAAAGAATGGATTCACGGAGGTATGTCTCGTCCTTGGGTCCTGGGTCTGGTGTTGCGGTGGGATTTTGGAAGTTGAAAAACTTCTTCAGGAAGTCCAGAGCGTCTTGGTCGACATGAAGGCGAAGCGGCAAGATTTTGGCCTGGACGGGGGTCACCCTCCTTACGATTCCTTGTAAACAAGGACAATCAACTCACGCGTAACCTGGTCTCTTCGGAAGTGTTTCCCGGGACAGGAAGCACACTACAGAGTTCGATACGAACCATGTTTGACCCCGTCTCTCTAATGTTCCCTCGCGAATCGGAGCGGAGAGCTGTAAGGAACTTCCTCCATGTAGATGTCTTCACGTGATCCAGGATTTCGGCATCTCTGACTGTGGCGAAAGTCCTAGTTACAAAGTTGCCGTTTGGAACATATTTGATAGCCTCAGAGAACAAGCCGGATAAGCGAATCTCGATGCTGGGACTACGTGACCTTGTCAGGCGTCGACCACGAAGCCTTGGCTGCGGCACACCGGGCCTCCCAGACGGTGAAGGTCGCAGAGATTGCCAAGAGCTTACGCTGCCAGCGTCAGTATCTTCCTTCAGTTGCTCGTCTATGGCTGCAATTAGTGCATCTGGGTCCATTTCATCGGCATCCTGATCGAGACCGACGTGGATGGAGTTGAAAAGGAGGGTGTTTGTGGGATCAATACTAGGATCGTATGCTTGGCCACTAGCGACCAATTGCTTGATCCGGGTGAGCCGCCGTTTCATTTTCTTCACCTCGTCTTCGACAGCCTTACGGGTTGCAGCCCAGTCATAGCCTTCATAAAGGAACAGCGCGACGTCACCGTCACGTATGACAACACGACTCAGCTCCTCCGCAAGCCTAAATAATGATTACCGTCTGAAGGGTGCGCGAATCCCCAGTCGGACGCACCGAGGACTGGCTTCCACTAGAGCTGGCAACGTGTTGAAAAAGTTTTCGACGGTTTGCAGACCTGAGGGATCAAGAAGTTTGACAGTTTCTCCGCCTACTCTAGAAATGATGTTCTTGTCAGTAGGATGGGAGGACGGGTTTGCGACCCCCGTTATTTCACTTTGGCTCGAATCGTCTGTATCTAGGTCGTCGTCATCGAGCTCACGAAGACCTGCTGCAGTTCCAAAAGACACGTCCAGATAGTCGAGGTTGGAGGGAAGGTCGTCGTTTATCATATCTGGTGCCGCACCCACTTCCGGAACGCTTCGAAACGCATGCTGATCGATTGGGTCTGGACCAAACACGTTAAGGAAAGGTAGATGCTTGACGGTTGAACCTCACATGCGAGTTCGCCCAAAGAGTTCCTCTTAGCTGATACAACTGTCGGCGTCCTTGGTTGCGACTCAGGGATGCTATTCCTATAAGGGTAGAAGAGTGCGTGAATAGCCAATCAAGCCAAACACATACGGTTGGTCTGGTCTCTCCTTAAATGCTGTACCAAAATCGCCGAAGAACAACCCCAGGGCAGATCCTGTGTCGGCACAAAGGTGAATGCGGACGGCAATACGATCAATGACAACCTGAAAATTACGTTAAGATTGTGCAACTACGAATGAGCACGCGACGGACCTCCGATTGAGTCGACACGCTATTTGATCGCCGAATCGCGAGCGCGAGATTAGAGACTTCACCGATGAGCGCATATCCCAGTTTCTTTGCGAGAGTTGAGCAGAGGGCTAGGCCGAGTAACCAATTACATGCCTTCCAATAAAGTGCATCTTGAGCACCGGGTCGACTTGGACCGCTTGAGTCCTGCACAGCTTCCAGATGATTATCGGCGAACAACGCAGTAAGCGCGCGTCCTGCGATACGTAATCGTATATCTGGGGAGTCTCCGACCATCTCCGTACTTAAGTCAAGCTCCCCAAGATGAAGAACGAAAGCTCCGTTATTATTCGGGGCGAACAATCGTACTGACCCTTCCCCGATCTTGATTGCAATTTGCGTCCGCTCAGTAGGGACAACAGACTCGAATACCTTCATTTGAGATTATGAGTGGTCTGTCAAATCGACGTGGGGATAACTAACGCCTTGAGGGGATCGCGCGAATGCGGCCAGAGCATCCATCCTCTTCGTATCGGGTAAGATGTTCAACGTAAATCCGTGTAAGGTGAGTTTGACCCGGGACTCTTTCGAAGCGGTTTCAGGCAAGGTGAGTGAAGAGAATCGCAGTTTTACGAGCGGCTTCGGATTTGAAAACTAGACAATTCATGAGCGTGCACATCACCTCACTCAACGAATAGACTACCAGACTATGCGGTGCGGTCAGGTCAAGCACCGGAAACGGGAACGGGTTCACCGCGTCTAGCACAGTAACGCCCATTATTGATAGTGTGATCACGGTTACATCCTGTAAACACCGTCACAAGGCGCATGCACGCAAGTGCAAGACGTACTTTTCCTTCGGGTTTAGATTCCAAAAGGGCGTCGACGTCGGACACAAGAATGTCAAACGGCTCGACTGACGGTGGTGCCCCTTCACTTTGATGAGGGACCAAGAGTCTCACGGAGGCTACACACAATAAGAGATGCGACGTTGGGAGGGGGAAGTTCTCACCTTCTGATATCGTCACTTTGACGATACTTTCCGTGAGAGACTCGTTGTAATTGGGTGAGCTCTCGTCTAGAGACACTTCGACACTTCCTTGCTTGCTGCTAGAAAAGAATCTACTCCCTACCAGACTGGGGTTTCGGCTCGACCCTTCATTGCCCGATTGAGTTTCCGTTCGCTCTAATGATCGGGTTACATCATCGATCCAAAATTGTAAACCGTCGAAAAGAGGCTTGGAAAGACTCAGACACATGGATGGTATGTCAGCCTCGATGACAAAAGTAGGAAGACGGTTGGAACTCTGTCGTTGCGAGGAAGGTGAGTTCCGACTGAGTTTTATGACGGCAAACCGTCTTCCGAGAGGTGCATCATCCAGGAAACGAATGTGGTCCAGAGAAGGGGGAGCCCTGTCGTTCACCGCAGAAGATAGCGGGCCAATTGAACAAAAACACTGAGCAATTGCCGCACCCGCAGAGGAGCACGACAATAACAAAGCCCGCCACTCCGCGGTGACCAGGTGATTGTCACTAGAACCAGGAGTGCGGTGTGTCGGCTGTACCTTCGTACCGAATTGGTGGTCATTTATTCCCCCGTTCCCTGTTGTCAACTTTAAACCGTGAATATCTAGTACCATGGCACCAGACCTCTGGAGGTGTGGTGAAGGAGATGGACATCGTAGTTGAATTCTGACCATGGCAAAGTTAACATCAAACTCAGCTAAGCCATTGCGATGAGACGGGTCCTTTACCTCCCACTTAGCAATTGACAGTGGACAGGTTAAGCGAATGCGTACCTGACTGTGCCTATGCACTGACGGTTTTGGCGACAGTCTTCCCGGAGCTGGTTCCTTAGACAAGTAGTCCTCAGAGAGATTTAGTTCATCCAACCCTTGCAGATGGATCGGCTCCAAAGTCCTTCTGTGCGGGCTTGAAACTGGCGTAGGCTCTCCGCTGTTGTTGTGGCCATAGGCACCTCCTAGGGTCTCTCCTTCGGGACTAGAGGAACTAGATCTGCTTGACGACAAATCCATTTTAGAGCTACTGCGTCGACTTGAAAGTATCTCCAGAAACTCCAATGCGGTTTTGTTGCTTCCCATATCCACAAAGATGTGTATTGGAGCAATACTGACGGACGTGCTGGTTGACCCAGGAGTAATATCCGTTTCGGGATCTTTAGGGGACACTACCAATACCTGGCCAGAAATGGCAGGTTGGGATTGGTTGGCTGAAATTTCGCCGGTCATTGTTTCTGGACTAGATACCATAGGAGAGGAGACAGGTGAACCTTCTCCATGTTTCCTGTGGGAACGTCGGTGGCCCGGTGGCGGCTTCACTCGCCAGAACGACAACTTTGCCTGAGATACCCGATGGTCCGGTGATGTCCAATCCAAGACTTCAAACTCGGGTAAAGTAGAGAACGCTCTGCGAATAGACTCCGGGGAAGTATCCAAATGCCGTCCTATGACAGGAAGCGGGCGATGCTCGGGATGGTACTGCGTGGATAGAAGTAGGTCGGTTAACAAAATCGGCAGCACGAAGGTTTCTCCGCTCTCATGCGTAGGTCTTGAATTGTTAGAAACGCAGAAAGCGCATGCTGACAGATCACCGACGGAGAATCCGAGACGACTTGAAGTCTTCCTCCATACGCCCCAGGAAACCCGACTTCTTTCGGGTGCGTGTCGCGGAAATGGACTACCCCGTTCTAGGATGGTTGACACAGAAAAATCTGCCTTGAGCGTATCCATGACAAAACGGACGTAGCTGTGGCCTATTTTCGGCGGAACTAGCGGATGGGCAAAGAAATCGTCGAGAGCATCATGGGGGATAATACGTGCTTCCTTGGAGGAGCAGCTAGTAAGCGACGTAGGGGCGGATTGTAATAATAAGACGAAGGCTCGAATCTGCATGGTCAGAGACATTTGATCGAGCAAAGACAACGCGGGTGGCACAGAACTACTACCCCTGGACACTGGCGGTTGAGCGATGCGATCAGAGTGAGACCCAACAACAGAAATGACATCCAGCATGGCACAGATTTGTGTGGCGGTCAGTGCACAAGCAATGACCCCAACAGATACCGATACTTCAAGATTTGGTTGCTGTGAGTCTGGCCTGTCCAACGTCTGAGAGGACGACGATTGATGTTGAGTTGATGCCTCTGGGAAGGCTTGAGGTGTAGACGTCGTGATGTCAACAACAATCGGTTCTGTGGCCAACGAAACTATGACTCGGTGACATGGTTCACCCTCTGTTGCTCTGGGTGAGTAAGGTAGCCGATCATTGCCCGTTGTGCGACCACTGGGGCTGTGGGACCTGCCGTTACCCCCAATTCCTTGTGAATCAACGACTTTAGATTCGCAACCACCTGATTCTCGTTCGGAACCTTGCGTCATCAAGGCACTCTGAAAAAGGCTACTTGTCATTGAGTCTGAGGGTGAAACTGATCGCGGACGGTGCTCAGAGTCAGGGGGTTCCGAGGGTTTGACAAGCTCGTTTGGGTCGGTCTGCGTCTGCGACGATGAGGATAAAGAAGGGACGGTAGTAACAGCGATGGGGTCTAATCGACGCGATGTGGCACCTGGATCGTACTGGGCTGAGGAAAGGGAATCAACTCCTACACGTCCGGAGGCTGGTGACTCTGGAGCAATGAGGTCACAGTGCGCTATCTCCACACCAGAAATTTCAATTGTCCTGGTTGACTCGCGAGGACTGGAGGTTGGTCGGCCATAGTGAATTCTGGAAACCTTGAATCTGAAACTTGAATGGCCCGGATAAATCACAGTTATATTGATATCCTCCGCAGAGAACGTGAACTGAGAGAGAAGGTACTCGATCATACTCGCAAACATCGAGATTCCAGTGGGGTCTACGTCCGGCTGAACGCCAGGATCTTCTGACGAAGCGTCGAGTCCGCCAGGCACATAGTTATCACCCGTGCCAAAGCTAGGGGATCCACGAGACTTGAGGGCCTGGTGGACCTCTGTGCTCTCGTCATGTGTGATTTCTTCATGAGCAAATGATTGTGCTGCGTCTGAAATAGAGTCGGCGAGGTTCGTCGAGGGAAGGCGCGTGTCTTTCGCCACACGAGGGAGGAGGTGAAAGACAAGATGCAAAGAGCGGACTGATAGTTCCACGCCGTTGGTTAATGGGTTCGGCCAGGGTATGCGCGCCGAGACAGACGCGATAGAACCATCATGAAGTTGTATGGGCAACCCAGAGAGTAATGCATTAACGGACTTACAGAAGACGATTTAGAAGAGATCCAAATCAAAGGGGCAGACTCACAGTACAGTCTAGCTCCAAATCGTTAATCGTGACGTTTCCCGAACCGATAGCTGAGTCTATTTGTTCGACATCCAGCTGTCCGGGTTTGAGGAGATGGCCGAGAAATCTCTTGAGAATAAAGGAGACGAATTTGCGTTGCAGATTTGGAAAGATAGAAACGTCAAACGTGGGGAGCGTGAACCAGGAGGGAAACCAGGAAGACATCGCAGCTGTCACGGTACCACTGACGGATGAGCCAAGTCAATCAATCAAGGTAACGTTATATCACGTGTTCGATACGGATACAGATACACAGTATATTGAAATTCCAAGAACTTGAATCTACTAATCGACTAGTTTGAAATGGTACTGGTCAATAGTCGAATAAAGAAGCCCATCTTCCATCATCTTATCGATTTCTTGCCTGCACGACCCTCTGTAAGCATCGCCCAGTGAACAAAGATGAGAGTGGTATTCACCGGATTTCCGATTCATTGACTCCAGAACGTGGGAAGGTGGTACGCCTGAACACGACCCTGATCGGCACACCACCTGGGTACAACACATCATTGTTCTGAATTTGCAGTATGATATCTCTCTGTAGAGCGGTAAGTGCAGAGTAAGGATCTTGTCGAAGAGATGGGCGGTGGTCCGTTGCTAACGTGTTATCCCCGGACATCGGTGATGAAGGTAAGGACGGGAGCCGGGGTGTACGTCGCGAGATTTGAGGAGACTCGAGCTCAGTTGGATATTCGTCAGAGAGATAGGCTGTGTCCGAGTCGCTGACCAGCGTCAGCTCGTCAAATTCCCTCACTATGGCCGCGGAAGCGTCCTGCGACGTTGGTTCTTGCACGCCGGGGCCGACTGCAAGTCCATCGATATCTTCAAAACGACGCTGCATAGTTAACGGAGATTGCGATGCCTCCACACCGATGGCAATGCGTCCAAGAGGCGGGGCAGAGGACTACGTAGAGTCCTGTGTCAGATTGGCTCACACTTCTAAAAGTTACCCACAAGTACCTTCTGCTTGGAAATTAATGCAACCATTGCCTCTAGGAAATGAAAAAATGGCTCATGCATGTCAAGGACGGGTCGTATGTGCATCGCTTTCAATGTAGTGATATTGTTATATGCGTCTAGATGCCCCACCACGCGTACGTAGGTGTGCGTCCTTTCAAGACGTCATTAATGTGGAAGGCTTTGGGATACATACTAATACCGACGTACTTAAATTGTTCACTTGTTTCCGATTCGCGGGACCAAGTGGTGCGAAGACGTCCCGCGCTACCGTCTTCTAAAGAGTATGCTGTCATAGAACCGTGATCGCTTATTGCAACGATACCCGCAACACAGGTGACCTGGAAAGGCCATGTTACTTTGTCCATTGCTGGAAAATAAACACGGGGATACCACGCCGAGCTCGATATTATCCACGTAGAACTTGGATTGTGAATGCGGCCGCGAAGCCCGCAAAAGCTGCTTAATTGTCGCAGGATAAATGGGGCCTTTCCACCACTGGAAAATCAGATTAGCATCCTAGTAGCGCGCAACGTTAAAGCGACTGTGACCACGAACTGGCTGACTCGCTGAACCGACGGTTGACATCTTGTGTGGGAAAAGTAGGACTTTTGGTAGATACTTATAGCAGGTAACCACTGGCACGGGCAGATGTAGCGCCAATCATGAGAGACCGCCGGCCGGATACCAGATATAGTACCCTTCTAAGTCAAAGCCCATCAGGCAGGTAAGTGACACCCAACCACATACACTCCAGGATGGGACCACGACGAGACCTGGAGCCGTGATGCCGGGTTCAAAAGATCGAACAACGTAAAGGTTTCCGAGTTCGAGGATGCGGCATGAGAGACACTGGGTGTGTTCGCAAGCACCAGTACCTCCTAGCCTAGCCTGAGTTCTCCAATACCCACAGTATTCACAGTACTCGCTCTTTGATCCGAATAGACTTCGGTAATATTTTGTGCTAGACATCGTCGGTCGTTTACCTGAATTGCCCACACCCGGCCTGAGGCACTGTCGGACTCGGTACAGAGAAAGGGTGAGTGGCGGGGCATGCGTCCTAACTTGTGCGTATCTTTAATTATGTGTCTATCATGCATCATCGTCAAAGCAAGATAGAACTACCACTGCGGAAGGTCAAAGGGTTCTACGACAGTGTGACCGATGAGAAAACCGCGATAATACGAAGAAGTTCCGGCATCGCGCATAGAAAGAAAGTTGCAAGCTTGGTCCCATATGATCGAGGTGAGGCCGCTCGCCACGAAAATGCATTCCTCGACGACCCAATGGACTCGAGTGGAACAAACAAGTTGATGGTAGGAGACTACTGGACATTCGAGTAGAAATGGGCACTGGTAGAAAGGAGTCACGGCGGAAAGGTAGGGTACGATTGCATGCCAATGATGAGGAAGGTATTTGGAGGGGAAGGAAGTAGGCCCGGGAGAGATAATACAATGACTGACATAGAACATATGTGTGCAAGGGAATACGACGTTTTGTGCACATCAGCAGTCGTACTGGAAAGTAGGCATGAATGCACGAAGGGTGCTACAGTGTCCTGAGCGTTATTTCCACAGGATACCATACTACTGAGAGACCTGGAAATGCGCCTCATCGATTGTGCTGAAAATAGCACCTTCATCCATCAGCTGCTCTAGAGCTCGCCTGAGTCACACAATCCAGTGAGTCACAATCAACCGAGAGGGTGTGTAGACAATCTCACTCGATAGATTCCGCATCAGCTCCAACAGCCTTTACGATGGCGCCGACGTGCACCCCTTCACGGGTCTGTGGCTGACTCAGCATGAACCGAACGATGCTGCGTGGGACGGGCTGGAGGTGTGAGTGTTGGTCTTTGACCTCTGACTGATGACCTTGCGCAGAGTATGCAGCTAACGAGTGCGCTCCACCTGCCGGGATCTGGCCATTGATAGGAGCCCCTGGCTGGTTTAGATATAAGGTTGAATGAACTACGAAAACTAGGGAAAGCATCCTCACAGGGCCGCGGTCGAAAATGAGTTGCACGGTCATTGCTTCCAGGACGTGATAAAAAGGCTCGTGAGGGTCCCGAACGGGTCTGATGTGAGTTGCGTTGATATATCTCTTTGTGCCAAATATTTTAATAGTCCCAGTAACGCGGGCAAAGGAATTTGGCCTAGGCAAGTAAGCAATATGAAGGGTGTGGGATTGAAGACAGGTCTCACACAACCTCGTCTTGACTGTCATCGCTATCTTGGTTCACTGAGTCGGGCCAATGACGCGCCTCGAGTGTACCAGTACCGTCGTCGAGTTGGTAAACACTGTTAGTTGTCTGCTTCTGAATTGAAATAACATGCGCCACGAGTGTCACCTAGTTGACCGTAATAAGGGAATGTACTCGCAGACAGATACGCGGAAGAAAGCACACCTGTCCGAACTCAGAATTTTCGAATACCCATTCCGCATCCGCATGAGCTTGGGTGGCTTGGGAAAACTGTTTCACGGTAATAGGTCGCAGGGACTGCAAAAGTGCACCCCTCTACTGAAAACGTTAGTTGGGGTGAATCATCCATTCGACGAAACCATACACGACCAATCCCTCCTGGACTACCACTATTGCTGCCAAATGGCGATCCCCCAGTCAAGTAACCACCTCCACCTGTAGTCCCGAAGTCGATAGCTAGGGAGCTACGCGTGAGCACTGAAAAATTAGTCCAAGTTCAAAACAAAGTCTACTTACGCTGGGTCATTGCGTCTCTGTCGTAGTCCCAGTCACGGTGACGCGCTGTCCCCTTAACGCGTAACGGGAATGACGCACGGTGTGACAATATCACGTGATCACTGTCACGGGTCTTCACAGAAACTAACCAAAAAATTGCCAGAAAAGGTGGGATGTATCATAGGTGTGCTATTGCTATTGCGATAATGTGCTAGTTATGACTATCGCCAGTATCACGGCGGCTGTAGCACGAATCACGTAGATGCCTTGCAGACACGTTCAATCCCTCTACCAACTCCTTCCATGACCTTTTTCTGGGAATCAGTCAGTTTCTTGCCCACCTCAAGGACGTGTTCATGGGTGATCTGAAAACGAGCTAAATAAAGTTTCATTGGGTGCTAAGGCGATGGCTGACCTCGTCATGCGCTTGAAGGGCCTTGCAATTTTCGACAAACTGCTTTCGCTTGTCAAGGGTCCCTTCGAGCTCGCTAATCTTTATCAGTTGGACACCAATCTGCCCGACGACCTCGACAGCACCCGCACGCAAATTTTTGATATGCTGGACGAGCTATCGGAACGTGATGAGAGCGCTATTATTTGATAGAAACCCTACACCTTACCAAGCCGAGTTTGTTAATGCGAACCACGGAACTATCTTTAAAGCGCTTGGTGCAGATACAAAACAGAAGCAGTCCCTGTATGTGTCATCAGCAACAATCGACATAATCACCAACTCGCTTGCCTCCTGCGCTAGGGTTGCAATATGCAATATTTCATGGATTGCACGTCTTTCCTCAACGGCTCTCGAAAATTTAGCATGTGAGTCTACCGGAACTCGCGTCTAGTCAGAAAGTACCAAGAGAATTTGCGGCCACCCACTTTTGAAATATGCCAAGATAGACTCCGGCGGTTCGGTGACTGGTGGTGCGTCTTCGGGTTTCTTCCCTTGTTCAATTGAAGACGCCCCATCATTTGAGGAGACGTCGTTTTTCGCTGTTTGTTTGGCGGTTTCTGGCCTCGGTCGGAGAAAATTATGGATCGGGTCCAACCAGTCTGTTAAGTCGGTCATGTAACGAAATAGTGCGAGCTCGTCTTCTGTAAGCTAGCGGGTTGTAAGTCAATGAACCTTCACCAGTGGTGGGCATCTACCTCATCCAACTCCTCTGTGGTATGGACGGCTAAACGTTCTGCCAACGGTGTGCTCGCATCAGGGCTGTAGCTTTGTCTTGGACGATCGCCGATGAGTAGTTTATCGTCCTCGACAGAGGGATCCAAGTCGCTGGCTGCCGACAAGGCTTTGATGTATATTTTGAGGAATGCAGATAACCACCCTGCCTGAATACGACTGAGTTGTACCATGGCTACTGTACCGCGGTGGAGGCGTACGTACTGCTGGTTCCCTCCCAAAAAGAGTTGTCTGAGACTGGAAAGATGGTAGCCCCCGTGGTTGATAGTTTGGAAGAATCCCCAGGTCTCGGTTATCATGGTGTTCTAACATCAAAATCGGTCACAGCAGGCGACACAATTCTAGGAAAGACCTACGCCGGTCAAAAATGAACTTCAACTCAATTAATTCCATATCAACCAGTTCGGTGGTAATCGGTTCATGGGAGATGCGCAGGCGAACATGTTCGATCTTGACGAGATCCCGCTGGAGAGAGTTGTCCAGACGTTCTTCAAAGACAACGAGTTCAGGGACCTGAAATGTGCTCTCGTTAGCCTACGCGCAACTACGAACAAATACGGCGTGCCTGTGAGTACTTTTCCATACTAAATGCCTTGACGACGAACTCGGCGGTCTAGTGGCCTTTAGCGACAGTGAGCGAGAAGGTGAAAAAAATTCCACTTACTTCTTGGGAGTTACTAAAGTAGATATGACTAGATTCTAGGCACTCAGAAGCATACGTCAAGTCGCCCGTAGCCGCCAATGAGAAACTAGTGGAGCGAGAAAGTATTAAGTATGATAAGGTGTCGTTCTGGATTTGTTTCACGTTCAAAAGACGATAGTGATCCAAAGCTTGCTGCGGTGCACCTAACCAGAAGGACACCTGAGACAATCGAACAGGTGGGATAGAAAATAGCCACCACACCTAACAGGCGATAAATTCTGATTAGCTCGAGATGGATTTGATATGACTGAGGGCTTTTCTTCGAAGCATACTCCAACAGGACGACGGCGTTGTGGAGGTGGGAAACCGTGCTATCCAGTGCGAACATGTTCACGTATACCTGTGCCGCAAGGATCGCTAGGTCGTCTGCCGGTTGTAGCTCCAATTTTGGTAGATCTCTCCCTAAAGGTAGGGCTTCGAAATATTCATGAACAAGGTTTACAACCCGAGAGCTTTCCTGGTCCACGGTCAACCGTGCTTTGTCCAACCCATATCTCAAGAATTTGTGAGCATTTATGGATCGCCGAAGGGCAGTACCGGACGACTTGGTGGACTTAAGTATTGGACTAGAGAAAATCGGAGATGCTTACAGGGGAGTGTGCCACATCTTCAAGGAATGTTATCCAATCGGACGACGAGTCAGAATCAAGGTCCGTATAAGGTCGCAAATCCTCATAGCACGCAGTCTTGTCACCGAAGATGTCAAAGTAGCGTTTCAGGAGGTCCAGCAAGCGAGAAGCGTCTGTAGACGTTGAGGTGGATCAGCGGAAAGTCGACGGTTTACATACCTGAGGGTACCCCATGAGTAGTAGAAAGCTTCTCTAGCTCCATCAAACCCAGCCAGCCAGCTCTATCATGACTACCGTCTTCCTCTACAACTTTTGCGAATAGCTCCCGTGTCTTTTCCTTATGCTGCGCAAAGTCAGACGGCAAAGACGAACTGGACTCGTGGTGCGTGCCATTAGAAAGCGTTGAGGGTAGAAAAGTTGCGTCTAGGACAGAGAGAAACTCAAGCCAGTTACGGTCTCTGGATGAACTTTAACATGACAGAGATAGCCGGTATGCAACAGCATTCCTGACCTTTTCTCCAATATCCTTTGCTCGGCTACCTCAGCTTCTTCCTTTTGCCACCCCCCTGCTTTCATGATATCCCGTCGTAAATAATCGCACGCGATGTTGCGAGAACAAAGGAAGCGTCCTGATTCCGTTTCCAGCACCTCGCGTGCATCCTTGTAAAGCCCGAGCTGCTGAAGAATCGTGATGTAAAGATAGAGCCGATCTGCATGTGCCTCTGAGGGTTTCCAAGAGGCCAAAATGAGCCGATGAGCCAATTTGAGTAGGATTTCGCGCATGTCCACAGCGGTCATAGGGTCGTTGGCCTACAATGGGCGTGATCAGGAAACGGGGGCAATTGGGGAAACTATACTCCGGGGTCTGACCTGTAGAACTGTACACATTATCCCCCAGAAGACGTAACGGTCATTATGAAATTGCTTGTTTAGTCTGTTGGCTAGCTATGGCGGATTAGTTTGAGGCTATTCTCATGTGGAGAAACACAAATGACGCGACATTGCTCGCAGGAAGTTGCGGTCGGTCTGCTAAAGAACGGGGATTCTTACTAGTTGTGCAGCTTTCCAGTTTCCTGCGCGTACATTGGCAAAGAACGCCTGACGACCGAGTTCGTCATTGTCCGGTTGTTGCTTGAAGGCGTCTTCGAATAGTTTCACCAAGTCAGCATCTGTACCCAAGTGTTTCAGTCATAAAGTGTAAGGAAAGAAACACCGCGTACTAACACCTGCCAAGATGACGAAGGGCGTGCATCAGCGCATTTATGGTCCCCTCATCTGTGGGTTTTGTCGCCAGTACTTCCTCGCATAGTGCAATGGCTTCTTCGAACTTTTGGGCGCGTGTAAGGGCGAGGGCTTTCAGCGCCTAAACCTCTATGAGAACGAGAAGAGAAAGACCGTCATAAACACAATGACCTTGAGATGCTCGTTTTTGGGATGCTTTTTGAGTAGCTTGTTACATGTCACTATGGCCGATTTATGTGACCCGCTGTCCAACGCGTCTGGAGAGTGTGATATGTTGACGGATAGTATAGGGAAGGAGTCAACTGACCGTAAATTGGTCGAATCTGACGTTCAAGAGCAAGAGAAGACATTGAATGAAGGTGATAGCGACAAGTGGTGGTCTGTAGTTGCTTGCTGGCAACGATGGGGTGACTGACGATGGGGTGTCTACGCCGTTTACACGTAAGGCTATGCTCCTTTTCTCCTTGCGGACTGCCAACTGAACCTCACGAGATGTCTCCAGTGTTACTATCCCGGTGAGCTGCAGCCTACCGCGTTTTCTTGGTTATTCATTGTCTCGCTTACGCGTTGTCCATACTCAGTGTCGTGGACCCAGTGCTGGGTATTTTTACTGGAGCATTGGCATATTACCTTTACGAGACAAACCCCCGCACGGCACCGTCTCCCGAGGAAAAGTTGGACAGTCTTATACGCTGGAAGGTTGAGAAATACCGCTCCACCCGGTCGGAAAGGGAGTCAGCAGGGACGAGTTCGGATGTCGATTGGTCCAAATTGCTGGCTCAGGCCAGAGACAAATGATACACGAAATGATTTGCCAGGTGGTGCACTGCTCTTCCACCTGCCACGACCGCAACCACCCTGCGACCGACGCTGCTATTTGACTCGGCTCTCATATGTGGCTCACACAGTACCTAGTACCTCTCGAACCAAATCCATGATTTGAAGAAACGTCGCTCTGTCCGCATCGGGATCCCTTTTGGAAGAGCGAGGAGCCTTCAACGCGACTCCAACGACCACCGGGTTACGGGATGACCCAATCTGGGCATACCGTTCCGAGGTCCACACGAGGGTAGCGACTTGGGCGGCGTAAGAAGAGTATAATGTCTGGTGATCTGAGGACAGTGCATGTCCAAACAGATAAGTTAAGTCAACCGAGGGATGCACGGGTGGTAGAGAGCCATCGTTGGATGCGGAAGCTTGAGTAAGGGCAATGGTTGGCGGGACGGAGGCCTTGGATCTGCATAAGAAATGAGATCAGATCGAACGGATGAAATAAAAGATTGTACCAATGTCCCAACTTTTGATAGCTGTGTTATGATGACGAGGACACGATCTGAGAACGTCTGAACAATAACTTGAGTCTGAATGGATTCGACATCTCGTTCTGCGATTACGACTGGTTGACAGTGTGACATGAGTCAGGTGGGAGCGGACCGTACAACGATGTCAGCCACGACGACGACGAACACGCCACTCAAGGGCAAAGCCAAGGACGACTCTCGTTGGTGGAACTCTTACGCCCTTGTTGAGCAACAACGCAGGTTAGTCCCCTTTTCCTAGCTCACTTTCAACTCAACATTGTCAGGCCAGTCGTATGGACAAGTTCTGCTATCCTCTTTGCCCACGAAAGCGAGCCTGCCGTCGCCGGACGTGCGTTCCCGTCATCAAGGCAGTTCCTTCTTCGGCCCCCAGTCATCTCTACTACGGCAATATCCTTCGAACCTCCTGCAATTCTCAGTGTATCACCTGATGAGACCTGGCTTTTTGCATACTTCCCGAGTCGGCAAGGACCTGGGCTCGGGTCCTTCTGGAAAGCCAATCGAGCAGATGGTTGGGACTTCATTGAATCCATGAACTTCCCTCGCGGTGGAGGCATTGTCTCCGCTGCCTGGCTGGGTCACGCTCGAGAAGTGCGAATATCCTATTGCTTTCTGTATTGGATGCTCACCCGCGCGGCAGTGGGTCACTGATTCCGACCGGAAATCATCGAGACTCCCCCCGCTTGGCCCTGCGATGTTGGCCACGTTGCCTACAATCGTCCTTATAACGCAGAACCTACGGGTACAGCTTTGCTGCGTCAGATCCAGCGCCCAAGAGCCCAAAATAACGACTGTATCTTGTTCACTGGAAAAGCATGGCGAAGCTCGCGACTTGACCCCTGTCACTTCGAACATGGATACCCCTCTAGGGCTCGAGAGTCGTTGTTGCACACACGCAACAATCGGTCTAGCATATAATGGTCCGCATGGTACCTTCTTCCTTGAACTTAAAGTTGAATTTTTAGAATATAGAAAACGCGATCTTAGTAGCCACCCGCTCCCAGGTGAAAGCCATCTCCCCCGAAACACCCAACATCGCACTCGGGCTTGATGATATCCCCGATTTATCTGCTCATTTTCACAATGTCCATCTGGCGGAGTCTGCAGACTGGGAGAGCTGGGTCCAGGCATCCAACATCGAACTATGTGAGGTCCGTCTCGGATTTGACGGGCTAAGGACATGTGAGTTTTGCGATGATGCAATTGCTCCTTCAAACTCAAACACTACACTAGGTCTATCCACGAGTCCTCTCCCTCCCCTGAGATGCGATGCACATCCGCTCAGTTCAATGGTGTTTTGTCCCGGAGATCCACAGTATGCCGTCACGGCAGAATCAAGCCCAGGCACTGTCACTCCGAAGATGTACTTGTGTCTGTCTCTCCTCAGCTTTGATCGATACGAGGATTATGCTCTTGGGATGGAGAACCTCCCCCGAATAGATTCTACCATCCCCAAATCCGAGCTCATTGTCTTCGGCCTCTCAAGGAGAGTGCGCCCCAGTGCTGGTGTCTTGGAATGGGTTTGTTTTTCGTTATTGGGGCACCCCTTCCAGGTGTTGATTATCCACACTGCAGACGCTAACAAGATTGACATCAAAGGCAATGTCCGAGCCCCTGACGTTCGTCTTACCCCACCGCGGATCCCCACGTGCAAACACAATTGTTGCAGGCAGTCTGAATGTCCAAGGACCAGTGTCTTCAAAAACAAAGGCCTTCGTCAAAACTCCGTGCGGTAGTGTCACAATACTTCAGCTGTGAGCTGGCCTATTATTTACCCGTCATTATCTGATCTATGACAAACAGCCCGTCACTTGAGGTTCATTCCGACTGGAGTGTCGAGCCTCTTCTATTGGGTTGGGGTGAGGGCTCCTCCGTATATCGTAAGTGTCATTCTGGAACCAGTAGTTGTCACCTCACTACCTTCTCGTTTTAGCACCTCACTGTGTCGCTCTCTCTCCCAATGCTGTTCTCTTCTGTATGGTTTTCCCCTCGACAGTAATCACCTCAAGATTAT
This sequence comes from Lactarius sanguifluus, assembly GCA_021527775.1. Classification (NCBI taxonomy): domain Eukaryota; kingdom Fungi; phylum Basidiomycota; class Agaricomycetes; order Russulales; family Russulaceae; genus Lactarius; species Lactarius sanguifluus. The sequence goes on along the minus strand of JAKEYF010000001.1, from coordinate 1,303,942 downwards.
CGATTCACCCAATGCCAAAGAAAATTATGAAAGATGCCACAGGTAGACTTATCTTATTTTCATTTCTCTACCATTTTCCAGTGCTTACCCCAGCTCTCCTAGTGCTCGAGCGTCGTCCTGTATCTGACTTTGCTTCTGTGCTTGTATCGGCCATCCGGTTTAAACGTACTATATCAGACGTTGTCCATCAACTTTCACTCAGCTCGATCAGTGCCAAAGAAGTTGAAAGTGTGTTGTACAACGTCCTCGAGGCACTTGAAACCCAGGACGACGGTTTACGGGATGTATGGGTCCAGGAATTTTTTGGTTTCCTTGTTGAGGTCTACCGGTATGGTCATCTTTGCATCACTGAATCAATACGAAAGTAATTCTGGCAGGTTGAAGGGTGAAAGAGCACAGAAGGCGCTGGAAAAGGACAATTTCAGAACCCGCTGGAAGACAATGCTGGACCTCTGCTCCATCGTAGCCTGTCATAGCGCCTTCGAAGACTGTATGGACGGTGATAACATTGGTACTTGGTATGTGTCAGTATCGCCAATTTCTCATGACTCATTATCGCCCAAGACAACATCTGGCCAATGACGGTGCTTAGTACTTGGTTCATGGATTTCTTAGAAGAGTTAATGAGGGAGTGCACCCTTCTTGGTGACTCTAGGGAAGGCTTAGCGGACGAAGCTATAGGTGGGCCATCAGTCAGCGACGGTCGCGACGCCACTTAAAGCACCAGTAGAAAAACAGACCATCCCGTCAACCCACCCCATTCTGTCGGTTCTACTCTTCCCGGATGCGTTGACAACACTTCGTCTAACTGTGGGTGATGTTAAGCGATTCTACGAATATTTGAAGAATCTCGAAACAAGCGGGGAGAACGGTGTCATGTCAAAGAACGCCTTACTCAACACCGTAGACGGCTCTGGCGTCAATCTCGAGGCTCTTGAATTGTTGCTTGCACATATCTCAAAGCAAATTGAAGGGTCCAATGGTGAGCGACTGCTCTGTTCGTATGCACTATGAGAAAGCTCAAGTTTACGCAGCAGCGGATCTGCGTCAGAGCCTTGTCGCATGCAGTCCTGTGCCAAGACTTTACCCCCTCCTGATCGGAATCGCGCAGACGGTCTCCAAATCTAATGCTATTGACAAATCACGACTGTTTATCAAAGTCGTAGACTTCGTGTCCGAGGTCGGGAAAGTGAGAAAATCGTACATCAGCGAAGGGCAAGACGTGATTTCCAAGGGGACTTTGCTTCGTCGGAGGCCCACACGGGTTTGCGTGAGATGTGGGGGTAAGACGCAACAGCATGACATGGGTCAACGAGTGGATGGACCAGCACATGGACCAATTTCGTTACAATGGCAGGCCTGGATACACAGGTGGTCAGCGCGTTGCATTTGTGGAGGACGTTGGATATTAATTAATTAATTGTAATAATTATTTAATGTTTCAGTGCGAGAAAGTCTTTGTCATACTATACAGTCTCAGCCACTCGTCAAATACTTACACCAATACCGACACTACCACAGCACCAAGATCATCACCATGGCAGCTTCAACAACGTATGTCGATTCTCTCGTTATGCCATGCCAAAAACTGACTCGCTGCGAATTCAGTGTTCCGACAGTCTCGGTAGGCACATCCAGCCGTTGATCGAGTGTCCGATGTGGTCTGAAATAATTACGTGCACTCAATAGGACATTGAGGTCCCAGAAACCCTTCTCAAGAAGAGGAAGCAAAACGACAAGGCTCGCGAGGAGCGTCTGGAAAAGGCTGTAACCGCCAAAAAGGTGCGCGTTTGTTTTTGTCCCCCCTCCCACTTGTGATGTACAAGTACCCTGGAATGGCTAGCAAAACTGTGTTTTTCCGTGCTGCCTCCAATCAACCATCTTTCGGGACTGATATAACTGTCACCACACATAACGCTCTGGTGTGGTGCTGAGCTGACTACTACGCCCAGGCTGCCAGAGCCAAACGAAAGGTTATCTTTAAGCGGGCCGAGTCTTATGTGAAGGAGTATTTGTCGAAGGAGAAGGATGAGATCCGCCTAAAGCGGGCAGCGCGTTCGACGGGCGACTTCTACTGTTCCTGCGCAACCTAAGGTGTTGTTCGTCATCCGTATCCGAGGGTAAGTAGGAAATCAATTCTGGCCGAGATTTACTGAACAGTGTGGAATAGTATCAACGAGATCGCACCGAAGCCCCGTAAAATTCTACAACTTCTCCGTCCTTTTGCAAATCAACAGTGGCGTGTTTGTGCGTGTGACGAAGGCGACGCAGCAGATGCTCCGTCTGGTAGAGCCCTATGTCACCTATGGGTACGTTGTTGATATGAGGCAACCTGCCATCGTTAACGAACACTATCGCACCAGAGAGCCAAACCTGAAGACCGTGCGCGAGCTGATCTACAAGCGTGGCTACGGCAAAGTCAATCGTCAACGTGTCCCTTTGTCCAACTAACTCCTGTCATTGAGAATACTCTTGGCAAGTATGACATCTTGTCCGTCGAGGATCTCGTGCACGAGATCTTCACCGTCGGGCCCAATTTCAAACAGGCCAGTTTATTGTAACTACAGTATAAATTGCGCAAACATTCTGATTACCCTGTTTTAGGTGTCCAACTTCCTCTGGCCGTTTAAACTTTCGAACCCCACTGGCGGTTGGCGAACGCGCAAGTTTAAGCACTATGTTCAGGGCGGCGACTTCGGTAACCGGGAGGACAATATCAACAAGCTTGTCCGACAGATGAATTGATGTTGTAGTCCGCCGACAATAGTCACCGTTGTTGGGTGGGATTCTGATCCCCCTGTATCACTTTAAAAACATATGTGTCTCTGGCCCCTCTTTACACGCTTTACTGCCGTATGATGTATGGAAGTGATACTTGGTACTTCACAGGCCAAATAAGCACTCAAGTGGTTCGAATCTTTGAAACCTGTTTTACCCATGAGGAAGTTCACCCCCTCAGTCATTAAAAGGGAACAAGGACGTCAATGATCTCTTGCACACACTCCGGTACGCCTCGATCACCTAGGGCCATTCCTCAGAGCGGCTCATGAACCGGCAGCGGCGAACACTTCCGGCGCGCGCTGAACTCTCAACGCATCCCTCGGGGCAAGCCCTGTTGCCAACGTCTCCTGCACTTGGGCCCTCACTTCCATATGCCGAGATATATGGTCTGCAACCCCATCGCTTCTCGTCCCAGGCTCTCCATATTGATGCGAAGGTCACTCCCACACTGGTAGCGGGACCCATCCCGCGAAGCTGGGCAGTCACAACTGCACCGGCTAAGGCCTTTGAGAGCCCTGAGTGGCGGGAAACGGCGTTGTCGCTCTTTTTTGCGCAGAACGGTGGTTCTTCTGGTCCCGTGGCGGATGCCAGACCGGCAGGTACCGCGCCTGAGCGAATTCTGCCTCCGCGTCATACTGAGGTTTGTGGCACCGACGCCGATGTTCTCAAAGACTTCGTGCCGTATCTCGGACCTCATCTCAGGAAACAGCTGATGCGAACATGCGCCGTACGGTGTCCCGCTCCCTAGCGCAAGTCTGCGGGTGCTCCTGGGGGAAGAGCATAATCAAGTAGATGGGGAACTCATCGTCGTCGAACCATCGTCGCCCCTTCGTCCGGAGCTCTTCCAGTCCGAGCAGTTCGGGGCCCAAAAGAACCCGGAAGGGCTATGGGACGCTGACGGTCCCAGCCCACAGCCTCTCACAGCCCTCGCCATCATGTCCGCCGCCCTCTCAACACCTACCCTCCTTGCCTTCCCACCTTCCAGTCACACGCCTTGCCCTCGTTAACTTGTCCGCGCCGGTTCCGCTGCACCGACTACCGGATAAATGTCCACTCCTTGAGGTGTTGGACATTTCCTACAATGATTGGCTTGGAGAGCCGGCTTGGGGTGGTGAGCGGGCCCTGGAGAAAGTCGCATGGCAGCGCTGGGCGTACTTGAAGATATTAGGCTGTCGAGAATGTGGGATTGCATTGGAAGAACTACGGAGGGTTAACGAAGGGCGGTGGGATGATGTCACGATTGTAACGTAGCGATCGCTTGAGAGTGAAAATTTTAGTGGTATGAATGAGCCAGGTGGACGACTGCCGAGAAACAATACAGATGTCCGAATCAGATACAAAGTGTGTGAGCTACAAAATAAAGCGAGTGTATCTATGACGATATTTATCCTGGATGCTGCATGAGGCTTGGAGGTGCGAATGATAGGTGGGTGAATAAACAATGTAGTCCCATTAAGTAGATAAGAATTGGCTCAAGTTGAAAGTAGGAACCACCTGTCAATGAGATTAGCGCGTTTGAGGACACAGCAATAAGTCACAAACCTCGGGGTCATCCCTCCTTGACATTTTTACACTTGAAGAAGTCGAAGCTATGGTGGGTTGTGGCCGCCGAGATAATGCAATTCCGGTTGGCCATCCGCGAGGAGGCACACGGATGTCGTGCTCGTTCATGTAGGCCCATATGACAGTATTATACCGAACATACAACTCGAGATAGGAAATTGGAGGAGAGCCTGCTCGATCTACATTTGGCAAAGTCAGCACCTCGACATTTGGGATGGTGGAGGTAACGAGCAACGAACGGAGGATTGCACTGTTGATCTCGTCAGCGACGACCTGCCTCCGTTCCTGCGCCAGATATTTTGCCATAGGACTCTGCTCTGGAACTTTGTAGGCCAACAGGCTACTGACGGCGCTGAGCTCATGTTGATACTCAGCCCGATCGTGTGGATCTTGGAGTGCTTGCGCGCAATCGTACAACTCATATACGTGTTTCAACAACCGTGAAAGGTGAGCATCGCCATCAACTTCGCTGGAAAGATCCCGGATATTACTTTGCGGAGATACACGAGGGAGGGGTTCGGTGTCAAGGGTGGATGGTCTCGTGGATGAGTGTAGTAGTGGTTTAGTTCTGGATGCTTCGATGAATCCCAGTATGCGAAGATCGAGATACAAGTGCGCGGGTTCTATGGTAAAAGTGAGTGATGGAGATTGCTCTACTCGTGTCGTCATTGTAGACTCAGAGTAAGGACTCGTTGCTGATGAAGAGAGGATAGACGGGAAGTTGGCGCCCAAGAGCTCAATGGCGTCGTCAACGCGGCCCGAAAGGATGCTGGTCTGAATATCTGAACAAGTTGCGCTTAGTAGATGAAATAGTGGGTGCTATGTATTGTAGAATGTGCACCTCGTCGGAGGACCGCCTGGTGCAAAGTCTCTTCGGTGACACCAGGGGGGTCACCCTCCTCAGATGGCCGACGAAGTTCATCTCCGTCTGCATCGAGGAGTCGGACGGTACTGTCGGCGGCAAAGGCTCTAGCAGTACGCGTGTAACAGCGCTGGACGAGATAGTCTAGGATGAGTGCACGCTGTCGGAAATGTTAGTATTCGTGATAGCGACACGTGTGGAACTTGCCAAATGTTGTGGTGGAGGGGCGCGAGGCTGAACGGGATTTGAAGACATGATTGCGTGTTGAGAGCGCTTGGGTGAGACCAAGACCGGACAAGGGCAGAACCGGGGGCTCCGGCTCACAAGCTCACGGCTCACCGCCAGTTGGGCGGTTAATCTTGCCATCATTTCATCGTCATGTCCTTCAGCGATTGGACTGGTCTTTTGTCCATGTTCTTCTGGCTGGGAGCCCAATTCCCGTGAGTAATCATTTTTCGTTCTGTTTATTTTCTTTCTCTATCCCGACACTCAACTTCTAGCCAACTCCTCGAGAATTTCCGCCGGCAGTCCGTAGAGGGCCTCGCACTTCCTTTTCTCGCCAACTGGCTACTCGGTACTGTCTGCACTCCACTCGCCGTTCACATTAATGCCCATCTATAACGTTCCAGGCGATCTGACCAACCTTATTGGCTGCATACTCACACACCAGCTTCCATTTCAAGTAGATCTCTCGTGTTTATATTTTTTGGTCGAAACTCACAACTTTGTCAGACGTGGCTTGCCACTTACTTCTGCTCTATTGACGTCGTGCTACTTTCTCAGTACTTCTATTATCGCAAGACCGCCACTCCTACGGTGACAGCTTTTTCCCAACCGCGTTCGCGCGCTGGATCGTTGGCTTATCGCACATCGAGGGAGAGAGCCCCGTCTCGTTACCGCACGCTTTCAGCCGCTGCGGCGAATGTTGCAACCACTGCTGCTGTGCTCGCTTCGCAAAGGAACGAGCCCCCGACTCCGGGATATGTTCACACCCGATGGTCACGACGCAGCTTAGATGGCCTCTTAGACCCAAATCGCCCTGCCCAGGAAGGTGGCAGTGACATGGATGAAGATCTTCTCTCTACGCTGACAGACAGTCTCTACTCTGAGAGGCATCGACGCGTCTCGTGGAGCAAGGAAAGGCGTGCTCCCTCCAGCCACAGTCGCACAGGCACCCGACATATACCAACTTCTCTGCAGATCACATCCACCATCAATGATTTCGACGCGTCAGCTCGCGGTCGCACATTACAGCGGTCGAATCTCGAGTCTCTAGAAGGAGAAGCTCTTGACTGGCATCAAAGCGAAGATGGGAGTCAACGCCGGCGGAGCTCGCGTGCTAGCAGGCGCGGTGCGACCATGATCTTCATGGGTGCTTGGGCACTATTCGGTATCGGGACGTTGAGTATGAATAGGTATAGTGCCGAGATTCGCTCTCCCCTTCAGCCTGGGAGAGTGCTATCGCAGTCACACCTGCCCCCTCCGAGTTCGCTGTCCCCGACGTTCACATACGAAAGCCCCCCACTGGCTACCGTCGGCATAGTGTTTGATGTGCCGCATCTTGAACATACTTCCAAAGGCGAGCAACCAGCCCACCGGCCATCATTGGAGCGCGTAATTGGTCGCGTCTCATCATGGACATGCGCGACACTGTATCTGACATCTAGGCTCCCGCAAATATGGAAAAATGTGTGTGTCTCACTGGATCACGAACGTATTCCATTGCTCATTGCAACACGGCTTGAAGTTTGTTAGGAAGTCTGTGGAGGTATGGTTACCGTTCCTTGACACACCACACCGTTCCCGTTTTCAACGCTTTTACAGGGCCTATCAATGATTCTCTTCGTCTCTGCTTTCCTCGGAAACTTTTTCTACGTTATGTCTATACTTTCTTCGCCCAATATGCGCGCCTCCACGCAGTCATCCGCCTTTCTCATTGAGAGTATGCCGTAAGTCTATCATGGGAATTGTTCCTCCCAATTTTCTCACAGCCTACCGCAGCTTTCTCATTGGGAGTGGTGGCACTCTCATGTTTGATGTGACCATTGTTACCCAGTCCTTTATATACCGCCACCGTCCATCACCACGCGGACGCCGATTATCTACGCGCGAAACATCTAGCGAGGAGGAGGAAAGTCTAATACGAGCCGATGATGTAGAAGAACCGTATACCTCATCACGACGTCGATTACCCGTCACCGCAGAAGAGGCGAATGTCAGGGATTAGCCAATCTCGGGAAGCTTGCATATCTTACATGGCTGCAGCTGCCATTTTCTTTTGGTCAAGGGGTGTGTGTAATATCATGGGATATCCAACGACTCTACCTAATACACTCGGAGGCTGAAACGTGCGTCACATATACTGCATGGTCGCCTCGATGCCTGTCGCTGCGGCATTGAATTTGAATCCTACTGTACCCCCTGCCACTATACAGTACTAGTAGCAAGAACGCCAAATTAGCACACAATCATTCTGTGGCGGTTCTAGTTTCGTTCTAACCTGTCAATACAGTGCGCTTCCGTGTCAGTACGATGGAGATACGGGTGTTCTCCAGGCACATCACTTTACGCGGGGCCAGATGGGCACACGAATACGAAAGTAGTGTGGGAATGTTGACGGCTATGACGGGACGGCGGGCCGATCGAGATTACGGCGAACCTATCATGCAGCCACGAGAACACACAAAGCGAGCGCAAAGTTCAAGGGTACCCTCAGGATCAGGGCCGCCTCCGACAAAAAAGACGCGATTTGTCGAGCCTGCGGATGACTCGGCCAATTTCGCGGAGGAGGTGGACGCGGCTCTCGAGAACCCATCGGCGGCGCGTAAAGGGCGCGTCAAAACCGATGGATACGACTCGGACTCGAGCGACGATGGCGAGGGAGTAGTTCTCAGCCGTCGGGCCGGCGGAGATGGCACGGCCAAAGATGACGACGACGAGGACATGTTCGCCACCAAGGACGACGACCGCGACAAGGCAACGGCAGCCGAATCGGGCGAGAAAAAAAAGGAGGAGTTCCTGCGTCTTGGGGACATCGAGGGGCAGGAATTCGGGCGCGGTTCGGACGACGATGGAGGAGAATCCTCTGGCGAAGACGAGCCCGAGGACGAGGACGACGCGGAGCGGCGGAAGAAGGCGGGCATGGGGTACGAGCTGTCCTCGTTCAACATGCGCGAGGAGATGGAGGAGGGCAAATTTTCCGCGGACGGGATGTACGTGCGGAATTTCGACCCCCACGCGCTGCACGATCGGTGGATGGACGGCCTCGGGGAGCGGGAGATCAAGCTCGCTCGGAAGCGCAAGCGCCGGCAGGAGAAGGCCCAAAAGGAGAAGATACAGGCGGAACAGCGGGAGCTGGAGGAATTGGGCGGGAAGGAGGCTGTCGAGAGGGAGGTACTCAGGATGCTGAAGAAAGGCTGAGACGGTGCTGGAGGCCTTGCAACGCCTGGGTGTGCGCGCCAAGCCGAAGGACAAACAATCTAGGTGCGCGAGTTCCCCCCCTCCCATTGTTAATGATGGCCCTAATCCTAATCCTAGTTCCTGCTTCACGGTCGGACGAAAGCTTCCTCGCATGATCCTCGACGCCATGGATCGTTATCAGACGTCGAGCAGCTTACCCACCTGGCTTCGACCCTTCTTTCGCTTGGTGACACCGACATCTATTCGCGGACCTACGAGGAACTTGTGCGCTCCGTGAGGTCCGCTGGAAGAGTAGACGCTTCGTGGGTGCCACCATCCGCGGATGTCAAATACGAATACAAGTGGGACGTGCCAGGCTCTACCGCCGAGCAGGGTCAGGTGTTCGGACCATACATCGAAGAAGAGATGCAGTCATGGTACAAGGCAGCTTATTTTGGCTTAACAGGCGAGAAGGTGAAGCTGCGACCTGTCGGCGGAGACTGGGGAAGCTGGTCAGATTTCTTATGATGTTCAATGAGTTTGGGCTCTGCGGTGTATGTACTACTATGATACAACGTCCAGTGTGTGCATAACTTAGGTTTGCGAGAGGGCTGAAGGTCTAATGGCTGATATATTGGAAAACGAACGAAACCTCGGGGTAACCTACTTCAGCTCTGAGTAGATCGTCATGGTTGTTCCTCAATTCCTCGTTGGTGAAATGATTCCACCTAAAGGCATTTGGATCAGACAAAGTATTTAAAAAACGGGGAATACGTGCGTGCTGGCATCACCGTAAAGCAGCGCCGGAGCCTTGATGACCTGTTTACCGTGCTTGCAGCGCTTGCACTTGAAGGTCTCGTGTGTCTCGCATAGCGTGTGCTCGTTGAACAAGAACAATTTCCTGAGGGCGTCGATCGAAAAGTGACGTTCCGCGTCTTCCTTTTCGTCTACCACAGCGGAGGAGAGAGCTTGCTTCGAAGCTTGACGTTGGAATATCTTTTCCTCTATAGTACCCGTGGAAATGAATCGATACACGAAGCCTGCACAAAAGCCACGAAGTAAATGACTACAAGGACAGATGCCGAAGAGACTTTGACGCACATTCTTTTTTCTGACCATCGCGCCAGACACGTGCTAGAGCTTGCTGGTCTGCCGCGGGATTCCAATCTGGGGGACAGTGCGTGAGGAAGGTTCGGTGCCTGGAAGGAATGCGCTACCTGGGTCGAACAAGATCAAACGATTCGCCCCGATGAGGTTGATACCGCATCCACCGGCCTTGCTACTCAGCAGGAATACGAACTCCTTGCCCTCAGGGTCATTGAATTGATCAACGAGCTTCTGACGCTTGGTGATAGTCATCGTGCCGTCTAGGCGGAAGTACCCATACCTATGGGAGCGACGTTTGACGTTATATTGGCCGAGTACGATGGATATCCACGCACTTTTTACTTCGAAGCATTTTCTCAAAGATGTCCAGCGTTTGGGTATAATTACTAATAAGGACAATTTTGTCGTTGCTTTCCGTCCGAATCTGGTGCAAGAATCTCCATGGCTTTCAGTATTTGGCACCCGAAAAGCGGTCGCGGACACACCTCTCCAGTACCATGAATTTACCACTCCACTCACAGTGGACCGATGTGTTTCTATCACGGCCTTTCGCACCGGTTTGTTGACCAGAGCCTTGAAATCCCTCTGGTATCAAACGTTCAGATCCGTGAAGGTCATTGGGCAGATCAAGCAACTCGGGATGATTGCAGAGTTTCTTGAGGATATTAATCGCCTTTAAAGGTTGCGAGTCTACGCCCCGAAGTAGAGCCTGAATTTCGGGAGACGAGATGAACAGTTTGTATAGGGATAGCTGGAAATCCGACAGTCCGCAAAACACGACCTGTTCATATTTCACCGGAACTAGAAGAACAGGTGAGCGTGTGAGAGCAATCCCGGCAGGGTAACGCACGGTATTTGGAGAGAAGATCGTTCGTCCGGCGAATGATGAACTTGGAGACCATCTCGCCAAGCTCCTTCAGTTTCTTTTCGCACGTAGCTTTCGCTTGATCGGTCGCATCTGAATCGCGACCACGAATGATGACGTTCTCAAAGTTCTTCCGGAAATCGTTTTTCGTTCCCAAGAAATTGGGATTTGCGAAACTGAGTAAGGAAAAGTACTCCGAAAGGTCGTTCTAGGAGGGGATTTAGCGAGTGCCGGTGCTACGATGTATACCAGCAGATGTATACCTGGATGGGAGTGCCAGAAAGAATTACGCGACGCCTCACGTCGAGGGAGTTCAAAGCCTGGAATGTGAGCGAGTCTATAGGTGTGCGTTGGTCTTGAGTACGGCAGGGAGGTGTGAAACGGTGTGGTGTCCATTACCAGAATTCTTCAAGCGATGTCCCTCGTCGCAAAGCAGGAGGCCGATCTTGCAATTTGCAAGGTGCGCCGTGAGTGTTCTCAATGTCTCGTAAGAGACGATCATCACTATGGCGCGGGGTAAGACTAGACGTCCTAGATGAGTTGTTGTCGACCAACCTGGCTGCGTGACGTTTCGTCCGCCGGCAGAGACCCAGCGTGCAACCCTCTCCAACAGTTCGGCTTTCCCCCCTTTTCCATCTACGGCCAAGGGTGTAAGGGTGTCTTTACCGAGCCACTTTGCTTGAAGAAATCAGAGCGGGACCATCCATACGAAACTATAATCGCGTACTGAGTTCATTTGCCCAGTTCTTCACCAAACTTGATGGGCAGGCAATGATACACTTGTCAATGGTGGGCTTCCCAGCGTGGGGCGACTGTTTGATAAGCGTCCAAAGTAAGGCGATACACTGCAGTGTCTTGCCGAGACCCATTTCGTCAGCCATAATGCAACCGTATTGATTCTCCACGACCATCCCAGTTGTGCACCGGTACAAAAACTATGTGACACAGCATTGAGCTGGACCAGTCGGAGAATCGGGAAGGAAAACCCGCACCTTGACGCCTTCAACCTGGTGGGGGCGCAGAACCTTGCAAAGGCGTGGGTCGATGACAACTGGCACCTTGTTGCGTTGGGCAGTCTTCTCTTTACCACTGCCAAGTAGCTCTTTCAAGCTCTTGTGTGGGTTGTATAGCCCTGCGTTTTTCTCCTTTGCTTCCTTCTCCGCTTGGGCTCTGAGCTCTTCTTTCTCTCTCTCTTTTCTCTCTTCGTCGGTCTCCCGCGTATCAATAGTGGGATCATAGAGCACGATCGCGTGATCCTCCATCGGGTCGTGCAGTGGCCGAGGAATGATCCTGACCTGAGGCCTTATGCCGAGCGACGGGTTGGATTGAATGGTCTTGACAAGCTCGCCGTTCTTGTTCGTCATAACAGGAATTGTGTATCTACGAGGGCCAAACAACTCGTTGAAGGGTTTAGGTTTGTAAACAGGAAACTGATAGGTGTCTGGAGGCTGATCTCCGGAGTCGTTGGGTGGCTTTCGTTTCTTCGAAGATTTCGAAGCCCGAATCTGAGTTGCTATCATCGTCTTCTTGGGTCTCTTTGTAAGAGACACGCTTCCTCTTCCTTTGCGGCTGAGCGCGCTGTACGACAGGAGACGGGACTTTGAACGGCCTGTTAACGCGAATGCTTTCTTGGTGTCTATCAATGACTCTGCCATCTGTAGTTGTGGGTGCTCTGCGGAGCATTCTGTCGTGAACGAAGTCAAGCAAGGAAGGCTTTCGAGTCAAACTCGATGGGCGAGCATACACACGCGTCGTGTCACGTGCTCGCGCGCCTGCAGTGTCGACGTACTGCCCTCCCGGAACCCATAGTTTGCGCAACTTGTCCTCGAGGCGACTGGGTGACCTTCTCACCTGGCGGTGGTGCCGTCAGATCTTTTTCATTTATTTTATTGATTTCTTTTGTCTCACATAAGCGTCCTCTTTAAATACCCCCAACGCGTGGATTTCTCACATACACATCTCTTCCCTGTTCACAAATGAACGGTTAGTGGTGCCACACTAGCGCCCATCGATAATACTTATGCTCAATGCCTAGATAATCGTCGTCTGGTCATTCTGGTTGCCACTGGTGCGATCGTTGGTATCGTTCTGACCCCGGTTGTGGCTCCTCCGATCCTTTACGCGCTCGGATTTAGCGCCATTGGGCCCGTCGCCGGTGAACCTCATTGATTACCACTAGAGAGCCCTCACCTCACACGAACAATATAGGCACCGCGGCCGCTACCACACAAGCCTTAATCGGCAACGTCGCCGCTGGTAGTTTCTTTGCGATGGCCCAAAGCGTGGCTATGGGGGGAGCCATTCCCGCGGTCTTCACAGCCATCGGGGCAGGCTTGGGCGGCTTATTCGGTGCTTTCCTCTCCACGCGCCTTGCTTCCAACATCGCGCGTAAAGTCAGGCGTGCGGCTTCAGCCGTTGTCGCAGGCATACATGCTGCTGCTACAAGGGTCGCTGGCGCGTTGCGTCGCCTTTTCAGCTGGTTTTAAAAAGGAGGAAAAGGCAAAATTTGACAACACGTACCCCTATTGAGTGCTCTCAGCTCGAGAGTGAAAGAAAGATCCGTGGTCCATAGTGGTCCATGTGTTGAGTTTGTGGCTGTGGCTCAACGTTACGCTTTGACTGTAATTCTTGTCCTGTACCCCTTCCCCCGCTGTGTCTTGCTACTGTGTCCGCATTGTGTAGATTGCGTAGAGTGCTCGGAAATATTTTTGGAAATTTTCGTGTGTAAATCGAGTGGAGCTGGATCTGAGTGAGCATCAGACATAATTCGCGGCGTTCCAATTACTCGGTACAGAAATTCAGTAGTTGGCGCTTGGCTGTCGGAAATCGCAAGAGCGTCACGGGCAAGCTGTACATTGCTCGAAGCTCGATAGTTTGAACTACCCCCAGCTTAATAACGCATATTCTTACGAATCACTCCGTGCCAATACTGGGCGCACTGCCTTGTGCACTGCAGTAGTATTTCCCTACAAGTGTGCCAGTGGGATGAACCATTCATAAAGTACGACCCAAAAACAGTCGAAGTAGTCAGTGTGATTGTTGACGGTGCTTACAGTGAGAATGGAATGAATTCATCTCTTATCCGACGCCGAGCAAAGATAGGCACGGAATAAGCTGTGATGCATAGTGCGCAATCCGTATTCTAGCTGTGCACGATAGAGTAGGTGGTAGGTAATAGGTGAAAGACCTTAATTGACCTAGGCTACTCCAAAGATAGCTAACCATAAATAATGTGACACCTTGTGCACCATCTACCAACGAACATTCTCCGCGAGCGCAGCCGCGTCGGCGAATGCAGAGTAATTGACCACCTTGACGTGTGAAACGACCACAGTTTCAGATAAGCCCTCGAGAGAAGGGGTCAGTGCAAGCTTTTTGGTGTGGCCCTCGTTTGTCGACGAACAGCAAGCCAGAATTTCTGAGCTCGCCATCACTACAAACTTATCAGAAGGAGGTTAGGTTAGTTGTGTTCTGATGATAGAGCAGACAGAGGACGAACCAATCCTCCTTCCTCCAGCTTACTGCGAAACGCGTCGAACACTCTGCGCTGCTCTGCAGTCGCAGTCTCGTCAAGAGCCAGGCGTGCGCAAGAGCCACCTGTCTCGAGCGTCTCCAGAAGAGCGGCGGCCGCATGTGATTTGTACAGCTTTCCAGGTGGGCCATGGGTACCCGAAACAATATTTTCGAGCCGCGGATTGTGTGCAGTTTGTGCAAGTGCTACGTCCTTGAGTGTCACTGGCACAGTCGTCGAATTGTCGAGGCTGAGGGGGAAAGGCTTAGGAATGGAAGTGGAAGACAGCCTAGACGAATCGCTCAAGGTAACTCTCGAAGGGCGAAGATTACTCACTTACCCCGTCTCCGTGGCCGTGGTGGTCACCCAAGTTGCCAAACCGGCACCAATTGCTCTACGGTGGCATTAGACACAAGTTTTGAAAATAAAACCCCCCGACGAGCTTACAAGGGGCCGAAGATAGTTGCTCTCTTCCATGGGTTTGGCGAGCCCGAAGAAGGCCCCGGAAAGCTGATGGAAGTAGGGCCTTTTATCGGGTAGCCTGAAAAGATTGCTTCGTCAAGGAGGACCGCAAACAAAACCGTCGGATTTCTCACTCGAAGGTTGTATTAAAAGGGCTGGGCCGAATTTCGTCATGGTTTGGGGGTATGGGACTGTCGGCGCCAGTATGACTCGCCGACTTCGTTGACCCTGCTTCAGCGGGAACACTGGGTTTATCTTGCAGAGGGATCTCGGCGCCCGAAGAACCAGATCGAAAACCCACGCTATCAACTGGCGCACTAGTGGGCTCCAGGAGATCGAGGACTTCCTCAGTATCTTGCGTAGTCTCTTCACCATTTGTTTTGCGTCTTCCTCTCCGTGGTCTAGGGTTTCGTTCCTTATTGTCGGCGGTGGGGGGTGGGGCCTTCCTGCCCCTGGGTCCCGTTCTACCTGCTTTAGTCTGGGGAGCAGTGGGTTCCTGGAGACGGCGAGGGCGCCCGCGCTTCCTAGATTGAGGCGGTGCGCTTTGGACGTCCGGGTTTGCCAGACTGGCCAGTCCGTCGTGGACAAGCGTGTCGTTGGGCGCTGATTAAACAAAAACTCAACTTCGAGACATTGAGAACCGGCTGGCTGGTCATGAACGTACCCAACTTTGGTGAAGACGAGGGTTCCACCAGCATCTGTTCGCCCTCCGACTGAGAATCAGGAACCTGCAAAACCGTCCAGCATTTGACGCCGACCGAAAGTATACATGAACTGACCGGCGTGTGCGATACGCGCCTGACCTTCTGTGCCGATCGAACCCCTGTTCTGCCTCTGCTGGTGCCCACCCGCTTCCGCTTAGATGGGGTTTCTGGTTCAGGGGATTGTAACGGTCTCTTTGTGTCGCTCGTGGTCCCCTTCGATGGACGCTCCACTGCCGACGTCGGTGTTTCTTTCTTAAGCGGTGGCCTGCCCCTTCGGCCTCAACGAAGAATGAATGACCAAGGGACAACGCGCAATAAAGGGAGGCATACGTGGAGGTCCAGTTGGAAAAACTTCCTCTCCGTTGGTCCACCCCTCAATTGAATCCACATCACGGCCTTTGGTATCCACACGCTCCCAGAACCTGTCAACGATACCCTCTCCACTGTTTTCGAAGGATTTGAAGGGTTCCCAGCTACGGACAACACATGGGTGAACAACGTAGCCAGTGACCCCATAACGTTAGATGAACGTACGTGTTGTCAGCGTCTTCATAGCCCTTCCACTAAAGCAAAACAGATATTGAGCATTCGGCGAAGAGGTAGGCAGACGTGCCCTCGCACTTTTACATAGAACTTCTGCGGTTGGAATCAGCCTGTGCGAGTGGCAAGCGAAGTGCATAAGTCGACCTACCCATCCCATCTTTTTGCCCCTCATGAAAACCTTTGCCCTCAGAATTGACTCTTCCCTATAGTTTAGAAACCGAGTCGACGTGGATTATCTGATATACACACCGACTTCATATTCGGGAGTCGCCATATGGGTGGTGACTTGTGTGGTGATGGACGTTGAGGCTGGCACGGTCATGTGAGGGTTAGATAAGACGCGCACAACGGCGACCCGGGTTTTCCACGAGTGTCTCACCCTGCTGCGTGCTTTCATAATAATGGTCATTGACACGAAGTTACCACCTGAAGACCCCGCTTCCTTGAGCGCCCCACCGCCCGCCTACGCTCCGTCGTCCCAAGACTCGTCCTCACGCGGCGCACCACAACCTCAGCCCCAGCAGTATCCACCATCGCCGGGCAACCCCCATTCGGGGACCCCGACATCATCACCTCAATGGCAGAATCCTGGGCCGGGGCAACAGCCCGCTTCTCAGAATTGGGTGGCGGGTGAGCAGTACCGGAACCAAAGTACGTCCACCCGCGAGTGTCCACTGTATCTTATTCACATTCCCCAGTGTTCGCTCGTTGCGCAAGGGGTGACCACGACGTGGTCACAAGCTTCGGCCTCTGCGGCATTATTTGTGCCATCCTTCTGTTCCCAATAGGGCTCATCTTTCTATGGTGGGTTATGGCACTTGTCCTATTGGGTTGCGGGAGTACTCACATCCTTCATAGCATCGATACAGAGAAAAAATGCGCACGATGTGGAGTGCGGTTATCTAGCTAGATCGGTCATATCTGTATGACTGGAGACTCCCGTCACTCCCCCGACCCTTACTTCATTACTTTAGCCTATCTTCGGACATTACACTTTTCAGCATGTAATTTTAGGTCACCCAGGTCATTTGAGTTACGCATTTACTTGCTCAACGCCCAGGAGAGCGTGGCAATTTTTGGTCTCTATTACCGCATTTTTTTTGCCGAGCGGCACAAACTTATGTAGGTCAGATCACCACTCGACATGTCGTTCACATTCGCGCTGAAAGTAGTCAACGAGAGCTATGTTTAAAAATAGATAACTACTGTAGGATGCGATGTCAGATAGCGAGGTACTATTACTAACTAGCTAGATCAGAGAACAATAAGATATCATAAGTACATGCGCAATGGCAGACAGCGTGTTACCCACGGGGAGGAAACATCCTGCCCGCAATGAGGCAGTCCTTCACCCATTCCATGGAAACGTACTTTTCTCCGCCGACTTGTGGTCGTTCGTGCAGTTCCTTTACGATTACGTAGTGGAAGTCCTTCAGATCAGGGCTGGAAGAGTACTTCAATTCTGGAACGGCTTCCACACGGGCAGCGCCCATGGACACGATGATGCGTGGGATGTAACGACCACCCTCATTGGATTTTTCGTCACTCACACCCGCAGTTCCCTGGCATCGCGTGTTGTCAATTGAGCACTTCCCACGATCGCGACCAAAAAATTACCTTTTTACCCTTTGCTGGTGGCGGGAAGTATTCCTGTCCCAGCACGAGAACCGACATCTTTGAGAAAAGTTTGGTGGGCACTTTGTTCGACATGATGCCCGTCAGGTGGTCCAGGGTTGTGCCCCAGTCTATATCCACCATTTGGGTGACGCGTGCCCCCAGAGTGTCGCTATAGCCCGCGGACAAGAGGTAGCAGGGCCAATCGGAGAGCGCGCATTGCTTCGAAAATGTCTCAGTATGCATTTAAAGTGGGATCGAGCTGTGAAACTCACGCCAGACGATAGAGCATCCAACCAGGTGACGGAGACGCATGGTATGCCAAGCGCAAGTGCGGTGAGGTATCGCGGTTTTGCATTCGCAGCGTCAGAGATGAGAAAGACCTGGTGGATGTCTAGCTTCGTCTCCGTGCCGATGCTATCGCTGGTAATGACCCAGCGCTTTTTATTGGAAGAGTATTCGCCAGCCAAGGAAAATATGTCAGACCAATCATCGAGGACGGTTCCACCGATGTTCCGGATGACCCGTAGGATGGACTCCTTCTCCTTCTCTCGGTCATAACCCACGGACATCGTGACGACGATTCCCACTTTGGCCAGCACCTTCTTATTCAAACTGGCACTCGAGTTCCTCCAAGAAGATGGGGTCTCGGCTTTCGTTGTCGGCACCAAAGTCACGATCTCGTCCACGCCGATTGTTCGGTCCTGCCATTGTGCGCTGATCGCTCGACTCTGGATCTTGATTCCGTTGATCTCGACCTCAAACTCGTTCTCCGGGGTGTCGGTCGGTTGAACCATTACCGTGCCGTGGTTTTGTCCGTCCACATTCGCAACCATCGCCTTCTCCTGGCTCTCGATGACCGAAACGCGATCACCGACTCGCAGTTCCAACCGACGGAGGTTCTTCAAATCCACGACATCTTCGTCTCCGTCGTCAAATTGAATTTTGAAGCGATCAATTGGTCCTACGCGCTCGCAGATGATGCCAGGAAAAATACGCAGCTTCGTGCTTCCACAGGGCGAATACGCGTGTTGCCGTAGTGTGGTGGCTCCTTATGCCTTTTGGTGGCTCGCGCGGTCGGAACAAGAGATGGTGTTTTACTCGCCTCTCTTGGAGCCGACCTGTTCCTAGCCTTACGAATAGGCACCGTAGGAAGGCGCCTGCGACTTGATGGCAATTGTATCTTCGAGCCTGACGGAGTTGGTCACGTCATCCTCGGCTTCCACTGGTAGGTCATCAGCCGCCTCTGTATCTTTACTAGGAGTAGAGACCACAAAGTCAGGTGGTGGGTCCGGGATGGGGATATCTTCCACTGCATCGCTACGTCGTTTGCCTTTCCGGCGCGAGCCGCTACGCGGTGAGGTCGGTGATTTGGAGACGAGAGAGGACCGATGGTCTCGCTCCGGAACGGAAGATGGAATCTCCTTGTCACCAACCTCAGTTCCCCGCGTTTTGGAGACCTTGGTCCTCGGAGCACGTTTGGACCGTCCACTTGTGCGAGATGACTTAGCCTGTGAGATACTAGTCGAAAAAATGGAGATACACAGAATGAAAATGGTGCAATACCTTCGGTTGGTCACTTGTAATTTCAGACAGCGGAGCTACTCTTGGAGCTTGGCGGCCAGCAGTGAGCATTAGCGGGGCGTCATCTTCATCGTCATCCGTCTGCGCGTCTGTCCCCTCACCAGGCTGAAGGGTCTTGTCTCGTATGATGGGTTGGGGTGGTGGAGGCTCGTGTGGTGGATCATCTGGAGACAACTTGGGTCGGGTTGGGGAGTGTGGCGTATTCGCAGGTTCGGAATCGGGAACAACAACGGTCTCTCGACTGTCCTCATCTACCACAGGTACGCCGAGATCATTACGGTCACGTTGATGGGATGACTGTGGTTCTGCATGCATTTGCGCCGCTAACTGTTCAAATAACCTGCGACCCGCACTAGGAGCATGAGATGATTTCGAGGCGTCAACGGAGGGTTGGGTTTGTCCATCCAGTATACTGTCTGTTGCAGTATGTTGTTGCAGCAGCTGGCCCTGTTGATGGCGCCATTTTTTCATGGGATTCACCATACCCAGAATATTCCGAGTATTTGTGGATGGCCGTGAATACATGGAAGTGCACTCTTGCGGAGAGCTTTGTCCGACATGCCGGACCCCAACATCGAAAACTTGCGTGGTGTCTGCGTCCAAATCCTCGGATGCAAGAGGCTGTGTCGATTGGTAGTCCTCCACTTGAGTTTCCATATGGTCCAATGACCCCGGATTCGACACCAAGGGAGGAGTGGAGGCGTTGTCGGGGACATCGGGGGCTTCGTTTTCCTGAGTAATGTCTCGTCCCGGAGCACCAAGCGACACATTTGACGCCTGAGAAAGGACATTATCACCCTGAGCCCCAGATCGCTGAAGCTTCCGCGTATGCCTAGAGCCAGAGTCAGGGGGCCTCCCGGGTGACGAGGGGAGATCAGTCTGAGTAGGCTCGCGTAATACGGCAGCTGGGGGCGAACTCGGCGCCATGGGGAGTTCATCTTCTTGCGTCACACCCTCACCCAACTCGGAAAGCGGAATCTCAAACTTCCGATTCGCAGCAAGAAAGCGCTTTGCGGGATCTTCCCATTCATCGGCCTCTGCGAATGAGTCGACAGAAGCAGGAGACGGGGAGCGTCGTCGTTTCAATTTGGAGGCGGAGCGAGTCGTTGATTTCGTCTCAGACGTGACCTTCAATGGCAATTCGGATGGCGAAGGAATATCGGCGTCATGGCACATTTTCCTCCTCTTGACCAACTGTTTCAATATGTCAGCAACTGTCAGCTGACATAGCGGCGCGTAAAGTAAGGGAAGTAGATCTCAGTGGATACAGACCCTAGTTTCCGACATCATGCTGCCCTTTCCACTCCCGTCCGCGCAGGATGCCACCTGAGTCTGCGTTTGGGTGTCTGCTAGCCCATGAAAGTGAAGTGGCGAGGCATCGTCATAGGAAGAGGAAGAGAAATCAGCGTGTCCACGGTCTGCTGCCACGGGCCTTCCGACAGACGCGACCTTGCTAACCGCCCCCGATGTGGACGCACTGGACCCCGCGCGAAGATGGGAGGGCTGCGTCGACAGATCACTATCCATGCTTGACTCAGTCAATTGACCCGCACGAAATACGGATTATAGAACACTGACACCTTTCCCGAGGGCCTGGAAGGCATAGCCAGGTACTACGCTCCAGCAGATGGACTGAGAACGCGACAGAGTCCAGAAAAGCAGAAAAGATAACTTGGCAACGAACCAACAGGAAGAAGCGAGAAGAAAAAAATAAGTGAATAAATGAGTAAAGGATATTAGTTGAGTCGTCAGCCGAGCGTGATAAAGGATAAGACAGTGAGGGCGCAGTCGCGAGTCGAGTTCCCCGTCAAAGCCACCGGCGCGTCGGGGTGCACGTGACCTGTCGCGTTAGTGGATGACTTCCTATTTGGTTTGAAATTTGATGCATTTGATGATTCCCACGAAGATTCCCGCCTTCCTCATCACTATGCTTCACACCCATTTAATGTCATTTACACGCATCGATTCACAAAAAAAACTGGGTGAAGTGCCGATCTATTGAGGTCAGAATTTGCACATGTGTGGACATTTGTTGCAAAGGTGTAGATTCAACTACATTTGTATTTATTTGTTTGACTCGCTGCTGGTCCTCAGAAATCGAATGCGTTCCTAGTACTCTCATTACCACTCGAATCGACCCGCCGACGCACCGTTCCCTCTCATCTCTCCCTCTCGGTCTCAGTGACCATTCGCGAGCTGTAGCGATTGGCTGGTTGGCTTTCAATTCACTCCGCGCTGGACGCTGTGTTTATGGTGGCATGCCCTTGATTTGCCAACCTTCTCTGCGGGGACTGGAGTCTGGTACCTGTCATACTCGGTCCCAGAGGAGAAAGCACGTTCATACGACGGATGAGTCACTGTCGACGAAGTCTTCTCAGAGGAACAATGCCGCCTATGTTCACACTGTCAACGTCGTTCTACCCGAGAAGCCTCATCCGACGCACTTGGTCGCCTCTGGGAAAGGTGAAGACCGAAGTCAAAACGTTGAGACCAACCCCAAGTCTAATGCCGAAATATCTGCTGTACCTGACCCAGTGCCGAACCCATTGATCCCAGCGGTGCTTTCCTTTACTGCTGAGCAGACCGGCCGACCATTTCAGATGCCTAAGACAGTTACCGGCGACGCTTCTTCCGGTGTATTCTCGACAAGACTCGTTGTGCCAAATTCATTGCTATCACGATCATTCACAGCTTCTGCACTGTCTGGCACCTCGTCATTGACACCCACACTGCCCACATCTAGATCAGCGGAACATCCCGTCAATACACCGAATAAGGCCCCATCACGACAAACTACGCCGCATCAGCTTTCCGCCACGATCATAACACTTCTAACCTTAAGCGGAGCATTCTTGGTTATTGCAATTCTCATTGGGGTGAAAGTATGGATACAACCTCGGCGGCGCCCCCATCCGACACCATCGCTCCCGATCCTTCAGGACGCATTCCCACCGGCTCGAAAAATGGGAGACGAGTCGCCTTTGTTTGGTGGTAAAGAACGACTGTCGTCTCAAACGGGGAATGGGGGTGTCCCTTGGACATGGACACAATACCAGTCTGGGATACCGAAACCAGTTCCAGCAGCAAACGTCCCAAAGTCAGGGGAAACAGACCAGACGCCAATGAGATACTCGTGCCAAGTGGACGAGGCGCCGCCCGTCACGCGTACAGGGGAACCCGGGATACCAGGCACTGCCAAGCCAAGCACTAACTATGGATCAGATGGGTACCCCGGTAAAGCACTGTCGCGTCTTTCGACACTCTCAGGCTTGGTCTACCCCGGGTCGACGTATGAAAGTCCTGGACAAGAAAACATTGGAATCGCTGTCGGGTATGGTCAGGGCCCGGAATACGGTGGGACGGGAAGTGCTGGGCGCGAGGTGAGCAAGAGGGCCAGCACGCGGAACATAGAGAAGCGCCGACGTAGTACAATATACGGATCACCAGAAGGCCTCGCGTACGCGATGTCACCGCGCATGGCGCCGGTGGTTGATGACAGGGACGAAGACCAGGGTGATGGATTTCTACAAGGACGAGCCCGGGTCAAAGCGCCGTATGGGGCCGGATCGTACTTTCGTGGATCGGCGTCTCCAACAGTCGAGTCTGGGTCAGATGAGATGATTGCAACGCCACAACAATCGAACCAGAAATGGGTGACGCCGAAAGTGAACGAGGCGGTGATTGGTCACCCGGGGACAAACATGAGCGCCGGATTGTCAGGGGACAAGCCGCCACGAGTGCCATCCCCGCCAATTTTGCCGTCCTTGGCACAAATGGCCGAATATCGGAGTCCTACTTATAGTTTTTACGGCTTGTACTGCGGTTGATTTTATATTTATTTTAACTCGATTTGTGTCCCAATTTGGGGATTTGCCTTTTAGCCCTTCTTGCTTGCCTCGCCCCCACTGCCCCGCTCCCCTTCGTCGCTTAACTCTTACCGCCATACAACACATGGCGCACCAACAAGAGGGTACCGGTGCTGGCCATGGAGTCGCCTATAACCCAGTTCCAAATCCTCCGCAAGAACCTGAACCCCCCTTCGATAACATCCACGATTCCCTTTACGACCCATACTCCACTGAGGCCATGTCAGCCCCTCCTCATTTGGACGACCTCAACCCAGAGGAGGCCTCCGTCAACCTTGTCCGTCCTCGCTTTCTTGGCACCATCGATGGCGAGGGCATCCGCGAATCTTTAGCTTCAGTCGGTTCCCGGCCCCAGTCAGAGAACGTCTCTTCTTTATACGCTCTCAATCCAGAGTCTCTCTCCGCAAGAGGCTCTTTTCTCCCCGACCATGCTACGGCTGACTCTTTCTCTGCTCCTTATCGAGATGACCCCCGCTCCCCCCCAGAGGACGACGCCTTCGATGGTCCTTCTGTCCCTTTGGATAGTATTTCTCCTCAACCTCGTTTCCTCAAGGAGAAGCAAGCTATCTATGCGACCCCCACCTCCAAGTCTCGTCGCCGCAACATCATCATCCTTGCTGCGCTTGGCGGCTTGATTTTACTTATTGTCGCAGTCATTGTTCCCGTATACTTTCTCGCCATTAAACCACAATCCAACAAGTCCTCTCAGTCCTCTCCTTCTACCACCGCCTCTCCTTCATCAACTGGCTCTCCTTCCACTCCTAAAGCCGCCGTTGTCACCGGCGGCGATGGTTCCACGGTTACCATGGAAGATGGCACGACGTTCACATATCGTAACTCGTTCGGCGGCTACTGGTATTACGATCCGAATGACCCCTTCAACAATGGCGCCCGGGCACAGTCTTGGTCACCAGCCCTAAACGAGACGTTCAACTATGGAAGTCATCTTATCCGTGGGTGAGTAGGGCTTCTTTCGACGTGTCCATGCCGTGATTAAATCTCGTATTATTATTTTCAGTGTCAACATCGGCGGCTGGTTGAATACTGAGCCTGTGAGTTTCCATCCACCATCCTAGCTGGAGACGCCCCTTCATACCCTTCTATAGTTCATAGTTCCTGCTCTATACCAAAAATATCCAGGCACCGTTGACGAATGGACCCTAAGTCTCGCCATGGCTCAGGACACCGCTAGTGGGGGTCTCAGCCAACTAGAAGACCATTACAAGACCTTCATTGTACGTTTTGTCCTAGTTCCACTCAACCCGTCTCCGTTCTTATCGGGGCCTACGCAGACCGAACAAGATTTTGCTGAGATTGCGGGTGCCGGCCTCAATTATGTTCGCATCCCACTGCCATACTGGGCTATCGAGACGTGGGACGGCGAACCCTTTTTGCCAAAGACGGCTTGGACGTGCGCCTCTCTCGTTCCACATCACTCCTTTATTCTTATAGTTCCCCAGGTACTTCCTCAAGGCGATTGAGTGGGCACGCAAGTACGGCATTCGCATCAATCTAGATTTCCACGCTCTTCCTGGCAGTCAAAATGGATGGAACCATTCCGGCAGACTCGGCTCCATCAACGTACTGAATGGTCCCATGGGCTACGCCAACGCTCAGCGCTCTCTGGATTATATTCGAATCCTGGCTGAATTCATCTCTCAGCCTCAGTACAAGGATGTCGTAACCATGTTCGGGCCCACCAATGAAGCACAATCTCCGACGGTTGGTCAAGACAATTTGTCTAGATAGTGAGTGTCACTGAACGATCGAGTCATGGATCACCCCAATAACTTGTATACAAGTTACTTCCAAGCATACAATAACATTCGTGAAGCTAGTGGTACAGGAACTGGAAATGGTCCCATGATCTCTTATCATGACGGCTTTGCTGGCGCCGCCAACTGGGCTGGCTTCTTTCCTGGGGCTGATCGTATCTCGCTTGATTTCCACCCTTATCTTTGCTTCGGCACTCAGATTACAAGTCCCATGTCCGCTAACGTTGACCAACCTTGCGGTGCCTGGGCTGTGTCAATGAACGATTCCATGGATGCGTTTGGACTCACCGTTGCTGGAGAATTCAGCAATGCTCTCAACGACTGTGGCACATTCGTAAATGGTGTCGGATTGGGCAACCGTTATGACGGTACTTACAAGAATGACGGCAACTGGCCTAGAGTGGGTAGTTGTGGTCCCTGGGTAGACTATACGACCTGGAGTCAAGACCTCAAGGATAGCACCAAACAATTCGCTTTGGCCAGCATGGATGCCCTTCAGGTAAGCAAATTGCCATAACAGAAAAATATAAATGTTCAAACACCTCGTAGAACTGGTTCTTTTGGACATGGAAAATTGGCAATTCGTCAACCAGTGGCCAGGTTGAAGCCCCTGCCTGGTCGTATAAACTCGGCCTGGAAAATGGATGGATGCCCACGGACCCTCGTCAAGCGGTTGGCGCCTGTGGAGCCACGCATGTATGGAGACCCCCGCTCGCGCCGACGCAAACTGGTGGCTCCGGTGCTGGCCAGATCCCTGCCTCGGCTTCATCGCAATACTCTTGGCCCCCCATTTCCATGAGCAATGCCGACGTTGCTGTTGCGAACCTTCCACAATACACCCCGACTGGCACCATTCCAACGCTCCCCGTCCCGACTTTCACCTCCACGAGTAGTTCGATCAATGCGGGCAATGGATGGGCAAACCCTTCGGACAATGTAGGACTGGCGGTCCCGATTGCGACCTGTTCTTACCTTAGCCCATGGGCTGGGGCAGTTGCTGCCCCCGCAGCGTGCGGTACTCAGTCCGCGGGCACACGTCGCGAAGTAGTCTTGGGTGTGGATAGACCTCGAATCACTCCCCCGCCGACTTTATGAGTCTCATTATTGACGTTCGTAACTCGGACTTTTTCTCCGGACACTTTTCATCCCTTTTGTTGGGCTATACCTTGGACAACAGACCAAACTACCCTTAATTTTTTTTTTACGTTCACTAGTTTTTTTTTCTGCCCATTGATATACCTTGGGTGGAACGTGGGTTTGAGGCACCGATGGGGTGGTGAGTTGGACTACCGAATGACACTGGTAGTAATTGTTGTATATTTTGAGAGCGAGCTCCCAACCCTGTATATACGTGCCCTTGGGACATACAGGCCGAATCGAGAGTTCGTGGTGTTCCCTCGTCGCAGATCTCAGTTTTCGCCACTGGTGGTGGCATATCTATCTTCCAGATCCTCCTGTCCACCAAATCCCGCCTCGTAATCACGATCTTCCCGTGGGATACCAGCAGGGGGCTGCGCCTCATGACTCGCCGCATCGCTACCATGCGCACGAAGAGAAGCAAGCTGCTCCTGCTCCTAAAATCGAAGCGGTTCAGTCGTTATCGATGGAGCGACTGTCAACGTGCCACTGCATCCGAGGCAGACATAATCGGATACAGTAGCACTCGCTGGCAGTTGACACCAGGGAGGGAGGAATCTTGTTTGACCTTTTGGCGTGCATATTGCGCCTCTTCGCCTGCTTCCTTGTTTTTCCACACGGAATCCTGCTGGTACCGGGCGGAACAAACAAAAGTCAACGCTCGGTCTTTTGATGGAGTCATCGGAATAATCAAACCTTCTTGATCGTCGACATATTGCAGCACAACAGAAATGGAGGAGCGGCGATTGGGGGGAGGAAGAGAACCGCCCCGGTTAACCGATATTTTTATAGGTAATATAACACGGTCCCCGAGTCGCGGTCCCATACCCACAATAGTATTGGGGAACACCGCGTCAGAGGGTCCCCCAAATAGTATCGTTGTGTCTCGTCAATGGCAATGAACGTAGCGAGTAATGTGCAGGCCATATGTGGCAAGCTCGCTTGCGTCCTGATAAATGAAAATGCATAATACTGCATCCGTCTCCATGGACCTCTCGAGCACCTCCCCCGCTTTTGAGGGCGCTACGCCACCGCAATGATGAGCTCCCATTGAATGAAATAAAAAGAGTGTTTGGACGTTTCCAGTCGTGTAATGTCAAAGTCTTCTAAAGGGCGCGCCGCCTGTTTGCACGGCGCGTTCAAGGTGGGCGTTTGTGGCGTCTCAGTTCGGATTCGGAGGAATCATTGACATTGCGCGGTGGCGCAAAGTTCGCAGGGGCACAAACTTGAACCGTATCATGATTCTACCGACTGTACGTGTGAAACACAGACATGTGCCAACTGCTAGGCCAACAGCACCAACACGCCCCAATATCGACAAAATTGCATGCTGCCAGCCGATCTACCTTTTGACGTGTCTCCCGATAACATTATAGACTTGCTCAGATGGCTGACATCCACCAGAGTTGCCTGAGGGGGCTTCCTGCTACTGTAGGGACATCACACAGGTTGCGACAACCGGCTAAGCAATTTAGGCGGCACCAGACTGACTCTATACAAAACAAGGGGAGCAACTAATGGAGACAAAGCGATAATGAATACACCGAGATTAGATTAGCTCTGGGGCTGGGGTGGGTATGTCCCCATCTGTGTTCCACCTTGGTTCTGCACTTGAGCCTGGGCTTGTGCCTGGGCTTGGGCTTGAGCTGCTTGCGCCTGAGCTAGCACCTGCGCCTGGTGTTGGGCGTGTTGCGCCGCTGCTTGCGCCTGTGCCACCTGGGCGTAGCCCTGCATCATCGTTTGCCGTTGCTGTGCTCGTCTTAGGCCTTCTGTGCAAACTGGGACAGCTACTCACCATGAGACTCTGCTGGATTCGCATCGCTTGCTCCATCTGCTCTTGCGTGAACTGAACGCCGTGCAGCGACGCGTAGTATAACCCCGGGTTCGGGTTCTGTCGCGCGGCTGAGAGGTTCGGCGAGGGCTGACCGAGTCCCGGGTGTTGCGAAGCTGATGATGGGCGAGGAGGGTTCGGTGTCGTTGATGTGCGCGGTGGCGAGGAGTGAGGGACGATGGGCGACGACGCTGGCGCCCGCTGAGCAAAACCGGGGGAGAGGTGAGGGGTAGTAGGGCCGGCGGCGTTCATATTCGCGTTCGCGGCTGCCAAGACCCTCTGTTGCGCGGCCTGGACTTGCAACATTTGCTGAGGGGGTAGGCGGGACGCGTTAGCGGGAGGAATTCGCTGCTGTTGCGAGATGTTGACTTGTGGACGTATCTGCGACACTGCCTGGCCGTTCAACTGGGCCCTCGTTCCATTATTGCTCTGAGAGGGCGATTGCGCGGGCTGCCCCGGCCCCTGGGCCTGCGCTTGAGTCTGGGTAAGGTGGTGCTTATTAGCGTACGAGAGATGTAGCATCACTGCCGCAACGCACATGAGGTTGCCCTGGTGTCCCATTTCCTATGCGTTGGAGCATCTGCTGTCGTTGAGCGTCCTCTGCCCTGCGTCGCGTGACCATTTCCTGAGCTTCCTTCTCGGCTTTCATACGGCTCAGTTCTGCTGGGCTGAGCTTCGGTAGTTTAGAGAACTGTCCGTGTGTATCGTGGACCGCCGAACTTTTTCGAGGGTTGGCTAAATCGGTGTCAGGCAATGTATCATCATAAAGTTTTGTCAAACGGTGCACACCCACCAGCAGCTTTTTGGGCGGCCTCCCGCTTCTTGGCTACTTTCCGAAGAGTTTCGAACATCAGGATGTGTCTCCGTCGCTTTCTTGGCTCGAAATTTGTGGCGGGCGTCACGGACGCGTTTGCCGAAGAACTGACGCTGGCCATACGCTTTCTTGTCGTGATTTGCGACTGCGAGGGTCGAGCGGAGGTAGACGAAGAAGGTCCGTCTTGGACAAGCGGGATCATCTGGGCAAAGTCTCTCTCGCTCCGTTCCTTGCCCAACCACCGTGATCGGTACCGTTCCTTACATTCCCAGTCCGCACGCTTCTCCATAACAATTGCACCGCGGGAGGAGTTGAACAAGTCCGCCACGAGACCCCAATTCCTCGGGTATTTCTCCACCAGTCGCTTGAGCAGAGAATCATCTTGATTGGTCCATAGAGTGTCTGCCGCTACACGTCTGGCAGGATCTCGCGGTGTGCTAGGAAGGATGACATCGTCGTCAGGAATGAGCAGATTAGGTTTGCCTCCGTCGAATAGGCCTTGCGAAGGGGTGAGAGACGGAGAAAATGGCACAGAAAGGACCTTACTGCTCGTAGGATCGTCGAGAATTTTGTGAGGTGCATCAAAATCCGGCACGATAGGGGCGTCATCGAATCCTGCCCAGTGGTCGCCTTGCCAACGTCCTGCAGGGTTCAGAGCAGCCAACAACGTAGGTCGGGTCCGCATGAAAACACCCATAGGGGTCATTTTGCTATAGGTTGTAGGATCGGTGCGTTTATGGGGATCGTCGCGGTCTCGCTTTTCCGACTTTTTCTTACCCTCTGACAGTAAATTTGATGGCCCTGATGGATTTGGAGGTTCAATGAATGTGAATGGCAATTCTGGAAATATTTGCGATATGTCGGCGGGTAACGCGTGGAAGTCGTGAGGCACATCGTTGGAAGCTGCGTCACGGGATTTGTAGATATAAAGGTCGTCAAAGTCGAGAACGAGCTTGTCATAATCGTCGTACGCAATATGGCCACGAAGCGGTGAGTAGACGTTTGGTTTCTGAGGCTGTTTGTGTGTGGACGTTGGCTGCCCAGTCGGGTTCTCCAGAACTTCATCTGACCCCAGTATGGGATCGTCTGATGTAGCCTTTAGGCCCGAGTGAAGGTCAAGTTGGGGCATTTCACCTGGGTGAGACGCGCCGTCAGTCAAGGAGCCTGGCGTTTCGTCTTGCTTGAGGTCGACATTCGAAGTTGTTGTGGTCAACTGCATCGCTTGCAATATCGACGAGTCGTCCACATCTTCTTCCTTTGGCCGAATCTCGTTCTCGGGCTGGGTTGACTCGCTGCGCTCCGCGTGTCCGAGGGCCTCTTCCAATGCAGTGCGGGGCTCGAGAGCATCAGCCACTTCTCGCTTCTCTAGCTCCTGTTCGTCGTCGCTATCATCAGAACCATAGTCCGCCGAGATAAGAGCCGAAGAAAAGGGCCGCTCCCCGGTGTCCTCGGGGATGTCTTCCTCTACGTCCTGGCTGTGCTCTATGATCATCTCCACGTCATCAATGTCTCGAGACTCGTCATGGACTGGCCGACTCCAGTCCACGACAATGCCCCTCTCCCTTCTTGTCTCTCGGTCGCCAACACTATGCCATTCTAGTACCGCAGAAGAGAGTTTGTAAGCGACTGCGATCTTCCATCTACGTTCTTCTCGAAAGTCAGTGCGCATCCAGTGCTACAAGTCTCATGAGAGACGTGATTTTGACATGAGCGAGAAACACTCTACCATTTCGTCCAAAAGGTAGTCCCAATGGGTTTTCGATACGTTTCCAACTCCACGCTGCTTCTTCGGTTGGCGGTAGCTCCATTTGCCCGTATCTTTAAGCTGTTCTACGCGCTCCAACACTCGAACAAGGCGGAGTTCGTTGAAAGCCACCTAGACACCATTGGGGACGACGATAATCTGCATAAAACGAAGGGCTCACATTCCAATCCCGAGTGCTCATAGTTTTCGTAGCACGAGATACCCTCTTCCACAAAGGATTTGTCTTGATCGTCACTCCCCATTTGTTAATACCCAGAGGTGCCCATTCCTCGGTACTATCCTTGCGATTTTCTGCACTTTTATCCTTCTCTTTATCCTTCTTGCGCTGATTTTTACCGAGCTTTAACCTCCGTTGTTGGTCCAGAGGGAGTGATTTCACAGGAGGAAGCGTGTACTTGCGACTCAGCGAAAACTCGGGGCTAAGCCACTCATTCACAGACAGAGACCGTGCTTCTGGGTTGACTGAATTAAGCGCGTATTGAGCCGACTCCCCGACAGGGGTGAGCGTGACGGGAATGAAGACCTCCGTAGACGGTTTGGGAGGAAGTATGAACGCGGAGGGAGGCAACGCGACGATAGGCGTGCGGGGGGAGACGAATGACGAGGGGCCAGGTGACGATAACGCTGGAGATTGGTCTTCTGTCTGAGAGGCTGTTGGGACAGGTGGTGTTGCGCTATGTTCCCTCTCGGGAACGGGACTAATGGATTCATCGGGTTCGATGTGTGGTTCTCCCACAGCATCGACGTCCATATCCGCGTCTTCCTGCAGGTAGATGTCTTCCACGATCGAGGGAGATACCAAAGCCTCAGGTCTCGATTCCTCGGTGATTTCATCAACTAACTGGTCCGAGTCGGTCTCCATGGGCGTGGCGGGGGTAATAATCTCCTCGATGTCTTCAACGGGTTCAGTTAGAACTTCGGGCTGGGGCTCGTCCGCGCCAGTGTCCGTGCCAGTATCTGCAGGTGTGCGTTCGGGTGAAACAATGGACGATCCCGCAGGTACGTCCTCAGAGTGGTCGGCATCGCCAACTAATGGAAGCGGCAGATCTTCGTCGGGGAGTTCAAGAGATGGCTCGCCAACATGCTCCAAGGATATATCCGGCGACGGAAGACACAAGTCACCAAGTTCAGATGAGCGGTCTTCTTCCGCTGCGACAGGATTCATATCCACGTCAGGTGGCAATGGTGACGGAGGCGTGAGGACTTCGGATATGGGTGAGTCAGGAGGAGGGGCCATGGGCGCGTCAGAATATGCGTCCGGGGTGAGTGGAGTAGGAGCCCGAAGACCGGGGGGAGAGGGAGCGAATTCGCTGTCGGCGAGTTGTGCGATACTCCCGACCCCCTGACTTTGAAAGGGAAAACATAGTGAGCGAAATAAAGAAAAGAGCGAACGCACACGCACGCTTTACGAATGTCAAATCTATCCACAAACGCCTCAAGCTCACCGTCATGGTGGCCCTCCGTGGTTAGAACTAGCTCGGCGCTGTTGCGTCTCTGTAGCAAGACGAACATCTCACGCAAGTAGTCATCTCGACGTTGGGTTATTTCCCTGAATACGAACTCGTGACGACGCGTTAGAAGAGCATAAATCCATGGGCTTACCGAAGTTGGGCCTCGAGGATATCGAGTGTAGACATTGTCGAGTCGAGGAGGATGACCGCGAGACCTCGCGCGAGGTTCACCTCGCCACAGGCGTATTATGTAATATAGGGTATCAGGCATACACGGGGGTTTGGATGATTAGCATGCATGCAATGTACTAGTCGATGAAGGATGGACAAATAAATAGTGTCCAGCACACACAACCACACCGTCAACTCAACTATCCTATCGAACCTGCCGCCTTCATACCACTGCCAGAGGGGTCGTCACCAGCCTCGTCTGACTTTGACTGGCTAAGTCCAACTCCGGCATCGTGACCAACCAACCTGACGGTACCAACCAACTCCCCATTTTCTGGATCGGACTCGTCGCCGTCGTCCATTGGTGAGCTCCCAACGGCGACCAGGAGAGGAGGTGATACGTCTTGAGGCGATGACCTGGCGGATAGAGAAGGCTTCATCGGTGAGGCAGCCAAAGCTGGTACAGAGTCGTCCAGTAGGTCGGCAACCTTAGGCAAAGGATGAACAGGTGAACGTGTGGTTGACAGGGAAGGTTCCGTGGCTTTAGTAGCTGCTCTTTGCGTCAAAGGGATGAAGACCAATCCATCATCACCTTGCCCCGATTTTGAGAGGTGGCTGACTTCCTGAATCAAAGAACCTCCGCTTTCTAGATCGTCCGGATGTGTCTCAGAGTCGGGATCGAGTGTGATATCATCGCGGGTTGGGAGGTCTACAGGGAGAGGAGCAGGAGGTTTTGTGATAGAGATGACAGGGACAGGTATTTTTGACGGTTGTTCCAGAGAGCCATCAGGGTCTTGTCTCTTGCGTGGTTGGGATGGAGTGGTATTACTGACGTCCGCGAAAACGGGGATCGGTACCTCGGCACCAGAGCTCGCGGTAGTATTCGCAAGGGCCAAGACGCCGAGGCCAACTTTCTCTGTTGCCTGTAGGCGGGAATGGGAAAAGTACGGGTAGAATCAGTCAATAGGTGTACATACCTTGCCTTTCTCCTCCTCCGCTGGAGGGTCCGGGACTAGGCCGGTTTGCTGCCACTTGCGAACACTTTTATCAGCCCAAGCCTCCAGCGTTGTCCAACCCCGATATTCTCCTGCCAAACGCATACCGCCTGCTGCGGCTCCGCCCGTTCCTTCGCCGGATCCCCGCCCGTTACCGTCAAAGAAATAGCTCTCATAGCCGACGTCATCTTCGCTTCCCTCGCTTTCGTTCGACAAGCCGAGTTCGAACCCTTCTCTAGATTCAAGCTCCTCTGCAAAGCTGGCCAACCAGTGAGCCCACCCCGCAGGGCCGTCTCCTCGCCAGAGAACAACCTTGGTATCAAAGTCGCGGCCAAAAACAATGACCTGTCCAACAGAGCCTCCTTTCTCGGGGTTAAGATCGACTCCTACGTAATTTCCCGTCTTGTCAGAGATAAGTGGTATCCATCCGCGCTGGGAATATTCCTTGCGAATCCAGTTAGGTGGCACAGACTGCATAACTTCGCGCAATTGTGGATGTGCGCCGGTATTGGGGTCGTCGTCGACTTCACGCCAGAACCTCCACTCATCCAGTACCTCGTCAAGGGGGAGAAGGTGTAGCCCGAAGAAGAGGCCGTCGGAGCAGCCAGCTGACGACTCGGGTTCTTGTCCATCGACCACTAGGTATGATTCACGGATGACCTGAGGTAGTGAGTAACCGAACTGCATTTCTATGTTTGCGAGGTCTTGTGGGAGGATGCCGTAGTTGAGGGTGTCACCCAACTCGGGATACTCGACAGAGAGCCAGCTCCGAATCCGGGTCCAGGTCTGCTCGAGAGATGGGTATTGAGGCAAGGGCAAGGGCGACGCGTTGTGGAGGGGTAACAGGGATGCGGGTCGCGAACGAGACGGCGTCCTAGTTAGCATTGACGTCAGAAAAAGAAAGTGAACGAAAGCACTAAGAAGGAGCGCACCCCGGAGGGACATAACCATATTGAGCCCCGTTTGACGGTGGGGGGTATGTAAAGGAGGGATTCACTGCAGATTCAGGGTCTGGTGTGCCTAGGGACGAATCTCTGGTAAAAAGGCCACCTTGTGCAAAACTGGGGGAGGGAAGGGAGAAAGCCTCTTGCGTAGAGGAGAGAACTTTGCGCCTTCTTTGCAGGGAAGACTTTGAGGAAGAAGAAAAGAGGGAAGCGAACCAGCTCATGTAGTCGAGGTGAGGATGAAGGCCGAGGCACCGTGAGGGCCAAAGGCTCGTCGTACCCGGCAGTCCCTCGCTTCTATTCTTATCCTTCCTACTATATTTTATCTCTCATCCAACTCTAAATATACTCAACTCGGTGATAATGCTCTTCACTCCCGTAACAGGGACGCTGCCCTTTCGCACCTTCCGCCTGTCTGGACTGGCCCTCTGACACCCATCTAGTTTCGAGAGTCGAGGGAGTGATACAGTCGTTTTTTCTTTACGATATCCCAGAGCCGGGGACATCGTCTGTAGACCCGCCAATGAATCGTCCTTCTACAGTAGGTAAATTCCGGGATACATGCCACGACCGTAGCTATGAACCAATAAATTTGTAAGAAGCGTAGTCCTATGGGCACCCCGAATTGTACGTTGTTTAACCGATACCAGGGGATAGAATAAGTGGGGACTTAATATAATAGATGTTCTACCAATGAATCGGTAAGGACCCATACCGTATATTCGTTGTGTCCGACGTTGCTGTTTTACTTTCACTTGCAGTGAGTACAGGGAACTTTCCATAGCACTTCGAATTTAATTTAGAGACTTGAGACTGATTAATTTTTTTTAAAGACCAAGCCGAGAAATACACGAGAAGCGAGCTACAGGATACAGACAATGTACAACAATTATGCAGAGACAGGTGGATTTTAATGGATGAATCGAGGAGTCACAATCAGGAGTCTACACGCGAACGAAATGGGTATCGCCCTTGTGGATGGTACCCGAGTCGTCGTGGCCGTATTGGATCGTTACTCAGTACCCAGGGTTCAGCACCATAGAGAATAGCTTCATCTCGTCCAGCAACTCCTTTAAATCAGAGTCCCGCGGTTGAGGGCAGCTGATTTCCAACCCCGGCGGAACGACAAACACAAAATGCCAATTCGCCCTTGGCGGCAGTGATTCCTGTGAAAAGAAAGAAAGAATTCCTTTCTTTATGAGATGGTCTGACCCCATAGTGAATTGAAAAATGTAGAGTTTTTGGTCGACCATAATGAACGATTCGAATGGCATTTGATTTCGAGCTATCGGTGAATAGTAGACCCCATCTATGATTTGGCACGGGTGAGATGAATATAAGTCCAAGTCTACTGCCGCAAAGTCGATCTGTTGCACGGACGACGGGTTGGCGCCGGATCCGTGGTCGGAGTACCATCGGGGCAACTTGCTAGATCCGCCAGACGGCCCAGAACCCCTTTTCACCATAGGAACAAGCTCAAGCCTAGTCGTGCTCTGCAGCTTTGAATGGCCCAACGCCTTGAACACGAGGCCAGTAATGTATCTCGCCCCTTCAAGGTCCGCCAGGTGTTTGTAGAGTCGAAGTTGCTCTGGTAGCGGTTTGGACCAGAGAAGGTTGCGAAGCACGTCCTTGACGCCAAGTGAGAGGGGCTCCACGCTTGAGTAGACCAAATCCATGTCATCGCTGTCATCCAGGTTGGCTTGCCTGAGTTCCTTCTTCGGCACACGTTTCAGGAGGAAAATGGTCTCGGACACTGTATCCATACTGAACTTCCTTGTATCTGAGACCCACGAGCACAACGTCTCCAACGAAAGCCCTTTAAGTGCGTCATTGTAGCGAGTTTTATATTGAGCTAAGCGGTACTTGTTGTGGAGGAGGTCGAAGCAAATGCGAGGGGTGGGGCCAAATTGATCGTACATCTCGTCTATACGCTTGTCGCTGTCCTTAAGTCCATGAATTATGGCGCTACGGAGAAGAAAATGGTCAGCCCGAACACAGAGGACGAAAGCTGATGAGCCGACGCTTTTGATATCTCCTTTCTCGTCCAGGGATTCATGATACAAATTGCACAATCAGTGGACTTCTCCATGTGTTTCCACCGATCCGGCTGAGGGTAGGTAGTGAATGTGATGAAGTGTTTGGTGCCTCTCACAGCAAGACGGGACGGGACACCACTCGGGGACTCGTCGGAGTCAACCAACGTCCAAACAAGGGTCTTGAGTGTAGTGGAGCGGAAGTGCTCAGGGGTCTTGTAGACGCCTTCTTCGACGAAGAGAAACAACGTTGAGTCACGGTACCAAATGACTGGCTTCTTTTCAGCAAGACGCCGGCGCAGGGCATAATAGATCCAGTAACTTTTCCCTTACAGCCAATGGATCTCAACGACAGTGAGATCACGAAGCAAGGCGCTCACCGATGCCAGTTTGTCCTGTGATGACAAGTGAGGGAGCCTGCTGCCCTGTACGACGGGATTCCATATACTTCTGGCAAAAATCGTATAGTCGGATGTAGTCTTTCCGAATCCAGAGCTTCTGGCATTCTAGGTCCGGAGTACCAAGCGTGAGGATATAGCAACCAGCACCGGTCTCATCGCCCTCGTCCTCGTCTTCGTCCCCTTCTGCGGTTTCATCCACATCCATTGATTCGTTCTCGGGTTGGGTCGCGCGCCACTTTGTCTCTTCGTCTTGCATAGATACTCCCCAGAACTTGCGATGCAGCTCCGCGACCACATGATTGTCAAGCTTTTCCCACTGGCCCCCTGTCTCAGGGATGATAGAGTCATACGTAGCGAGAGAACCCATGGCGGCCATTTGGTATGGTAAGAAGAGAGGGAGGTAGAGTAGATGACGTCATCAGTGACGCAGTACTGAAGCTTGTCTTATGTAAGAGATCTCCGTAGACTGGATCCGGCGGTTACGGTTAATTATATTGGAGGCAAGGATGCTATAGACACTAGCATTGGGCTGTTCTCCAACACGATTCGACTCAACAGCAGTGCGCGCGCTATCAGGTAAGTGCTTAGCTCAGAGCTGACCTAACTGATCTCGAACATGGAACTCGCAGCCCGTCTTCGCCCTCACTTCTTCCACCGTGACGCCATCCGCCAAGTCAATCAGTGTGAGCTCTCCCTTTTGGCGATCCACGTCGAATGCGCCAAGCTCGGTGATAATCTGGCTGACTGCTCGGGCACCGGTCAAGGGGAGCGAACACTCCCTCAGAATCTTTGGGCTACCATCCTTCGCGCAGTGCTCCATCACGACAATGACCTTTGTGTTGTCGGGATTCGAGACCAAATCCATGGCGCCGCCAATACCTATACTGTTTCGTGAGCAACCAACGCAGTGTTTAGTTGTGGACGCCGTAAGGCACCTTTGACGAGCTTCCCGGGTATCATGAAATTCGCAATGTCACCGCCCTGCGAAACTTGCATCGCCTGGAGAAGCCCAGTCAGCAGCTGCCGTACTGACTACGTTGTGTGTAAACTGACCCCGAGGATGGCGACATCAATGTGTCCGCCACGTATCATTGCGAACGATTCATTGGTATCTGCGGTCCCTCGTTCAACCAGTCAAACTTTCACCAATCCCGGATCACCACTTACCAAACACGGACGCTCCAGGCAATAAGGTAACGGTCTCTTTCCCAGCGTTGATGATATCCCTAGACAAATATATTCAGCACGCGGATAGTAGTTTTTTTTTTTTGGAAAACGTGGCCGCACGCATCGAGCTGTTCATTGGTTGGATATGGTCCCATACCAAGAATTCCGTTTTCGCTCTGCAGCCACACCTTGACACCAGCGGGGAGGTGTTCCGGGACAAGGGTCGGTATGCCGATGCCTAGGTTCACATGAAATCCGTCCCCGAGCTCCTTCGCCGCGCGTCGCGCGATCCGGTGACGCATGTCGAGGGCAGCAGGTTGGCCTTTCCCTTGGCTTTCGGACGGGGGTTGAGCAAGTGTCTGGATTTCTATTTGCTTTTCTGCAGTCGCTTGTACGATACGATCGACATATATTCCCGGTAGGTGGATGGAATTAGGGGAAATTGAGCCAACGGGAACGATGTTTTCGGCCTGGAGCGATGAGTGTTATCGGTTGCGGAGTCAAGGCATTAATAAATGCTCGCCTCGACGATAGTCAACTTCGCATTCTTCGCCATAACAGCGCTGAAATTATTGGCAGCATACCTGCCGGGGGCTTCATTGAGGGAGTGATAGGTGGTCTTCACTGCGAAGCGGACCTGAATACTGTATTGCCCACCTCATCCACCTTCCACGCTCTCACGAAGGCAACATCCCCTGCAATGGCAGGTTCAAGGACGTATCTCCGTCCATTGAACTCACGAAATTCTTTCTTGTTCCCGGGAAATTTAACGCCTTTGGATATGCCACCGTCATGATAGCGGATGGGTATCGAACCCTCCTCCACCGCAGTAGACGCGCCAGTGGGCGTAAAAAACGCGGGTACACCAGCGGCGTGCGCTCGGAGACGTTCGGCAAGAGTCCCCTGCGGCACGAGTTCCAAAGAAATCTTTCCTTGAAGATAGAGCTGTTCGAAGAACTTGTTCCTAAACAAAACCGAGGTCACGAATACGACCGAAGAGGTAAATAGGTGCCACGAACGCCCCGATATACGAAGATATCATCTTGTCAATCTGTCCCGCATGGAGCAGCTTTCCTACGGACGGCGCCGCTCAGCGACAGGTGAGATACGTGTAGGTACGGGGCACGCACCAAGTCCGTGCAAACCCGAACCAGCATTGTTGGAGACAGCGGTCAAGTCCCGCACATCCCCGCGTGCAGCAAGCGCACCGATCAAGGTGTCTGTGGTGTACGTCCGGGCTTGAGCGCGGCTACGTGGACCCCGCCGCATGACCCACCTGGTGTTCCACAAAGGCCAAAGCCTAACTATTGCGTTGAGTATCCTGCGGTTGTTATTAAGGAAAGAAGCGCACCCCCACTAAGTAGCACATCCCCCGACTTTGACTGCACTGACAGCCTCGTCTGCAGAGTTCCAAACTTTCTTCTTCCTTGGGACTTGAGGATTCGCCGGTACAGAATATGCCCGGAAAAAGTAAATAACTGGAAGCCCTGCACGAGGGTTAAGACGACGAGAAAGCATGTCCGAACAAACGGATCATATAGATGCTTCGCAATTATATACTGTACAAGTACCGGCCGGGCCGAACTTACGGACTACCTATTACGTTCACCGCCTCTTATATGGGCCCTTTGGTCTAGCAAAAGCCGCTCCTCCCAATCCCGAATTGTTCGGTGTACCCATCCGACTAGGCTCTTTACTTTGACCAAGCTCTGCGCGTAAAAAAGATGCACCTAACTCATGAGGGTCAGATGTCTCCACTTTACGCGGCGCAAGCAGGAGGGGTGGCAGGAGAGATTTCGCCATCTGATAGACGGAGGACGAGCCGGACGAGTACAGCATTCGGTGCTTCACTGGGGACGCAGACGGGCAGGAATATATAAAGACTATTCTGAGAGTCAGTAAGGTCGGGATCTTAGAATAATTGGCCATTCACCGATGCGTCGCTCGAGAGCATCATCAGACCAGGAAAAGAATGCGAAAGCTATAGCGAAATTTTAGTGAATCGACGACAGAAGACACGTCGTACTCACAAGGATTAGATGAGGGTATCTTGCTCCCAAGTTCATCTACTGCGATAGCAGCCGCTTCTCCCAGTACCAGAGTCTCAGATGAAGGATCGATGGTCTACCGTAAGGTGGTCAAAGTCGACAGAGCGATCTCAGGTATAATCAGGAACTCACGATGGTTACTACGTGATCTTCGGTAGCATCTGCAAGGTCACGGACGGCGGCCTCGACACTACTGGACCACTTCAAGCCAACGCTCGCTCCGAAGGGACTTGTCCGGGCTGCGTTGACATTATGTAGTGTACCTCCGGCTTCTCGTTCGGCTGCTTTGATATCGGCCATTTCTTTTTCTCTAGCATTCATCGGCTTGGGTGCAGCGAGATGGCGCTTGTGTGCAGCGTATCCTTCAGGGGTCAGATCTGCCTTAGATGTGGCGAAGATCGTGTCTACGAACAGCGCAGCACCTAAGCTCTTCGTCAAGGTGTTACGCGTTGAGGCGTAAAGCATCTGGCAAGCCGTAAGGGGCCAAGTGCAACGAGAGTAATGTCACTGGCAAGCACCTTGTCTCTAACCCTGGCAGTATCGGGGACATAGTGGATGGCAAGCCATGCCGAAGGAGGGTCATCGAGACGAACGAGTACATAAGCTGGTATATTATCGTCCAGCAACGATTGAAGAGAGTTGAGATCGTTTTCGAGAGTCGAAGATGGCGGAAGGGTGGTATCGGCGACTAGTGCCTCTAGCGAGCGAAATATGAGATGAAACTATCGAGACAGACAGTGGTGCAGACCATTGTGAATAGATATTTTGAGAAAGCGGACGTTCTTCGAAGAGACGGCGTCTGCGAATGTTGAGGCCAACTCTGGTGCAACGGCGATACCAGACGTGGTGGACATGATCCAAGGTGACCGCGGCGCCAATTCACACTTGAATCTTGACTAGCAACCCTGATGAGTACGTCCCTTCCCTACCAGGCCTACAAGGTGCGCCGTCATGTGCTCCCTCGACCTTTGGTTAATATTCCCAAAAGTCAAAGAGACACTCTCGCAGTTTCTCCAACAGCCTGACCGTCTCACCTTCCCCCTCACCGCCGCGTCCATCCTCTGTGCACGACTCTCATCCCGTCCAACGTACACCTACGCCTCAGCCTCCACCTCCACCTCAACAGCACGCCCCCGAAAACACGCAAATTATTGTTTCAGATGGCCCACCCACCACCACCACAGTCTCGGCTCCAGTTCCCATTCCGGCCGCACTGCTGGAGGAGGTCAGCTCAACCTCTTCGCCTTCTCAACCTCACAGTGTGCCTGCTCCGCCCATACCCTCTCCAGCCCCTCCAGTTATAGCTTCTGTTGCGCAGTCTACAGCGTCCACGAGCACTAGCCCGACCCCAACTTCAATGCCCACTCGAAGGACCTCAACCTTCCGACACATTCCCTCGCGAGCTACAACGACACCCATAACACCCTCTCCTTTGAGCATAGGAAACTCTCCACGTGCAGGCTCCCTTCCTTCGCGGCACCTTGATCCGAATAAGGCTTCTAGACCTCACAGTCGTCTCTCTACTGTCACCCTTTCTAGTCATTCATCTCCGGCGGAAGCTTTACGGGATGTACCTACCAGCAAGTCTGCGGCGTCTGCTCAGCCCCGGGGTGACACTGACCAACACGCCCTCACTAAAACCGCAGGCGCTACTTTACCTGCGGGCCCGCCAGTCTCTGCGCAAAGGACGCCGACGGAAACACCGTCTCATACTCCCACTGCTCCCTCACCTGCTACCTCACCCTCGCCGTCATCGGTGCGTACCAGTACATTCATACGGTCTTCGGCTCCATACCGCCCGGGATTCCAACCCAAGGGCGTTTATCGACCTCTTACCGATGAGTTTCTCGAGGCGCGCCGATCCCACCGCGATTCCGGTCGCATAGAGCAAACGCGCTTGGAACGCCGCCTCGAAAAGCTTATAAATTTGCACTTTGGGGAGGGCTCAGATAAGAGAGCGCCTGCGCGGTCAAAGCAGGTAAAGAGGATGTCTTCGATATGGGAGTTAGACATCAGAAATATGGGGCCAGGCGACCTTTGGAGAGGTGTGGTTCAGAGCCAAGTCGCACCTGGGAGCAAGACGGATCTTCGAGGTGTGTTCTTGTCTTCTTGCTCAGAGGAATCTTTGATCCTTATTGTCGTTTGGCAGTTGCTGAACAGAATATCACGCCCTGGCAGAGTGATGCCGATGTCTCTCAATGTCCTTCATGCACGTACGTCATCTAACTTTTATCTCTGTCAGGTTCACTTACTCGCGCCATCCAGAGCATCGTTCCATCCAATAACAAATCGTAAGCACCACTGTCGTCTATGCGGCAAGGTCATTTGTTCCTTGCCCGTCAAGCGCCCCCAACGACCTGTCACTTGCTCGCTACTTTTCGTAGTCGACCCCAAGACGGGTCAGATCGAAGAGGTTGTCGAAGGGGTTGATTATGGTGTGCGGAGACGGACACTTAGTTCCGCAGGACGAGTTGCTGTCAGAGATGGACTCAACCCCGAAGAGAAGTTCTTAAAGGGCGTTAGGATATGTCGTGACTGCCGCCCGGTGTTATTGTGGGGTGTTTTATCTCTGACAGCAACACGGATTGACCTTCTCTTTCTCAGACGCAAGCAATACACCCAGGACAGGGCGACATCACCCACGTTCTCGAAACTCTATGATGTGTTCATCAATCTTGAAAGAGAAATCGAAGACGCTTTACCCCACTTCCAAGAACTCTTACTGACTCTCAGGTGAGTCCTCCGTGAAATTTACCTATAACGGCCTGGGTCACCAACCCGTCACAGCTCCGATGATCGCCCCACTGCAGAAGCGTCTGCAGCGAGGAAACGGTTACTGGAAGCTTTTGCGCAATACGATGCCCTCGCCAAACGAATTCGAAAACTTCCTACCTCAGGACCTGGGAGTTCTCAAGACCGGGTCCTGGCTGCTGTGCACACCAGAGCTAATATCTTTCTACAAAAACATATGTTCCCGTTGCAGGTGAGTACTGAGAGTATTCCATCAGTGTCTCGCTAACGTGTGAGAAATAGTCGCTTCCACGGCCTTCCAAATCGACGTCTTCGCAAACTACACCAGTCGATGGCCCCATTATCGACCCACATTCCGAGATTGCACGTGTCGTTCAACCTCTGCTTGAGCAAGAAGCACTTCTAGAGTCCTTTATTGAGGAGGCCAAAGCTCACCGCAAGTTCGAAGACGCAAAGACTTTGAAAAGCAACTTGCATGAGATTCGGGCAGAGATCGACAAACTGGTCGCTGGAGCGCAAGAAGGCGGATTCATATCTCTGCTAGAAAGCGCAAAGTCGAAAACCTGACGAATTGAAATGCTATAATCCCCACATGGCGGTTATGTTTTGCATTACGACTTCATGACGCTTTGCTCTATGCTTGCTATTCCGTACACTGCATTCGAATGAAAGGTGCTAGGATAGACCTATCTTTCCCTCCTACGTTGGACGGCCGCATTCAGGAGGAAACTGCTCGTGTCCCTAAGTCATCAAGAAGAGATGGTTGGACGAAGTTGGGTACATGAGGAGAGCGAGCAAGCATTATTGGAAGTACCGAGGTAGTGGGTACACCAGAGCGGTTGTCACGTCACATGACCTCAAGACCATCTTCGACAGGTGTCCTCCCGGGTCGATGTGGAATAGGCGGTACGCGGAACGCCTGCTGAGGCAACGCGCTAAGCGGCATGTCTTTAGAAGGAGCCGTCACAATTCTCGACGTAGTAGCAAGTGCACTGCGCGATCGTGTGAGGCTTGCACCGAGATGTGAGTCCTCAGAGGCAACCCCGAGAATAGCACTATTGCTGGAGAGTCCATTCACTAGAGGCGTGTACGGTCGGGGCGTCGACGTGTTGGAAAAAGACGACACGTGAAGCAAAATGACAAACTCTTCGGTAGCGTTTGTGAGCTGGACCATGTTGGCACGTAAGGCGGTAGACAAGGGGTGAGAATCGACATATATCTTCACATCAGTTGAGAGGTGGACCACGAGCTGAAACATTGAACGAGTCGTCAGCTCCGCAGTGAATGCCCAAGATGGTCGAGCTCACCTTCACAAAGAGGTGTGCATCATTTCTGAGCGATTTTCTGTCGACATACGTGCCGTCCCGCAGCAGTGATATGTCGCTTTTCAATTGCTGTGTTACCCTCTGGGCCCTGACAAGCATCTCCTTGATGTCTTCCCGCTTTTCAGATACGTCGGCGATGATGCTGTCCATCATCATCCATACAGGCGGCGCGGCCTCCACCGCCTTGCCCATGGCGTCGATCGCTTCCTTATCCACGAGACTGTCAAGCGTGGTTGGGATGTCCACCGCCAGTCGTCCCGTGATCGAAGGTGAAGAACTTGACGATGACTCTACTAGAGAAGATAGAGATCCTTGCCTCGAGTGCGCTTTTCGAATACTCGTCACCAAGGATGCACTGTACAAGGGCAGTAAACCGGGTTGACGCCGAGCGACGCGAGGTGTAGGGGTCTCTGCGGCTGTTCCTACCGCGACCCCCTTTTGGAAGATTGTCGGCTCGTCGGAAGAGGCCATAATCCGACCGGTTTCCACGTCCCTCGAGCTGAAGGACCCCGCGTGTCGTCGAGCAATATGTGTTCGTTCTGCGGGCGTGGAGCCGTCCGGAGGCACGAAAGTAGGGAAGGAGGCCAAAGGAAGTGCGGGAGACGCTGTGGTGTTCGGTGACACAGGGGCCAAGCCTTGACCGCCAGGACGAGTTTTCGTTGCAGGAGGCGGCCGATGGTCCCTGAGCAGGGGCTCAACGCTCTCAAGGTGTGGAACCATGGAACGCCATGCGTTAGAGATTTCTGCGGCTGCACCATAGAGTACCAACAACATCTGCCTCGTGTACCGAACGTCGTCTTGAGTGGCCAGCACTTTCAGCTGTAGGGCAAGGACTCCTACAGCTTTACCGAAAATAGCTACGTTATCCTTACAACTTTCAAACACGCCCCTGCAGACCAAAGGCGTTGGCAAGGTCCGACGACTCATTGAATCGAAGCGGTCCAGCGCGTTGATCAGTTGAGTTATATAACTGCTGGCAGGGTCAAGGACTTTCAGCAATACGGACGCCAGCCGCTCGTCTATAGCGTCTACTGTGTAGTGCCGAAGAGCCTGGTAAATCTGCGATACCGCAAACAATATTCCACGAGCCGCATCCACAAGCCGGAGGAGAGAGTCGGGGATAGTTTTGGAGATGGTGGACGACTGCAGGACAGAGAAGCGACGGAAATATGAATGCCGCTCACTGTCCATAGTCGGGGCGGGGCGATTCGGAGCGATGGGAGAGGAAGCAATTTCCCCGTGAAAGAAAGCCCGACCTGGGCGGGAGTTGATAGGTCCACTATCGGAGGAGTTGGAAGAGTCTTGTCGGGAAGAAGGCGGCTGGTCAACAGATTGGCTAACAGTGGGGCCGT
Organism: Lactarius sanguifluus; assembly: GCA_021527775.1. Classification (NCBI taxonomy): domain Eukaryota; kingdom Fungi; phylum Basidiomycota; class Agaricomycetes; order Russulales; family Russulaceae; genus Lactarius; species Lactarius sanguifluus. The sequence continues at coordinate 1,259,121 of JAKEYF010000001.1, read as the reverse complement.
TCCATAAAGGGGCGGAAGGTGACCTTATGGGTCTCTCCTCGGCTAACGGAAGCTTAGTATGCCTGAGATCTGGTAGACTCTTCTTCGAAAACAGATTGGCTCGTCCTGAAACACGGCTAGATCCGGCATATGATGCATTGCGGACGTGTGCGAGGGTGTCAGAAGGGGGCCTTGATATATCATCATCGGTAGACAAATCGAGGAAATCTTCGTGAGTCGGAAGGTATGCATCCGGTGAGCGAGAGGGTGGGGAAGTTCGACCTCTGAAAGAAACAGGTTCTAGCGGTAATGGGGAGGGGCGTCCGGAACGAAAAGGCGATGGGTGAGACATAGAGTTCTCTAGACGGACCGAAGGGTGTGGACGACAGGGAGAAGGAATGCGCATGAGGAGTTGTGTCGTCGGGAAAGGCATTATCTTCGCTCTCGAAATTAGACCTTAGGGTGGGTAGTGAGGACAGATCGTCTGGAGACGAAAGGAACCTTACCGTTGCGACTCTCGTTCTAATTCCTCGCGGTGTTCCGAAGAGGCATTACCCTCGATCCATTGCTGGACTGTCTTGATGAAATCCTTTGTTGTGGACTGGAGTTCCATAATGCTCTTAGGAGGCCACTCCCAGGGATTCTGCTCTGCCCGAAGAATAGAGAGGCGAGTGAATTTAGCCATGTAAGGGGGTAATCTCGTGATCTTGTTCTTGTAGAATGAGAACACCTGAAAGGTTTAGAAGTAAAGTGACGCATGAAGGCAATGAGGGATGCGGCCGTACTCGGAGGTTTACTAAAGACCCGGGCTGGGAGGGCAGCCTCCTGAGCTTGTTGCGGCCGATATCTAGAATCTCAAGCGAAGGCATAGCAGTGAGCTTGATTACATGGGGCGTCAACTGTGGGTCGACAGTTTATCAAGCGAACAACGGATGAGCTCACGACGTCGGGGAACATGGTAAGACAGTTGTTTTTCAAGTTGAGGTAACGAAGGCGAGACAGCAGTACAAATGTCACGGGGAGCGTGGCTAGACGATTAGACGCCAATGTGACTCTGTTAAAGAATCCATGTTAGTGAATATATGCGGGTGAAGAACAAACACACCTCAGCACAGAGCCCTCATCCCCCATCGGATCCTCACGCCCAATGGCAGCGAGCTGTGTAGCACTATCTTCATCTATGTCTGTGAGACCCCTATGACTAAAGTCCAAAGTTGCACCATTGTCTTCGGATTTCAGTAAAACCTCGGAGATGTGACTGTGGTTGAGCGTGGTAGTCGATGTGGGTGACGAGGGCCTTCGTTTATGCAAAGAAAATGCACTTGAAAGCTGCATATCCACGCCGCTAGCAGACTCCGTGTCAAATCCCAGCTGCCAGCGAGCAACCAGCGATGACTCGACGTTGAGCCGATGTTGTTGTTACTTGACCCGGATGCAGATTTTGACCCGGCCCGGAATTCGGCGAGCAATTTCGCTTCTGCTCACCATCATATCATGATGTCCGCTGCACCTGCCTTTGCTGGATCTTGGTCTTCCCTGCCCACACCGTTGACGTCCTGGATGTATGCAATTCTACATATCTGGGGCTTCTTTTATCTCCTAACTTAACGGCATCAGTTTGGATGTGATTCAGTCTATGGGCCACACACAAATGACACCCGTCCAAGCCTCCACCATTCCCATATTTATGCAGAACAAGGACGTGGTTGTTGAGGCCGTGACCGGATCAGGAAAGACATTGGCATTTGTTATACCGGTTCTTGAACGTATCAGCAGGAGGGAAAATAAACTAAAGCGTAATGAAATCGGCGCCTTGATTATCAGCCCAACGAGGTGATTTATACTGCATCCTTCGAAGTCACTCAATGTTCGAAGCTACGCAGGGAGTTAGCATCGCAGATACACTCTGTTTTCGCTTCTTTTCTATCATCTCAACCCGATCATGATTCTTCTCAGAGTCCGTCCGACCGCAGTCTTCCTCCCGCCCTTCTCCTCGTATCTTCGTCACAATCTTCCCCCGCTCAGGACGTGGAACGATTTCTTACACAAGGATCAGACATTGTCATCGGCACCCCCGGTCGCGTCGAAGAGTTTCTGGGGAAAGCTTCCGTCAACGCGAGGGAGCTAGAAGTTCTTGTCCTCGACGAAGCTGATCGGTAGGGTCCTCGCAGCCATCGAACTGGCTACACCTCTCACTCGGCAGTATGGCCCCATAGATTACTCGACTTGGGTTTTCAACAAAGCCTGACAAGAATTATCTCCCGGCTACCCAAGCAAAGAAGGACTGGCCTATTCAGCGCAACGATGACAGACGCCGACGCAATGTCAGAGCTCGTGAGAGCAGGCTTGCGGAATCCTGTTCGTGTCGTCGTCAAAGTACAATCCAAGCAGCCACGAGCGGCCGACAGTATGCTCGTAGAATCAGGAGGTGTGCTACATGAGCGCCGAATTCCTTCGGGGTACGTACATCGTCGCGACTCTGTATTCAAGTTTTGACGCATTTTAGTTTGAAGATATTTGGTCTCGTGTGCCATGCTTCAGAGAAGTTGATTCAACTCGTACGAATCATTCTACACGAGAGCCGACAGCACCAGTCAATTCGGTTCATTCTTTATTTTGCAACTGGCGCATCTGTTGACTACTTCTATAAAGTGTGTTGCCTAATTTTACTGTATCCTCTGTTCCGCACTCAAGCTTGCAGATTCTCCCTTTGTTTTTGCCGGAAGCTGTCCAGCTCTTCTCACTTCATGGTCATCTAACTCCTGCCGCACGGACCCGGACGTTGACTTCGTTCACAGATTCTAGTCCGAACTTAGTGGCACCTTCGCTACTTCTGGCTACTGATGTCGCTGCCAGAGGGTTGGATATTCTTGATGTCGATGCTGTTGTGCAATTCGACCCCCCCACTGACGCCAAGGCATTTTCCCACCGATGCGGCCGTACTGCCCGTGCCGGAAAACGTGGACGGGCTTGGGTTCTCCTTACCGCCCAAGAGCATCAATATATTGGTGGGCGGCGTTGCTAGTTCCCTAGTTGCGAGGTGTTCTGATACCCATTGATTTGAAGACTTCCTTGCTGTTCGCAAAATACCTGTAACGCGGCACGAGCGTTTAATCGAAGACGGCGTGGCAACTAGCTCCAACGATGAGCCGGAAGCCCAGACAGTATCGACATATCTTGCTGTAATCCGGAAGTATCTATTGCAGGACAGAGCTCTGCACGATATGGTATCTCCACACGTTTTCCCACCATTCTGCCTAATCACTTTGGGGTTTAGGCAATGAAGGCGTTTGTGTCTTTCATACGGGCCTATAGCAAACACGAAGCCTCTTATATATTCCGATTGAAAAGGCTTGACCTCACTGGGGTCGCTGAGAGTTATGGACTTCTTCGTCTCCCACGAATGCCAGAACTGAAAGACGTGGAGACGTCATGTTGGCTTAACGCCGATATTGAGGTAGAGCATACCGTGCGAAGATTCGTGTTCCTAAACGACTGTTTTTCTATTTAGTGGGATACCTACCCGTATGCCGACACAGCACAGGAAATGAAGCGATTGAAGTCGAAAGCCCAACAGCCCCTTGACTCGAAATCGTCTTCAACTAATAAAAAAGACTATGTTCCCTGGAGCAGGCAACTCGCCAAGAAGGATGCGAAGGAGAAACGACGTGCGCAAAAGGCAAAGAAAAGGGCGTCGATGGCACCTGCACATCTATGCCAAGAAGGTTCTGTCCTTAAAAGGACGCGAGCTGACAGTGAGGAGAAAAAGGTTGACTCAACTGAATCCGAGGACGATTGGGCCGAGGAAGAAAGGCTTGCGAAGAAACTGAAGAAGGGCAAAATTAGTCAGGCTGAGTTCGACACGGCAACATTCTCTGGCCTGTAGAAGCGGTGGTCTACCATGTGCCGTTGTCGCCTAGTCCTGAGGGCCACATGACTCCTGCCCCATGCGCCACCATGCTTCGATGGTTGAGCCTTACGTTGTTCCTACTGTTCCCGTCCCTCCTACCACACTTCAAGGGCCCTCATGTCCTTCACTCACACACACTTCCTACATGATCTCCCATCCGGCTCGTCTCGTCAGTGGAGACGACCAAGCTCGATGAAGGCTCGCGCGTGTTTATGGAGAACCCGAACCAGTGACCCTTTCCTGCCAACTACTCCATTTTTTTTCGCCACCTACCGGACCCTCTTTCTTCGGGATCAGCACCACCAGCTCCTTATCACCGCACGGTGTCCTAGCCACATGCCAGCTGAACTCTTCGATTTTTGATTTCCCATCGCGTATTTATTTTCCGAAGCTTGTCTTGTATCCAATTGGGTATCGAACGTGTCTTGCTCGTTCGTTGTGCATCGTAAGATGCATGGAGTAATATACCCGTCCATATAAAGGGACTCATTCGGCCATTTCTTGGGAAGACAAATGATTTTTTGGCTCCTTTCCCTGTGTTCTCTGGTATGTGCCACAAAACTCCTGGACCGCAACTTGGTCTACCGTTCTCCATTCCATGATCTTCCCGAGGTAACAGACCTTTGATTATGCAATCTGCTTTTCTTGAGACTGAGTGTTACCACAGTTTTCTCGGGATACGAAGGGAATACATGAGCGTTTTGTCGGGCACGCGAAAAGACAACTTGGGGATGCAACAGTCTTCAATGACGAGCATTATCCGACTTTCTACGGCAGTGACTTTAGTAATGTGCGCGCATAACAAACACACCCCACTTTTGTTCATCACATCCTCTAGAGTCCTTTATTTGGACAGGGGGCGTGACCTTCACACATGCTGGTGCGTCTCAAAATCCGACTAAAAACCGCGAGTGACGAGAGCCGATTGTCTCTAGTTGCAAGTGTAAGTAGGTTTCCCACAATGGGATCCTCATCTAACCGTTACGTCAGGGAGACCCTCTTGATGACTCCGTCCTGTTATGGACCCGTGCTGTCCCAACGAGCGTCGTTGGTGGTTCAACGCCCGTCCCAGACCAGAGTGTCCCGGTCTGCGTGACGTTTAAAGTATTCACGTCTCCGTCGCTCTCTGGAAACCCAGTCAGCACGGGAGAAGCATTTACTTCCTACGATGTTGATTTTACAGTCAAAGTGGAAGCTACTGGATTGAGCCCTGACACTAAATACTGGTATCTCTTTGCGGATTGCGCAAAGTCCACGAGCACTAGCCCCGTTGGCGTGACAAGAACAATCTCCAGGCCTGACAGTACGTTGCGAGCACCCTTTCTCTCGAGGCCTAAGCTGAGGCTCTGTTGTGGATAGCTCCGGCGAGCCAGGTAAACGGAGGGAAAAACCTGTCCATTGCTGTTTTCTCTTGCTCTCGGTTCCAGGATGGCACGTCCCATTGAATTATACCCCGCGCACTACGAATCCTGATTTGAAAATAGGCTATTTCAACGCTTACGGGTTTGCGGCTCACAATACATCCGTTGACATATTCGTTCACCTTGGTGACTACGTAAGTGTGCACACTGGTGCGCGCCGCATATTTGATGACACCGCTCCTTTAGATATACGAATCGCTCGGGAACGGGTAGATACCCTACGTTGAACTGGGGCGGACGTTTCTTTAACTGACAACGTACGTTTCAGTGCTCCAATTGGTAGGGGCGTTCTGGGTCGTGAGCTCGCGACGATCCACGATTATCGCCAGCGCTTCGCCCAATACAGGACTGACGCCAGTCTGCAATTCGCGCACCAAAATGCACCATGGGTCACGGTCTGGTGAGTCAGAAGCAATGCGTCTAGAGGACGCCGCGCAACTGACATCCGTCGACCTCGCGCGTGTCCTTCAGGGTGGGTTCTCCGTATTCAATAATTTGTTCCGCATCGACTTATCTTATCCCGGAACTCATCAGGACGATCATGAAGTCAGTATCGCGAGTTCGAAAGCTGACGCTTGACTGCTGAGATGATTGTTGCTTTAGGTTTCTGATAACTCGTGGAAAGCAGGAACAACAGACTCGAATGACACTGCCGCGGGGTGCTCCTTCTCTCCATCCGGGGCCTGCTTCACAGACAGAAAGCTGGCTGCTGTCCGCGCTTACCACGAGTGGTTGCCAGTCAGGCAAGTCGACGTTGACGACAAGCTTCGCATCTGGCGAAACTTCCAGATTGGAAAGCTCTTGGTGCGTTGTCAGATGTCACAGGCGACTTGAGCTTGGGCCAACTTTTAACCTAGGATTTAACTATGCTGGACACCCGTGAGTGAAGTTGTGCCCCTGTCTGCTCTTCTCTGTTCTCATTGTGCTTCAGGGAACTATGATCGTGATATCACAGATGTAAGTCGACACGCTTTTCCCATTATTCGCGTTGTAACCAATCGAGGCAGCTATCTTATAACACAGGTATGTCATCTAACTGTCATCGAGTGATTTCTATTCGTAGGCGTTAATCCGTGTGGAACAGAGTGTGAGTGTCCTAGAGGTCCTCGATTTTCGTCTCTCACGGCCGCGCTGTCAGTTGTCAATACCATCTCGTCATTTCCCAATCGATCTATGATGGGTCTCACTCAAGAGAATTGTCAGTCTACTACCCTTCTTCCTCGGAGGAGACTGAATATCCCTCGCAGGGTTCTTTAACACACTTTCGACCTCTAAGAAACGTGGCGCAGTCTGGCGGGTGATAGGGTAAGTAAAACACACACATATCTGTTATTGTTATTTTTAACGATCCCGCGGTCCAGGCAACAAGTGGTTTTCTCACAGCTAGAATTTTCGGGTTCATGTATGTCTTTCTGCTGCAGAGAGAGCGAGCTGCCGAGAAACGAGCTAATTACGCGAGCGCGACCCCGCAGTTGATCTGGTCAGTCAAAAGGGTCGCGCATAATCCCATTCCTCCCCCCTTACGAAGACTACCAATTTTTAGGACGCCTGGGACGGCTACCGTGCTTCCAGGGCGCGCGTACTCAGCCACATCGAACAAAACAAGATCGACAATACAGTCATACTCTCCGGTGACAGTCATGCCAACTGGGTATCCGACCTCGCCCGTAAGCTCCTCCTCCTCCTCCTCCTTCCTCCGTCTTTTTCATCGCCCTGACCGGAAATTTCCAGACCCCAATGACACTACCAAGTAAGATCTTTTCTCCTTGAAATTGGTTTTTTTTAAATTAAAACTGCACAGCTACGATCCGGTGACAGGGAAAGGTGGCCTCGGTGTCGAGTTTGCTGGGACGGCAGTCACCTCGAGCTCCGCGTTCGGCGCGCGCATCGCGCCAGCGGCTGCAGACGCCGTCTCCAGAGTGCTCGTCGCTAATAATACGGACTTGCAGTGGAGCGAGGGATCGTTCAGGGGCTTCTTTTTGCTCACCGTCAGCCCGTCTACGCTGACCGCCACGTACTATGCAATGAATAACATCAGTGAGTTGGCCCTCTGTGTCGGTGGGCCCCCGCATATTAAACTCTCTCGCACCCAAGGCAATCCAAACCTCGACGGATTCGCGTCCGCGCATTTTGTCGTCGAAGCGGGTCAGTTCGTTCTTTTTGGCAATCTGCTCATCATATCTGACATACGCCGTCTCGTGCATAGGAGCAAATAAGTTGTCTCGTCCTGTCGCAGGAGGTTCCGTAAAGGCCGGTGTTTTGAAATCCAATGTTACGGGATGAATGAACTCTTCCTTCGTTCGTTTGCACTCTAAGCTAGTTGTAGATAGTGAAAAGGAAAAATGCATTGGAATGAGATTCTAGACATATGCAGAAGCTACCCTACACCAGCGCCATTATTTTTGATGATAGCAAGTCCAAACCGGTACTGAATACAACGACCCAAATACGCGCAGTCACCACAGTTAGTCAACCTCTTCCACGCTAGGTCCATCCTCGCCGCCAGCACCTGGGAAGCCACCTGGAGTACCGCCTGGAGCACCGCCCGGAGCGCCACCTGGGAAGCCGCCCGGGCCTCCAGGGAAACCACCCGCCGCACCAGCCTGGGAGTACAACTTCTGCATGATGGGATTTGCGATACCCTCGAGCTCCTTCTGCTTCTCGCTGTACTCTTCGGTGGATGCCTCTTGTGACGAATCGAGCCAAGAGATGGTCTCGTTGACTGCGGTCTCTAACTTCGTCTTGTCGGCTGAGTCGAATTTGTCCGCGAGCTTTTCATCCGTCAGCGAGTTGCGTAGGTTATATGAGTACGACTCGAGACCGTTCTTGGCAGTGATACGATTGGCGGCGGCCTCGTCCTCAGCTAACATTCGTGTGAGAATGGGCCCAGCAACGGAGAAAAACCACTGTACTCACCCTTGTATTTTTCGGCGTCGTTGACCATGCGCTCGATTTCCTCCTTCGACAAGCGACCTTTGTCATTCGTGATCGTTATACGATTCGACTTGCCGGTTGTCTTGTCGGCCGCAGAAACGTTCAAGATACCGTTCGCGTCGATATCGAATGTGACCTCTACTTGAGGGACGCCACGAGGAGCTGGGGGAATACCAGAGAGCTCGAACTTTCCGAGCAGGTTGTTGTCCTTCGTCCGTGCACGCTCGCCCTCGTAGACTTGGATGAGCACACCAGGCTGGTTGTCCGAATATGTAGAGAAGATCTCGGACTTCTTCGTCGGGACCGTCGTGTTGCGCTTGATAAGCGCGGTCATGACACCACCCGCAGTCTCGATACTAGAGCGATGGTTATTTCAGAGTCGAAAAATACGAATAGACTGACTTACCCGAGGGACAGTGGGGCGACATCGAGGAGGAGGAGATCCTGGGTCTTCTCCGAGGTGTCACCAGACAGGATGGCGGCCTGCACTGCTGCGCCGTATGCAACAGCCTCGTCTGGGTTGATGCTCTTGTTGGGCTCCTTGCCATTGAAGAAATCGGAGACAAGTTTGACGATACGAGGGATACGGGTGGAGCCACCGACGAGGACGATCTCATGAACGTTGGCCTTGTCGATCTTCGAGTCCCGAAGAACCTTCTCAACCGGCTCCAACGTACTGCGGAACAGATCCTGGCAGAGCTCTTCGAAGCGGGCACGGGTGAGGGAGGTGTAGAAATCGATACCCTCATAGAGAGAGTCGATCTCGAGTGTAGTGTTGGTAGCAGAGGAAAGGGTACGCTTGGCGCGCTCGCAAGCGGTGCGAAGGCGGCGAAGAGCACGAGGGTTCGAAGATAAGTCCTTCTTAAATTTGCGCTTGAACTCTTGGACGAAGTGGTTGACAAGGCGGTTGTCAAAGTCCTCGCCACCAAGATGAGTGTCACCAGCGGTAGCCTTGACCTCGAAAATACCCTCCTCGATGGTCAGAAGAGACACATCGAAAGTTCCTCCGCCCAAATCGAAAATGAGAACGTTGCGCTCGCCAGAAACCTTCTTGTCAAGACCGTATGCGATGGCGGCGGCGGTGGGTTCGTTGATGATACGAAGAACGTTGAGGCCAGAGATTGTGCCGGCGTCCTTCGTGGCTTGACGTTGTGAGTCGTTGAAGTAAGCAGGGACTGTGACGACGGCATTCGTGATGGTTTGGCCGAGGTAAGACTCGGCTGTCTCCTTCATTTTTACGAGAATCATGGATGAGACCTCCTCGGGCGACTGCGCACGGTATGAGCAATATATACATTGGCTGGAATCGATGTGCAACTCACAAACTCTTTGTCCTCGCCACGGTATTGAACGCGGACGTAGGGTTTTCCAGTCTTGTTAATGACTTTGAAGGGGAAGTGCTTGAGATCCGCCTGCACTTCGGCATCATCGAACTTGCGACCGATGAGACGTTTTGCGTCGAAGACACTAAAATAGATCCGAGTCAGATGATATAGTGATAAGATTACACGGTATACATACGTGTTGTGGGGGTTCATCGCGACTTGGTTCTTCGCGGCATCACCGATGAGACGCTCACTTTCTGAGAAAGAGACGTATGAGGGGGTAGTGCGGTTGCCTTGGTCATTCGCGATGATTTCAACACGATCATTTTGCCAGACACCAACACATCTGGATGCACTGTCGTGAGCACGATGGGTAGATAAAGAAGAAATAGGACTGACGAGTATGTTGTGCCAAGATCGATACCAATAGCCTTAGAGGTGGACATTGCAATTTGTGAGATGGGTGAGATGTGGAAAGAGGGTTGAGGCCACGCTGAGGGTTTTAAAGCACACTTTTTCGATGGCTTTCCAGAGGCTTCTTTACCGTTCCACAACATACTTACTTCATTCGCTTATATAAGCACTACACTACACTACTAACTTATCCTCCCCGAGCACCGAGTCCGTCATCTAAGCTACGATGAGCTTGCAAATCCCGCAGTACGGTTGGATCCACTGCTGAATCGGTTTATCATTCCCTTTTTCACATTCATGTCATCCGTGTCACTTGCCTGGCAGTACACTTCTCCTACGAACGTGTGTCCCACTTCCCAGAGGCGATCCTGGCTCTAAGATAGTCGTCCCCACTTCGGGGAGTGGCCGCTATACATATCCATCAGCACGACAACGACCGACTTCCGACCACTCACGTCCAGCCCTGGATCCGCGGTTGGCACCCGCTCAATCCCGCTGTCATCTAGCTCATGAGCTATCTCGCCGTCGATTGATACGGCACTGAGATCCATTGCCAGGTCAACGATGTCGCCATCGTCAGGCGACGCTGGCGGAGGGGGTTGCGGCTCGTCCTCCATAAAGCCATCCGGTAAATGGCCATTTGCATTCTGGAGCGCTTTTGCCCGAATCTTCTTCCATCCTTCGTATCGGTCCATGGCGTGTTGCCGCTCGCTGCAAGGTAGGATTAGGTATCATCTCAGCGAGGTTCAACGCACGACATACTCGATCCTTCGTTGCTTGTACTGCTGCATCGTCTCATCGAATAAGTCGGGATTGAGTTCCATAAAAAGTTTGAGGGCATTGTACACCATCCCATGTATTGTGCTGGGACACCTCGAATGAACCAGAGCCGACGACCGCAATGGTAATTGAACTCACCGGTTCCAATGCGATTTCGAGTTTTGATACAGAGCGGGGAATACGATTGGCAGGATAACCGCCATATTGTCGCTCATCAAGTTGACAATGTATTCGTTGTTCCAGTAATACAACGCACGTTCCGCGACTTGGAAGTGCTGGCTATTGATGCACCGCGCGAGTTGTTGGAAAAGAGGTATCTGGATCTTTTGAAACTCGGCAGGGATCGATCACATCAAGGATCTCTTCAACTTCGCTCAGGAACATCACTTCCTTGGGGGAGTTGACTTTGGGCCAATACTTGAGAAGCCCGAGTACGACCTCTTCAGCGAGGGCCCCATCCTTTTCCAAAAATTGGACGACGCAATACGCGAGCTGTGGATGGTACATGGAGAGACTCTTGACCTTGTGAAGCGGGATGAGCAAACGCATCAGAAAGGTCTTGTGCTCCTCCTTCAGCGGCAAGGCAAAGCCATTGATGATAGATCCGAGAATCTCTAGAAGCTCGGCAATGCCGTTATGTCGTTCGGTTTCGTAGATAAAGTGGTAGAATACGTTGTTGATGGCACGCCTGATGGGTGCACGGAGATTAAGGAATTTGCCATATATCCTGTGTAAGGTCGTCTTCAAAAAGTCGCGTTCGCGAGGGTCCTCAGAGTCGAAGAGTTCGAGCAAATTTAAAACGAAAGACTGATCAATGTAGCGTTTGGCTAGGTTTGTGTTGAAATCGGGACTCTCCACGAAGCGGAGGAAGAACTCATAGACGATCTTTAGGTGGGGCCAAGCAAGCTCAAGCACGGGTTCGTCTTCTTCTGGGTCGAACGCGTCACCTGTGGGATTCACAGGAGGGGGTATGGAACGGAAGAGGTTAGTCGCAAACTGAACGAGCAAAGTTTCTCAGCAAGTAGATTCAGACAATGAAAATTAGAGGCGCACCATCTTGATCACCTCCGGGTATATGTTTTCAGAAATAACGCCACGCTGGGTGGTGATGTACTCTAGCATTTCATGCAGTGTCTGTGCTTTAATTTGCTTGCCTTTGAGCTCAGAGCTGGCATCATTGAAGTCAAACAGGACGTGGCACTGGTGTAGCTTCTTTATGAAAAGCTGAGGGCGCTCGCTAGGAGGGGTTTCTAAAGCGACGATGAGACAAGTGTAGAGTGGGTTGATAAGCGGCGCGACATACCCATGAATGGAGGGAGCCGTTCAATTTCGACTTTCTCTGTGACGACGAAGCGGCTGCTCCTTTGCTTTCTTGGGGGTTTACCAACAATCGGTATGGTATCCTTGGGTCCTCGGAGACGATTCAAAGGACTCGTCCGAGGAGGAGTAGCGGACCCTCCAGGTTCGAGCCCGATAGACAGGCGCTCGGGGGAGCCATAGCCAGTGCTGTTCCGTGATGACTGGTCAGAGTTGTCTGGACTGACGACGACAATCGGCGGTGCAGGTGTCGCTCTGTCGACTGCAAGTCTACGGTCCTGGGCGATCGGAGGTTGAGCGGAGGGGCGCGAGGACTGTGGGGGAGGTTGCGGGGGAAGAGAGTGATTGCTTCCATTATGTGTGGAGATTGCTGGGAGAGAAACTTGAACGGACGCGGAGGATTGGGGTGGTAGTGTGGAAGATGACGAGGAAGCGGACGATGGGGTCGAAGACGGCTGAGGGGGTTTATTTTTTGAAGAGTTTGAATCTTTGCCACGAAGCTGAAATGAGAAAGTGAGAAATAAAGAGAGAAAGTGGGGAATAAAATAATACCAAAGACTTTTTGAAGCTTTTCATGGCGGTCGGTCGGTCGATGTGATGCGATGCGATGCGATTCGATGGACCAAGGTGCGCTGCTTGAGAACCGTGACGCGTGACCAGTCACAGCCAACCCTACTAGCCCTTCATGCCCTTCCTGCTAACACCACCACTCACACTCACCCATGGCCGCAATCTACTCCGTCTACACCTCCCCAACTCACCCCCCAATACCCAATCATCTCCCAACTCTGATCGTAACACCCCACGGTATTTCTAATCCTTCATCTTTCTGATCCACGTCTCATATCTTCCCCAGGTCAGCCTTCCAATATTCTGTATTCGTACCTGCACACCAACTTCGTACGCTACATCAACTTCTCCTCTCTTTACCTGCTATTAACCCTTCACTCCCAGAATTCGGAAAACTACCTCTTGACACCTTCCCCCCAAGGCGATCTCTGCGTCGCTAAACTTTTCCCCCCACGTGCCAACAATCCCGCGGTCAAAGCCTCAGCCTCAGATCCAGGCCATGGTTCCGGACATGGCGGCTCTTCATCCCGTGTCGTACGTTGCGAGGCTTCTCGCAACCTCAAATGGTCCATTACCAACACTGGCGTGATCTCTCCCATCTACAAACTCGCCCTTCCTTCCCCTGACTCGCCAGACCTCCCGCTCTTCCAAATTTCCAAGCCCAATCCCAATGCTGCGTTCTGGAGCATGTTCTACTTCGCCTATGCTGGCCACAACATACCACCGAAACGCATCGAGTTTGGCAAGATCCAGAAGAATCCCCCTGGACCTAACGGTGGCGGCACACGCATCACGATCTCGGGAAAGTCTCCAGAAGAGAAGGCTGTTTGGCAGACACTGGGTGAGGGTAACGAGGACTGCGTCGAGTGGGTTGTCCTCTGTGCTGCCCTGAATCTCCTAGAGTGAGCCCAAACCCCTCATGTTCTTCTCCTATTCTATACTCATCCGAGTCCTTGGCAGCGACGAAATAATTAAGGCTGCAGAGAAAAACCCCCAGGCGGCTGCTCCCGTCCCCGGCGTTCCTGCCCCTGGCCCGAACAACCGTCAGGCCCCTGTCTCTCTTCGTGACCCTGGTCCCGCGCCAGCACAGCAACAGGTACTCCAACGCGGCCCCTCAGCTCAGGCAGGTATGCCTCCTCCGCAAAATCGCCCTCCACCGCAAGGTTATCCCGCCGTGCGTGCGCAAGGCCCTCCCCCGCCGCAGGGCTACATGCCCAGCCCTGGTCAACCCCGTCAGGGCGTACCTGTTGCCTCTAGCGCGGGTTCTGCAAGTCGTTCACCTATGCCACAGCAGGCACAGCAAGCCACGCGACGCTTCTAGGGCCGATTCAGTATTGCCTTGGCAACGCTCTGCCAAGCGTTATTTATTTTCCCATCTCCCTCATGGTCTTTGATTGCTGTCTCCTTATCCTGATTTTTTTTTCCCTTCTTTTGTGTGGTCCCCTCATCGTTGATGGATTTCTGTTGTTTGAATATTGTGTGAATATGGTCACCCGTGTTGTCCTTCTCTGGTTCCTTATGGAGTTTCAGTCACGAACACCTATATCCTAAACGGCACATCTCCGACAGCAGGTTTTTTTTTTTTCATTGTTACTACTATCAGTCCCAGGGTAATGCAAATGCCCTGTTGTGTGTATCAGTAGCCTTGAGTATATGCTTGTCAACAAGCTCAAGTTATCTCTCACTCGTCCTTAAGCACCTTTGCTGATTATGTCCTGGAGGGTGTCCATGGATACAGCTACGGGAGCTGTTAGCATAACGACCATTTCAACTGCCAAAGCAACCTTACACTTTGGTCGCTCCAAGGGAAGGCCGAGCGCTAATCAGGTCGTCAAGTGATGCTATTAACTCAATGGGTAGTACACATAACGTACCGCGGGCCCACACAAGTTGAGTCAATGCACCCAATGCTACGTGAATAAGTATAAGCTTTTCTGGGGCGTTCGTAGGTGCGTGGATACCACGTACCGCGGGAGACACCGAAGATCACAGTGTAATACTTGTAGACGGTCAACCAGTGTTCAACGTAGAAGCTGACGTTCACGGTACCTTGAACTCCGTGAGTCCGTAGTGGTAAAGCACGCATCCTATGTTTGCGTATTAATTTAGCAAACGAAAAGGATCTTTCGCAGTCCAACGAACCTGAGGCGGCGTCAACATTGGGCCAGGGGTTCTTAGTCTATATTGGGTTTCGGGTCAGTGCCGGTTCACCCCACAACGTCCATCCGCTCACCTTCCCGTGCTCAGTTAGAACGCCAGGAGCGACTTGATAGGTCTTGGGGGACAACGTTCGTCAGCACCGATTCTCGGAAGCTCGCCGCCGGCTGGCAAACCGCACCTTTTTCACGAGTTGGATCGTAGCGCTCTTGAGCAAGTCTGGCCGAGTGTCGCAGAATTCCTGGAGTGCAATGAAGCGCGGATCGGACTTGCGCAAGACACCGTGCCCATAGCTGATGTGTCATTCGTTGTAGCAGGCGCTTTCCTGGGGGGGGAAAAACATTCGCGACTAACCCAGGCACAACCTGACCGCTCTTCAGAGTCTTCCAGAGATAGTCCTTGATATTATCGAGAGTGACGTTGTCACCGAGTTCTTTCAGCATCGCCAACTGCCACCGCAATACTTCCTGATTGGCAAGGCTGCCGAGGCGGGGTTCGAGTCCTATCAAGGGCAAAGGACGAAGGTCTATGGCTCACCCGTGCAATGGCCCGGCCAGAGCGAAAAGAGCAGCGGAATAGGCGAGGTATGGGTCGGCCAACGTCGAACCGACGAGATCTGTTCAGTGCTCAATGACAAATATAGAGACGAGGGTAACAACGAGGGCGTACGCGCTGTGTGTGCAGAAGCGTTTCCGCCCTCGTGGTCACCGTGAATAGAGATGTATAGCCGGAGGTACTCCGTCAAGTCCTTGTTTGCTCCATATCCCATTAGCGCAGTATAATTGCCAACGAGGTCTAAATCTTTGTCAATCGCGGGCGCTGAGGCGCCCTGTCTGTAGATGTTCCTGTAAATGCGTGCTGCGAGAGCCGGGAGGCGTGCGATGAGCGTAAGGCAGTCCTCCAGCGTGTACGTCCAATACTCGGCCTTCTTTATTCCCGATTCATACGCCTTCTGGAACTCGCTGTCGTGGTTGAGGGCGGCGACGCCGATGCCGAGCTGCGTCATCGGGTGTATAGACGGGGAGAGCCTATCACACGATCGGAGTTTTTGGTGGGTACAAGACAGACGAAGGAGGCCTCCTACCCGTCGATGAGCTTCTCGACGTAGGTCGGAAGGTCGCCCTTCTCTGCAAGCTCGCGCGAGAGCTGGCGTGTCTCCGCTTCGGTGGGAACCTTGCCCGTAAGAAGCAACCAAAGCATGCTCTCGGCGATGATTTCCTTGCCACCTGGGGCCGCAGGAAGCTGCCGCTGGCAGTCAGGGATACTCAGACCATGGAAGCGTATTCCCTATACACGTCGTTTGAGCGCAGGAATTGAATAATTCGTGAGGAACTCGCCTCGTTCGGGTCCAGTACAGAAGCCTCCCACAACATTGATTTCAAGCCACGCATACCCCCAATAATGTTCTCAACCTTGACATCGCCGATGACCTTCTGCGAGTGCTTCGCTTTCTGTGATACTCGTTCAATGTCTACTCTAAGACCAGCATTGACCAGTCACACCAGGCTTTTAAGTTGTTCCTGCTTAGCTGGTATGACTTCTTGAAGCGTCTCTTTTAAAGTCTACGGCATCTTGGATCAAAAATCCGTGCAGATACGTTGTGAAACAAACCTTGGTTGAGGCAAACCTCTGTGTGCTGCGTAGTGATGCGAGGCGAAGAGTGCTACGGCGGAGGAACAACATCTGGTCGGGTCTGGTCTGGTCTACTCCGAGAGTGATCTCCGGTTCCGGTTCCGCGTGATCGCGTTTCTTGTCCGGCCGCGTCCGGGCCACGTAAACAAAGGTAAATAGAACACGCCTCCGCTTTCTTGACCACGTGCCACCACCACGCTTTCTTTTCCTCTGATGGCTTCCGTGCTGGTCCCCGTATTCTATGTTCTCATCCGTATTCGGCGGTCTTTTTCTTTTCGGCCGGTTCTACAGAAAAAGAACTGCAAGTACGTGCGCTGCGCAAAAGCCGGCAGTGGACACCCCGCTCACCTTCGTTCAGACAAACACATAGACCCCTACTTTCCGAGACACCACGAGAGAGACACTTATGTCACACTCCTCCAGCGTACAGACCCCCCTGCTTCCGACGCATTGTTGAAAGCCGCGCTCGTCCGGCGGGCGATCGCGGACGTCCAGCGCATCCTCCGCTTACGTGAGGACAAACAGGCGCTGCAAAACCTCCTGCAAAAGGGCTCCGTCGGCGACGACCTCTGGAACAGCCTCCTCGCCGCCGAGAAGGAACTCGAGGCTGAAATCGTCGAGGTTCACGCCGAGGCCAATTCGTTCGTCGAGGGATGGGGCCACGTGCTTTTCCAGACGGCGAGTGAAATGCTCGCCAATGAGAAGACGAGGGTAGTCGTAGAGCAGATTCCCCTGGAGCGCGCACGGAACGGTATTCATAATGCTCGTCTGACCCGTGATTTGTATGTCTGATTGGTCTTGGTCCGCCAGAGGCGAAATTCGGTAAAGGTCTGCCCGGCACCACCCAGGCGCCCCCCGTCCCTGCACCCGCATCGAGTGGCCCTACAACGCCAAAGTCCTCGACCGCAACAAAGTCTTCGTCGTATCTCTCACCTCCCGCACCTAGCGCAGGCACAGATGGCGTTTCCAGTGAGAGCGAAGCAAGTCCACGCAACCGCGTAAGTGTCCGAATTCGCCATTGACCTTTGCAAGGTACTCATTGTTATTGATCCAGTCTGCCAAAAAATCGAAGAAGCGAAAATAGTTCTTATTCTACAGTATTTATGTGCACCTCCCTGTTCAGTGCAGTTATCCAAATCGTAATCTTCATACTGGTGTCGAGGAACACAACATTGTGTTATGGCAAGGGGATGACCGTGATCGTGGAGTCGAAAATACAATGTCAAAAGGTAATGAGAAAGAAAGCAACGGAGGAGCAAGTTCTCTTAACCCCGAATCACGATTGCTTTTTCGCCCTGTACCAGTCCGCGTCTTGCCAGACTTGTCGACGTGGTCCAACCCTAGAACATCTTCTGGCGCGAACTTGTGGTCATAGATGTTGTCATCTACTATCACAGCTAAGCAATCGCCATAGCAGAGCGAACCTGGACAAGGAGGGCTCACCGTCTTCTATGTACGATGGTTGTTTGAACGTCACCGCCTGAATCAACGCAAACCGGAACCGTGAAAAATCTTTGTCGGAAGCGCCAATCCGAGCCTGGAGCCGCTTTTTCGTATCCGCAAAACGTTCACCCTGGTCACCAGTTCAGCACAGTTTTCTCGTCCAGAGAACTGAGGACGCACTGGTTTGACAACAAATTTGAAGGGAACACCGTGTGTTCGCTGAACCTCCTTCGAAAAATGGAACACGCTGATCACCTTGTCGGCGTCATCGGCTTCAAGCTCCTCCCATGGTATTTCCTACAAGACCGAGAGTGAGCACATATCCACTAGACCATGCGGCATCGTTTACCTCGGCATACAACTCCACTGGGTCAGGAATGTTCCCTATCATTTCTGACCCAGTGAATTCCTTCTGTGTTTTGCCGTCCTTCGACACTTCGAACACCCGAATCTTACTGGACCCCTGCCCGTTCGTCGACATCGTCACCTGTTTAGACAGATGGTCCGCTAGTTCGTGCACCATGCTTGTCTTGGGGAGGAGGAACGTGTGTGTCGATTCCTCCCTGTTGTGAATGCCGGTCCAGACGACTTTGAGGCTCCGCTTCGTTTCAAGCTCTACGATGCTAACTTCCAGCTTCTCAAACAGGATAACTGTTGTGGAGGGGCTAGTGTAGGACGGCGAAATAATCTCAGCAATGCTTTGGTTTAACGATCGCTTCAAGATTGCCTTGGGGGAAGCGTTCGACGCGTGCGTTGTTGTGAATCGGAGCTTTATAGGGTCGTGTCGAAGATGTTCGGCAACCTTGACCGCCATCTACACGAGTCGTGGTACGCTGGTCAGCTCAATTATCCCTCATTTGGATAATAAGAGAACAGTACTGCGTCATATGTCTGCTTTTTGCTTAGTACCAGACTGAACTCGGGACCATCAGAATCAGAATCAGACTTGGGCCGGAAAATAATCATCACGCGATTTTGCAAGAAGTCGTAGAACTGGATGGGGTTCGAGTAAAGGCTCTGGATCTCAAGATCATGAATCCTGGAAGGTATTAGACGAAACGTAAACGAGTGTATCGAGAACTTACTCTTTCTCGGAGAGATCCACTTGGAAACATATCACGTCACCATCCTGAATTTCGCTCTGGGAGAACGTGAGCTTAGATTTCATGAGTTCAATCATTCCCGGCTTGATCTCCTCGTAGAGTTTTAGTGGAGTTCCGGGAGTCCACCGCATTCTCTCGTTGATAATAGGGACAAGGTCGCTGATTTTGGCATTACGCTGCGCGTAGCATTTTCCAATACCATGTAGCGTCTGCTTTGATGTATCGAAGTGCTTCAAGAAAACCATGATTGTTCCTTGAGGAAGCTCCGGCTGCTCGGAAACGTTAGACAGGGGCGCGGCTATAGATCAAAAAGGTACCTTGCTCGGATCTGGAATGACATCCAAGTAAAGGCGGAGGTCGGTTTGCCTTGCGGCCATGTTGTTACGGATGACATCGACCGCTGCATGGTGCATTAGAGATGTGACTATATATTAACATCACATTACACACTCAGTGTGGGCTCATTTTCGGGTATGTGGGTGTCGGGTCGGACAGTCTTGTTTTGTCGGTTTACCAACACCCACAAGCGGACCTGATTGTCGGGGAAGTTGAAATGTTGCGCTACTCGTGCCTTGAAAACACTGTAGGTCTCAGTCTTGAGCACGCGGAACGTTGGAAGTTCTGATGGTGGCCAATTTTTCTCATCAAAGCTTGCGAGGTCAAAGCCCTCGTGTTGCGAGAAAGTGTCATCCGTTATGACCTGGATTCAAACAAAGATCTAGAGCCTCCAAGAATGGTGAATGCGACCTTACCTTCGCTGTGAGGAAGAGGTGCTGTTCTTCGCGCTCCCGGCGCTTCGCCTCCACCTGGAGGCGCTCCTCCTCCAGGCGCCTTTCTGATGCAAATGCGTCAGTGACATGAAAAAAGGGGAACGATATCGCTTACTGAGATGGGCGGGCGTGTCCTCCTCCTTGAACGGTGGTAACACTTCATCCGCGAGAGCCTCGCGTACGTATACCAACATGTAGGCATTTGAGAACCTCTTCATAGAACGAACTTGATTGCGCTGCAATGTCGGAGGAACGCCATTGAGGACTTCTCCCCCGTAGTTCTCCTCAAGGACCTCACGGTCTGTCACGGGTGTGACCCGGTCGTCGTCAAACTTGAGCCATCGACTGGCGGCATCAGGTTTGATGCAAGCAAAGTAATGACCCCCGTGGAGATCCCCCGAGTGAACGAGCACACCATGTAACTTGTAGACCCATGGCTGTGACCGGTCAGCGGTCTCGTCTAAAAACTCCGTGAGGTCAATCTCAAAGGGAAATTCATGCCGATCATTGATCTGCAAATCACCAGTTAGCGGCGGGTTGACTAGCATCAGACACTAAGCTTACCTTGACCATAGCGTCTCGTTGAACATCGTACTCAAAGCGCTTGAGTTGAAGATGAAGAACGGGAGGGAAAGACTGGAAAATAATCCCCTTCTTTGCATCTTGTAGACCATACCCCTCTGCCTGGTACTTGTTCTCACCATCAAGCGTCTCAACGGCGACATAATCTCGAAACGAGTCATAGAGGTTTTTCATCCCCTTGACATTAAGTTGGAGATCTGTAAACCAGTTTATGAATGTCGGATTTCACTGCACTGACGAGGTGTACCATTGAATTCCTCGATTCGTGAAGACTCAAAATCGACGTTGACACATTTGATGTAACTCTTCATCTTCCCGACAAAGAGCTTGGCAATAGCACCCTCCGCTTTCGTGCCCTACAAAGGCATTAGCCGCCGATTCCGCAGAGGAGAATAGATATACCTTCATCTTGGATTCCAACTTGTCTTGTAAGACGCGATTAAATTCTTGCACATCATGCTGCAAGAACGAGTCCAATGAAGTCCATCCGAATGATTTCGTTAATTCGGTGGTGCCTGTGGCAACGGTAAACAGGTGGTAGGTTTGGAACCAAGAACAACCAACACACCGACAGGTTGATCTGATGTCTGCAAGTGGTAGAAGACACGCTGAAGCGCCAAGGCCACACTCTCTGTCGGTCGCTCTTCTTCGGTGGGGATCTCATAGACAGCCTAAAGGGCGGTGAATTTTTGTTATCCAGTCTGTGAAATATCAAAGGTATCACCTTGCGGAAATATCGTGTGCAGAATAGGGATTGGAGTAGTGAGTTCATGTAACATGTTGCACCTTGGTTTTTCAAGCCGACATAGCCAGTCTCTTTCTTGGAATCATAACTACAGGGCTTGGCGTAAATGGTTAGTCGACCGGTGTACCCAAAGTTCGCACTTTACGAAATTGTGCCATAGCACACCCGTCGGGTCTTCTAGTACGCGAACGAACACTGAAACATCGGCGCACTCGTCTTCGATTGTGGGTCTACTGTGGCCCTCTTGAATGGTAAATAATTTGCGCAGCTCGCTGAAGCGAGTGAAGCCCCAGTCACATTCCTCGGCGATGAAGCGGTGGTGTGCATCTAGAAGAGGGTCACAAGACAGATTAAAATTAAACTATGATCTCTGAGATCCACTAGGCACGTACGGCTGACGGTATAAATGGTAGGGTCTTGAGGATTGGAGATGACTAAGGCGAACTGGGCGCATGCGTGCCAGCCCTCGGGGGCTCGCTTCGGATCAGCGTAATCAAGGTAGACCGAGACAGTGTCATTCGGAGGCGCATTCGAATTACCAAATGGAAAGAGTAGTATGCGCCTTCGCCGTTCCAATGGTAAGGAGGGGAAGACTTAAAAAGGGCGTGGGAGGTGCTCACCAACGATGCCCGCCACAGTCGAATTCTGGACTAGTTAGCTTCTTCTCGAGCTTTTTCCAGCCAGTGAGTTTCCATGAGAAGACTCTAAACTCTTTGACATCATGACCCAGGTCTGGCATATGCTTGGCGGCAAAGGCTTCATCTGTGGAGCGATAATGAAAAGATGCTAAGAGGACCGAAGCATCTGTACATACGATCTCTGACAGACACTGGCTCATCGACATCCATTGGGGGTGCACCGTTGGCCTTCTCGTCTAACGTGTCCATGTCGCTCTGTTACGCGGAGAGGAGAAGTCAGTCAATCCGGCAAGTCGTTTAGGGATTGACACACCATTCCCGGACGGTAAGATTGAGTGTTATATGCGGAGAGGGGTTTATTGATACAATGTCGAGAAATATCGACCCTAGGAAAAGAAAGAGAGTGAACGGGTAAGGTGACGCAGTCGCAGTGCAATCGTGGATGTCTCGATGAGAGCAGGCGCACCCAGTCACGGAGACTGCCGATTTTTTGTCACACGGCACTATTAAGGGCAAGGCGGCATACAGGCCTCTCTCTCTTAGGCTGAGATATATATTTTCTCTCCTTTACACGGTCCTTAAACCATCTCGACAGAGGAGACCACTCGTGGCTCTCCATCAGCGTTACCTGCGCTGTTCACTGTCGGTAGTGAGTCAAATCCGTGTAAGAATAAGCCACGAGGAGCCTTACTGTTCTTCACTCCGTTTTGGAGCGGACGGGTTTGGGCTACCTTTTGGAAAGCTGATTTGACATTACGGACAATGCCAGCTGGACTTTGGTCGTTGTCACTTGGGCACACATGTACTGTAGACGTAGATGTAGCAATGACACAAATTAAGAGAGCAGTGACCGGGTGGTCCATGCAGCCGTAACCATAAGTAGTAGGCAGCACCTCGAATCAGCCTCATGTCGGTCGTCCGACGTGCTCAGTCCTTTCCGATTTTGTCTCCCGACGGTGCACATTTCGAGCACCCAAGTTCTGGGGCCGCAAAGGCCTTCCTCTCTATTCGAGAGGCAGAGTTTCATTTACTCAATCTCATCTGACTATGAACACCTATAAACTCTGGAAGCCCACCGCTATATCGCTCAGCCAAGAACCCGATCGTCAGAGACACAAGCACTTCTCTTCTTCCTCTCATCACAAGAACCCAGACGCTCGTCCCGCTGGCAAAGACGATGCCAGGCTACGTTCCGGCCGCGGCTACGTCTCCGATGGCCCCCCTACATCGTCACAAACCCTTACACCCACGTACCCACCACAAGCCACCCCATCCTTGGCCACAGTCACCAAAGCATCTCATAATCAACACCCTCCCACACAGGCTTCCCAAGGACATCCGGCAAACATGTCACAGAAAATACCGCTTCCAGCCCCATCTCTCTCTCAGGAGGCCCATCCCTCAGCGGCCGAGAGGTATATAGACCCCACCCATGATTCCCGAGCTACTTCCCAGAGGGTTGCCACTGCTACGGACAAGAAACCCCTCGTGTCTTCGGATCCAGTACGCCGCTCCGGCGATCATCGTCACAAGAGTTCTCGCCACCGATCTCGCACCGTCCCACCTGCTGTTCTTGACAATGCGGAACCTCAAGCCACTTCTATCTGGCCCCTCTCTTCGTCCTTTCTCAAGAAAGTAAGTCCAGATGGCAGAGAAAAAGATAGGGACCAGAGCAGAACCAAAACGAGGGATGAGCCAAAACCGACATCCAAATCAAAAGAAAGGGGGCGTTCAGAGAGAACTCAGGAGCAGGCTTCTCGTGATCAGCGGGAGCAGGGCGCAAGGCAGGAAGAAGAGCGACGACGGTATACAGAGGAACGTCGGCGTGAGAAGGAGAGGCGCAGAGAAGAGGAGCAGCGCCGCGACGAGACTCACCACGAGCAGAAGGTCAAAGACGACCATACCCAGAGAGCCACTCGACATCAAGAGAGGCGAGGTGAGGTCAAGGACGGTTCAGTACCTCTTCTGTTTCTGGGAAAGGATCAAAGACTTGCGCGTATCAAAGATTCCGACGAGTCTGACAACTCGTTGAGGAAGCCGCAAGGCTCGATCAGACCCAGGCGTCACCGGCAGAGAGATCATCCGACACAAGTGGTGGGTATTTGTTTGGCCTGGTTCGAAAACTCACTTAACCTAGATTTTTTTAGGCTGTTGTACCCTCGGTGTTGCGTCAGTCGACTTATCCCACTAATCCTGCTCCAGTATCAACGGGCCAACCCGAGAACGGTCCTTCCCCAAGTGAATCTCGGCAAGCAGCAACTTTGGGGCAGCCGCCGAATGTGACACTCGGCACCACTAATGAGAAGTACAGCGCGAAGCCTCACAAAGGTTCACCCTCGCAGAATTTAACCGTGCCATACCCTCCCGGTTATGCTGTCTCTGCAAGCGATAGTGAGCATGCATCGAAAAGAGAGCATGTGAGTTGTCGTAACATGAGGATTGGTGGTCAATTTAAACGTTTCATCAGCGGTCGAAACCTGTCGAGAATGGTCGGCCAATAGAACGTCCCCGGACATCTGGCGGTCATCGCACCAGCTTTGCTCATGAAGCAGTTTACAAACCACCCTCCACACCGCACGTACAACCATCCAATGACCGGAGTTCTCATAAACCCGAGGTTCGTCGTGTCTTGATGTCCTCTACAAAACAGTATTCATGTGCGCTTCAGAAGCAGTCAAAAGGTGTATTTATCGGCTGGCCATTTCATCGAGAGGGGACTGGCTCGTACCCCAAACCTGCGGATGCTCATGCGACAAACCACACCGCCACTCAGGCTACCGCGCGTGCATCTATTATGCGTAACGATACTTCTGAGTACATCCCTCGGGTTGTCAGCATCAGAGCTGGTGAAGGCCCCGCAGACTATCTACAAGAACCCAGCGCTAGACGAGCAATGCCGCCAACTGTAGCTCCCTCTGTTAGGGATGCGACAGTCCAGCCTTTACCCACGGTGCAAGTGCAACAGCAGCCCCAGACTTTTGATAGACAACCTCGTGCCGTGCCTCGTGTCGCAGCTAGTGCACAGCTTGAACACCCCAGCCATGCTTCAGCCGCGCAATCTGCTTCATCACAGCCATGGTTACAATCTGCGCAGTGGTCGACAGAGCCCCGGCCTATGTCGCCAGTACCTCAACTTATGTCGCCAGTGCCCCAACTTATGTCACCAATTCCTAAACCTATGTCGCCAGTCCCCCAACTTATGTCGCCGGTGCCCCAACTCATGTCGCCAGTTCCTCAACTCATGTCGCCGGTGCCTCAACTCATGTCACCAGCGCTTCACCCAATGTCGCCAGCGCCCGCGCCCAGCTATTGTTCCCTCTCCTGTGGTTTTTCCTGCCCCTTTGGCACCACCTGCTGCCGTGGTGGATATGCATCGGCAAGCAGTGTCAGCGCGCTCACACCACGTACCTCCAACGCAAGAGGGCCCTAGACATACCGTGGCGCCGCAGGAAATACATTGGCCTAATAACGCGGCAATTAATCGGCCACCAGTTCCGACGGTCCCCTCTCACTCAGTGCCTTCACCTGCGGCTACGAACGGCCAACGTGCGTCCCCACAAGGCGCAACATCTGCGGTCCCTGATGTAGTTGGTACGAAGCCCCCAAGGCATCGATCTGCTCCGGGGGCCTATGGCGACACACCGTCGGCCCGTGTTGCCCCACAGCCATCGCGGCCGATCGCACCTGGCTTGGCTGCTGCGTTTCCAATCCGAGAGGATAACGTGGAGGTGTATCATCGGTACTCGCCTCAGGAGGAGCGTGCACAGGAGACACGAGCGTCAAGGAATGTACCAGATCAGTGGGAACGATATGGTCACACTCAGGAAAGCGCTGCACGTCTAGTTGTGAGCGCTGTGCCTTCCAGTGAGCGCACCCCGCGGTCGACCAAGGCGTCTCCAAATCTGCACCCCCGTCCCGTGAACCAGGGGACACCACCCAAGTCTCATCCACCACCCATTCTTGCCCCGACCTATCAGCCTGCAGCCCTCTACCAACTTCGGCCCACCGCAAGCTCATGACACTTC
This sequence comes from Lactarius sanguifluus, assembly GCA_021527775.1. Lineage (NCBI taxonomy): Eukaryota > Fungi > Basidiomycota > Agaricomycetes > Russulales > Russulaceae > Lactarius > Lactarius sanguifluus. The sequence goes on along the minus strand of JAKEYF010000001.1, from coordinate 1,233,376 downwards.
TCAGCCTGGCGTATACAACGTGTTAACCCAAAACCCGAACTCGTCAGCATACCCCGCCACGTCCATATACCCTTCCTCGTCACCTCGTACTCACGTAGAAGCAAGCCCCACCAATAATAATCCCTCTGTAGCTAATGCATCATCAAATAATCCATCACCCAAAGTTAAGCCTGGACATCCATCCCCTCGATCCCGCTCTCAAGCTGTTGCACCCTCCCAAGGGCCGACACATCCCGCCGCAGTGCACATCACAAACAGGACACCATCTCATGAAACCGGTTCTACAACGCTTCTGGGACAGACCCCATCCTCACAAGGATCGATGTTGTTACCGACGCCCATGTCACCGACGTCCCAGCCCCAGGCCATGATGTCGCGTGCAGGAAACCACAGCGGCCGACAATCTGTCCTTATTTCAGCGCTTGTACCCGACATTTCGGGTGACCGTAACACTCACGCAACTGCCCACACCCTTGCTGCTCCTGCTGCACGTCAGACCACCCGCCACTATCATAGCGCGTCCGCCCCTACAGTGCCTGTTTCTTCTCTCTCACAACCTCCACCGGTCCGATCGCAAACGCAGCCTACCCCAAAGGTACCTCCCCCAGTGTCACCAATGCCCATCCGATCTTATTCGACCGCGCAAGCCGCGGGGGACCCTTACGCTACTCGACAGGTCTCGGGATATCCTTCCACCCCGGCCCCAAATTTTAGGCAGCTGAGGAACACAATGCCATCCCCATCACAGGAGTCAGAATTAAACACCCCGTCGTCACTTGCCGTATCGACCAAGTTACCCATTGTGTCCGATGAACCCATAGCACCGGTGATGTCTACGCAAGTCCTATCAAGAGCCGAAGAAAAAGAGCTTTTTCCAAGGGCTGTTCCGTTCAAAGTCCTCAGCTCAGAAGCAGCACCCTCATGAATCCAAGACGGTAGATCCAGGTCTTCGCGCTCAGCCACCTCCTTCCAAGCCAGCACCCTCCAAGGCTCATGTACCTTTGCAATATGAGTCGGACTTCCAAGGTTGTCATGGCGTCGTCAAAGCTGAAGAAAGCGAGGACTCCGGCCGCAACTCACCCTCCAATGTCCGCTCCGGTGTCTCAGCCATTGTCGTCGCATCCACAACCGCCGCCGACACCACGGGCACCTCCCCCCACGCCCTTCGCCCGATTTGAGGAGAGAATGAGCTCTGTCCCTAATGCGTTTACGTCATTTCGAATTGGTTCATCGAAGCGACATCGTACCATGTCTGGTGCATCGGCGGAAGCCGTCGATGGAACGAATGCTGGTGTATGTCCCCTAGTTCCGTTCCTCGATTGCGCTAATAGTTGATTGCTTGCAGGCGAGCACCGTGCTAACTTCTCCGGCGAATTCAACACGGAGCCCCACACCCAAATTGCTTCCACCGCAGCGAGACCCCCAGCAGGCAACCTATGTATGGCGAAACAAAGAAGAAGCGGAAGCCCTTCAGCGAGGGAGCGCACGACGGCGGCGCCCAGGTGTGCATTTTGAAGGTTATGAAGACCACCCCCAAGCAGAACGTCACAGGTTTAATTATGCCGTCCGGGCTCGCTGATAAAGTCCGTAGTTGAGGACCCGATTTTATATGCTGTCACTGCCTTTTTTCTTTCTTTCTTTTTCCCTTTGGTCTTAATATTTCGCTGTGTGCTTGCCTTTATATCGTATATACGTACGCATCTACAAATTCTCCCCTACGAAGCTCACGAAGCTGTATTTATAACTGTCGCACGGTGTATCATATCGTTAATACGCTGAATTGTACTTCACGACGACTGGGGACGGTTACGCCACGCTCGACGCGTGACGTAACGTGTAACGTGTAACGTGCACTTGCGCACACCCGCACGCGCCTGCCGTTCTATTTGCCGCCTACTTGCAACATTAGCGATGCACAAGAGCAGTAGGAAAACAGTCGCAGAGGTCCAGGTGCACTCGGGTCTGAAATACCCACATAGGCTCAGCTTGTGGGACACCTTTTTTGCTTTGCAATCCAGCTGCTCTTGATGCTACGCTCTCAAATATAGATATGACCAGCCACCCACAGAAGATATCACTATCGAAGAGTTCGAAACCTGCGCTATAGATCGCCTCCGTGTCCTTTCCGAAATTGAATCGTGTTATGCGCGTAATAGGCCATTCGATGAGCTCAAAGAGATCACGCATTCGCAGAGCGAGAAGCACATTCCGCTAGACCATAACTCTGCGACCACCAAGGACAGAGACGGTCAGCGAAGGAAGGACAATACCGGACATTTCGTGCTTAGATTGGCGTTTTGTCGATCGTTGCGTTATGGTATCGTCTCTGCCTAGGCTTGTGGCTGACCCTCTCTTCTGCAGGGAGGATCTCAGGCGGAGATTCGTGAAAGCAGAGACAACACTCTTCCGGATCCGTTACATGAATACGACAATATCAGAGCGAAGGGAATTTCACAAGTCTGGAGACTTTGATTGGACTCTGGTCAGCCCCATCACTCGAGGTACTTATAGCGCTTGAGATTGTATTTACAGGTGGAGGCGGACGAGAAGACGAAGTATGCATCAGAACTCAAGCTGGTTCCCGATGCGAGTCCAGAGGACCAGTACCTTAAAGTGGGTGATTCCCCTCCTGTTTACCGCAACACCGACTGACTGACATGCCGCAGGTTAGATGGACCCGCGTCCTTGATCTGGTCGAAAAGCGGAGAGTACTTCTCAAAGACGGTTGGGCGTACGTCCCTAGCAGGGAGCTGTCGAGCATAGTGTTTCAGGAGTTCCAAACGCGCCTGGAACGGGCTCTGGCGGTAGTGTGCCACCCATATGCGAATGGATTGATGCTGATTTGCAATAGATGACAGTAAAGGCACTTCCACGGATGGACGAGGACACTAGGCTGGAGCCAATCCTTGCCAATCTATCGCAGGGCTTCATTGCCGGTATTGGCTCGGAGTGGGGTGCCAACGAAAGCACCGGTGAAGAAATTAGAGCTGACATGGTGGATGAACTCGCACACAAGCACTTCCCTATGTGCATGCGAAACCTTCAAGAGAACCTCAAGCGGAGTCATAAACTCAAACATCTCGCACGCCTGCAATACGGGTTGTTCCTGAAGGTAATATCTTGTGTTGTTGGAGGGCCATGACTAGTCAATACTGGGTATACAGGTTCTGGGCCTATCTATCGACGAGGCCATAGTATTCTGGCGCAAGTCTTTCACCGGCTACAATGACGACGAGTTCAACAAAAAGTATAAATATAATATTCGGCACTTATACGGGTTGGAAGGCAGACGGGCGAACTACCCTGCGAAAAGGTACGCTCCACTGATCTGGAGGAGATAATAAAAGGCACGCTGACTTGTCACGAGCTGTCAACAAATTTTGATGAACGACCAGCCTAGCGCCGAGGATTCACACGGATGTCCATATCGCCACTTTTCCGCGGACAACCTCCAAACGGCACTGTTATCGATGTACTCCCCACAGGGGCTGACAGAGGCCGATCTTCCCGATATAATGGGCACGGTGAAGGCCAAAGGTTTTCATGTCGCGTGCACGAGGGTATTTGAAATCACGCACGCGACCCAAAATGTTGCGAAGGGAGACGGTATTGGATCCGGAGAGACGGTTACTCATCCGAATCAATACGCGGCAGCGAGCAGAGCGTTAGAACGTGCATCGGGGGATGGTGATACCGTTATGAGATGACTCGACTGTACTGTATTGGATTAAGTAAGACCTGCTCTGTATTTATGTAAGCCGAATGAAGCGCTAGCTCGGGTTCTCGGGACCTCGGGGGACTTTGGGCCCAACCACTTGACGAGTACCATGATCCAGCGAAAGGCCGAGCCAGCAAAGCCAGAGGGCAACAACGACGACCACGTAGCATGCGTACTGCAGCAATACAACGACACCGAGGGCCATTTTTCACTTGTCAGGTAAGTCCGAGCGACCTGCCACACATTCATCCCCCCCTCATTCCTCGAACCGACTGGACCCAGGAATTTCCGACTGGCTGACCTTGTAACGATCATGAACGGATTTTGCGGATCATTTTCCCTGTTCTCTTCTGCAAACTATCTCGTAACAAACGACGATTACTACCTTCGGAATGCCTTGCTGTTTCCGCTCGCTGGCCTGGTATTTGACTTCTTCGACGGGAAGGTTGCCCGTTGGAGAAAGTCGACTAGCATGTTGGGTCAGGAGCTCGATTCACTGGCGGACTTGGTGCGTCCTCTTGCGTGTTCACCTCTTCACGTCCTCATTTCATTCGGTCACAGATATCATTTGGGGTGGCACCCGCGGTTCTGGCCTTTGTCGTCGGCCTTCGCACGACCCTCGACACGGTTGCCCTCGCGTGCTTTATCTGCTGCGGACTAGCACGCCTCGCTAGATTTAATGCGACCGTGGCGCTGGTACCGAAGGACCCGTCGGGAAAGGCACGCTATTTTGAAGGATTGCCCATCCCGTCCTCGTTGGCGTTGGTCGGGCTCCTATCTTACTGGGCAAAGAATGGGTGGATTGAAGGGAAGGAAGGGCTTCCCGGTGGGGTTATGACTGTATGGGGAAAGTCGGGAGGACAGGGTGATCTCCACGTCGTGAGCCTCATATTCGGTGCATGGGCCGCGATGATGGTGAGCAAGACGCTTCGTGTTCCCAAACCCTAAGTAAGACAAAAAAAGAAAAACAACACGTCCACCCATGAATTGGTATTTTCTACCCTGCTGTCATTCTCCGAATGTAGTTTTTTTATTTTGAGCACATGAAATGAAAGAGCGCGATTGTGGCTGCGCGCGCGCGTGAGCTGCCACAATCCGTCGCGTCGCGTCTTTATCGCGTCTTGTTTCCGAGTAGCCATGGTTTCTTCGGGCGACGTACAACGCCTCTTCCTCCAGTCGGTCATCTCACGCAGGGTCCTTTCAGTTGACCTCGCGAAAGCCTTATGGAAGCAATCGGTCGAAGCTGTCAAAGGTACTACCCCTTTCGTTCGTAGCGTGCTCAATGTGACGGCGACACCAGCTGCAGATGATACTATTCAGATAAATGCAAACACAAACTCGGCGGACGGCTGGAGTGACTTTTTGGCCACCCTCAATAAATCACTGGATCCTTTGGATTTAGAGCTCTCGCGCACGCGTGACGAAATTACGGGAAAGGATATGTATGCCCTGGTAAAATTGTTCTGCTACCGTCCCGGTTTCAAATTTCTCGGTTCTAAACGACCCTATATAGGTCAATCGCAGAGATGACGAGATTGCTCGTATCGCGAGTGACTATTCGCCACTCGAGATATCCTACTTCAGGGCACTGGTATGCTTGCCACCTATCTTTCGGCTGTAACCCCTGAGCTGAGCTGGACTTGGTACAGGTCGAACAGATCATGCTCGCCCCAAATAACTCATACTCCATCTCCTCCCTTGCAGCCCTCCGCGAGGTAAACGCGCTGACATCGCCGATGACCAAAACCCAAGCCGAGAGCGTGTTGGCCAGCTTTGTCGCAAAGGGCTGGCTGTTGAAGAGCAAGTACGTCCGTCCCCAAGTCGCCCGCCCCATTGACGCCGACTATTTTGACGCCGACTTTTAATTCTTTTAGAAAGGGTCGCTTCTCGCTATCTCCACGTTCCTTGCTAGAGCTCCAGCCCTATCTCAAGTCTACGTATCCGGATGAAATTCTGGAGTGCACCATCTGCTTCGAGGTGGGGTTTTTTTTCATAAAAGAAAGTCGGAACCTTGAGCGCAGACGACGACAGATCCTTACGCGTGGTCACGCATGTCCCAAGGCCAAATGTGGAGTGGGAATGCACCACGCCTGTTATGACACGTATCGCCGATCCGTTGGCAAATGCCCCCAGTGCAGCGAGGACTGGGGCAGAGCCGGGAACGATAAAGTAGTTCCCATTGGCGAGGCTGCCGCACCCAAAGATGAATGGCCACGCCGTACACGAAGGAGCCTGACAGAGAGCGAAGACGGAGGGGACGACGTAGATGTGCCCATGGCAGACCAGGCCGAGTCTTCTCAAATGCCAGCACATCGTAACCGGCAGCGCGCAACAAGTGTCAGGTAATGACCGTCGTCGTGAGAGATTATTCCCAGCTGACCGTTCTTCAGTACCCCGCATTCAGCAGTGGATGATGAAGGAGAGGAACCGCCCCAACCGAAGAGACGAGAGAAGGGGCGGCGGCGCGGTTGACTATTATAAGCGCAACAGTTACACGGTATTAGCATCGCTCCTGATACATCTATTTTATGGGTATTCTACCCGGCGGATGGTGTACTATTAGATTGGTTGTTCCCTGTTGGAGTAACGACCCTGCCATCCTGCCGAGTGTGCCATTGCTTGGTGAAGCCGAATCGGTCCTTCCCCCAGACCTGTTTTTTCCGCTTACGGCCCTCTCCGAACTCGTCGTTCCATTTGCGAAGGTCGGCAAGACTACCCAGAGACTCGGATGCGGAGGGTGTTATCTCTTTGAGGGCCTTCACGAAATTATGAGGTCGAAGGACGCGCTGTGTGGCCGATTCAGAGTCGCCGGATGTCGGAGGCGTGTTCTCCTCCTTCCCCTCGGCGTTGCTCGTCTGCAAAGTGTCTTGATGGTCATTCTTGCCTCTGTCAACTACCCAAGGCACTGAGACCTTCTCCTTAACCGCATCTAGTGCCGCAGACACACATGCATCTAGGAAGGGTTGCGAATCGGCATTAGGACACAAACCCTAAGGAGGTTTGACTTACGCTTCAGATCAGACCCAGAGAACGTGGGGGTATCCCGCGCAAGAGCTTTCAGATCGACGTCGGGAGATAGGGCCTCATTCCGAAGAAGGATCTTCAGTATTTCTGGCGATAGAGTTAGAATGCGAGAGAATATGGGTGACCAAGAGACCATCACTTGCCCTCGCGTTCGTTCTCCCCAGGCAGGTCGACCAGAAGTCTCCGAGGAAGCCGTCTCAGGACGGCAGTCGTCGAGGTCGAACTGGCCTGTTCGTAGCGCCTATAACGATGACATTGTGCGCGTTGAATGTCTTTAAACCGTCCATTTCCTGCATGAATTCGGTAATGACACCACGATGCACGGATCCACCTCCCGAGTTTATGGAGGACGAACGGGCACCAAAGAGGGCGTCGATCTCGTCGATAAAGACGACGCAAGGGGCTAGCCTTCTAGCTAGCTTGAACACGGAGCGGACTAGTTTTTCGCCCTCTCCCTACGTACTTTGGAAGACGGGGCGTGAGTCAGTCAGGCCGAATCGAGGAGAGAACCTTAAAATCACAAACCATGTCCATGACGTCGGAGGGAGAAATTGCTAGCATGCGACACCCAGCCTCCTTTGCGAGAGCTCGGACGACTAGGGTCTTCCCTGTGCCAGGCGGTCCGAACAAAAGGCACCCACTCATGCTGTGCTCCTTAAGGATGCCTTGTTGAAACGCGGTTGGATGTAACATTGGCAACGACACAATAGTCCGCACGGAGTCAATCGTGTGAGCGGGAAGGTGAACGTGGGCGAATGAGGTGGGCATCGACGCTGCAAGTCCCGCCTTCAGCAACGAATGGCTAGTTATCACCTCGCCCGGAAAGCTTACCAGAATCCACGATACACCCCACGAGTCTCTGCTCGTGCATATCCAAGGACGGCTCGTGCTTCACTGACTCTACAATATCGTCCACTTGTGGCTCTGTTTCGTCGTCCCACGCTTGTTGCCCCCCGGCAGATCTACCAGCGGATCGTTGCATCCACACTTTTCTGAGACCATGAGAGGCACACCGATCAGCCCACGCGCCCCATACATGGTCCCATAAAACAGAGGCCGCAGAGAGAGATGGCATAACCATATCTCCGCCACGTAGCGACTGACGAGACGACGCGGCCAACGGCCTGGTCGGCAATTGGTTTGACCTCCGCCCAAGCTGTGATTCTGTTACCCCAATCCTCCCACATCTTAGCTGCATTTGACGTGTTCTCTGGCGCCACAGGCTCATGAGGGGATTGTGCAAGCTCAGAAGATGGGGTAAACACGGAAGTAGCGCTGCGTGCCTCGAGCAGTCCTCCGATCGCCCCGATCGCCATCCGCATAGGTCAATTCGTTGATCTCCCTTCTGCGTCCCACTCTGGAAGTCTTCTCGCGCAACAGAGACCGAGAGGCGGGAACTAACACAGAGGTACGCAGGAAACCTGAGGAGTTGGAGTCCGGGGTCTCCGACTGCGGACTAGGTGGAGGCCCACCGAGTAAAGGATTCAGGAGTGAAGCGAACGGATTTGCTCCATCAGGGCCTCCAAGGAACGTGAAATTGGGGTGATTGGGGCCCGACTCTTCTTCGACAGGAGTTGTCGTCACCAGTTTAGGTATTTCAGACTGTAGGTCATCACGCTCCCATTTCCGCAAGCGTTCTCGTAGGCGCCGTTCTCTGGCCTTCTCTGCGTGGTCTTCTTCACTCCAGTCGGACCTCTCAGATCTTGGCGTCGCGACACCTGGACCTGCCTGACCAGTGCTTGTCAACACATTCACCATCTCATGTGGGCCAGGTGGCGGTGGTGAATGGGCCGAAGTCGAGGGAAAGATGGGAGGGGTAATACCAAATACTATGGTCGTGGGATTTACTACAGGGGACGTAGGTCGTGACAAGACACCTTGACGCCGCTGGCGGATTACGGAGAGTAGAACCGGGTGTAAGGACGCCCATGATGACGAGAGGGTTGAAAAGTCGCGGATGTATATGAGACGCGGTCTCTGGGTACCGTTAGAACTTCCTGCATCAGCAGGGGCTTGCAAATTTATGCACATTTCGAAGAAGGCCTTGTTTTTGACCACGCTCTTTTTCGACGAAGCCCCCCCTCGCACTAGAGATACTTGGGGTGGCAGGACAACTTGCAACGTCATTTGAGGCGGACGATAGTATCTCTCGTCTCCATCTTCATCGTCCATCATATCTTGTGGTCGAAGATGCAGAGGGAAAATGTAGTGGATTTTGGGGTAGTTCGATGAGCGACGCCGCTAAAATAAAAAAAAAGAACCAATTGCAGAGACAACATCATGAGAGACAACATCATGAGTACCCACCCATCACGGAACGACAGGACGCACGTACCTTGCCCAAAATGACCCCATTCACCTGCCGCGATGTGCACTGCATCCAACACAACCACGTCTGAGCCTGTCTGACGCGCAAGCTCACGTACGGTATCGTCGATTACATAGTTACCACCTTCGATTGGGCAGTAAAGGGCAAGAGTTGGCTCTGTTGGCGGACCGCTCGAGGTTGAATATGTGGCTTTATGCTGAACTTGCGGGTGCAGGGCGAGGTACACGTTGTTCAAGATCTCTTCAAACACCTCTGGTGGGGGTAAAGTGGAAGGCTCAGGTTCAGGGAGAGATTGGTGCGTCCAGAAGAAGCTTTGTTCGACGGGAACCTGCAGAGCCTGTGACGGGACGCTCAGGTTCGTTTTTTCCATTTGAACCATCAGGGCTCATTGGAAGGAGGATCAGAGCCACCAGGGGACGGCGCCGAGTGAGCAGCTTGTGGACGCGTTGAAGACGTGGAGGTCCGCCGAGTGACATGAGTGCCCTTGGCCACGTTCTGGCGCAGGGCATTCCTTGGGTAACGCGTGGGGCCAGAATACGAAAGGAGTGCACGAGTTGCAACCGAGGAAGTTTTCGTAGACAGGCCCGTCCTGCGGAGGAGAATGCGAGCACGCATACAAGCCGTGACGGAGGAACAGTCAACGCGGCTAATATTACCCCGCAGGACGCGCTTACGTACGAAACAGAAAATACGGTACAGAAAATATGGAAAACGAAATCAGCATTACAGCTCGTGGGCAACAACGTAGCAAAGAAAGCAGTACTGTAGTGGTATCTATTCAGAAACGTCTATCACTTGGACTTGGGATTAGCCTGCGCCTCCCGTGCCTGCGCCCTCTCTGCAAGGTCAACACCAACGAGGATCTTCGAAGCCTTCCACAGCTGAACAAAGTTGATGATGTTCTTCGCAAGGAATATCCAAAACGACCCGAAGGCAACGGCTGCCGGCCATGTCAATTGCGACAGCAACGGGTTCGAGAACCCAATGGGTGTTTTCACCCATTTCATGAGATATAACGCGACAAAGAACAGTTCATTTCCCGCACACATCACGAAGAGCGTCCGCTGCACCACGCCACGTCAGCGAGCGATAGCGTATGATTCAAAAAAAAAACACTCACCGAATCGTTGTAATAGTACCACAATATTCTGCTGACGTCGCTCGTGACTAACTTATGACTCCGCGATCCTGTAACGAGGGAACTGGGAAGGGGCAACACATCAGTAAAAGAAATTAAGGGGAAAAATCAATCCAGACATCACTCACCTGTACATGTGCATGTAGTGGCTCGCGAAGTCCAAAGAGATCAAAAATTGGAAGAACAAAGCATATGTTGGATACGCCGATGACAGGTAACATAGAAGGCAGGATGTGGTGCACCTAACGCGAACGATAAGCCACCGGAACCGGGGAAGGGTGATGATGACATATGACACCACCTATCAGTTACCATGTCCAGGACAGCGCCGAACTTGGAAGTTTGACCGAGAGCCCTCGCAGCTTGCCCATCCACCGCATCCAACAGACAGGACAGACAATAGAGTAATGTGCAATATTTGGGGTGGTAACTCATATAGTGGAGAGCCAATCCTGCAAGAATTATGCGAGCATAGCCTGGATCACGATTGTATCGCTGAGCATGTGGCAAAAAAAAGGATATAAGCTACTAACCAATAAGATTAGGCACGAAGAGGAATATATTTTCGGAATAAGATTGTTGAGTAGCCAAGTCGACGGCATATTTTGAATCGACTACTTCGACAGAGCCGCCCTTGCGACGGTGAGCAGGGATTTTGGTCATGACAGGGGGAAGTGATGAAACGAGGTCACGAGTCGTGACTCCAACAGCTTATACCCCTTCCCGGCGCCAAATAAAAGATGCAAGTAAAAATGAACTTCTTGGGCAAATAAAGGAATCATGCGAAGCGGGGTAAACGAATTAAGTAGAATGCGCAGGGCGTGGAACAGCCCACTTGCTTAGATACAAGAGCCTAAATCATAAACATCGAACAAATCGTAAAAATCAAGTCCAGTCACTAGTCGCCGAGAACAACACGATATCTACTTGTTGTTGTTGCTGACGGTGACTCCAACAGCAATACCAACGATGGCTAGGATAATAAGGAATATGAAGAAACATATCCAGCGCTTTCGGCGAGCCGCTCGGGCATGTTTAACAGCCTTTTCTGTCTGCGCGAGCCTGAAATCCCGAGTTTAAAAGAGTAAATGATGAACGGGTATCTTCACATACCCAGCTTCCGTATCTCCTGCAACTTGAGTCGCAGAGGTTTCGATAGCGTTGATGGTGTCTTCCTGCTGAGCAACGAGGGCGTCCATCTACATAAATAGTAAGTCACCGAGTTGGTGGGAGGAAGGAGCCAGTCCTCACATCATTGAACATCTGTGCCAGTTCGACCAGCGTTCGCTCGATTTTTCGAATATCTTCGTGCCGCTCCTGGACTTCACGGTATGCGGTTCGAGACTCTCCATATCGCGTGGACGACGTAAGCTAAAAACACGCCCCATTCAGAAAGTAGCCCGTCTGAAGCGACGTTGAACGCACTGCCTGGGCGAATACCTGGCCACCAGCCCCTTGATCACTTTGGACGACCGCAGCAACTTCCTCCGGAGTAGCGTCAGGTTTTACTGACAATGTGAGGCAGGAGGTCAAGACAGCCGAAGTCACACAGACACGGTTAACCCACCGATTTTGAACTGTCGCTCGACCCGCTCACGGTATCGCGTGCGATACTGTTGCTCTACCTGTTGGTAGTTCTGCAAGGCCTCTATGAATTTTGAACGGACAAGGGACGTCTGTCGTGACAAGTTTGAGCAAATGCATGTACGCGGTCTTAGAGAGGCTTCTACGTGCCTGATTCTTTCGTATCCTTGCGTCTTGTCCAGCGGGGACGGGCTCCTTCTCCAACGCTTGAATTTGAGTCTTGATTTGATTGCTCAAAGACCGAGTTTCCGATACCAGCTGGTCCAGGGCGGCGGCGTTTTGTTGAGAGAGCGCCTCATCCGTGTTGTTCAGAGAACGAGAGTGCAAGTCGGAAATCCTCGACACGTTTGCATCGAAGCGTCGAAGTTCGTCCTGAATGCTGGATATCTTTGATGAGAATAACAGTGGCCCGCATTAAAAAAAACAATAATGTAAGATTAGCCGGCTGCGGACCTGGTTGTAGAATCTGGTCATGCCGTTCGCAGCACTAGCCCCATTCCCATCGACAATGTGGTCTGGGGTTTGCAGCCCAGCCATCTCGTATTCCCCGGTGGCATTGGGACTTTGAGGACCCCCCTGTCTCTGAGCCTAAGAGTGAAGAGGCATTGTAAGTGTATCGTCGCAACGGTAGGAAATGACACGTGCCCGCAACGCAGCAAGTCGATCGCGCGCCATTGCTTCGAGTCTGTGTGTTCACCGGCAGTGGCAAAAGTGTTCCGATAAGCGCAATACTGCGCCTGGAAAAACCAACCGACGAGGGAGGGAGCAAGTCGGAGGAACCGGATGGGGTGGAGGGGCTGTCTGCGGAATGTGACCAGACCACCAACCAACCAAGTCGGCGTGAGAATTACATCCGAGGTAGCGCTGGACCGTAACCGAACACCCACGGACGGGCACTGGCGGTGTCCCTACTCTCAGGGTCTATAGCCAGCGCTCGTCGAGCCATGCTGTGTCCTTTAAATCGTTACAGATAATCCCACTGCTCATGCACTTCATGGTGGGCCGATTGAAAGTGTGATCGCAGCTTATCTTATCTCTCCTGAGTCACCGCATGAAAATTTTGTGCAAAACATCTTCCAACCGACCAATATGTGTGGCATATTTGCTGTGCACAACCTCCAGAAACCTGCTGCGGATAGGTCTAAATTCATCGCTCTTTCTAAGAGGCAGCGCCATCGTGGCCCCGACTGGTCCGGCTGTTACGTTGGTCAGCGCACCGTGCTGGTCCATGAGCGTCTTGCGATCGTTGGCGTTGGTAAGCGTATTTTTGAAACAAGCCGTCGTCGTCGTCGTTTCTGACAAACGGGTGTTGAGCACAGATACGGGCGCACAACCCATCGTGAGCGAGGATGGGAAGCTCGTTCTTGCCGTGAACGGTGAGATTTACAACCATGTCAAACTGCGAGCCTCTTGCTCCGGATATAAATTTAAGACCCACTCTGATTGTGAAGTGGTAATCCCTCTGGTGCGTGGAGTATGTGTACCCATACAGCCAGCCAATAATTTCTCGTTGCGCTCAAGTATCGGAGACACGACAAGGACCTTTGCCCCCTACTCGACGGGATGTTCTCCTTCGTGTTGCTCGACGAGTCAGTCGAGCCTTCCAGAATCATAGCCGCTCGTGACCCAATTGGGATCACGACGCTGTATCAAGGCCGGTCTTCGAGGTGTCCGGGGGCAGTTTACTTCGCCTCAGAGCTCAAGTGCCTTGTGGACGAATGCGATGAAATTATCTCGTTCCCTCCTGGACACGTGTTTGACAGCCGTGACAGTTCCTTGACCCGCTATTACACACCGTCGTGGTGGGATGGCGACTCGGACGGCCCCATCCCCTCCCGGCCAGCGGATCTTAAGTTGATTAGAGAGACGCTCGAGGCTGCCGTGAAGAAACGGCTAATGTCAGAAGTCCCCTATGGTGTTCTTCTCAGTGGCGGTCTAGATAGTAGCATCATCGCGGCGGTCGCGGCCAGAGAAACCGAGAGAGTGGCCCAGGCCCAGTTCGAGGCCAGGCAGAAGCGGCTCGCTCAAACCGACACCGGCCTCGCGACTCCACCTGGAGGGGCGACAGAGGATGGTGAGGGTAAAATTTAATTGTTTTTTTTTCCGCCCGTATCTGAGAGCCGCCCGGATTGTTCTGCAGAAACCATCGCCTCGTGGCCCAGGCTGCATTCATTTTCGATAGGTCTAGAGCATTCTCCTGATCTCCTCGCTGCCCGGAAGGCGGCCCATTACTTGGGCACCGTACATCACGAATACGTGTTCACTGTTCAAGAGGGCTTAGACGCCGTTCCGGATGTGATATACCACCTGGAAACCTACGATGTGACCACCGTGAGGGCAAGCACGCCGATGTATCTCCTCAGTCGCAAGATCAAGGCCATGGGCGTCAAGATGGTCTTGAGTGGTGAAGGAAGTGACGAAATCTTTGGAGGTGACTTTTCTTGCACCTGGAAAAAGGTCCAGTGAAGCTGAATCTATGCAGGCTATCTATATTTCCATGCGGCCCCCGATGCACGCTCTTTCCACCAAGAATGTGTCCGCAGAGTGAAAAATCTGCACACAGCCGATTGTCTCCGCGCGAATAAGTGCGTATCGCGAACTTACTTGAGACAAAGTTTTTTTCTCTGACCACCCTAGAGATCCACCATGGCCTGGGGTCTCGAGGCCCGCGTTCCTTTCTTGGACAAGGCATTTTTGGAAGTCGCGATGAATGTGCGGCCTGAGGACAAGATGTTCACTAAAGGTAGCTCTCAGGAGCTCGACGAGGATGGATATGCCAAGATGGAGAAGTACATACTTCGCAAGGCAGTTCGACGTGGCGCCCGACGGCAAGGTCTGCAACAAGACTACCTGCCGTTGGTAACACTTTTCTAATCGTGATCGTAGCCGTATCTTCCTCGCTCAATCCTGTGGAGGCAAAAAGAGCAATTCTCAGACGGCGTTGGTTACTCTTGGATAGACGGGTGCGCCAATTTCGCTTCTCGTTCGTTTTACCCACTTCATTCATACACACCCTTTAGGTTGAAAGCCCATGCCGAGAACGCCATCCCAGACCAGCTATACGAAAAGCGGTTTGAACGCTGGCCAGTGGACACGCCGAGTACCAAGGAGGCTTACTACATGCGCGACATATTCGACGGTGGGCTTGCCAACTACGCTGATTCTTTCCGCTATCCTGTGTCAACTAAAAACGGGGGGTTTTCGCACAGGCTTGTTCATGTCCGACGCCGCAGCCAAAACGGCCGTTCGGTATGCACCGCACCTTTCATTCATCGGATCAGCTCCTTGGCTCGGCTAATACTTGATACAGGTGGATCCCGCGTGGAGACTGGGGTTGCGCCGCGGACCCCAGCGGAAGGAGTGTCAGTATTCACAATGCGGCGTACGAGTGACGACAAATGGTGCGATAGATTCAAAAGCAGCATAATGGTGATACAAGTTCTAGCCATGTATAGATTAAGAAGCAGACAGGTCAATGAGACTCCAAAAGAAGGGTTGTATGGTGTGGAAACCGTTCGTCGGAAATGAGTGCAGGTATCAATGAAAGATGAAAAAAACGAGGCTACCTCGGAAACCGAGAAGTTGAACATGGCAACGGTATCGCAAAAGGAGGGGTACTCAGTGAAAACGAGATTGGTGAGCGACATGCAAAGGACGTTGAAAATGGAGAGACCCGGTGTTATCGTTCCAAATAATAATGTAATGAGTTGGTATCTTGAATGGAAGGGTCGTTAAAGAATTAAGAGAACAGGATGTATACCGGGCCTAGTCGTTGTTCAATGATAGGTCATTCGCCATCATCTGGCGATAGAGACCCACTCCGGAGTCCTCGGAGGGGGCAGGTGAAGAAAGAACCTTGTTGATGGGAGGTGCCGTTGTCGTTCGGGTGGCGGCACTATTTTGTGAGGTGTTGCGTGACCGCTTCGCCGATTGTACGGAGGTGACAGGGGTACGGGTGCTTCCGTCCCAGGCTGGTCGAGTAACGGTGACCTTTATGGAGTGTCCCTCATCCGAGCCAGCTGGGCGGCGACCAGATGGCGTCACAGTCCGACGGCTCGACGGCCTAGCCCCAGCAGCTGATGAGTCCGCAGAAACTAGGCGACTACCAAATTTAGCATTCGCCGACGATTCCCGGGAGTAACCCGAAGGCACGATAGGACCATTGCGTCGAGTACCCAGACCTCCAGGAACTGGTCGGTGTTTAGCGATGGGCTTCTGCAGAGTAATCTTGTCCGCGCCCCAATATGAGAAACTCATCTTGCTCTTGCGATCCGAGTCATCGGAATCAACCCCGCCGTCTTCGTCATCATCGGGCATAGGCACGATTTTAGGTTGAACGGCGGAGTGGATCTGGGCTCTTGAGCGAACCACACTGCACGAGATCAATTAAGTGGTTCTTCCGCATAACACCCCGAAACCACTTACTCTTCCATGGACACCACGCCTTCAGGAGGCTGAACACTATTGCCAAGAGTCCAATTTTCGATCTGAAGGAGGTGCCGTCAAATTACTCCGTATTGGGAAAAAGGACCAGAAACCTGCCTTGATGAATTTGTACAAATTCCGTGGCCGCGCTGTAGAGTTTCGGCGGCCCGTTGTTGCATACTTGGTCTTGCCCTCGGGTAGAGAATTCGCCCTTGAAGCGTGGGCACTCCCCAAGGGAAGAGAAGTCGTGCCAGTCCGTTGACAACGTAGTACGACGTCACTGAACACGACCAACCACATGTCTTTTTTGCCACCGACACCGCTGCCACCGTTCTGCAGCACGTCACTTAGACGTTTAAAGGATGTCTTCCCTTTCACGGCCTTGGTGGTCCCGACGGGAGGCGGTGATGAAGGCTTTGAGGCATCGCTCAAGTCTCGAGGGGCAAGCATTCGCTCTTCCACTAGAACGCGGGACGGCTTGGGAGCAGCCAGTTGTTTTACTTTGTCCAGCCCCTCTATCCGTGCCAGGATATCACGCGTCTTGTCGCGTTCTTCTTTTTGAATCTTTTCGTCTTCGATGCTACGAACGATGTTTTCAACCTCTGCAACCATGTGGAGGGTACTTTCGTATTCAAAGGTCGAGGGGTCCGTGTGGAAAAGGAGGTTCTGAAAAAGTAACGGGTACTTGAGCAACCTTTGGAAGGGCTTTGATAAAGAGATAGCCAGCCCAGTTTCTCCACGGTCCTGAGCATCGTTTTCGAGTCTGCGTAGAAAAACGCAGACTTTGAGCCATTCGTCTACGTCCTTATTCTTTGGACGTTTCGTCGAGTTGCTTGTCGAAATCGCGTCGTTGGCTTGCTCAAGGGCCCGTTCTAAGCGTAGAACATAGTCCGCATAGCCCCGAAGGATGTGTGACTGTAGTCACTAGTCAGTGAGTTATGTGGAGCAAGTAAGACAAAACCTACGTTCGCCACAAAAACGTCTGCCAAGGATCGGACAAGAGGATATTGCTCGTCATATCGTTTCCGAAGACCCTCACTGAGCTTGAGATGTCCCGCAAGTATACTATCCTCGATGACTTCGAGGCACTGCCGCAAGTCATCTGGTAATTGATGCGGAGCAATACCACCATTGACGATTAGATCTGCTTTAGTCAAGCTTTTTTTGGACTTCCGTAGCATTCCTCGGGCGCTTGGATTGGTAGACTTGCGATCCCGATCTCGTTCCTTCTCCGGAGACGATGTCCCCACAAAAGACTGGCGACCAAGAGATTGTGTGGACGCCGCATTGGGGTTTTGGCGGGGAGGTGGCGGGAGAGACTGATGGGAACGGGAGGGAAATGGTACTGAGGTGTTCTTGCCCGTCCGGGATGTGCCGTAGGGCGAGTGGGGATGGTTGTGCTTCGCTCCAAGCCGTCGAGAGTCAGAAAACCCCTTGCCCATCCTATCGTTCTCGTCTTCAGGGTCTGAAGTGAGAGACTCACTATCCATGTTTGGTGTATCCTTGTCCTCCCTGCGAGACGCGTAATCCAGAGCTGTAGGTGTGTCAGACCGAAAGCCGGTCGGGGAGAGAAAACGAGAGGCGATGGGTAAAAATTCGAGCGACTCCACGGGTGTGTCGAGACGAGACATGTCATCATACTCTATCATGGTCGGCGATGCTACTGGCGAAGTTGCGTATGGGTGGAGCAGGGGGACTATAAACGTCTCCTTCATCTTGAGGAGCTCGGCCACATATCTGCAAGGGTGTCAACGGACACTGCCAACAAGACAAGGATGAAATGAATACCTTTCCTCGCTTGCGACAATCTCCCATAGTACTTCTTGTCGTGTCCGTTCACGAGGTCCAAGGTGGGTCACCAGATCTTCTTCCGCGCCTTCACTCCAAGAAGCGGGAGGGAGAACGCTTCCGATAGACTTCTGAGAGAAAGGAGTAGCAGAACGGAGAGATTGATGGATAGAGGCGCCATCTCCATATGCTGGCTTT
The DNA here is from genome assembly GCA_021527775.1 of Lactarius sanguifluus. Lineage (NCBI taxonomy): Eukaryota > Fungi > Basidiomycota > Agaricomycetes > Russulales > Russulaceae > Lactarius > Lactarius sanguifluus. The sequence goes on along the minus strand of JAKEYF010000001.1, from coordinate 1,215,172 downwards.
GCTGAATAGGGTGAGGTCACCGAACGCGTTGACGTAGCTTTGACGGTCTGGGTGCTGTTTTTACTGGAACCGACATCGGGGCGAGAACCAGATGCAGCGGTAGACATCGAGCCACGGGGGTCTCTGGAATGTGACAGCTGTGAGCGAACTACAGTGCTCTTGTTCATGGCAGACGCGTCTTCTGGTAAGGGACGGTCTGCGCTGAGACTTGGGGTAGGAGGAGGGGAAAGAAAGGCAACTTTCTTTGGAACGTCATTGCTCCCGTTAGTTGTGGTTATGCTCCCGTTCCCAGTCTTACGCGAGCTTCTCCCGGTAGAGTCCAGATCAACGCGAGGGGAAGCTGTGCGGGTGACGACGGCTGTGTCAATAGAATCCTCCTCCGCGACATCAGAGAGGGGACCTCTGGAGTGAGATATAGATATGGGGCCGTAATCGACAAAAGGCACGGGAGTGTCGTCGATTGGCGGAAGGGGACGAGAGGAAAGTTCTGGGAGGGGTTTGTAGGACGTGATTGAGGTCGGAGTGCCGATGGAACGCTGAGGCTGTTCGAGTGGGGGCGGGGCTGGGGGCCATTCTCTGAGTGGTGGTAACTGGGGAAGTTTTTCCCTCTGGTAGGAAGGAGCTGGGTGAGGAAACGAGTCAGAATCCCTAGGATCCTTGACTTTGTCTTTAGAGTGACCTCTGTTGAATCGATTGAAAAGAGCTTTCATGGCGCGACCCGGTAAAGGAGGACGCGAACACCAGAAATGTTGAAAAGAGAGTGATAAAAGTACAAAAACGAGTTTGGGAGGAGATGAAGGGGAAGGGAAGGGCGGGAAGGAAATAGAAGGGAAATAGAAAAGAATGAAAAACCCGGTACACGGTTGCCTTGCGGAGGCGTGGCCACACACAACGTGTTCCCGCCCTTTACCAGTGCTAATCCTCAAGCATACTATTCACATCCACGAAAGACTCGAACGTTGTACTGATTTACTCCCGATCGACGTACAATGGCGGAGCCACCCAGATTAGGGTGTGCTAGACTCATGCGGGTACGATGTTACACCGTTTGACATCATCTCTCCAACCACTCTTCCACAGCAACTGCTCCCGCGGGTCTGTGAATTGAGCGTCCTGACTGCGGTGTGATCAACGAGAACCTCTCCGGTACACGTTCGTCTGGCGTTTATTGGAACTCCAAGCGATTGGAAGGGAACTGGGATGATATAGGAACTAGAAGTACTTAAACCTCCGAACATAGCCAGCTATCTACCTCATCTCTTGAATAAAGAAATATTGCCTTTACCGCGACCGCGATTTCAGTTGCGGTAATACATGAGCTGCACTTGACATTATGTAATCACTCTAGTCTCTTTCTTTCCTCCAACAAGTCATCTTAAACACTTATTCCAGGGATAATCCCAGGTAAGACCGCAACAATGGCCCCTGGAGCTGAACCGCTATCCATCGAATCTTTGCTGCAGAAGCAGAAAGAGGAGCGCGAGGCTGCAGCTAGGGTGAGTAGCTTGCCTCTTGGAGCCAATCGTCATTTCACCGTTCCTCCACAGCCCAAGTTCTTATCGAGGGAGGAACGCGCAAATATCGCAATTGCGAAGCGGGCCCAAGAAATACAGGAAGAAAAGAGAAAGGAAGAGGATAATCGGAAAAACAGGGAAGACCTCGAGCGCGAGGCAGAAGCCATACGAAGGCGAGAGAGAGACACTAAGTACCCAACAAGTAACAGCGCAAGATGTCGATCTGTTTCTCGTCCTCATACTCAATCCCAATTTTCTAATCTTTGTTGCGATAGACGGTGACCATCATGACCGCGACCGCGACCGTAATCGTGACCGTGACCGTGGCCGAGGAACCGGTCGCAGAGATCACCGCGACAGGCGTATGAATGATGACAGACGTTCAGGGTACAACAACGTCCCCACTGAACCCCGCGCGGAGCGTGCTAAAGCTTCAGCAAATCCTGCTACTCCCACACCAGAGGTCCCCAGTCCGTTTCTGCGTCCAGCTCTTCGACTCCCGTACCAGACTCTACCTTCACCCCTCCAATGACAGAAGAGGACCTCGCTGCGCTACGTTCACGATATCTCGGTGTGGACAAGAAGAAACGGAAGATCCGTAAGATGAACGACCGCAAGTTTGTCTTCGACTGGGACGAACAGGAGGACACAGGTACTGCGGATCCCTCTGCGAACATCGGGGTACAGCGTCAGGGAGCACAGGTCATGTTCGGACGCGGGCACATCGCAGGTATGGATGATGGCGGAGGAAGCAGAGCCGGCACCAAGCCGGATGCTCAACTTGCCGACGCCATGGAACGGCGAAAGGCTGCCAAGCATGGATACGACGACCGTCATTGGACCGATAAAGCCTTAGACGAGATGAAGGAGCGTGATTGGCGCATCTTTCGCGAGGACTTCAGCATAGCAGCACGAGGTCTGCTGATTGATCAATCCCCTTTTGTCACTCACTGACCCAAGCATAGGTGGTAATATACCGCACCCATTACGTTCATGGAGCGAGTCTACAATTCCTAAGCAGATTCTAGCTGTCATAGACCAGATTGGCTACAAGGAGCCATCCCCAATCCAGCGTCAGGCCATCCCTATCGGGTTACAGAACCGAGACATCATCGGTATCGCAGAAACAGGTCCGCCTTAATAGCCTATGCATACGCATTCAAACCTGTGATGCTAACCTTCCTGTAGGTTCCGGAAAGACCGCGGCTTTTGTCATTCCTATGCTTACTTTTATCTCGAACATGCCGCCATTTACCGAGGAAAATAGACACTTGGGACCATATGGCCTTATCTTGGCACCCACACGTGAGTTGGCACAGCAGATAGAATCAGAAGCAAAAAAGTTTGCCGCACCACTCGGTTTCCATTGCGTGTCCATCGTCGGAGGAGTAGGTTTTTGGCCTTAGCTTTATTTGTTGCATAGGCTGATGTACCCCAGAGAGCCGTGGAAGAGCAACAATTCAATCTTCGCGAGGGCGCGGAAATTATAATTGCCACACCTGGTCGCCTGAAGGATGTCCTTGAGCGCCATGTCCTCGTGCTGTCTCAATGTCGATACGTTGTTATGGACGAGGCTGACCGAATGGTCCATCTGGGGTTCGAAGCTGACCTCACCTTCATTCTGGACCAGCTACCCTCGGAGACCATGGAAGGGGAGGACCAAAGCGAGCAGATGGATGTTGACGGTGAGACCCTTGTGAAGAAGGGACGCACACGAGTGACAACACTCTTCTCTGCGACCATGCCACCTCCCGTCGAGAGGCTCGCGAGGAAGTACCTGAAACGACCTGCGGTCATTACCATCGGTGAAGCAGGCAGAGCCGTCGATACAGTCGAACAGCGCGTGGAGTTCGTCATCGGCGATGAAAAAAAGAAGTGCGCAGTTTGTTGTCAACCGGCGAGGCTGGGCTCTTCTCACTCGAAACAGACAGCGCTTGCTCGAAATTCTCAACAGCGGAGAGTATCAAGCCCCAATCATTGTTTTCGTCAACCAAAAGAAGACTGCGGATATGGTGGCCAAGGACCTTTCCCGCGCTGGCGTACGTTGGTAATTCGTTGATGGCTTCCCAGCATTCACTGATGATGCCTTGGCACAGTGGAACGCCGCAACGTTGCATTCTGGGAAAAACCAAGAGCAGCGAGAAGCTTCGTTGCAATCACTGCGTTCAGGTGCCGCGGATGTTCTGGTAGCGACGGATCTTGCTGGACGCGGTATCGACGTCCAAGACGTTTCACTCGTCATCAATTTCCAAATGGCTGGCACAATCGAGGCTTACGTGCATCGCATTGGTTTGGCATAGCTCTGACTACCGTTGTGCTTATATGACTAAACTACGTCTCTCAGGTCGTACTGGGCGTGCCGGTAAACAGGGAATAGCAATCACGTTTTTGACCAACGATGATGACGAAGTAATGTGAGCGCAGTCTCCCAAGTGTAGTGCTTTCCTTGGCTGTGTGAACTAACGTTATTCGCCTTGATAGGTATGACTTGAAGCAAGGTGAGATGACGTCAGATGCTCGCAGTAAATCGGAAAGTCCTGAGCCATGTGTATTTCAGAAATATCGAAGAGTCCTGTGTCGAAGGTCCCTGTGGAACTCGCGCGACACGAGGCTGCTCAGCATAAGGTGTCACGAGAGATGAAACGCAAGCGGGACGCCGAGGATCAAGGATAGGAGGTGGGGTCATAGTCTCTAGCGATGTAGCGCTCGGCGTTGGCGAGTGCACTGCTCAATGATTAGCTTGTTTCACATTCGGCGTGTTAAGTTACTTTGACCTGGGGACATGGCGCTCCGCTCATTCGCGATCAACCTTGCGACGCCAACTTGGCACGTCATACATGCATGTTGGGTGATCTGTTCTCGTTCTCGACTCGACTGTGGTTTCGGTTCCCCGATCCGGTTGGAGGCACCCGACGTTATGTGCCCATTCTCTTGTCCGAGTGAATTGCACTGTGCTGTACCATACCTTCCATAAAACGATTTAGAGATGCGGCTTCATCGCTGGCAATTGTTTAAGTTTTCCCTATTTTCCCCAAGAAGACAGCTCCGTAATCAAAGACACACTAGAGTTGACATGATGTGTTCAATGCATCCCTAAGAACTCCTTGGCTCTCCTTGGCCCTCACATTCCTCCATGTGTTCGCTAGTTCATCCATCCCCGTTCGGGTTTCATGATGATAAAACAGAACGAGCGGACTTTAGTGGGCGGAAATAATGTGGCCAGACTAGGCAAGGTCGACGCAATTCATATGCTCGTCCCGCAGTCGCGAAGGCTTGGCGATATCGATGTCGCAAACCTAGCGTACTTGCTGTCACACCGCTCATGAGACCGTTTTGTTGCGCAAAAAAAAATAGATGGGGGACCTCCGAGGAAACCAAAAAAAAAAACGAAACAAGAGCAAAAAAGAAAGTATAAAAAAAGGGGGTTACTGCAGTTGTGCGTGTTCGTGGAGTCTACTACTGTAGGACCAAAAAAAGAAAGGTTTCTCCGAGACCGAATGTGGGTGGAGTGCCAATGTGGAGTGCCAAGTGGGGAACATGGGACAACCATGATACGTTATAGATAATAATGTCACAAATAAACGGAAATGGAAATGGGACAGGCTTTTTTTCGTGCCGCCGTCCGTCCGATCACCCTCCGGCCGCGGCTGTGTCGTGCCAACTCTTCGGTATGATATTACCCGAGTCCTGACATGAGACTCGGAGACATATATGCTGTTGCATCTTTTGTAATATCTTTGCATCGCTGCTCCCTCACCGTGCAGCTTGGCCTATCCTCGGTGGCTTACCAACAGGGTGAATACTGCGGTTCGGAGTACAGGAAAGGGGGGGAGAAACGAATATCCGATTCTTATACATCCGCTCTATGAGTGTCTATTGCCATTTGCTAGTTGGTGCCATATGCCTAAGGTGTCGATCACCGTATCAAAGTTTATGTAATATATGTTATATTTATCGTTGATCCCGGGGGACGGTTGGATTACAGCAAGATCCATACAGTAGACGCACTCCCACACTACGCACAAAACTAACTTACGAGTCGGAAGGTACGCGCCGAGAGAGTGTGCTTACATGTATTGTTCGCCATACACACGCTGCACATGTGCTTCAGTGCGGCGTTCGTCTCGTCTAGACGGCGGGATGGACCAGATAAGAAGAAGGTTGGTGATGATGTTAAAGCTTCGGACGTAGCTGTAGCGATCAGAAAACTTGGACTACGGGTGATGTGCATGATGGCAATATGTGCACCCTATCAGTGTTGCGCCCGACGCCCTCAAGCCTCATGCATGGGTGCCAAATTTTTTGATCATTTTGTTGTAATTTTCGACATCTCGACGAGGTCGCGTGCTGTCGGATCTTGCGGTCGGAGTGGATTACGGTGACGGGACCCTAAAGAATTTGTACGGTGATCGTGGTGCACAACAATCATCCGGCGACATACGGTATGGACACATGAGAATATGCACGTAAAGAAATCGGAATTGGATGGCTAGAACACCCCGGCAAGCTAGGCGCACAGCGCCTTTGTAGTTGCAGACCGCTAGGCGGCGCACGAGGCTCGTATAAAACGTTCGAATTAGAAAAACGAAGACGACAGCCGCAGAGGGGAAGAAGGCGGGCGAGAGTGTATGCCAGGGGGGCAAGCATCGGAACTCGGGGGTGGTCGGCCTAACATGACCCCAGAAATCGGTGAGAGCTAAAAATAAGTGAGGGACGCTCGGTAAAGGCACTATCATTGGCAGAGGATCAATGCTCCAAGGAACGCTTGGTCACGGGTCCTTACAGCCCTTACCCAAGGGTACCAAAGGTTCAAAAATTGGGCCAGACATCAGTGTGGCATGTGAAGGTGGAGGATAGGCCTGGGCGCTAGTACCAGAATAGGTAGTAGGGTGCAAGAAGTCGGGCGCCGGCGCTGAGACAGCACTTATTTGTACAACAGGTCCTTGGCCGAGTCGCCAAGAGGATCGAATGACATCGAGGACGAGGGGGGATTGGACGGTGCGACGCATGCAATCGAATTGAGAACTGGGCGATGAGAGCTAGAAGCTGTATAAGCTCGGGTGGCAACTGCGTCATGGGATTTAGTCTGCCACGCGAAGCTAGAGGGATTATGGCATATGCAATGCGGATGCTGGGCAGGCGTCTATGGCACAGAGCCAGGATCATGGTCACTAGTACCAATGACACCGTTGTAGGTGGCACGGACAGGTGTTGTTACCTTGAGCCATAGGATCGCTAAGCTAGAATGTGGGGACAGACAATGAAAAGGTACGTAAAGGTAGCGCGGGGTAACGACGGGGGGGTATTTTTTTAGAGAGAGGAGTGGAGTGAGATGAAAATAATAAAATAAAATAAATAATAGGGATGTCTGTATCGGAGGATGGAGCGGAGAAGAGGCCGGAGTAAACATAAGAACGATTAGATGAAGTTTCGCAGATCTGTTAGAAACGTGTGACAAGATTCCCGGACCGGCGATGAGGTTACTAAAGAGGAATAACCCCCAATTGACATTCAACTGGTCGCCCTCATCTCGTTTCTCCCCTTTCCCTCTTATCATCACCCACTCTACCCTCAGTTCTTGTCCACAATGCTGTCCGCTCACCCCGTCGAGCCCCGTCGTCCTCCTTGATATGCGTCCCTTCCCCACCCATCTCACCCCGGATCCTATAGATTTCTCCTCTTCCTCTTCCCCACATCATTCCCCACGTCCATCGGACGGTGACTCTTCTTCCACCGCTCAGTCGGAACCTCCACAACTGTCCTCGTCCACAGTTCTTCTCAAGTCGGAGCAGGTATTTCTCTTCCTCGTCCACCACTCAACCACATTCCTGATTCGTCCTATTTCTTGTTTCTTACTTTCAAGGCTCCCTCAACTCGTACCTCAAGGACACCTTCTTTCTTGAGACCCAAAGGCAGTCCTTCACAGCCGGGCTCCCCTACTGCGGAACAACCCACCATGACGTCTAAGCTCGGTTTCACTCGCCGTCGCTCATTCCACTTTCGCGCCAGCCCTGCTGCCACGCCAGACACACCTTCTCCTTCTGTCTCCCAACCTCACTCCCCGGACCAGTCCCCGGCCCTGCAGCATCAGGTTCCCCCTGCAGTCAAACCTCACAAACATTTCTCTGGCCCGCTCCACGATCTCAGGCGCTTCTTAAACAATCACATACCCCATCATCACCATCACCACCACCATCACAACCAAAACCACCCAGCCACATTGCTCACTCCGCCTCTTGCCACGGCGGGTCAGGTCGAAATTAGTGTGCATACTCCTGTAGAGCCTCGACAACTTTCCGTTGACTCCCTTCATGGTCGCGATGTTGAATCTCACAGCTCTCTGGACGATGCACACACCCCGTCCCACTCTTCCACGGAACCTCCGAGTCCCCCAGGATCGAGCCATACCCCTGATTCACTCTCCCACGCACAATTCCCCGACGGGAAGGTCCCCAAGGAGCACAAACTTGCGGCGTTTATGCGGAAAGACAAACTCCCTCATGTCAAAGACGATAAAGCTGCTAAAGTCACTAAGAATCTTTCTTCCGATCGGTCTCCATCTCCCCACTCCTCTACTTCTGGTGACAGGAGATCACGGTCGCCCGTTCCAGATATGCATCATACACCTCATTCTACGTCCGCACGCGCTTCTGGTTTCAATACCCCTTCTCGTTCACATCCCATCAACTCTCTTTCCGAGGCCACTCAGGCGCATCTCACAAAGAAGTATGGCAAATGGGGTCGCGTCCTCGGCTCGGGCGCTGGTGGTACAGTACGCCTCATCAAAGCCAGTAACAAGAATGGCGGGCACATCTTTGCCGTCAAGGAATTCAGGCCAAAACGCAACGGAGAGTCCGAGAAGGAATACCAGAAGAAGGTAACTGCAGAGTTTTGTGTCGGTTCGACTCTCAAACACCCCAACATCATCGAAACCGTCGATATCGTTTGTGATCATGGCCATTACTACGAGGTAAAGGTTTATCAGCCTCGAGTGCGCCGTCATCTCAGTTTCGTCCTTCTGATTCAGGTCATGGAATATGCACCATACGATCTCTTCAGCGTCGTCATGTCCGGCAAGATGTCCCGTCCCGAAACTTATTGTGTGTTTAGGCAAATTTGTGATGGTGTCGAGTACCTCCACGAGATGGGTTTGGCCCACCGCGATTTAAAGCTCGACAATTGCGTCATGACCACGAACAATGTAGTCAAGCTCATCGACTTCGGCACGGCCGTTGTCTTCCATTACCCGGGAAGCTCTCATCAGAGAGCTACGGGAATTGTCGGATCCGACCCGTATTTGGCTCCGGAGGTCATTACGCAGGAAAACTATGACCCGCGCAAGACCGACGTGTGGAGCGTCGCCATCATATTCATGTGTATGATCCTACGTCGTTTCCCGTGGAAGATCCCGGATGCTAAAGCGGATCCGAGCTTCCGTGCATTCGTCAACTCGCACCCGGAGTTGTCTCAGAAACCTTCCCCTCGAGTCTCGGTCAAGAGCCATACGGTCCCCTCCGGAGTTGACTCATCACAAGGACCTCGGCCACCTATACCACACAAGTCCGTAACTGAGCCGGTTGATCTGAACGACCGCACACCCTATGATGGCTCCAACAGCCCATCCCAGGACAGCCAGACCAGTAGCAACGCGTCTTCCACCGATGCCGAAACTGTCCTGAGCGCTTTCGAGACAAACTCCATCCCAGATAGCCTGGACACCGAATTCACGATGTGTACCCACGTCTCGGATGAATCAGGATCTTCCGATGATCTCAGTCATGATGTTCCCTTGGCTCATTTCCTACCCGGGAGCACGGGCCCTCGCTCCTACTCCGTCACGACTCTTCCTGCTGTCCTTCCAAAGAGCATAAGCCGTGCAGACAACGCGACGCAACTAGATGCGTCTGTAGAGATATTCGCCCGTCCCGGGGCATCGACAGAGTCACTCCCATCCTCACCGACGCTCAGCCCGACTTATCAGGGGATCCACACACCTATTATCGCTAGCCGAATAACAGCATCACCCACGGCAGCTGGAACGTCTCTAGATAACTTGCCGACACCCACACGGAAACCACCAACAGTGATTTCGACGCGGGCTCGCTCATCTACCATCCACGGACCGCTGTCACCGGTTTCTGTTCAGCAAGATGACCCTGCTGTGGACGAAGAGAATGTCACATTCGAAGAAGCGATTGCACAGGACCTCAGCGAGAAATCTACTCCCACACCAGCGGAGAGAGTGGCTATCCGCCGTCGCCGCGTGGACAGCACAGCCTCAGTTGCGACCCACAACGGCTTCATCGGCAGCGCAGAATCCATTTTCCTTCTCCTTCCGCGCGAGACGCGGCCTGCCATTCGGCGCATGTTGTTTGTCGAGCCCGAGGGGCGTTGCACTCTTACAGACCTTCTCAAGGGTCGCGGCAAGACCTCTGGCCTCCTTTGTGGATGCCACCGTCATGTCAGCGATTCACAATCTCGTGGCATTGATACCCCCCCTGGTGTGTGTCAGGACCACGATCTGAATGCAGAAGAGGAGGACGACGGTGATGCATGGCTCAAGGGCATCAAGACATGCTCGACTCTCGGGGCCAGTAGATCCGACCACACTCACATCAAAGTAACTGTAGATGAGAAGGCACACAAGCGACGGTTTTTCTAGCGCACATGCAGCCTTATACTTATATATCCATCACGTCCCTTTTTGTTTCTGTTCTCTTTCGTGCGCTCACTTTCCTTTTGCTTATTACACCGCCACGAGTCTGCCATCGTTCACTCACATGTCCACATTTCCCTCTTGTCACACTAGGCGAGCTGACCATTGGACTGGATCAACAGAATGCCCCTCTTTTGCATTTGTCGCGCCTTACATGCTCTCTCCTTGTCTGTGATTGTCTCCGCATGTGTTCCTGGCCTTTTTTTTTTTTTACCGAATACTGCTAGATCCATCAACCCCCTTGTAATTATATTTAACTACACAACTCCCGGCTAAATGGCACTTCGGAAGTTATTTGGAAAAGTCTCGAGTCGAGTCCGTTGACCTGCTAACATCATAGGTCCGAAGCACGTTGACTTGACTACACCTAAGGGTATTATAATGCACACAGTTTTACAACTCGTCCCTATTAGGGTGAGCGTTCGCTCTCTGGCGACCTTTGGCAGCACTGTTCGGAGTCTGCTTTCTCCCTTCGTCGCGCTCTTCCTCCACTTCAACTTCAACTCCCTCGTCACGGACGTCGAACCCTGCCGCGCGCAAGGCGTCTTCGAACATGTTAGAATCCATTAGCCGGGAGAGATCGTCGACGCTCCGCTCGAGATCCGTCCCGTCGTCCAACTGCACCTCGCTGATGAACTCGATCAACATCTCGCCATCGCCGACATCCTCCACGACGACGCGCGGCTCACCGGCGCCCGCGCCCGCGCCGTTTCCTGCTGCAGGATTGCCCGCTTTTCGGAGAACTGCCTCGAGCGCGCGGCGCAGCTGGTCGTTACGCTGCAGCGCGGCGGACTCAGCGTCCCTGTGCGCACCGTCGTGGCCGTCATGGTCCGGTCCTTGTCCATCTTCTGGCGTGGCTGCTTGCTGCTGCTGATTCTGCCGCGTCTAGGGGTGGAGGGGCAGGGAGCGCGCCGCTGGAGGTACGGGTGGTCGGATTCTGGGTGGGAGTTGTCTGCGTTGGCGAGCGTTGCTGCGTCCACGACCTGGCGGCAGCGAATCAGGGCTTCTTCGTGATGGTCGACGCGCGATTTGAAGCCGGGCTCGCCGCAGAGACGGGGGGTGTTGATTACGAGGATGTAGTGACACGTCCTTGTCTCTTTCACGAACATGATGGTGTCTGTCATTGTCATGGAACAGTGGAACTAAAGCGGGGCGCAAATGAACAAAGGAAGATTCAACAATGCAAAAACGGGAAAGATGAGTTACACACGCTACGAGCAAAAGGGCGCACTAATTGCCTACCTGGACCTCTATTTCGCGTCGCTTTCCTGTCTTGTCGCACATTGTACCGTCTCCCCATCGCTGGAGGAGGTATCGCGATCCCGCACCACGCGCGAGCTCGAGGTTGGCGCTGACTGCGCTATGATCCGCCTGGCTCAAGTCGACGCCGGAGCCAGACTCCGGCGCCCGACCAAGATCGTAGGCTTCCCACTGGGAAAAGCGCATGTAAAGCCGACGGGAATAGCGTGAATAAAGAGGACTTACGTCAGGATCCTCCTCGATCTCATAAGCTTTTCCTGGGATTTGGTCGGTGTGAGCGGGAGTTGACACAACGTGGAAGCACACCTGGGGCCATCGGACGCTGGTGAATCATTTCTCGGAATTGCCGGACGTGAGAGTTGTGGCAGTATGCGTAGGTAAACCATCCTTGGCGATGCTAAGGGGAAGTCATATAACCGGAAGAGGAGAGCAGACAGGTCACATACGTATAGGCAAGTTCCATCCAGCGGTTGGAGGAGCGACCAGCTGTGAGATGCGGCGACTTCTGTGATAGTTTCTTCTGGGGGTTGCGGCTCTTGCTTGGGTGATGGAGGTATGAAACAAAGATATGTATCACGCGGACCCATTTTCATTAATTCGATCGTGTGATCCTGGGTCGACTTGACTTGCGCTTGCTTTACAGGAAGATAGGCAACCCCGAGTCAGCGAGGGGTTAGAGAGGTAGGTAATTTAAGGACCTACAGTTATGCCGTCACCGGCGTCGATGTGTTTGAAAGGAGGAGGGTCCTGCCACTGAGTGGGATGGTCGAGGAATTCTGGTTCGCCCCCATGCAGTCCCTCACGAAGCCAGCGTTCGGCTGTTTCATTCAGTAGAGGCAAGCCATTCAGAAACGAGACCCTGTATTTCGGAAAGGCATAGAGATCGTCCGGAAGAGACTGGAATAGACGAGCGAGAGATAGGTGAGAGCAAAAAAGGGGAAGGAGGAGAAGGAGAATTCTAGGCATCGAGAGGACAAGGGTGAGGAGGAGGACAAGAGGGAGAGCCACGTGGCAAGGTCCGGGTCCCTGGACGTTGTGGCGCCGGAGTGAGGGTTTTGAGATTTTAGATTTCCCTGCGGGCTTGAGCGAAACTCCGGGAATGGCCGTTCGGTCTCCGCGACGATTGGCCAGTTATAGGATATAGCACATGGCCAGCCAGGGCGAGCAGCGATCACATCCCATCCCAACCTCCTATTATTGTGTATCTTTTTCAAACGGGGGGTACTGTATTGCGCTTATGGCACAGTGTGGGACGAGCGGGAAAGTGCAGAAACGGCATTTTCCATTGATATGGACCTCGGTCCACCTTGCCCCAATTAAAATTAATTACGTATTCCACGGTTCCAGGGCCCTTCGCCAGCCCGACACAGAACGCTTTCTCAAGAAGAACATTATCTAAAGCAATAAAAATGCACGCGAAAAAGAACCCTATTCAATTATGGCAAAATAATCGTTATAACCCGTCCCCTCCCTTCAACAATCCCCACTACTACCCCTCTTTTCCCAACCACCATGTCTGACTCTCCAGCCGACGACACCTTTGACGATCACAAACTTCCCGACGAGCTCGATGAGGGTGCTCAGCTGGCGGGGAACTCAGACTCGGGTCAGTCCCCCTTTCCTCTCTGCTGCAACGATCGATAAGGCGCGTCCTATCCCATTCCGTGCGCTGACGGTATCCTTCTTCCTCATTTAGGCGCCCCTCTTTCACCCGTGAAGCGAGGGCGCGGTCGTCCCAAGGGCAGCAAAAACAAGAAGAGCGTTGCGGGCGCGTCCACGTCCGCACCCGAAGCTTCCCCAGCGGTTGGCGAGAAGAGGAAAAGGGGGCGGCCTCCTAAAGTACGCCCGCTCGCCAAACCTCCTGTCCTCCCCTTCCTTCTCATCTTTCTTGATTTTTTGGCAGCCTAAGAATCCCCAGGAGGACACCTCGACCGGTGAACCACCCGCAAAGCGCAAGAGAGGAAGGCCACCAAAAAATCCCAAGCCTACCTCGACCCAGGAGGACGCCGGCGAGGGCGGTACCTCCGACCTCCCAGTAAAGCGAAAGCGGGGCAGGCCCCCGAAGAACGCCGCCTGAAATAATATTCTGATTGGATGCATTGTATACGTTTATGGAACCGTCCTCCGCCGTGCTGATGCGACGACGCTTGCGCCCACGACCATCGAGAACAATACCCACTTCTTGTTGCCTGTCCCTTGGACTCTTTATTGTTTGTTGCACTTGTCCGGTAGTATCTATTTCCCTCGCACCACTCCACTTGTACTCCCCTTTTCCGTAGCATTAGGTTCCTGGTGGACACGGTGTTTTCATAGCTGATCCATGTATGATTGGATGTCAAGGTCGAGAATGTTTGATAAAAACATGTGTGACGATACGTTCATCATGACGTTCCATCAGTTGCCAGGAAGGAAAAACAAGGGTTTCTCAATCACCGCAGAAAACCAGCCCTTCTCGTCCCTGCATATCCGAACTTATTCGATGCAAGCCAAATTCCCGGAAACACGAACAATGTGGTCGGAGGCCCCTATCTCCAATGATTACCTGACATGCTTCTACGGATAAGTTCGTGTTCGGTGAAATAACGCCATCGAGGCCATGCCCACGCTCGCAATACCGAGCACTACCGATCCAGCAATTCCTACGTTAGAGATCACACGGTCTTGTTTGGCTGCTTTGCGTTTCGCAGTCGAGTAGCTGATGTCAGGACGAAACGTCACCATCGTGTACAGTGGGAGCCATCCGCGAGGTATTCCCGGCGCGAAGGTCACACCCGCTGCGAAAGCGCCAAGACTTGCCAATGTGACAGGCGTGCGACAAGTCAGTGAAAACAACAGGTTGTCGACCATCCTTCGTAATTTGTGGGACGGTGTTGTCACAGAGTGACGCATCTCCACACTAGTGTTTTTTATTTATTTTTTAGTTTACGCATGAATGAGGTGAGCGACAGGATCACACTCACTAATTATCCATCGCCAGGTCATTGATCGCAATGAGGTCTTCGTGCCTCGACTCGGAGTACCGGGACAAGGCCCTGGCAAGTCGAAGATCAAAATCGTCCGGATCTTGACCCGTCGTGGGATGAACCCCTTCCTCGTGAAGTAATGCTGTGAGGACGCGAACGTCTTCGAGACCGCAATTTAGGCCTTGGCCATAGAAAGGCACCATGGAGTGGGCCGCGTCCCCCAGGATTATTGCACGGTCCTTATAGTGGTACGGTCTTGCCTGAAGGAGAAAAAGAAACAAAAACAAAAACAATAAATACCGCAAACACATATGCGGACGACAAAGGTACCATACCTTGATAGAAACTAGCGGGCTCCGCGGGTTCTGGTGAAAGGAATTCAATAATACCTCCGCTCCTATGAACTCGAAAGCGTCCGAAAAATGTTTCTTGAACCACGCAAGAATTTGGTCATCGTGAGATAGCTTCTCGAACTCAGCCGTTGGAGCGAATAACGTGCAAGTAAACGACTTGTCCTGTATTACAACATGTTGCAGATAAGAACGAATTATGTTGGGACAGAGGACTGACTTTGTTGGGTAATGCTATCAGCATGAAAGAATGCCTTGGCCAGATATGTAGATGATTCGGATCAAGGAGAAAAACTGGATCATTACGATCATCCGTGCCCGCTGGTATTTTAAGTTCAATGTATTCGTGAGGGATATACACTTGCTGAA